>JAUPFZ010000011.1:7430000-8052500 GCA_036937285.1 Euphydryas editha | reverse complement strand
TTTGAGCACTCGACGAGCTGGTATAGGTCGGTTTATCTCCGTAGGTACCTACGTGACGAAGCGCGAGTGCTCACGCACACGCGTCTCAAGCTTGTAGTAGTGTACGTATCGTAGCGCGCTTGTATGAAGCTTGTCTCTGTTCCGTTTCTTTACTCATGAGTCGTGTGGCAAAACTATCTCGGTCCGTGTCATTATTAATGCAGATGCTTTAAACTACACATTCTAATTATTACTCATTATCTTAACTTAGAATGTCTTTTCACTCCAGGATCTGATGTAAAGGACCTACCGATAGAGAATATTCAATCTATAGTATATACACAAGTCCTATTACAAAAACTCTTTGTAATAGGCCAGTCATTGATATAATTATGGTTGGTTTTAGTAATCTTCAATAGATTCGTTTGGGCGTAACTGTGAATATATAGAATTTTTTACTTAAATATATGCAATACCTACACATGTAATTAAATAAAACATCATTAGCCGCGTCCAGACCGACCGAGCACGGCCGGCAGGCAGCCTCGCGAGCCAATGCCTCGGCCGGTGTGGACACGGCTCGGGCTGCCTCGGGCACACGTTGCCTCGGCCGAGCGGCGCTCGACCGCGAGCCATAATATGTCGGTTTTTGGCGATGCTCAAAGGCGCCTCAGTCTGAACTGCTCGGGCGGTGTGGACGGGTATAACGACGCTCGCGAGCCAATTAATTAAAAATGGATTAATAAGACACTATTCGCTTAATACAATTTTACGGAAGTTTCAAAATATTGTGGGTTTCAAAAGACCCACATAATTTAGCAGCTGAAAACACGTGATTTATCATCGTATGCTGGAGAGAAACTAAATGCTCAAAATGGCTCACCTTGGCTCGCGAGTCCCGCTTGCAACCTTTCAAATTTGCCTCGGGTGCCACGGCTCGCGAGCCAGAAGTCCGAGCGTGGCTCGCGAGCCGTGCTCGGTCAGTCTGGACGCGGCTTTTAAAAACATCATTAATAAAACATCTTAAGCATTAATAAATATTATTGAAATATGCTTAACAAGCACACACAGTGGTCTGTTCCTAAGGTAGGCAACTTAAGGCAAACAGGTATGTTTGTGTGTGTGTGTGTGTGTGATTTTTTTTCTTTTCTTTAGGTATATAAATAAATATATATTACACCTAGACTCGGAGCAGAAAGCAGGGTCACTGCCAACTGCGCCAACAGGCCAGTCAAATTATTTTATTATTATCATATAATTATTATTACGACGCGTTGGCGCAGTGGTCACAGCAACTGGCTGATGCGTTAGCGGTCGCAGGTTCGATTCCCGCACATGACAAATATTTGTATAGGCCATACAGATGTTTGTCGTGGTCTGGGCGTTTGTGCTTGTGTTCTGTGTGTTTCCGGACCCCCGACACAGGATTTACATCCTACTGGGGGCCGTTGAGTGTGAGACGTTGAGTGTGAGACGTTATTATTTAAAACAAACAATTTGTTATCAATTTAATTCTTTCTATAATTTTACATATTAATACTATTAGACAATATTATAAACCGTAGAATAGTCGCTACGAATTTACAACGTTATTTTTCATTATTACGTGTAAAATTATCGTTATTTCTGTCAATGTTAGCGCCATTATTGTCTCTCTATAGTTACGAAATAATTTAACAAATAATTTTTTCTTGAAACTATAGTAGAAAACAGTCCAATTACCTCAAGACGGGCATAACGAGCTATGTTTAAATAAAAGTGGTCATATGATACTTAAACTAAATATATATCCCTAAACGTCCATTATGTATAAAGGCGAATAATTTAAATCAATCACACATGCAAAGGGCTTAATACGAAACTTAATAGTACAATACACACCACAATACAATATACAGAACTACATTTTTTAAAGATAAGACTAAAATAGCAATCGAAATTTTTTTTTTTCTTTTATGGATATCCTTATTATTTTTTAAATTAATTTTATTTCTAAAATTCGATTATGGCTGTCAAAAATTATACATTCCTTTAGTAAAAAATATATTGCTCTCATTCAGAATTAAATTTTCATGTAAATGTTTCTTTGAATTCTGCCATATTTTACAGATCTAATCTGGCTGTCACAATACGGCTGTTCTAACATAATAAAATTGAAATTTGCTCCTACAATGTCGTTATATACATTGAAATATGAATAGTAACATAATTGGTGAAGCAATTATGTTCACAGAAATTCCTATAACCTCGTGAATATTCAATATCTTTAGGGCGATTTTAGTCCAATTGTTCAAACAATTGTTTATCCTATTTTATGTATAGAAGTAGACTAACTGACTTTAGTTAGCTGAAACTAAATGAAAGTAATTTCTTTGAACTCAACTTTATGGACGGAAAAAAACAAGTCTCATTCCTTCGGAACTAATAACTACTAAGCATAGCTCTATCTATATAGATTGACTTGACAGACAATATTAAGAAATAATTAATTATAAACATTAATTTTATTTATATTACAAAAATATATATTTAAAAACTTTATCTGTACCTACTTATATGTAATAATAAAACTGTGTTACAGTCCAAACAGGTCCAATTTTGTACCTTTATAATACCTATATATATTAGGTGCTTCATTTTAGAGCTAATTTTTTTATCTCAAACCTGAAAATCTTGTAGTCGAAAAAAAGAAACAATAATTTTGATGTATAAAAAGCCCTTAATTTTGATTTTAAGCTGTTGATCAACAAACAGTAAGTTTTATATAATGTTATCTTTATAATAATGGAAATTCTTAATTTAGTACGAAAAGGGTTGGCTTTTATAGCTAACATACAGCTGAGTGAATCAGAGCAAATTACAGTCTGTCGTAGGTTATGGGAGAGGGAATATGAAAATAGTTGTAGAATGGCAACAGAAACCAGTAAATTAATCTTTGTCGTATCTTCCTTCTAAAAAAAAAAAAGAAAAATACCATTTTCATTTAAATTAATAGATTTAGACATAAAAAACTAAAATATAAATATAGATTAATATTAAAATGCTAATTAAATATACTAATAAATACTAATTTTGTTGCTCCTGTATTTATATAATTTTAATCAAACTATTATTAATAAGCCTAGGCATAGTCAACGTCTTAATCCATTATAATTAAATATTTCGTGCTAAAGAATTCGTATTTAAATTTAAGTTATAATTTGACATTTAATTATAAATTGTTATAACTTTGTAAATAATTGAAATAAATTTCTTTTACAAGTATTTTACTTTATAAGTATTTTGATAAAGTTCAGTTAAAAATTTAATAAATATATTTCTTTCCTATTAATTTTGTGCAAAGAAAAATATGTATTATAAATTAAATATTAGATAGCGTGTTCATCTCTTGCTTTAACTTGCTTGCTCTAGTTTCCTCATCCACAACTGAATGCGTTATAAGAGATTTATGAACACTTTCCTTTAAACAGGAACTGCCGCAATTATTTATTATTCCGAGATTCCCGATATTTTGGTGATGTTGCAGACGCCATGGTCACGGGACGACTGGGTCGTAAAAATAATCGCGATAAGTTCAAAAAACTTATGATATATCTGCATAGGTCGTTTACTTCTGAAGGTTTGAAGGTAGGTACTCAATATTTCAAACCCTGATGGCTGAAATAGCTAATACCATAGATGAGGCACAATTGTCAGAACCGAAACATCATACTACTACATTAGTTTCTATTTATCTCTGCAATCATCGCCAACTGTCAAAATTTTTGTGGCAAGAGATTTGTCGTATATGAACAAACATAAATATTTTCTTATAATTAATCGGCCACCCGGAGTCAACAGTTATAAGATGCATTGTAACTCATGATAACCATTAAGAAGCGTCAATTTGAATTAGTCTCTTTCTACATGTTTATCCACTTTTATCAACTCTCTACTAAACGCAATTAGTTATCACTTATATGCAATCTGATTATTCAGAGAATCTATCGGTAGCTTAAAGCTGATTCTATGTATCGTGAAGATACATGGATTAAGCTTTTATCTTGAGTCTTAAGTAGGATGCGAGCTGCAACAAAATAAGATTATTTTACCTTTCCAACACAACCCTGAAACCTCTGCGTTTACTAATCAAGTTCTTTGACTCAGAGACTACATCAGGTGAAAGCAGTTTATTCGTAAAGGTGTTTTGCAGATGTCACAATTGAAGACCTTGCATCAAAAGGGGGGCAAGTCCAAATTTCAAAAAGTTTGGGAAATAACAAAAAACCACATTAAAAATTCAAAGGTACACTTATGTCTATAATTTAAATGCAGCAATAAAATATTAGAATCGTTACACTTTTTAATTATTTTTTTAAGGTACATCAATAAGTTTTATAATTACTACGAATTTTCAAAGTTTGGATTTGCTCCTCTTTTGTACCAAAATATCAAAAATATTATGCTACTTTTTTTTCGATGGCTAATAAAACACATATGTACTAATAATTTTGTATTTTAAATACTATCAATCAGCTTAGAAATGGTGAAATGAATTTATATTTAAAGAAAACCAAAATAAACAAGTCTTTAATAAAAAACGAAAAATCTATTGCCTAACAAATCTTGGGGTTAGATCCAAATATTGCTGTAGTGCGCTTGTTTTCCGTTGGATTTGCTTCTGTTGTCCATCAAACGATAGCTTTATTTTTTGTTCAAATTGTGGGTGAAAAATACGTTAACGGCAAAAAATTGAATCTGCCCCTCTTTTGCTGTAAGGTCCTCAATTGAGACCTGTACCAGTTTCAGGACACGGTCAATTATTATCTTTAAGAGTTAAGATGTTTATATTAAGATGTCTAACACAGTTTTTAATTGCGGAAGTATTGCGGATGATTATTATACGACGGTATTACCCTAGAGACCGGGAAAAATTTACTTGTCAGTATAAATAAGGAAAAAACGGGATATTTCTGTGACACTCATTTAACACGTATTTTCCGAATAGCTCCGTGATTGTCGAAGTACAAGGTTTATTTCATATACAATTTTGAAAAATAATATATTTCCTTATATTCGTATACGGACTATATCAAAGTTGGGTCAGGGAGACTTGACTTTCGAAGTGTATTGATATCTTTTTAATGCAATTTTCATCACAGCTTGCACATTCCGTATCGTAAAACGCACGGTACTCCAGTTAAAACGTTGGGTTTTCATTATTTCCGCGGTTACACGTGTAACATATAAAATGAATATTTTTATTTCTTTATAAGTAAAGAAATAATTAAGAAGTAAAAAACACTGTCTATTTAGCCTAAACAAAATCGAACAGATTTGCACAAAACAGCGTCAATTAAGTTTATAGTATGTAATCAAATAAAATAAACATTGTTATGGTTTGAAAAACTACTTATGGATCTTAAAATATTATGCACAAAACACAAACGTTTCAAAATGTATCACTTTATAATAAATATTTGAAGCTTTACATCACTTAACTTTCTCCTTTTAACAGAATTGCGACGTACATGAATGCCCATGTAGCTTGTCTTGCGATGCCATAAATATTACATTGTTAAAGTAAACATTTATTCTGAAAACAATCCCGAGTCGAAATTTAAAGTCGACATACTCGTGGCTCCCTCAAGTCCGACATAGGACCGATTTAGAGCCCATTAGTCCAAAATAGAACCGATTTAGAGCCCAGTAGTCCGACTTAGCGCCTGTAGGCGCTATTTTAATTCCATTTAGGTCCGATTCAAATCGTAAAGTCGAAAAAACGGAAATTTGTGTAATTTTTGGGTGCTAAGTCGAACCTAATTTAACATAGATTAGGGCCGACTTTGAGCCCAGAGGTCCGACATAAGTCCTACCGTAGGCGGCGCTAAATCGGCTCTAAATTTCGACGCGGGATCGGATTTATTCGGATCGACCTTACATATATTTTTTTTTTACATTTTTTAATAAGCTTTTTGATTCGACGTTAATACCTTAGGTTCTTTCCAAGAAAATATTGCATGACAAAAAGACAGGGACATTAGGTGTATTATCTAAAACATTGTTTCCGTAATGTAAAAATCGATTCTATTACTCAATTTATGTTTGCATGATAAAAAGTAACTTAAAAGCTCATATTATATAATTATTATGAACCTTATTTTGTTTTAAAAAGTTCATAAATTATGTATCAAATGAGACGATAAATTTTAGCAAAGTTAAAAACCCTTATGAATTAAATCGTAATATTAAAATCTTATAATATTTTTACAGACTTGATAAGCAGCATAACCCGTGTTTGTGGTTAAAATTGTTATGTTATTTTTTTTTTTTTCAAATAGCTTTCTTTCACATTCAACGATAATATTTTGTAATTGCTTATGTTATGTGAGAGACCATTGTACTATTTTTATAGTAGTTTAGAGGTAATAGAAGTTAATTAACTTAAAAAAAAAAAATTTGTAGTTAAAATACTTATACTTTTCTTAATGTAAAAATACTAAGCAGCCATTGAGCCATAACAATGTAATCGATTTCTTTCGGCCTTACAAAAAATATAGGCCAGTTCCGTAGTTATTAATACATCAAACAAAACAAGAAAAAGCTATTAAATTGAGAAATCCAACGTAAACAATACGCAACAAAAAAATTCATTAATTTTGTTATAAAGATCAAATATTAATATAAAACCTATTGAATGTTCATGTGAGAATCGTATCTTATCAAAAACAAATGATGTAGGTGTTTATTAAAATTAGGCAACGATTTATAATTTTTTTTTTCAAAATTTATATTTTAATATAAATTTAAAAGTGGTGTTACTGTAAAACGCCCCTAAGCCCTAATATCCCTAAGCTATAAGGATGTTAACATTATTTGTTTTAGTAACCTTTTAAATATATAAAAAAAAAGATTTTTAATAAAGTTACAAGATATTTTTGTAAAATATGTTTTTGTATTTGACACTTTGAAGGACGGTATATAAAAACACTTGTAAAATATCTGTAGGTGTAACACAGCAGGTCTCGCATGAAAATAAAATTTTTAATGACTTTAAAACGCCTTTTTCCATAAATCCTAGTAATTGGTAAAAATCTTATGTAAAATCCGACACAATCACAAGATATATATATTTGTCGGCGCAAAGAAACAAAGTTGTTTACAAGCGTACGCAAGTGCAGCGATACGTCATATCCGCTGCTACCACTCCGTGAGTCAGGCGAGAGGTGGGGACGGGTCGTTATAAACACGTGCGCCGCGTAGCAAGCATTCATTCGGACTGAGGCGCTCGCTCCGTCAACATCTCAAGTAAAAGTGACTAGAGTCACACCTGAGTCACAGTTATCACTCTTATTGTTTATAATTATTGTGTTTACGTAATATTTTGATTTTGAATTAAGATTACTGTAAATAGTCACGTATTTAGTCAAACTCTAATTAAACTGTTATTTGGGTTTAATAAATCTGTTTCCTACGTAATTACTGAAGTTTTTGTTTTGTCATGTCCGACGGTCGACCGAGTGCCGATAAGGATCATGGTCCACCTTCACCAATTTTGCAACAAGTTTCAGGTCCATCCGAAAT
Source organism: Euphydryas editha (assembly GCA_036937285.1). Lineage (NCBI taxonomy): Eukaryota > Metazoa > Arthropoda > Insecta > Lepidoptera > Nymphalidae > Euphydryas > Euphydryas editha. The sequence goes on along the minus strand of JAUPFZ010000011.1, from coordinate 8,044,958 downwards.
CAGAAGTGGGATGGACCTTGGGACCTCCCAAGTTCCATCCGCCCGCATAGAAGAGGAAGGAAGTAGCAGCTTTAGTACCAACCATGCGTTGTCTGCATTAGCCGGTATCATAGAAAATCTGACGCGACAACAACAGGTAAGCATGCAAGCTAATCGCGATTTTTTGGCAGGACTTTTAAGCCAGGCAGCGGGACCTACAAATCGACCAAGGCTCAGTGACATTTATATAGCGTCATTTGATCCTGATGGCGATGTGCCAATACGTGATTGGTGCGAACACGTAGACAGAGCAAAGAACCATTGGAAACTGACTGATTACGAGGTATGTACCAAAATAGCAGGCTTGTTGCAAGGTCGTGCTAAAACTCTTGGAGACACTTGGTTAGTGACGTCGCCGGTGTGGTCTGATATGCGAGAAGCTTTAGTTCAAACATTTGAACCGGAAGCAAGGTATTCTAACGATATAGTAAAATTACGAAGTTTTAAATTTGATATGGCGAATCCAGCTGAATCCATTACCAAAGCTTGGAATATTTGGAAACGTGTCATCAATGGAGACAAAGACAAGGACGCTGTAGAAGCCGTAATTGGGTGCGTAGACAATGAATTCCTTAGGTTGCGTCTACTGTCTAGTAAATGTTCCTCTGTTCCTGAACTGATATCAGTAGCAGCCACTATTAAACAACGCGAACCTCAACATGGAGAACCACCTGCTAAAAGACCGAGGCTAAGGAACAATAGAGATGATCCTGCGCTTTGTTTCAAATGTGGAAAACCTGGTCATGTCCAAGCGAAATGTAACAGAGATAATCACAAGATTAGCGATCTTAAACCACTGCTGGGTACAACCAACTCAAATGAATCCTCAAGCATGATAGAACGTCCTAAGCCCAAGTGCAATTATTGTGATAAAATTGGCCACACTGAATCAGTTTGCTTCAAGAAGATGGGAGATGAAGCTGAAAAAGTTAATATGGTCAGAGTACAAGAAGAAATATTAACACCTATGACTGTCAATATCAATAACCGCACATTTACAACATTTTACGATAGCGGTGCAGCACGTTCATTGGTAAGACGCTCTATCAGTGAAACCCTTCCTGGAAAGCGGGAAGATTACACGTTAATGCTGAAAGGTATTGGTAGTGCAAGTGTTCCGATTCTGTCGTGCCAAAAAATCAATGTGACCTGTGACATTAATGGCACTTTTGTAGAAGTTGCCTTCCACGTCGTAGAAGACCACGAAACTCCTTGCGACCTTTTGATTGGAGCAGAAATTGTGAAAGGTACAGGTTTGAGCGTACTCATTACCGAAACTGGCGCCACTGTAATGAGACAATCACCCATTTTAACTACCAACGTAACCAAGGAAGAGCCTTTCGGAAATTTGGATACTGATTTAACCAGTTTGGACGAAGTAGCCGAATTGAAGAAGTTGTTAATTAAATATAATGATACTTTTTCCACTGGTATTCCAAGGAAGCCAGTGACTACGGGATGCTTGGAAATTCAATTGAAAGATCCAAGCAAAATTGTATCAAGAAGACCCTATCGAATGGCTCCAGTAGAACGACAGAAATTAAAAGATATTATTAATGAATTGATGGACAATGGAATTATTAGAGAAAGTACGTCAGATTTCGCCAGCCCTGTAATTCTTGTTAAGAAAAAGAATGGAGAAGATTGAATGTGCACTGATTATCGCGAGTTGAATAAAAACACTGTACCCATCAATTTTCCACTGCCGATCATTTCTGACCAAATTGACCGACTGTCGGATGCTGCCTATTTTATCAGCTTAGATATGGTGCAAGGATTTTACCAAATTCCTATTAAAGAAGAATCTATTGCAAAAACTGCCTTCATCAAACCAGACGGGTTATATGAATACGTCAGGATGCCTTTTGGACTAATGAATGCACCCGCCGTATTCCAGCGGGCCATAATGACGGCACTACGGACACTTTCGGATAACATCTTGGTATACATGGATGATGTATTGATAAAGTGCAAAACATTCGCTGAGGGATTACAGATCCTGGATAAAGTATTGGCAGCCTTAACCGAGGCTGGGTTTACTGTGAATGCCAAGAAGTGCTCGTTCTTCAAAATATCAATAGAATATCTCGGAAACGTGATCGAAAGAGGCACAGTTCGTCCAAGCCCAAGGAAGGTCGAAGCTTTAGAAAAATCCGTAGTACCCACAAACGTAAAACAGGTAAGACAATTTTGTGGTTTGGCTGGTTATTTCAGGCGTTTTATACCATCCTTCTCTGAACGTCTGATACCGTTATACAATCTAACCAAGAAGAACGCAAAATTTCAATGGACTGCAGACTGCGAAAGCGTCAGACTTGATATCATTCGACGATTGACCTCTGCTCCAGTTCTAACTATCTTTCAAGAAGGACTCCCTACCGAACTGCATACAGACGCCAGCAGTACTGGATTGGGTGCTGTTCTCATTCAAATACAGGATGGCCGACAGCACGTGATTGCCTACATGAGCATGAGAACTACGGAGCCCGAAAGTCATTACCATTCCTATGAATTGGAAACATTAGCTATAGTAAGAGCAATAAAACACTTTAGACAATACCTCTACGGCAGACATTTTACAATCGTTACTGATTGTAATGCCATCAAATCATCGTCGAACAAACATGATCTTTTACCCAGAATCCACAGGTGGTGGTCTTTTCTTCAACATTACGACTTCAAAATAGAATATCGCCAAGGTAACCGAATGAAGCATGCAGATTACTTCAGCCGTAATCCAATAGCGTGCATTAATTTGGCACAAAATGTTGATGCATGGTTAAGGGTAGAACAAAGGCGTGATTCAGAATTAGCCCAAATCATAAGAAAGTTGGAACACAACGAAGAAATAAGTAAGTACCGTATGAATGATCTTGTTTTGGAACACTGTCATGAAGAGGAAGAACCGGGATGTAAAAAGTGGAAAAAGGTCGTTCCAAAATCATACCAATGGAGTATTATTAACGCCTACCATACGGCTCTTAAACATTTTGGGTGGGAGAAGACCCTTGGTAAGATCCGAGAAAATTACTGGTTTCCTGAGATGACTACTATAATAAGACGGTTTATAGAAAATTGCGTGATATGTAGAACTAGTAAAAGTTCTTCCGGAGCCAAACAGGTAGAAATGTACCCCATAGAGAAAAAGGCAGTTCCATTCGATACTATACACATAGACATGACTGGCCATCTCACCAGGAGAAGCAATAAGCATGAGTATGTGGTCGTTATAATAGATGCTTACACAAAGTTCGTGACGTTAACTTACGCGACCGACAAGACTGCAAACTCAATGTTGCGGGCACTTAAACATGTTGTGTATCTATTTGGAGCTCCAAGGCAAATAATAAGTGACCAGGATTCTGCCTTTAAGGCAGAATTTGAAGAGTTTTGTAAACAGCATAAAATCTATTAACATTTCATAGCCCCAGGAGTTAGTCTCGCCAATGGACAAGTGGAAAGAATGATGTCAGTTGTAAAAAATGGACTTACTATCATTCGCAATTATGAAACTGAAAACTGGAGAAAGGGCTTGGAAGCTCTTCAGCTAGCCATTAACTGTACTAAGAGCAAAACAACTAATGTTAGTCCAATTAAAGCTCTTACAGGAAGGCAATGTCCTGTACCACCGGAATTAGTATCATTAATCGATGAAGAGAAAGAGACAGTTAATCGAAGTCAACTCAATAGCTACATACAAAAGAAAACCGACACACGAAGCAAAGAAGATAAAGCCAGATTTGACCAGGGCAAAGCCAAAGTGAAAAGGTTCAAAAAGGGGGACATCGTGTTATTTAAAACTAACCCTAGGTCCCAAATTGGTCTAGATATGAAGTATCCAGATGCCTATGTAATTTGGAAAATATTGCTCAATGATAGGTATCAGGTAAAGAAAATAATAGGACGTGGACGTCCCAAAAAGGTAGCTCATGACCAACTTCGTCTTGCACCCAAACCAGATGAGGGAATTAATCAGGATCCCATGTCGGCGCAAGATGATACTGAGGTGATATCAGATACAAGTGTATCCCAATCTGGTACTCCTAATGACCTAGAAGACATTACACTGCAGTAAAGGTGATTAAAAAGTTTTATAAAATTGTTGCACATTCTTTTCATGTATTGAATGATGTAAGTTGAGGACAGGGGCCTCCTTACTTTTTTTGAGTAAAATAAGTTGAGGACAGGGGCCTCCTTATTTCTCAAATGACTGACGTAAGTTGAGGACAGGGGCCTCCTTACTTTTCATGAGTAAAATAAGTTGAGGACAGGGGCCTCCTTACTTTTCATGAGTAAAATAAGTTGAGGACAGGGGCCTCCTTATTTCTCAAATGACTGACGTAAGTTGAGGACAGGGGCCTCCTTACTTTTCATGAGTAAAATAAGTTGAGGACAGGGGCCTCCTTATTTCTCAAATGACTGACGTAAGTTGAGGACAGGGGCCTCCTTACTTTTCATGAGTAAAATAAGTTGAGGACAGGGGCCTCCTTACTTTTACAATTACCTGATGTGAGTTGGGACTTGACAATGACTTATTGACTTTGACTTTGACTTACCCTTAAGCTTTGGTGAGCTAAAATGTACTGCAGATTTTGTTTTGTTTGAAAGGTCGAGGGCGACCACTTTGCAGAATGGCCGTGTCGGCGCAAAGAAACAAAGTTGTTTACAAGCGTACGCAAGTGCAGCGATACGTCATATCCGCTGCTACCACTCCGTGAGTCAGGCGAGAGGTGGGGACGGGTCGTTATAAACACGTGCGCCGCGTAGCAAGCATTCATTCGGACTGAGGCGCTCGCTCCGTCAACATCTCAAGTAAAAGTGACTAGAGTCACACCTGAGTCACAGTTATCACTCTTATTGTTTATAATTATTGTGTTTACGTAATATTTTGATTTTGAATTAAGATTACTGTAAATAGTCACGTATTTAGTCAAACTCTAATTAAACTGTTATTTGGGTTTAATAAATCTGTTTCCTACGTAATTACTGAAGTTTTTGTTTTGTCATGTCCGACGGTCGACCGCGTGCCGATAAGGATCATGGTCCACCTTCACCAATTTTGCAACAAGTTTCAGGTCCATCCGAAATTTTATTTAAAATCTTTACTTATGTTTCGATTGTGGCATATACATTATTTTATTCAATTAATTGAATTAATTTAATTAGACTAATTTCATCAACATTAAATCTTCAGTTCTATAATACATACAAATATTTTTATTTAAATTGCTCCGTAAATTTGTTGATTCACCTTGTTTAGTAAGCAATATATTATTTAGATGTCCCATAGTAAATAGGTACACGTAACGAGTCCCTTTTTTATATACCTAAAACTAAAACTAAATATGCCCAGAACCATTTTATTCTTAGAGCTTGTAAAAAGTACAACAAATGTTTTCTCCATATTGATTTTGCTACAGTGCAATTTAGAATGAAATTTAGTATGCAGGGGGTTTCGGGGGTAATAAATCGATCTAGCTAGGATTCATTTTTAGAAAATTTCTTTTTATCCATGTTTTATTAGAATACGAATGTAAATTTCACCACCATCTACAAGGTTATGAGCACAGGTGGGATGGTCTCGACTCAAGGTGACTAGGGCGACCCGGTTCGAATCCAGATGTCTCCAGTTCAGTTTTCCCTTTTTTTCATTTCCTTTTTTTGTGAGAAAAACTATTATTGGGAGCTCTTTTTATTTTTTATTTCAATAACCAGTTTTTATTTTTTACTATTATGTCGGTAAGATTTAATCTCTGATATCGTAGCAGTTTTTCATTGCCTGAAAACATGGATAAAACGATAAAGATATTAAATATAGATAGATACCTGGATGACCGAGCTTAGCTAATTATATATATATTTGACTGACCCGATGGCGCAGTTTGCAGTGACCCTGTTTTCTGCTCCAAGGGTTGTGAGTTCGATTCCCGCCCCGAGGCTGGGTGTAATATATGTTTATTTATATATGTATTATTTATATGTAGGTATATTTATTTTAAAAAAATGTATATCAGTCGGCTGTTACCTAAAACACAGGCATCAAGTTGTCTACCTTAGGAACAGACGACCTTGTGTGTGTCTTAAACATATTAAAAAAAAAAGTGAATCGTGTTTTTTGAAAATTATATTTAGATACGAATTACATACTGGTGAAATAAATATGAATAATATTTTTCGATATTACCGACATAATAATTAAAAAAATTTGAACTGGTTATTTACATAAATAAAAAATTACGAGTGCAACTAAAAACTGCTAGAATATCATTAAAATACGAAGGTAAATTTCGCTATCATCTACAAGGATATAATAGCTTAGGTGGGAAATCGGGCGACTCAGAAACTAGAAGACCACTGTTCGAGTCTAGATGTCTCCAATTCGATTACTTTTTTTTTTCGTGTGCATGATTATTAATTTTAATTCATTGCATTACTATACAGTTTGTTTCCTAATATAAAAAAAATACAGTATAAGAATAGTTGACTGAAGTTTTTAACGATCACCCGGTTCTCAACGATGATACTCATGACTCAAACTTAGCCTAAATTTCATTTTTATAGCCACTAATTGAGAAAACGTTTAGGTAATTGAGCATTTTAATGAGGTCCCTCAGGATATCTACCAATATGACTATAATGTTAAAGAATTGAAGACGACTTAAATTCACACCCTTAATTTTAATACCTAGAAAACGTAGTAGTAGATATCTTCTGAGAGATTATATTCCCTGATTATCTTTGATGTAGTTGAATTAGTTTCTTAGTCTACGGCAGTGTTTCCCAACGTGGGGCCCACGCCCCACTGGGGGGCAATTTGATAGTTAAGGGGGGCAATTTAAGAATGGACTCGACACGACTTTAACCCTTTCGCTTTGGATTATTTAAATGCAATGCTACCTTGTCCAACCGTTTATTATCTTTTTGACAGCTTCTATAAAATTCAGTTTTTTTTTTTTCATTATATGTTTTGAAATTTTACTTACGATGTTTTGATAACAATTTCATAGTGATTTCTTCCTAAAACTTATCATTTATATTTCTTAAGGGAACAAAACAATTTTAAAGGTTAAAAATTATGCATGGGGGCATAAAAAATTTAGAAATGTTAAGGTGGGGCATGGCCTAAAAAAGGTTGGAAAACACTGGTCTACGGGATCTGTATATAGACTGACATGTGGTTACCTGCTTATACTAGCAATTCAACACTTAGATATACCTACAGGTAGTCAATTTGGCAGATCTGTACTGACTTCAACAACCCAATCCTGCTTATTCGGTAGACTGGAAGTCATCGAACCTATTATTTGGTCAACATTTTATTTTCGATAGTTTTTTAAATTGTCTACCACAATGTGCAAAGGCGTGTCGTGCCACCTAAACTATTTGTCCTAAATGAATCTTTGGTTGCTCGTTATTATATACCTAATTCTGAAAACAATAATAATAAATCTTTATTGTACATCAAAAAAGGGCAATGTTACAAACAAAAAACCGGCCAAGTGCGAGTCGAACTCGCGCACGAAGGTTTCCGTACCATTATTATCTATAAAAATTGCGGTTTACGATTTACGACGTATTAAAACAAAACTACTTATTATTCGGACATCCACCACCTCAGTCCCCCGAGATCATGGACGCTGTAAAGGGTCCGAAACGTCGGGAAATAATTTAATTTAAAATATTGTTAAACTGTAAAGTTTTTAATAAACGCGATAAAATCCGGTATAGACTTTTAATCAAATGAGTAAAATTATTATAAATTAAATATTAAATTAAATATAAGAGAACAGTACGAAACTACTTACTAGATCTCGTTCAAACCAATTTTCGATGGAATTTTGCATGGTAATGTACATCATATATTTTTTTTAGTTTTATCATTCTCTTATTTTAGAAGTTACAGGGGAAGGGACATTTTACCACTTTGGAAGTGTCTCTCGCGTAAAGTATTCAGTTTACAAAAAAATGATATTAAAAACCTCAATATCATTTTTGAAGACCTATTCATAGACCCATACCCTACACGTATGGGTTTGATAAAAAAAAATGAGTTTCAGTTCTAAGTATGGGGAGGCCCCCAAAAAATTTTTTTTTTCTATTTTGGTGTGAAAATCTTAATACGGTTCACAGAATGCATCTACTTACCAAGTTTTAACAGTATAGTTTTTATATGTTTATATGTTTTTATATGTATATATAATATACATATATATATATATCTTTTTTTTTGTACACATCGCACTTATAATTATAAAATTATCTCTAATTTTAAAAGGTAGGTACTATTTTTATTTACGGTTTTTTTCCATAGCGATTCTTGTATAACACCGCAAAACCTGTATGTAATTGTTATTTGATATTAATTGCCTGAGTGCTGAACGATATTTGAGATACCACCTTAGAAACAATTAGTAAAAAAAATTACTTTCTACTCTTGACTGAATAACCAATTCTTTGACGGCTTACAATGAGACTGAAAAACATTCTATATGTTTGAATTTTACTTATCAGCGCATTCATCTCATAAATAATTAATTAACAAAAAAAATTTTTTTTTTTTAAAGTATGATTGTCCGTATTTGTAAAAATTACAAAATAAATAAATATTAAATAAATAAATAAATATTAACCAACAATCTTGAACTTGTGTTACGGGTACTAGGAACGGAAATAAATTTAATAGATTTATATAAATACATATATACATTATACATAAATACACATCCATGACCCGGTGCAGACATCTATATTCGTGATACAAATTATCTGCACCTGGCGGGATTCGAACCCGCGACCGCTGCGTAAAGTGCCAGTTGCCTGACCACTCGACCAGCCGGCCGTCAATGTAATGTAAAAAAGAAATTGAAATAGGATGTATTACTCAGGTAACACTGAAAGTTAATTATTTTAATTACGTTATGGTTTTAGGTCAAAATATAATAATTTTGTTTCCTTTTAATTTTATTCATAAGTTATTATTTTTCATTAGAGATAATTATACTTTTTTTTTGTTGTTGTTGCAACCTACTTGTAATAGATAAGTTATAAGAGTACGAAGTGACTATAAACCTAATAACCTATTTTAATAAGATTGTACTGTACTGTATCAGCCTGTAAATAACCCTCTGCCGAGCGAAGGCTTCATCTTCATATACTCGTAGAAGAAGGGTCAAATATCTCCTATTTAACTAGCTCCCTAGTCTGGGCTTAACAAATTGTATTATCGTAATAATTTTGGGTTACAATATAACTGTCGTCCATAGAAGAGTCCATTTTCCAGCTCAGATAATTTTCATCAGACCTTTATCTCATTATTACTAATACCCTCGAGAAATAATCCTATTCAATCAAAATCAATTGTTGAATTCGGTTCTCAGTTATCCAATATGTATACATACATACAGATACAACATAATTTAAGACGTTTTTTTAATAAGTTTTAAATTAAAAGTCTAAATCGGATTTTATCGCGTTTATTTGTTTTAAAACTTTACAGTTTAACGATTTTTAATTAAATTAAATTATATCCCTACGTTTCGGACCCTTTGCAGCGTCCATGATCTCGTTGAACAGTCCCCACTGTTCAACGTTCTTGTTCGGGGGACTGACATCAAGTTTTAAATTATTTTATGATTAAATTATAAGTAGTAGGGTTCGTTTTATTATTTATTCGGTAAAGTCGGACTATTTTTAGATGAGTTATGAGGCTTTTTTTATTTTTTTGACTTATGATTCGTACGGTTATGACTAAAATATACATCGATTTTCATTTATAAATATATTTTCTTACATAAATTATTTTTCTTTTTTTTTAAATATGTTTTAATTATTATGTTATGAAAGCTTAAAATTATGGAATGAAATAGTAGACGCCAAGGAAAAAACGAAGCTAAGATTAGAGGGTTAAACTTACTTTGTAAAATTATCAACATGCTTTTTATCTTTAGGTTCATATTATTAATATATCATAATATCTTAATCGGGCTATAAAAATAAGGAAACAAAGTTAGAAAGAAAATCACAATAAAAAAATGAAGCTTTTTTTATGATGGTAGTACGATCTTATCCCGCCTACGTAAATTTAAGCTTTCTGTAGTTCTCAACCTTTGGAATACTGTCTAGATTATAATTATATATATATATATATATATATATATATATATATATATATATTTTTTTTTTTTTTACTTTTTGATATACTTTTTCTTAGGGACTAGACTTAGGGGGGTTTTAGACGTTATATTTATTAAATACGAAATTTTGTTTAAGTCTATACACTTGAGACGTTATAGGCCATATAGTTTGTCAATCCATTATTTTTTAATTTTTTTATTGCAATTTTCATATCTTACACAGAATAGAAAGTAGCACAATGAGACTTTCTTTGATATTTTTTTGGCATGAGAATATGATTAGTAAATAAAGCTATAATTATACTATTCTTTCTATATTGTAAAATTGAAAAGGCAAGCAAAAAAAGTAACTCTCACGAAAGTATTTGATTAGATAGACTTTCTTTTTACGAATTTTGTGTAGATTACGTTACGAAAAAAAAACGTTAATTCTTTAGGTTCTAGTTACCTTGGGCAAACTGTAAGTATGCTTAGGTTGATACACTTCAATATTTAATTTTATTTTGTAATTATTAAAAAACTTTGAGAACCAATTCAACAATTTACCAAAAAAGATCGGTAATTTTATATTCGATATTTCCAAAATTAGTGTAAGATCGAATCTCAGTATAACTATCCTTAATAGATTTAAGTAAATGGTATTGACGACATGTTAGATAAAATGATTATAAAAATAATTTAAATATTCAAAAACATATCAAATGATCGTAAAATAAAAATTAGGAGGAGAGGGGAGGTCTGGATCAATGCGAAAATACGCAAAATTTACGTATTTTTATGTGTATAGGTACGCGGCAACTTCACCCCAAGGTATATATACGAAGTATACACCAAACACAAACATCACAAATCCCGACAGTCAAAGTTCTGAAATCCAAAACTTTTTTCTACTGCCGAGCTTACCAATCGATTAACTTGAAATTGTCTGAAATTGAAATATAATTCTATGTTAAACATCTTTTTAAGTTTTGAAATCGAAAATTCGCTTCAGATCACTAACGTAGTGATAATTTGACTTTAGTCATAACATTATAAATTAGTAGGTTTCCCAATTTACGTAACTACTATGTGAAAATACTTGAATTTACTTTCGAAACTAAGTAAAAAATAGTGAAAAACAGTAATGAAAAAAATTTACACGTGTGCGCGGCAAAATCTAAGAGGCGCCGGAAATTTCAAATTGGTATATCAATGAAAACCTTTTCAGGCTTAAAAAAAATTTTTTTCTTCAGGTACATATTTTTATGATCTAGATTTAAAAATAATTTTGTGAGTATACTTCGTGTAAACTGGTGGTATATGTTTCAAATTAACACCGGGTATATTCGGTGTATACATACTTCTTCTACACTGAGTGTATATTCAATAAACACCAAGTATACCTACCGTAGTCACCTAAGTATACACTACCCTGCATTTACACCGAATTCATACTTGAGTATACATGGTGTAAACGGATCCGCTACGGTAGTAAAATAGCCTTGTCTTCTATATAGCCAACATTAAGAAATATCTCGTATTTCGCAGTATTTACAGGTTGTACGATCTTAACCCATATCTGAACTTAGCCGAACGCATCCTATAAGTGTATTAATAATATTTAATTCAAAATAAATATTTTTTCATTAATGTAATAACAAACAAGATTTCTAAGAGAGTTACGAGCGTCAGTCAGAGCCATGATATCGCGGGAAACGCACGACTGACGAATTGAATAGAACGACGATCTGAATTTATGAAGTGCGATTTAAAGTCGGAATAAAAGAGTCTGTTACTTCGTTAATAACAATTAAATATATTTGTGTTTTATGTTACATATTTAATGCATTTGGATACTGTTCCCGGTATCGGGTAAGAAATTTTATTGCTTATTTTATATTTTTAAATTACATTACATTATTATTTATAAGAAAGGCACAATTTTAATAAACTGCTAATAAATGTTTTTCTAATACTCGTAATTTATTTTATATAAATATTCAATTATATGGAAATAGATTTTCTTTAATTATTGTTACAATGCGTAACTATAAAGGAAAATATTAAGAGTGCTTATTAGTTTTGGCAACTATTTATTACAACTGTTTGTTTTTATAAGACCATTAATTTTGGTTCCGTATCAACTGTTTGATAAAATTAACGTAAATTATATTTAGTTTTCATTAAAGAGTCATTAATTATATGTATGTAGGAAGTATAATGTAATATTACCTTATTTTATTTATAAATAAGGCGTACGTACATCGTCATGTCGTACATGAAAAAATACCATGACCGTTATTATTATCTATAACTCTTTAAACCTGAAAAATTACACTAAATTCGTGCTAATTTTAATACCTTAGTTTAAAATAAATTAAAAAATATTTTCTTTATATACGTTTTTACGTTAATTTATATAGTAACAACGACAAAAACTCGATTTCCGTCGCAAACTGATTTTGAGTCAATAAAATTAAAAAAAAAAAGTGATTTCACAGAAAATAAGATCCTGTAATAAAATAATAGAATACATATACATCAGTGTGCTTAAAGTTACAACTGTTGGAAAAGTTCGAAGTGCAGGTTTATCGTCCTGTTACACACCAACTATTAACTCTCGATCCTCTTAGTATAATGTACTATAAGAGCATCAAGAGATCTAGTAAAAAATCCATGAACCTTTTTTTATTAACTATTTGTGATTTTTAACCTTGAGCTGGCTGGCGTTACCTGTTAACGAACCAGTTTTGATTTTCAATTATAAATAAATAAAGTAGGTGTTAGAAGTAACGACAAAAAAAAACATACACAAAGTCTAACTTTCTCAAATTTTAGATTTTAATTTTACTTCCTTTCGATTTAATTTGAAGAAAAGGTAATTCGCTTTGTACAAACTTATCCTTATCTTAGGACAAAATGGAAAAAATACGAAAGCTTAATGTATTTATCTGGAATTTCTCCTCTATTCATTTTTATACAATCCTTTTATCTTTTAAGATAACGTTTTCTGGTGTGGTTGTTTTATTACGTTAACTGAATATTTGAGAATCACTAACGACAAACTTAATGCGTTTGAATTTTCGATACCACCAGTAATTTTTTACGTGATATATATGTTACGGGTAATGCTAGAAGATATAGTAAACCTAGGTTTACCCGGGTTGACTTAGTATTAGCCAAGGTTTTTGAGTAGAGTACGAATAATAAGAAAAATAAATGAAAAATAAATTTTAATTCTGGATTTACCCATATTCACCTAGGTCTACCCAACTCTGGCTCGGTAATGTTGGCTTCTTAGGTCTTTTTTTTTTATAACTGATAAATGTTGACTGAATTTATTACCGAAGCGGAATCCAGTCCAGAATCTCAAGAAGAGAGACCGTAATCTAGACTAAAAAAACCTAACGAACATTTATCAGTAAAAAAAAGACCTAACAAACCCAACATTACCCAGCCAGACTTGGGTAGACCTAGGTGAGTATGGGTAAATCCCTGCCGGAGGGGCAGAACGGCCTTTACCCAAAAAGCTTGGGTAATACTAAGTCAAACCGGCCACTCCGGTTTCCGGACGGTTTACTCCGTCTCCCAGCATTACCCGTAACATATACATTTCATTTACTATAGTTTCGATTTCATTCACGCGTCCCCTCTTTGAAATTCCATCCTTCGAATTGAATATTTTATTAAAAATTATTTATTGTAGCTCTGGTAAGAAATAATTAAAACTGAATTCCCGAGTTGAAATTTAGAGCCGATTTAGCGCCGCCTACGGTATGACTTATGTCGGACCTCTGGGCTCAAAGTCGGTCCTAACCCATGTTAAATTAGGTTCGACTTATTACCCAAAAAATGACACAGATTTCCTTTTTTTCCACATTACGACTAAAATCGGACCTAAATAGAATAAAAATTAGCACATATAGACGCTTAGTCGCACTACTGGGCTCTAAATCGGTTCTATTTCGGGCTAATGGGCTCTAAATCGGTTCTATGTCGGTTTTGAGGGAGCTATGTCGGCTTTAAATTTCGACTTATTAACGGGTTATTACATGATATAATGGCTTAAGGCTGTAGTACGTTCAAGCTTGTAAGAAGTAGAATTCAGACAATTTACAGAAATTGATTTTTTTTTTTGTACAACAGGGTTTCATTGACTTACGTGTCTTTCTGTGTTACATTCTAGCGATATATATTTTTGTCGTAATTTATTTCAGGCTCAAGTAAACATTTTATCATTCGTTTGATCGAGTTTATCGAAAATGATCTTGAAAATGTAAAACACTTTTTAAATGTACACTTGACGCCCCACGAGAACGGAGCGTTCACATCATTAGACAGATATTTCTTATTTATATTGGTTTAATTGATTTTCATGTTTTAAAAGTAAAGTCCAAGAAGAAATTACACCAATATGACAAAAACCAAAACTTGAATTTTTCATGGATTTGTGATGGATGGACTTTTTATATTTTTTTTCCACATATTTATTACATATTGTTTATTAATTTCTCATGTAAGTGACTGTATGTTTTTAATGAGAAATAAATGCTTTTTAAACCTTTAAACCTACATATATTTTCTAACACAAAAAATTGAAATGAAATAAAATTGAAATGAAAAAAATATTTATTTCGCCATAAGGTGTACACACACTTAACGAACATCAAAAAAAGTCTACATTTGAAATAAATACATCATGGTAGCACAATACAGAAATGACTAAATTTTAACATTAGGTACATTACATGCTTTACTTAAGTATGTTATGTACCCAATAATATCCAGTAACCGTAAGTTAATTACTACTAGTGAACCTCTAAAAATTATTGGAAGCTAATCACTATTATATCATCGACTTTATTAAATATTACAATTACAATAAATAACTTAATCTAATCTATACACATAATAAAATGGTAGGAAAGTCAAAACAAAACTCAAAAAGTAAAAAGAATACTTGGGGTATGATCTACAATCGATACCGAAGCCAAAAATATAGTTTTTAGAATTTTTGTCTGTTTGTCTGTATGTACTTCAAATTTGGCACGAATATTATTAAGAAGTCGGGTCAACATATAGACTACATAATTATTATCACGCTATCACCTACGGGAAACGAGCAGTGAACCTTTAGGGCGCTTGTGCACTACACGGAATTTTACTGGCCGGCGTCCGATTTTTTACGGTCCGATTTGGCAATGAAAAACACGAATAGGCGTTTGTGCACTACACGGAATTTTACCGGTAGTACCCTTGCGAATTTTATATCACTGAAAAGATAAGAGATTTTAGACTAGTTATTTAACATAATTATTCTAATATAGTGTTCTGTGATAGAATAGAATTTATTAAACAATTATTTTATAGTTTAAAAAAAAAACTGCAGATACGTATAGCGCCATCTTGTATATCAATAAGATACCTGTAGTTTTGAATCCAATGAAACCAATCAATAACTAATCACGCTCAAACGAGATGGCGCTTAGAAGTGATTTTCTTTAAGATTATAATGTAAATAATAATAAAATATTTGTATAAAGACTTAACTGTGCATAAATATGTAGATAAACTAGGTTTAGATCGTTTTGGTAAATAATATTATAACAAAGTTGATAGACAAATCGTAGTTATGAAAATATATATACGTATAAATGTACATATTTATTTATTCGAATATTAACTAATAAAATACAATCAATTTATTGATAAATATTCCTTATATATAATACTTAAATATTTCGTATTTTATTATTATTTATTTTTTAAGACTCAAACCAATCAATAACTAATCGCGCTCAAACGAGATGGCGCTTAGAAGTGATTTTCTTTAAGATTATAATGTAAATAATAATAAAATATTTGTATAAAGACTTAACTGTGCATAAATATGTAAATAAACTAGGATTTAGATCATTTTGGTAAATAATATTATAACAAAGTTGATAGACAAATCGTAGTTATGAAAATATATATACGTATAAATGTACATGTTTATTTATTTATTCGAATATTAACTAATAAAATACAATCAATTTATTGATAAATGTTCCTTATATATAATAATTAAATATGTTGTATATTATTATTATTTATTTTTTAAGACAAAAAAAAACGGCCCGGAATGGGGAAAAGTAAAATGTCGGACGGTACAATGCATCACAGTACAGGTTGGAAATAAAGTATTTTCACATATTTTATTCAAAATTATAAAGTATAATTAACAATTATGTTGTTAAATTGTGTTGTTTGTTATAAAATTAAGTTGACAAGTGTGAATAGCGCCATCTATTTGAATTATAGCGAACATTGCTTCCAAACTGCCATCTCTTATTTCTAGTGGTCATCTTTCGTACGATTATAATCCAACAATATTAAAAAACACATCTAAACTTATTTTGTACAGGGACTACATATACTTTGTGATTTTGTATCATTGTACTCATTGCTGCCCCCAGTTTTTTTGTAGCTCATTTTGAAACTTCACGGCTCGCACGTGTGATTACGCTAGAAAAAAACTGTGCATATGTAAATAAACTAGGATTTAGAACGTTTTAGTAAATAACATTATAACTAAACTTGATAGACTAACCGTAGTTATAAAAAATATATATATATAAGTACGTATAAAATATGTACATGTTTATTAATTTATTCGAATATTAGCTAATAAAATACAATCAATTTATTGATAAATGTTCCTTATATATAATACTTAAATATTTTGTATTTTATTATTATTTATTTTTTAAGACTCAAAAAAACGGTCCGGAATAGGGAAAAGTAAAATGTCGGACGGTAAAATTACGGATAGTGCACAAACGCTCTATACATTTATATGGCGTGCCATGTCGGACCGTAAAAAATCGGACGCCGGCCAGTAAAATTCCGTGTAGTGCACAAGCGCCCTTATTACTTCAACGCATTCTGTAACAACGTATAATCTAATAGCGTTCACGTAGACGACGTCGCGGGCAGCAGCTAGTGTCCAATAAATCTAGTTTTGGCCGAGAGGGAATAGACGGAAGAAAAAAACTCTCTGTACTCTTTTAAAATAAATTAACGTCAGTATACAAAAATAAATGAATAATTGCACCATGTGATCATGAAATAATCAGGACTAACAAGAAGTAGCCAGTCGTATATGCCGAAATCACTGCATGCCACCTGCTCACAATATTCTGTAACTATATCTAATGACAAGGGACATAGTGATAGCCTGGCCGAGTTTTATCAATCCTTCGTACCTTTCCAACATTAAGAAATTAAGAAACCCTTTATACATCCATTTCAAGGACTTGTATTTTTTTTTTTTTTTTTTGTAATTTTCTGTACGTATAATAAAGAGTTAAATAAAGAAATAAATAAATAAGAAATTCATTTATGTCATAATAAGAGCTTTCCGACACTAAATTCGCTTAATAGTATTTTTAAACTTCTGTAAGGGCAGAGATTGAACCGCAACCGATATTTTATTGTAAATAAAAATAGACATTTCAATAAAGGAACGACTTTTTTTACTAAGCCGGCATTTAAGAAATACTAGTTTGTGGCCGTTCTTGAGTGTTACATTGTGCAAAGAATTATCACTACGGCTAACAAACAAATGTCTATTTTTACGTATATACATCATATAAAGGTCAGGATATTGATCTCTTAAACTTCTCCCTCAGGGTTTCTTTACATGTTATCTATGTAACGGATAGCCCTTTTTCTATTTCAATTAAAAGTTTTATTAGGTATATTATCAAAATACAATGTCTAAGAATAACATACATCACGGTGCGACTTATACATATGTGCAGAGCAGTAAGAATAATAATGTCTAGCTAGTACCTATAAATACAAAATAATTGTAACCGTTATGGTGTTGTGGTGCGACTAAATCACTTTTACGTCGGCGGTCGCAGGTTCGATTTCCGCTTAGGCAGATTGTATTGTATTTGTCCAAATATTTGTTGATGACTAGATGGTCGTGAACGTTATGAACTTAGAGCTTCAAACAGGGTTTCTACCAACAAACAAAACTTACTGTTATCTATATATTAATACGTGAAGCAAAAACTTGGTACCCATTTTTACGAAAATTACGCGGAAGGAGAAGTATGAAATTTGACACAGTTAAAGTTTATATATAGAAGTGAAGAATGGTAATATTTTTTTATAATAATGCTCAAAAAATACATTAAATTAAATAAAAAACATTAAATAAAAATACAACTAGGTCGAATTTCGACCACTGGGCGACCATTAGGTAGTTATCTGTTGAATGTAATACACACTATGAGCATTACATAGTACATGAGCTACTGTTTCAAAGTTACCGCAATCATCTGCCTTTTCGATAAATTGTCATAAGCAAAACAATAAGTTCTAAGAAATAGTAACAATAGCTCACAAGAATATAAAGTATACTGTAATAGATAATGAGGAACACTACCTTTTTATAAACCATACGTTTTTACAAACTCACCTTCGTTATATTTTAATTTGAAATAAATACAAAAACTTCTATAATTTACGAAACAGATTCGTTGTTGAGTTATACTTTTATGAAGTCTGAAATTCCATTGTATCTTATTTTCTCATGACGAGTTACCAGAAAAAAATAATTACATCATTTTAAATAGCATAAAATTGGTAGATATTTAGTACTTTATAGAACATTCTTTATGAATTTTAGTGTTTCCATAGAACTTTTAGGTTCTACGAGATACGAAATACCATACGAAAAGTTTTTACTTACTTTTAACATTTTTTACTAATTGGTTACATACGAGTAATAAGGCTAATAGCACACTCTTGATATAGGTATATAAATAATTTAATAATAACCTTAAACGGTATCCGACCTTTAAATAAATATCTTTTCGTAAATAAAAATATAATTGATTCATTGGATTCGTTAAAATGTTATAAATATACACATTAATCTATATAGTTAAAATGTTATAAATATACACATTAATGTATATCGTTAAAATGTTATAAATATACATAATGATATGTACGCATCAATTGTCGACCAAATTAAAAATCTGTAAATATAACCGAGCTGTTATTTTATTTATCAAAAATATAATTATTTAGACCGATGGAAAGATGCATAAACAATCAATTTAAAACAAATCCATTGTATTGTATTATATTGTATTCTGTACAAGTCAGCTTGATCTTTTTGAAAGATGTGAATTTTTTGATCGACATAACTTTGCAATGACGAACATATTATTTTCTTAATTTAATTATTTTAAAAATTGTAAAAATATTAATAAAATACATATAACACAAAAGTCTCTAAAGATTCAAGCGTTATCCGAAAATTTTAAGACTTTTTATTGCTTCAAAGTAAAATTTAAATAGGAACACTGAAAATAATAGACGCTTGTACATTCCGTCTGTCGTTCATTCCGGATTTCATCTCGTTGGATCAATTTCCACTTGGAGGAACAAATTGTGGAAGACCAGTTTGCTTTCAATTTCTGAATCCTACTACTGACACGATAGAAAATTAATATAGTCTATACCACTTCAATAAACTTCCACTAACAAAATCATCATCAGATACTTAAAATGTAATTTATTTATTTATTAACTAAGGGACACAAAACAGAATACAATCAATATACTTTAACATAATATAGATCGTAAATAATTTTTAGGGCTGGATTATATTCCTAAAGTATGTGCACATTTCATGATTTTAAACATTATTTACAAAGTACTTTATGAAGTAATTAATTATTATACAACATTGTAGTAATTTATTTATTATTCTATGCTATTGACTGATCAGTCTTGCTAAGAATAGCTATGACCTCTCTAGTAAATTTAGACTTACTTTTATATAAAATATCAATACTTTCTTTATTTTCGGTGACAATATCATTATAATGGCGACACATTCTAACAATAGGGTTGTAAAATGATATGTTATTAATGTAGACATTTAAAATAAATGGCTTATGGAATGGGTTTCTAGATCTTGGTCTAATGTTAAAATTGATCAATGACAGGAGAGTCGGCGAATTTATTAAGCCATGTAGGTTTTATAACAAGTACATTAGTTCGTGGTATTTACGCCGCGACTCTAGAGACATAACATTAAACATTCGTAACATTCGTGTTTGGAATAAGATGTCAGTTTTCTATTTAGTTTGAGCCTATGGGACAAAATTCTTTGAATTCTTTCTATTCTCTCAACGTGTACTTTATAAAAAGGGGACCACACTGGAGCACAATATTCAAGGAAACTACGAATTAGGGAATTAAAAATATAAATTAGGCTTTGAGGGTTTTTAAAGTCTTTAGTTCTTCTGGCGATGAAACCGAGAGTTCTATTAGTTTTAGAAATTAAGTTGTCATAATGTGGACGGAATGTAAGTTTGTCATCAAACACAATGCCAAGATCTAATAAAATATATATGATTTTTTTGCAGCTGTTTAAAACGTTGTTTTAATTCATTAATAAGTATTTAGCTACCCATACCATTCTACTCAGCCATATTAAATCTACTCTATTATACTGAGTCAAACTGGGATAATAGATGATATTTTAAACACATGATCTGCTGGTCTTACTGAATAACTTTCTCCAAGAAACATAACCTCGCAAATGAAGTTTCTTTTTCGATCTCCCATACAAAGCTCGATACCTACTGTGCCATTTTTTCACCACCGCCAGCATTAAAACCACTGAAATGTCACCAAAGCGGATCCTTTTACGTCCTGTCATCATTTTTAATTGTTTATGACACAACCTAAGTAAGCTGTATACAATATAATAGTTAAAAAAACAATTTCTAACGTAATTCAAACAAGAAACGTCCAACGAACAATCGACTCTACTTACTAACCCACACGCACACGCACGTTGCACACACTCTCAAGTCTCGTCCATCCGTTCACACGAGTGGTCCCTTATTTTTCTTTGTTTCGGGAAAGTAAGGCCAGTAATAGAAATTAGAGATGCCGGCTTCATAAATAATGTCTTCCAAAAAAATTGGATGCGTTCAATTAATCACTACACGTAAAAAAAAAACATTTGTGTCTTTTATGCGTGCTTAAAACACGTTTAAAAAATTGTTTTAAAACACGTATACATTTTTCTGAGTCTTTTCAACAGTGTTTAAAAAACATGTATTAAACAATTGTTTAAAACAATGCCAACCCAGCTTGTACGAATACTACTTTCGAATAATAAAATAATTATTATATTAAAATCGAAACAGCAGTTTATAAACAAAATAAACAACCGCAATTTTCTTCATAGTGTTTTGTATAGATGAAATATATTAATAAACTATTCCCATGTACAATTACAAATAATTCCAAAGTATTATATCTGTAAGTACTAATATTATAAAGCCTGCTTATTGAGGAAGGATATAGGCTATAAAACAATACATTATAACTAATTTAACCAAAATTATCTTAAACTACCATTCAATCATTAAAAAATCTAAAAAGTAAATATAATATATAATTAGATAGATACATTTTACATAAATAATGCGGATTAATCTTGTTTCTAAATGTGGTTTGTCTACTGGAATTTTAAATAGAGTACTGTCAGTAAGTAACTCTGTTATCTCGGCTTCGAAAAGGTTTTATTTAATTCCAATAATACTTTCGAATGGTAGAATGGTATCAGTTAACTTAAAATAGCTTTTTTATTCAGAAAATGTAGGGATAAGCGTAAATAAAGAGTTTTAAAATTAGGAGTAATGGCACGCGTCAACAACGCGCGAACGTGTGGGAGTGCTTTACTCGCGACACGCCGCTAACTGACGATCTTACAATATAATATAATTGTTATATTAGTATGTCTCAATTGAGATACTAAATCGATGAAAAAAGAGATGTTTTTTTTTATTTATTTAAAATCTTTATTGTACAGATACACTAACACAAGTGTGTACAAAAGGCGGGCTTAACGCTAATGCATTTTCTACCAGCCAACCTTGGATGTGCAAGAAAGTATAGTATGTAGGCGTACAATAAACGAGAAATTACTGTTTGAAAACTTGATTCAAACTACTATTTTGAAAAGTAGATGTATTAAATTATAAAGGCAGCGTATTTTTTTTTTAGTTTTATTTACAAAAGAGTTATTAAAATTATTAGTACGGCTGTCTTTTAGTCTGTACATTTGTTTGTCTTCACTTTTCAGAAAAACATACGCAATAAAATGAAATAAATCCTTCTCGATTATTACAAATATATTTTTTAATCTTCATTTAGGAAATTTATCATAATAGATGGTATTCAATTTGTCAAAGACTAGGTACTTGAATTTTCTTCCTCATTATTATTTTTTTAATTTAAAAAAATAAATGTTATTAAAATGCATTACAATTTTTTTTATCATTTTTTTTTTTTGCTCAATAAAATTATTTATTAAATATAGTTGTACTCAGAATTAAATTGTTTATGTATGCATTTCTATTATATTTTCAACTAATTCTTTCATTTTAGTGTGAGAAATCAATTTAGCAATAAATAAGTAAAACTTGTTTATAATATTTTTAAGATTACAATAATTTATCATTACAGAATATAGAAATAAAATTTCTATCAGGCTTTTCTCCCAAGAACGCTATTTTTTTTTTAATACAAATTAACTTATAAATACTTATATAAAGTATAACAATTACGAAATATATATACCTAACTTGTTTTTTGTATAACAGATGGATAATGATAGGTACACGGAAGGATAGGTATCAAATATATTTATTTTATTCTAACCAAATAGATATACAATGACACTTATTAGAGCTCTTTGGATCCACAATACTTTTACTAGAAAAGAAAAAAAAAATTAAATGAATTATTGTGGTGGCGATAGAGTGGAAGTGGGTAACTTGTTATGAAAAAATATTGTATTCTGTTTATTTTATACAGCCAGAATATGGAATACGTAAAATTTTTAAATTTAATTTGTACAATACGGAAAATATTTATTATTTATATTTATCGTTTTTAAAAAAATAAACTCTTTTGCAAAAAAAACGGGCACTTAAGCAAAGAACTATTTTATAGTTACTATTAGTTTGTTTGACAATTTTAGGTATTGTTATCCTCAGAATTTTATAAATTAATTAGGAAGGAATAGTTTTCATCAGCTTTATCATAACATTTTAATTAAATTATTAAGAAATAATGTTTAAGCTCAAAACACTATGATTGTACCTGCTCGCTAAATAAAAATGAAACGCGTTAATTTCTTTGTTTTTCTTGAATACATTAAAAGCAGATAAAAGTTTAGTATTGAGTGTGACCCCCTCTTGCTGAAATCACAGCTTGCATTCGTCTGGGCATGCTAGTGAGTATATCTTTTATGGTTTACTGGGGAATACGTTCCCACTCCGCGGTAATCACATTCTTTAGCTCTCTGATGGTCTGCGGAGCCGGCTGCACTGATCTCACTCGTCGCTTCAGAACGTCCCAGACATGCTCTATGGGATTGAGGTCCGGACTTCTAGCTGGCCAGTCCAAACGACGAATTCCGACTTCTAGCAATATACGCATCCACACCGCCAGACCGGTGGGCGCGAGCGTTGTCGTCCATAAAAATTGAGTTTTCGCCAAGAGCGGTTAAAGCGGGTTGTGCATAAGGAATTAGAATTTCCGTTATGTATCGGTGTCCAGTCAGTGTACCGTTTTCGATGAAGACTAACTCCGTACGATCCATAGAATTTATTCCTGCCCAAAACATAACAGAGCCCCCTCCATAAGGTGTGATTTCTTCAAAACATGCCTCTGCAAAGCGTTCTCCTCGTCTACGTAGCACTCGCCGACGTCGGTCTTCATCATGCAGAGATATCCTGGCTTCATCGGAGAATAATACCCTATCCCAGTCTTCATGAGTCCATTTTTATTTTATTTATTTTTTATTTATATACTTTATTGCACACTTAAGTAATACATAAAAAAGTAACATAGAGAAATATACAAAATAGAGTGCAAAGGCGGTCTTATCACTAATAGTGATTTCTTCCAGACAACCCTTGTCTATATAGGACATCTCGGTAATAAGAAAGGCAGACGGTGCAATTAGTTTGTTTTTAAATCAAACATTTAAAATATTATAACATAAGTTATATCTAAAAAAAAACAATTAAAACTTTGTCTTTAGTATAAGATACAAATATATGTACAGCATACAATACACTTAAAGCTATACATAAACAAATACTCATACATAAACACATATACACATATATACATAAGCATTAACATACATATACATAAACAAACACATAACTACATACATTTACATAAAAAATATTTACATACATATTATATCATATAATACATGAATAAGTACCTATTTACCTAAAACAGTATATAAATATCATACAAATTACTAACGATATGTAGATAAATAATGTTTTTTGACAGATCGCCTAAAAATACGTATCGACTGCGCTTGGCGTATGTCTCGCGGGAGGGCATTCCACAATTTCACAGCTTTAACAGTGAAAGATTCACTGTAGCATTGACTATGAGAAAACGGATGTTTTAATTTATTGTCGACTTGGGAACGAAGGTTTAGCGTACTAGGGACGTCCGAACCAAGAAAAGTAAAGCGTTCCTTTAGATATGGAGGAGTACTAGGATGGAAGAGGATAGAGTAGAGAGAAGATAGGAGATGTAAGTTACGGCGTTCTCTTATTTTAAGCAAGTTAAGTCGTGCTCGATAATCTGAGATATGATCGTACTTTTTCAAACCAAATATGAACCTGATGATCATGTTTTGAAGGCGTTCAATTTTATTAAGGAGAGTTTCAGATAGGTCAGAATAACAGACATCAGCGTAGTCAAGAATAGGAAAAAGAAGTGTGTGGGCAAGTGATATCTTTGTTTTGATGGGCAAGAAATTTTTCCATTTTCTCAACGTGCCAATTGCAGCATATATTTTACGGCTTACCTCAGCAACTTGAGGTTTCCAAGAAAGTGTGCTATCAAGAATAAGACCTAGATTTTTTATCGTGTTATAAAATTCTAATTTCGAGCCATCAAAACAGATAGGAGGAAGACAGGAAACATTAACCTTAGAAAGCTGTATAGAACTACCTATTATGGAAATTTGGGACTTACTAGGATTTATCGATAGTCCATACGATTTGCACCAAGAAGATATAACTGTAAGTTCCTGGTTAACACGACCAATTGCTGCAACTATATCGTTAACAGGAGTTGTCAGGTAAATCTGCAAGTCATCGGCATATAAATGAAAAGGAAGAGAAAGGAGATAAGTTATAGAATTAATAAATATGGAGAACAGAAGAGGGGAAAGAACACCACCCTGAGGTACTCCGGCTCGAAGAGGGCTGCATGAAGAAACCTTGTCAATGGTTCGGATACATTGTGTTCGATCATAAAGGTAAGAACGGAACCAATTAACAGCATCTGGTGAGAAATTTAACTGTTTAAGAATTGCAAGGAGAATGTCATGGTCAACAGTGTTAAATGCGTTGGAAAAGTCTAATAAAACTATAATGCTAACATGCTGATTATCAATTCCAAGCCTTATGTCGTCACATATATTAGTAAGAGCTGAAACAGTGCTGTGCCCAGGGCGAAAACCAGACTGGAAAGGATTAAGGATATGGTTGCAGTGAAGGTAGTGAGTAAGTTGGTTATGAACGATTCGTTCAAGAACCTTGGACAAGAATGGAAGCACAGAAATTGGTCTATAATGAGAGTTTGAGGAAGGGTTGGAAAGCTTAGGAATAGGAATGACATAAGCGAGACGCCATAACTCAGGGAAAGTATTAGAAGAAAGAGAGTGATTGAAAATATTACAGAGGATAGGAAGAACTGTATTCATTGACAAAATGATCATCCTTTTGCTCACTCCATCACAACCAATGGCATCCGATTTGATAGCATGGATATGCTTATAAACATCTTCCATTGTTATAGAGCAAAAACTGAAAGGAGTATTATTCATCTTAGACCGTCGAGAAATTTCAGCTATTGTATTTTCTCTTACACTAGAAGTCAAAACATCAACAGTGGTGAAATAGTTGTTGAGTGTGTCAAGATCAATTGTTCCACAACCATTATCCCGTTGTCTCCCGATGCCCAAAGTGTTCAGGAACTTCCAAACATCAGAAGTACTTTTGTTGTCCAAGGAATTATTTATATAAATGCGTTGTGCATCTCTACAGATTCTTTTGCATCGGTTCCGTAATTTTTTGTATCTGATGAGATTATCATCAGTAGGGTTAAGTTTATATTTTGACTTGAATGTGTTGCGCTTAACCATAAGTGCCTTAATATTATCAGTTAACCAGGGTGCTGGGAGATGTTTAAGTTTGACTGGGCGTAAAGGAGCATGAGTATCAAACAATTGAGTTAGTAGGGAGTTAAAAATACTAAGTTTATCACTTACGGCTGGAGCATTTAGTACACTATTCCATTCAATGCTGCTCAAGTCACGCTGAAAATTCTCAATATTAAGGTTCTTAAAGCTTCTTCGCATCACAACTGTGGGTTTTATTTTGGGTGGTCGAATTTTATACGATAGATATACTAAGTCATGATACGAAAAAGCTTCGGCAGGAAATTGACCATGTGAGTGCACCCGTTCCGGAGCCGAAACAATCATCAAGTCCAACTGTGATGGCATACAGTTCGGAAAAAAATGTGTTGCGTTAGTAGGGAGAAGACAAAGGTTAGCACTGTTAATTATATTTTTTAGTCGAATTGCTCGGTTGTCGTTTTTTAATAAACAAGTATTAAAGTCGCCGTCAAAATAATTGTGTGATCTACGCATAAAGTATATTTTTCTAACAGGCTCTCCAACGTATCAAAGTAGCTAATATGCATAGAGGGACTGTAGTAAACACCAAGCAAGACTTTGAGATTACCAAAGAGAATTTCAATAAAAATATGTTCAGCAGATTCTGAGTATTGTGATGGAGATTTATCAAGAATAGAAAATGGGATGTGGCAACGCAAGTAAATCGCAACCCCTCCGCCACCCTTTCCAGTTCTATCGTTTCGTATTAAGTGAAAACCCGGCAAGGCAAATGAAGTAGAAGGCAAATTTGGTTTTAGAAACGTTTCGGAGACTAGTATGGCATGAATATTTTTAACATTAAAGCTTGTTAAAAGATCATGATAGTGTGAGGGTATACTTTGCGCGTTTATATGAACCAGGTTAAAATTTTTGGGAGAAGTAGAAAAAGTAGAATCTAGAAGGGAATCAAGGGACAATGACATACTATGGAAGCTGTCGTCTGTTGTGGAGGACGCACTAATGGAGGAAGCGCCATCATCAGAATTACGAATAAAGCAATCGTCAGCAACATTCATTATAAAAAGTATAAAATATACCTACTAATATATTAATATATAAAAATGAATAAGATATAATAATTAACGTATATAAATATTAACACAAAATAAATATTTAAAATATATATAATAAAATAAAGTAAAATAACAGTATTATTATATGTAAATATGCCAAAATATCAAAAACAAACATTTTACTACCCACCGGCAGTACATGTACAAATTTCAACTAATTCTAAATGGTACAACAATAGCATTGGAAAAGTTTAACAATCGATAAAATGATATATACTCTAACATTTTAAAGGCACATAAAGAAAAAAGTAAAACTAATAACAAAAAAAAAAAAATTAAAATAATAATTAAAGTAACTACTTCAAACCATGAAGACTGAATAACAATATATAATTGTAAGGCAAAATAGCCAGCATCCAAGGCGAAAACAAGTTGTCATTGTTTAAACATATTGTCAATGAGTCAATGTCATTTGTCGCAACATTGTTTTGGTGTCAAACAGTGTCAAATAAAATAAATGTTTAATAACGGGTATATTTGTTATAAAATAATTAAAATGTAAATAATATAAGTGATGGTATGCTAAAGTACAAGTTACAGCTAAATAATTATATAAATGTGAAATACACCCACGTTCCAACAAAAGACACTGATATAGTTAATTAACATGCTGAAGAAGTAATTGACAAATACTTGTTTATTTCCTTGCAACTCTCTTGGGCCTGCTGACTTGAGTTGCCTTACCTTGCTTGAGATTTTGATCTGATGTAAGGTTCACGGAGGAAGGGGCACCAGCTTGGACATTACTGACAAACCCAGAAATATTATCCAGTTCAGCTTTTGACGAAATTCGATGACGAATGCCATCAGTGCCCGACACGATAACAAAACCATCCTTGGTCCAGCATTTATTAATTCCATACCGTTGTCTTGCACATAAAAATACTTCATGACGCTCCTTGGTCAGAAATTCAGAAAGAGTAACACCGGTGTTTTTAAGTTTAACTTTAGCGAACCATACTTGGTTTCTTATAGATATATCTTTGAACTTAAGAAGTATGGCCCGTGGCTTGTCCTTAAGTACCTTTCCAAGGCGATGAGAACGACTCACATCATTAGGAGAAAGTTCTGGTATATTCAGGTGTTCACTCAGTACTTTGATAGCACTACAAGTTGTGTTTTCTTTCTTCTCTTCTGCAATACCATGCACTAACAGAATTTTCCTTCTGCTTCTTATCTCAATATGTTGATGTTGCTTAGCTAGAATTGTAACTTGTTTTTGAAGGGATTCTAGAGCAGAGACAACAAATATCCGGAACGAGTAGAATTGGGCTGCTATATCTAGCGTTGGACTTGAAGCTGGATTGGAAGCCTGAAGGCTTTGTTGAAATTCCGACATCCTCAAGTTGAACTGTTGAGTTAATTCTTCAATTGAGTGCTGGATTGACTCCATTTTGTAAAAATATTAAGGAGTAGAAAAACACAAAAGTTTAGATAGTTTGTTGTACAAAAAGTTGTAATGAGATAACTGCAGGTAGGTTACACTTAAATTCTAGTGCATTATATATATTTAAAATGCAACAATATTATTTAATTTAAATAAAACTTGGAGAGCTCTTTAAAAAACGTCCATGACACACAATTTCGAGCGAAGCTAAGCCTGGCAACTCGATGTCCACGGAGTAATTTAGGGCCGCGTGCCGGGCGATGACTGTGTATATTAGCAGCGAGAAGCCTCCTCCTGACCGTCCATAGACTAATTTGCACATTTCTTACTTCTTCGAGGGTGTTCTTGAGGTCCACATAAGAAGATTTGCGATTTCTCAACGCTTGACTAACTAGAAAACGATCATCCCGTGGTTCGGTACATGTCTTTCTGCCAGAACCAGGCCTTCTCTTGACGGAACCGGTCTCTTGATAGCGCTGCCAGGTCCTTTGAACTGTCGACCGACTCACATTTAGCCTCTGAGCCACGAAGCATTGACTGCAACCTTCTTCAAGCAGCGCAATAATTTGCTCGCTTTTATCACTTTATCTACCATTTTCGAGATTGCTAAACAGCAATAACAATACTTTTAAATGTCAAGGACACCAGATAATTTAATAAAAATTGACAAAAAGTTAATTAGAGTCGATATTAACTATAGGGAATTCGCGCCACAAAATGTAGTTAAAAGTTATTTTCTTTGAAAACCAGGCTCAGTCAAAAATTTGAATTTGGAATGTACTCTTATAAACATTATGGCACTTTTATAACTGGCCAGTAACATGTTCAAATGATTAAAACCTTTTTGGTATTTTATTTTTTTCAGCGAGGAAGAAAATCGAAACCGCCCGTTTCTTTTGCAAATGAGTGTATTTTTACGATACGTGTTTCTTCTAGTCAATGTCTCTAATTTGTAATATAGAAAGCATGTAAGGCGAGCACTTTTGGATTTTCCTAATTATTTACTAAACTCTTAACAAGCTATATTATATAAAGTTAGTTACTATACAAAGCTATATATAGTTTATTATTAAATGAATAAATGTCATAAGTTTTCATATCTTTATATAATTGGTTTAATTGCATTGTGCAGTATCATCCCATCATATCTTCTCTGTCTGCTACAATATAGCTAAAATGTGTTGTTCTGTTCTACATATGCCTGCATTAGGCATTGCACATGATTGCTAAAAGATTTATTCGACTTTTTAAAAATTGAGATATATAACAAATAGCTAGACATATACTTACGTATTGAATATTTAAATTAAACTAAATTTATAAAACAGTAATATTATATTCAGATCTATATAAAGAAGTTCCCAGTAATATTATTACACAAGTAAGTTAGTCAGGGACAAGTCCCCCCCGACGACCGATGTCAGACCTTGACGCAGCACCGCCCATCTCGGGCACACCTCGAGGGTGTGCTGGGCAGAGTCCACCGCTGCGCCACAATTGTGACGCTCAGTCGTCGGCTCTCTTTGGGCCGTCCGACACAGGTAGTCACCAAAGCAACCGTGCCCGGTGAGAACATGCGTCAGACGGAAGGTGAGAGGCTTGCGTTTTCGACGCATCCACCGCTCAAGGACCGGGCGAATGGCAGCCGTTACGCGTGTACCATACGGCTGCCCCGCCAGGTCCTCCCCCCGCCTCCGCATTAGCGCTTCCTGTCCTAGCCGACCCCGTCCAATGTGGGGTTCTCACCAAGAGCTCTCCTACCCGAGACGTATGAGTAGGTCTCAGCAAGAACCTCCGCCACGAGCTCCCACGGGGCGTCGCCGGCTAGAGCAGTAGCTGCAGCCCACGATACCGTACGGTACCCCCGAATTACCCTCACCGCGATTGCTCGCTGCGAGCGCGCAGCGCCGCCTTATTTTTCGCGGTGAGGCTATCCGCCCAAACCGGGGCACTGTACGTCGCCATACTCCGGCAGACTCCGGAGTACAGCTGCCTGCAGGCGGCGCTGGGTCCTACGAGGTTCGGGACGAGTCTGCCCAGCGCACTCGCCGCCTTCACGACCTTCGTTCCCACCATCGCGAAAAAGCTTCGAGTCTGGTATAAAGGTTAATGTAAGATTTTGTTTATATTTCATTTTATTTACGTTAATATAACAAAACTTCATAATTTTTTATAAATTTAGATTATTCTAAGCTTTTGAGTTAGTCGAGCAACTAATCTAGCTAGATTACAGATAGAAGAAAAGCGAAAATATGTAATTCAAAGACTAATCACGTAATTTGTACAGCCAATAATGTACGATCAAACAAACTTCTCAAGTGTAGTTCGATCATTATTATAGGAGTTGTTTCATTCGAAGATATTTACCTACACGATAACATCGCATCAGTGAATCAGTTTTTATTCAAAATAAAACTTTCTTAGGTATATTATGTTTCGTATAATATAATTTATCATATTAACATTATTATTATAAAAGATAATATAATATAGAAATTAAAAAATTACTTTTTATTATGAACAAAAACTAATTCTTTTAAATTACATAAAAGATAATAATACATCTTTATCTTGTAGGTTTTTTTTTTAATGTTAGTTATATAGGCAAACTGGCAGACGTGCCACCTGATGGTAAGTGGTCGACGTCGCCCATGAACATAAACTAGTTTAGTTAGTAGAGACATATGATGTTAAGTCTCCGTGCCAGTAATTACACTGCCTGTCTTGCCCTTCTTTCCGAAACACAGCAAAGCTGTTTCACCGAAGAAACAAGCAAGCGCGGCACAGCGCATCCCTCCCACCGATATATACCGGATAAAAGTAATATCTAATAAATTATATAATATGAATAATGAAACAATGAAATATTATCAGTACTAACTAATAATTGATCTGGTAATTATTTGAAAAAAATAATATTGTATCTAGCCGTTGTTGTATTCAACCAACTAGTTTAGTGGCTAGTCGAGAATTTATTAAGTGTTTTATGAACCAGTTGGTCTAACAGTCAGTTAAACAATTTCTTGTCTATTGCCTAAGAATAACTATACGAAATAACCTGTGTACTAAAAGTTTGAATTACTTGTTGAATCATTAATCGAACAAAAAAATATACAAGGTGGCTGCTATGATCTCACAAACTAATTCTTCATTTAAAAAAAAAAAACAAAGAAATTTCACTAATGAACTATTAAATTAGATCATAACAAAAATGTTAATTTTATCTTATAATTGTTTTTGCGCAAATACTAGGGGTTTTATTACAAAAAAAGTTTAAACACTTAAAAAAATTATTTAATCAAGAACACATATTTATTTTGAATATTTTAACATTAAATTAAATATAAAATCCTTTTTCTTCAAGTGGTCGTTTGTAAGCACTTTCAATTCACTGAAACAAGAATAAGTCGAATGAATAAGAAGCTATCATCGCTAATCGTATTTTCGAAGTCTCACAGTAAAATTTTGAAGTATTTTAATTGTAAGCGACTTTGTTGTTAAATGATATTTACACTTAAAGTAAAATAAAATAACTTAATAAATGATTGTTCTACTTATAAAATAATAAGACTTTTCTCCTCATTTTATCTCCTTCGCTGTTTTAAATTTTCATGAACTCCATTACTCAATGTATTTTTTTCTATACCATATTATGTATGCAGACGATATTCAGATTTATCGTCATTCTACACCCGAAAATATTGCAAGTGCAGTTGATATAATCATCCATGTTGGTTCCTCGAAAATATTTTAGAATGGTTAGAAAAACTATGTTAAAGATAACTATCTAAAACTGGAGACGATTTTTTTTTGTTTTTTTCATAAGACCTGGTGGTCTTTTGTTTAATTAGCGATTTCTTCCAGACACCCCAAATGGAAAAGGAGAGTTCAACAACGAAACGGGTAGGTTGTGTAATTACATATATAATAAACTTACATACGAATACAAGATACAAAAGTAAATGAAAATATAACAATTATCCCTATTATAAAATAATAAAATATAAATTAAATTAAAAGATAAAAGCATCCAATAGAATACAAAAAAAAAAGAATCAAATATATAGGTATAGTATATTTTTTTGTCCGATTAATGATTCAACAAGTAATTCAAACTTTTAGTACACAGGTTATTAAAAATACTGTTAGTATTTAAAAACACTGTCTGGTGTTCCTTAATACTAAATAATACAAAGTATAAATTGAACTACTAAGACCCTGTAGTCCGGGAAATGTCTCAGTTAGGATAGTGTTGTCGATATTTTCTGGCAGCAGCTCGAGTATGGCTTTCTCAAAAGCCATAGAAATAATGTATTTCTGCATACTTCCGTTGGGTGTATGCTCTCCTCGCAGCTGCCATCTTCCGCTT
Source organism: Euphydryas editha (assembly GCA_036937285.1). NCBI lineage: Eukaryota > Metazoa > Arthropoda > Insecta > Lepidoptera > Nymphalidae > Euphydryas > Euphydryas editha. The sequence continues at coordinate 8,011,663 of JAUPFZ010000011.1, read as the reverse complement.
ATCTAGCCAATCCGTAGCGAAAGAGTGTCTGTCCATTTCATAAATCCTAAATGTGACAAGAACAGAACAGTTATAGCATTCTAACGTACAAAAAACTAACCGTTTATGATAAACTGATAAATTATTTTGAATAAGGCTAATTTAATGAAATTTGCACTTTGATATGAAAAAACGACCATAAAACCAAAACTAAAGGTCAGACAGTAAAGTGTTGTACCTCATTTGAATCAGCATTAAATGAGCAAAAATTTTTAATGCAGGGTCACTTTTCCGTAATACATTTTTTTTTCACAGGAAGCTCTTAAAGTGAGAACTAATTTTTTGTAACGCTTCAAATTTTTCGGAAAAAAATTCATTGCTCGTTAAATTTGGTACCAAGAGCTGCAATACAATTTTTGTAGTATTAATACATTATCGAGTCATAGTAAAGCAGTTTTTGTTTTATTGTTTTTAATCAATTTAATTTTTTATTGATTAAATTGTTAAAAAAGTCGGTAGTTTCATTGAAAAAACAAAAATATTCATAACTTTTCGTGCAATGAAGTTATGGCCATGCTGTAGAAAGATTTTTTGTTGGAAATTACCTCCTCTATCTCCTTGTTTCGTTTGATCCACGACTTTTTGTCCATCCTGTATACTATAATAATAACTTCTCCTAAATACTTAAAAATTAAGCTTTTATCAATACAGTTTTATAATTTTTATTTTATGTTAGAAGTTCATACAAAAAAAAATATTTATTTATTTATTCTTTATTGCACACTACAAATACAATACAGATCATAGTTACAAATTAGTTAAGATTGTGTAGTATAACAGGCGGCCGGCGACCCCCCGTGGGAGCTCGTGGCGTATTGATAAAAGCTTAATTTTTAAGTATTTAGGAGAAGTTATTAGTAGGTATATAATATTAGTTTTATATTAAGGAGAGTTTCAATTTATACTTTGTATTATTTAGTATTAAGGAACACCAGACAGTATTTTTCAATTAATGACCTTCTGAATAGAAATATTTTTAATAAAACTGTATAAGTATAAAAACTAATTTAACAATTTTTTTTTTAAATTATAAGTTTCCTTACGTGTAATTACATAATTTGTGAAGATAATACAAATGAATATATGTTCTATATTAAAAGAGAACAACTTCAAAGAATTTGTATAAATTTCCAATTAACTATATATCTTTCATACAATTACCAAATTAATCAAATCAATGCCACAAAATCATTAGAAACTAATGAAAACGTTTCAGAACCGGATAAATGATATACATCTATTTTGAATAGAATATATGAACAGATCAAATAGCACTAATTACTCAATATATTAATTATTTACAGTAAAATTAGACAACGACGACCTGTTAATGTATGTACATAAACGTATAGTATAATATCTGATATCTGCAGATGAATGGAAGATATGTAGGTATAAAATATAATTAATAATTTTATTACGTAAATATTTTAATTTATATTTATCTATTCTGAAGCGATAAAAAAATATTTAGTAGTCTGGATGGTTCAAAAACTTATATGGTCCGTTTTTATAATTACTTTTAGTTAATTTAATTTCAATAAAAATTAAGTGATTGATTGAAATTAAGTGAAGATGAAGTTTAATTGGTGTGGTCGAGAGATATCTACATATATAAATAGTACTAATAAGGGTTAATTGTTATGTGTTTTATCTGTGGTCCCTGTATATATTATTGTCTCACCTTAAGAATTATCTAAGTTCCGTAATTATTTATTTGTAAAAATTAGCATTATTTTTATAGTAAAAAAAATATATAAGTACAGTATTTTATGTACTTAATTAATTATGTTTTAGTATAAAAGAAAAGAGTCACAAGAATATTAAAGTAATGGTTAATTAAATATATAATTAGGTACTAATTATATCTACAGGTAGACTTTACGCCAGTGTTTCCCAACGTGGGGCCCACGCCCCACTGGGGGGCAATTTGATAGTTAAAGGGGGCAATTTAAAAATGAACTCAAGACGACTTTCACCCTTTCGCTTTGGATTATTTAAATGCAATGCTATACCTTGTCCAACCGTTTATTATCTTTTTGACAGCTTACGTCTATAAATTAGTTTTTTTTTTTTTAATAATGGACTACATTTTGAATTACAGTTTTTTTTTTCATTATATGTTTTGAAATTTTACTTACGATGTTTTGATAACAATTTCATAGTGATTTCTTCCTAAAACTTATCATTTATATTTCTTAAGGGAACAAAACAATTTTAAAGGTTAAAAATTATGCATGGGGGCATAAAAAATTTAGAAATATTCAGGTGGGGCATGGCCTAAAAAAGGTTGGGAAACACTGCTTTACGCTCTACTAGCGATAAGACCGCCTTTGTACCTACATCTTTCTTTTTTTTTCGTTACAAATATTGTTCTTTTTTAGTGGTGTCCAATAAAGAGTATTATTATTATTATTAACTAATAATAAAGTACAACCACAACACGAGTTATTCACAAATAAAACATTAGTGGATAGAAATATGCTTCCAACCTATAATTAACCTACAAAGTATTCAATTTCATTTGTACCTACATAATTACCATTAAAGCTGTAAATATTTCTTGTCAGCGATCATTACCTATAGAATATTATATTACGCCAAGTCATCGCCAATTAAAATTGTTCATATATTTTTATAATACTGTGACAATGCTTGTTCCGAAGGATTTCACAATAAACAGAAATTACCTACTCAATAGTAATATTCTAATTAGTTTGTTATAAACGCTGATTATTTTTTTTATTCCTTCAGGGTTTTTTAAACTTGTCTTTAAAAAAATTGGTTGTCTGTAAAGTCGGTTTACGGACGATAATTTTACGTGATAACGTCATAAGAAAACATTGAAAAAAAAATCCATATTTTGATGAATTTAATTGAATTATTATCACTGAGTCATCATTATTTTGTATAATACAAAGAATGAGTTAATTCAATTAATCACAAGTTTTTTTCTATAAATTAAAATTTATTTGCACTCGTTAATTCAAATATTGTATTACTTAAATTATACAGATTAATTAAAAGTAACAATGTGCTATTAACAGTTTATTTACAACTTATATACATGTGTGATATTTAAGATCCTCCAATCTGCGTTATTGTTTTTCATTCACAAGCCGAACGTTAGGCCGATCGTGTTCTCTAATCTTTATTTTTAATAAAAAAAGAAGCCTTTACCCAGCCGCGGGACACGTATTATCTGTTACAGAATAGTAGAAATTAGAATACATGTTGATAGCATCTGATGCCTTATAGATATCTTATTTCACGATTATTTATTGATTTCTTAATCGGTTTATAAATCTACAATAGTGTATAGTCTAACAGAAAATCAATACCTTTCATTTAATTATTTATTATTAGAATGTGACAACAGTAACACAAAACATAATATGTATATATAATTATTATACATTATAAGCACACACAATAATTGTATATTTATTGGTGTATATGTGTGAGTAATGCAATTAATAAATTTTTCGTAACATTACCCGACTGTATTTACTCATTACTCGACCAAATTAAACACTCCACATCTCTCTTCTCTCTCTTTCATATTACGCGAGGAAATACAATATAAAAATTTTTAAACTTTATTTAAAACATTATAAGTTCCGTTTTAAGTCCGTTCCCAATTCTACATGTCTAAAACATAGACGAATTGAAAGGGATCAGATGTTTTTGTACAAACTTCTAAATAATTATGTTGATTCACCTTTTTTATTAAGTAAAATAAACCTGAGTTGCCCCCGAACGAATTCTCGTCATAGACATTTGTTTCGCGTCCCGTTTTACAAAAAAAAGTACACTGGCAACAATTTTATATGTCGTTCTACAAAATTCTATAACGAGCACTTACAGGAAATAGATATTTTTAATTGCACAATAGAAAGATATAAACGGGATGTTAAGCAAATGCTTAAAGATATGCATACTTAGATTTTTCCTTTTTTTTTTCACTTTTAACAAAAACTTTGGTATAAGAAAAAAAAAACAATTTTGACCTGTTTAATTTTTTTTTTCCAAGCGTTATGTTTCACGCATTGTTATAGTGCTGTTGTATGTATCAGCTAATAGTGGAAACTTTACTGATTCCAGTTATTGTAATTAGTTATAATATAATAATGTAATGTAAAATTGTATGTTTCCCAAATAAAAATAAAATAAAAAATAAAATAAAATAAAATAAAATAAAACGCGCTGTTTGGTGTTCATTCAGGCTCTAGACAAACTTATAATTCGGGAAGGTTCGTTAAGCTTCGCGCTTCACGAGCGGGTGGAATCTAAATATAGATTAGCTATACTAATATCACTATAGCTGTGCTAATATTATAAACCTGATGAGTTTGTTTGTTTGACGCGCTAATCTCAAGAACTACTGGTTCGAATTGAAAATTTCTTATTGTGTTAGATAGTCTATTTACCGAGGAAGGCTATAGGTTATATACCATCACGTTACGACAAATAGGAGCTAAGCAATAATAAGAAATGTTACAAAAACGGGAAATAATATTCTTTTTTGAGAGCTTCCGTTGCGTCCGCTGCGTAAACGGTTAAAGTTACGTAAAAACCATGTTTGACGGAATGTTGAATTGAACTGAAAACCACGTTGACTTCTATCTGTCTGTCTGTCCATTTGTTTATCTGTGTTCTTCGTTTGCGTTGACATTTTTTACGGATAGTCTGAAGCCTAGGGAAGGACATAGGTTACTTTTTATCAATACACAACAGGGGCGAAGCCCCGGGGCGGAAGCTAGTCCAATATAAGATTGGTACTTAACACCGCCCTTAACGTAATATTTTTGATTTACTTTTAAACACCTGTTTTAATATAAACATAAACGTCTCACACTCAACGAACTCTGTTTCGGGGGCCCGAAAACTCACATAACACACAAGCACAAACGTCCAGACCACGACAAACATCTGTATTGCCTTTACAAATTTTTGTCATGGCGGGGATCGAACCCGTAACCGCTAGCGCATCAGTCAGTTTCTGTAACCACTGCGCCATCGTGTCTTCACCTGTTTTTAACATCACACTTTCTTATTATTTCCTCTATTATACTTGATTAAGTTTTGGATAAAAAAGTAAGTAAATAAATATATAGTCCTAGTTGTGCGGATGACATTGGGTATGAAATGTTTAAATATAGCGTCCGGGCAAAATAAAGGAAAAATAGCTTTTTCTTAATATTGTTTGAGTAAAATATGTATTATATAGAACTTATAAATAGCCCGTTCCAAATATGTATATAGATTTTATAACGTGTGATACAATAGGTTTTTTTTATAACTTACGAACTCCCGCTTTCGCCATAAGTGTAAAAAATTATCAAAAACCAAAGTATGAAATAAATTATTTAATAGATAATAGAAACGTCGATCACATTGTTTTAACCAACTTCGAAAAAATTGAGAACATCATCAACATAGTCGAAGTAAATTAAAAACGCATTATTAAGAATAACTAAAAAACTACTCGAAATAACTTAAAAACTACTCGTCAGATCTCGCTCAAATCGAAATGAAATCACATGACAAGCACCAGCTTTCGAATATAAAAAGAATCATCAAAATCGGTACACCCAGTAAAAAGTTATATGGTAAAATACGTTAAAAATACAGATGAATCGAGAACCTCCTCCTTTTTTGAAGACGGTTAAAGAAAAACGACAGCTTTACAAATGTTAACTATCAGCTTCCAAATATGCTGTAGTTGCGTGTCGAAACAAATAAGTTGTTAGGTACTACTTAAATACAACTTATAGTAGAACTGTAGAACTAAATCGAATTTCAATATTTAAATCTAAATATATACATATATATATATATATATATATATATATATATATATATATATATATATATATATATATATTCATATTCATTAATATGTATCCGTTATTTTTACTAACCTAAAGAATGGTCAAATTAATTATTACGCGTGTCTAAATACATGATTTATTTCCTGTATTACCTGTATTCATCGATATTTTTTGCTACCAAAACCATTTTTTATAAATGATCAAACTTGAAGATTAGAACCTTAAATCACTAATTTAAAAATTTATAAACACATTGCCATATTATGAATATATTAACAAATCACGCACAACTCTAAAAAAAATATACATTACAATGAATTTATGTAATCATTTTCGGTTTCAACACTATTATACACTGAAATCGTCGCTCTGGAGGTCAATGGGGGAGGCCTACGTTCAGCAGTGAACATAGAATGGCTGATATAATGATGATGATGATGATACACTAAAATTTGACGATGGCGGCAGCAAATTTGTACTCCACATAATTATGCAAAGTAAATTTTTTGTACGTTAATTCTTATAAATGTAATAAATGTAAAAACCGGTTGACAGCTTAAAATCTATTTGAGGCTTTTCTGTTGCCCATATTGATGACGTCATTATTACGAATGCGATTACTTACTCATACTTAGTAATACCGAACTGAACTGAAACAGCCTGTAAACATTCTACTACTGGGCAAAGGCCTATTCTATATAAATTATTTATATTATGAAGCTGAAGAGTTTGTTTGTTTGTTTGTTTGAACGCACTAATGTCAGGAACTACTGGTTCAAATTGAAAAAATATTATTGCGTTGGATATCACATTTACCGAGGAAGGCTATAGGCTATATAACACCACGCTACGACCAATAGGAGCTGAGCAATAATAAGAAAGGTTACAAAAACGGGAAAAAATAATCTTTTTTGAGAGCTTCCGTTGCGTCCTTTATTTTTTTCTCTTCTCGAGACATTTTTTAACTACAGTTCCACTTTTAAAGTAAATATAACACTCTTTTACTGAGAATTTTCGAAAAATAAAAAAACAACTCAATAATACGTTGAACGACCCAGGAATCAAACCTGAGACCCCTTGCTCCACAGTACCACTTGCGACCACTCGACCAACGAGGCGGGTCTCTCAAATTAAGGCGGGTGAAACCGCGGGGCACAGCTAGTTCTCTATATAAGAAAAGGGTTTTGAATATATAATCTGAATCATGGTTTAATTAGTAATACACTTGTTGTAAAAACCGACAAATTGGTGAAAGTTGAATTGATGACTGTTGATGAGATATTTCATGTGAAATAACCGTATCTATATAAAATTTAAATATATATTAAAATCTATAAATGTGTCATGTTTAAAACTCGTCCCAAAATGTTGCCAATATGAAATCCCAGTGGACACAGGAGTGGTATAAATTAGCTTATCGTGTCATGAATTATTACATATTTATAAAGGTTGATATCATATTTCCTGTTAGCAAAAATTAGCTTTAGAAAACTTGGTAACATAAATTACAGATTTTATAGTTTAGGCAGTAGTGCCGTTTCTCTTTATGAGTTTTATAATGCAAACGTTAGATACTAAAACGTTATTAGTAAAAATGAATTTCCATCAAGAACCATCAGTCCAATCAATCAGATCAAATGTTAGATATTGAAAAAAAAAAACACATACATTATTTTCTATAATAGAATTATTATAAAATTAATATACATCTATTTTTAATTTTCATAATAGATTTTTGATACATAAGATTGATCATAAATAAAGAGTATGTATGTCAGTGTTTCACCTTTTTCTTTCTGATAGAAAAAAGATAAAAGAGATAAAAGAAAATAAAAAACTAATGCACGCTTAGGAAAATACCATAAAATAATTTTCTAAATTTTATTTTTTATTTTCCCTCATAGATTAAGTGTGGAAATGCGTGTCATAATTTTAATGGTGTTGAAGTAATCAGTGATGAAATGCAATGATGTTTAAGCAAGGATTAGGTTTTCCTAATGTACCTACTAGAAATATACACGTATTAAGAAAAAAAAATCTTGTACTTTGTTCTGGGCGCATGTAACTACTTAAAACGAGTTTTTGAATATATACTCTGAATCGTCTTGAGGAAAATATAATGTTAATGAGTTGTAACGTATAATTAAACGTAAATTTAAATCACGAATTTGAACTGAATTGATCTCAATCAGCCTGTAAACGTCCCACTGCTGGACAATGACCTCTTCTCCATTAAGGAGAAGGGTTTTATTTGAACTATTCATCATCCTTATCCTCGGAGATGTAACGTCTGGGGTATCTAACGCTTGTAATTGGAATTACAGGTTATTTTGAGTTTGGAAGGTTCCCGCGCGGGAATCGAACCCACGGCCGCTGGTTTTGAGGCGGCTGCTCGCACCACTACACCAGAACTGTCGTCACGAATTAAGTAATCACATATTATTATCTTCCAAATTTTATTTATAAGCAAGCATATATGTATGGTTTTAAATTGTTTAATATCATTGATTTCTTCATTTTCATAAATAATTAAATTAGAAAATTGAATTAATTATTTGTTAAAAAAATTGCTAAGTGCACTTTTTACTAGCTTGTTAAGCTATATTAATTCATAAATAACGAAGTCATTAACAAACAATTTAGTAGCTTTTAAGATTAACCATTAGGCACTTCTCAAAAGAATTTACATTCAGGTAGCATCTTATTGGTAAAAAATATTCTTCTTATGAATTTTAAAAGCGTTTTAAAATTATATTTAAACAAATGAAATAATATTTTGATCTCATGCTTCTGTTTATTGGTTGTCTTTCGTCAAAATGAATGAATGATTATCTCTTAAAATTTTCTTTTGTCCGACACTGAGAGGCTACAAAAAATAACCTTTTTCGTCAATATTGATGGAAGTGTACAAAGAAAAAAACAACAAATTTAAATGCTTATGATGTAATTTTATATGTGAAGAAGATAAAATATTTATTAACTATTAACATGTATGTTATCTACTACATTTTTTTATCCATTTACGGATGATATCCAGGACGCCCGGGTTGGCAGTCCTAGACCTATGTCGGACTCGGCACTATAGAAGTGCAATAACGTACTAAACCCCTGCGGGAGCCTTCAGCCGCTTTAATTGGAGGGTCCCGGATCGGCATGTTATCTACTACATACATCACATCATACACCTTTGACATGAAATCATTTAATTAACTAATTCAATAAACTCTCACTTCCCAAATTGAAGCACTTAGAAACTTTATCTATAACTAGCTGCGCCCCGCAGCTTCACCCGCGCTAGTTTGAGGGAAAAACGTACTTAAATATTTTTAAACAATTACTCTAAGAGTAGGTACCCGCCTCGTTGGTCGAGTGGCCGCAAGCATTACTAGCGAGCAAGGGATCTCAGATTTGATTCCTGGGTCGATCAACGTATTATTGAGTTTTTTTTTTCGAAAATTCTTAATAAAAGAGTGATGTTATATTTACTTTAAAACTGGAACTCCAGTTAAAAAATGTTTTGAGAAGAGAAATAATAAAGGAGGCAACGGAAGCTCTCAAAAAAGATTATTTTTTCCCGTTTTTGTAACATTTCTTATTATTGCTCGGCCCCAATTGGTCGTAGCGTAATGTAATATAGCCTATAGCCTTCCTCTGTAAATGGGCTATCCAACACAAAAAGAATTTTTCAATTCGAACCGGTCGTTCCTGAGATTAGCGCGTTCAAACAAACAAATAAACAAACTCTTTAGCTTTATAATATTAGTATAGATATATAACAGTTGATAAATTCATTTAACGACAAGCAAAAATCAACGAAAAGAAAAAAAAAGCATTCGATAACTGGCCTAATAATATAAAAATTTAGATATTGTTAATTGTTTAACAATGTGAAAACGTTGCCATAATATTAGCTACATAATCAAATTTACTACCGCCTGTAAAATAAACAGAACGTATAATTGAAGGGTGCAGGGGTTGAAGGGTCATTGTCACATTTTCACTGAAATTGTGTTATCAATGCCATCTAGTGCAAAATTAAAAAAGCTTCCTGGCGCTATCAATGAAACACGCTTAAAAAATCAGAGTCCACATGGGACTCGAAAAAAGATTGTATGAATGCATCAAAGAACGATCACTATCACCTTTCTTGCTGTAAAAAAGAATATTGTCTGTGGAAATTGATCTTTTTATCATTAAAATGGCAACTAATTATATATACCAATATATACTCTTATTATTTTTTTTGAAAATGTCGTGTGTACCGTGTACGGACTACGGAGTACACATGTCAGGTGTCTAGGGACATTAATTTAAGATAATTATTGTAATATTTAATAAAGCCGATTATATAATAAATAGTAAGGTGATGTCTACCGAGACACTAGAGATTAGCTAGTAGGTACCTAATAATTTTTAGAGGTTAACTAATAGTAATTAACTTACGGTAGCTGGATAATATTGTTTACGTTACTTAAGCTTGTAATATACCTAATGTTAAAAATTAGCCATTTCTGCATGTGTTTTTTTTGACATTCGTTAAGTTTTTGTAATCACCTTATGGCGAAATAAATATTTTAATTTCATTTCACAGAAACTACCAATACGCGAATTTGGAACAGTCCGGATGAAATGAAATGAATGGGAAAAAATTAAGTTAAAAACCATGCGGTAAAAACAAAAAGCTTTTACGCGAGACTTCGAAAGCGTTGGATTACTGTTTTTACGTTGTACTCGTATTATGGACTGACGTACTTAAAAAGTTCAAGCTTTATAAAAAAACATTCAACCACAAAAAAAAATATGAAAAATGGTATTTATAATAGTATTACTTCATAATCTTAATTGTTTTATTATCAACTTTCTGCTCTAGGGTTGTGGGTTCGATTCTCACTCTGTGTGTGTGTAATAGTTAGTAGTCTGGGTGTAATAGGTGGATAGTGATTAGTCCGCTGTTATCTAAAACACAAGCACTTAGGTAATTAAGACTACTTTAATAACAGATGTCTGTATATTAAACATAGATTTTTTTATTTATTTTTTATTTATAACGTTTTCACAAAATTTTGGACTGAAAATGCTATCGAAATATCCCATTTGATTTGTAGTAATCTGATTAATTGGTTAACAGCTTTTTGAAGAATCGACATTGTCCCACTGACCTTAACCATCATGTTAATTAATTTTAAATTGAAATGTGTCTTAACAATAGAACAGCATTTTTATTTTATTTTAGAACGAATTTACGTTTAAAAAAATTTAAAGTAAAAAAAATAAATTAAATAATTTTTTTAACTTTAAGTGTGAAATAGTAAATACATATACCTGCTTCGATTGGGAATCGAATTTGCGACCATTGGCGTTAAAGGAACCTTTGTCACCATTACACTAGAACTGTCGTCATAAAATTAAATTAAAATTAAATTTAAATTTTAAGTATTTTAAACGTAAATTCGTTCTAAAATAAAATAAAAATGCTGTTCTATTGTTAAGACACATTTCAATTTAAAATTAATTAACATGATGGTTAAGGTCAGTGGGACAATGTCGATTCTTCAAAAAGCTGTTAACCAATTAATCAGGGTTTGGTACAAAAATGTTGCTAATAGAACCATATTCTAAGACTTTTTAAGACTGCTGTCCGTTCATCGTTCCATTCGTCACTTTTCTTTGAAACCATAATAGGTAATGTGTAATAGGTGAAATAACGGAAGTAAATTAAAATTTAATGGGATACCGCTGCTTTATACAAGAAATGGTTTTAGCTCGACCTTTACAAATAGGTATGTGTTGTTAAATATTACAGTGGTACGGAAATCTTATTGTAAAGATGCAATTCACACTTGTGTTTCACATCAATCGTTTTAAAATTGTCCGTCTTATACAAGAAATATTAAGAACTCAAATATTTGTGGTCTTATACTTTCCCGCTTGTTGATAATATATGACGACAGTTCTAGTGTAATGGTGACAAAGGTTCCTTTAACGCCAATGGTCGTAAATTCGATTCCCACTCGAAGCAGGTATATGTATTTACTATTTCACACTTAAAGTTAAAAAAGTACTCTTGAATAAATATAACAACAACAACCCTTCTAGTGTAATTCGTTCTAGTGTTCGATTCCCACTTGGGTCAGGTATTTGTGTGTATAAAAATATTTGTTTCTAGTTCGGTTGTATGTCCATATGTCTTCCCACCGTGCCTTGTAGAGCACATAAAACCGTCGGTCTTGGTTTTTATTAAAGACGCCTGATAGAAATCGTAAATCACTATAAGGAAACTATTGGCCCACAATTGATTAAGCTTCGACCCTATTCCTATATGGAGAGGAAGCCTTAGCCCCGCAGTTTCACATTTACAGATTGTTTCGGATAAACTTCGGAAAAGCGGATACCGAATTTCGTCATGAAATTTGGCACGGACATTCTATTTGACTATTTATGAGTCCCCTTAAAGGGATTTTTGACGGCACGCAATATTTTTCGAAATATTGAATTTTTTAAGTACGCTGCTTAGCACACTCAATATAAGAAAGCGCATCGATCAAAAGAAGAAGGGAAAAAAAAACCTAACCTAACCTATCCTAGAATGCGTAAATGCATTTCACAGCGATTAAAAAAAAAGACCTAACAACCTAACCTAAACTAACGATTTAAAAAAAATCTTAATCGAACCTAACCTTTAAAAAAAAACCCTAACTATTAAAAAAAAAGACCTAACAACCTTTTTTTTTTTTTTTTTTTTTTCATCCCGTTGCCCGGGGAGACAACGTGATAGTGTGGGGCCCTCACCCACTAAAATAACCCGCCGTGCGCCCTCACCCGCCCTTACAAGGCGGGCCACGGGTACCGCGTCCGTTGCTCCGTGACCCGCAGGCGGCAGCTCCATCGAGCACTCTCTTGTGCGACGCGCCGCGCACTTGGGCATCGCACCTTCGCGGTAGGCAATTTCGGCGGACGGTGGGCAATCCCCGACCCTACCGTCCGCAGCCTCGGCTAGGGCGGCATCAGGCGCATGTGAGCGCGTCTGCGCCGCCCCGCGCGCCGGCGGTGAATTGGGTCCGAAAGGAGTGAGTCCTCCCGGGCCCTCTCCGCCGCCTCCTTCTGCAAGATGACGTCCTCGCAGAAGGTGGCGACCGCGGTCCAGGCCCTGTCACCACCGACCATCGCTCGCGCAACGGCCGGCAGCGACAGGTCCTCTCCAATGACTGCAGCGAGATCTCGGCGCTGCTCAGCCCAGGCCGGGCATGACTCGAGCGTGTGTTGCGCCGAGTCCTCGCTGCAGTCGCAGTGGTGGCAGCCCGGAGTCGTCTCCCTCCTTGCGACAACGTGCAAGTATTTGCCGAAGCAGCCGTGCCCTGACAATACTTGCACGAGTCGAAAGGTGAGGACTCCGTGCTGCCGCACTGTCCACTCCTCCAATATCGGCTGAAGCGCCCCTATGGTCCGAAGACCAGCCCGGGGCGTCTCCAGCCGAGCCTTCCACCGCGTGAAGGTGGTGCGGCGGGCGTCGTCCCGCCATGTGGTGATTTCACTCAGCGGGGGATTAGTGCCCCCCGTCCGCGCCGCCGATACCCGCCGATAAACTTCGGCGAGCGCTTCCGCCTCCAAGTCCCACGGGGGGGTTCCGGCCAATACGCAGGCAGCCTCGACACCTACCGTGCGGTAGCCGCGTATGGCCCTGACCGCCATGACCCTTTGTGGACGCCACAGACGGGTTCTATTGTGGGCAGTCAGGGAATCCGCCCACACGGGGGCGCCGTACAGCGCCATCGACCGGACCACCCCAGCGTAAAGTCGTCGGCACGCTAGACTCTGTCCGCCCATATTCGGCATTAGCCTACCAAGGGCGGACGCCGTGCCGACGAGCTTCGGCGCGAGTTGGCGAAAGTGCTCGTCGAAGCACCACCTTCCGTCGAGTACCAGGCCCAGATATTTCATGTGGGCCCGGATACCGACCACAGTGCTATCAACCGTTATCGAGGCACCAGCGGGTGGACCACGTCGAGGCCCATGGAAGAGCAGGGCCTCAGACTTGTTAAGGGCCACCCTAAGCCCCAGTGCCTCGATCCTCCTGACCACCTCCGCGGTACCTGAGGTGGCCAGGGATACCGCCTCCTCGAAAGTCCCGCCCCGGGCTGTGACTAGTGTGTCATCGGCATAACAGATTACGCCCAGCCCAGGGGGGAGCCGGCCACGGAGGACCCAGTCGTAACCGATGTCCCACAGGAGCGGTCCGAGGACAGAACCCTGTGGGACACCGCACGACATAGGCCTCCTGACAACGTCCCCTTCCCGGTTGACGAAGAGGACGTTGCGGCCGTCGAGGTAGTCCGCCACCAGCCGCCTTAAGTAGAGGGGCACTCCATGGAACCGGAGTGCCTCCGTGATGCAGCTGAATGGCAGACTATTGAATGCGTTGGCGATGTCGAGAGACACCGCCAACAGCACTCCCTTCGAGGCGACGGCCTCCGAAGCCACGGCCTTCAGACGCAGAATGGCATCGACCGTCGACCGACCAGCCCGAAAGCCGAACTGGGCGTCGGACAGGTCGGGGCCGACCCGCGTGAGATGCTGGACGATGCGAGCAGCGACTACCCTCTCCAGCAATTTGCCCACCTCGTCCAGCAGCACGATGGGTCTGAAAGCCGTGACTGATTTTTTTTTTTTTTTAATTTATTTATTTATTAGTTCAAGTAAGTTACATGTACATAAAAAACTCACCAAACTTAACGTTTGTCGGCGAGATGCGCTCATTATTTTTTTTTACATGACCTACTATAACTATACAACTACTATAACTATACAATCTATACTAACTATACTATATATATACAAACTTACTGTATTATAACTATACAATCATAATTGTTACATAATATCTAATAATATTTTTTTCAGTTTATTTTTAAGTAAACCAATTTTATGTATCTTTGGCGTCTGTCTGAGTATGTCTGTTTTATTAATTACATGAGGTACTAAATATTTATTTGTTCGTTTACCATAATAATTTCTAATTTTTACATTCTTTAATTTTTGTTCCCTAACTCTTCTTGTATTATATTTATTATATACTATTTCTTTATACTCGTTACTGTAGTAATACTCTAATCCTATCAAATATTCTACTTTCTTTTCTATTGGTAATATTTTACATCTAGGAAATAATTTATCATAATCTTTATTACATGCTGCTTTTACCTTCTTAGTAACTAAATATTTAATCAACCTAATTTGTAGGTTTTTAATGTCTTTAATGTAAGATTTGAATGTTCGCCCATACACTATTAAACCATAACTAATCAGCGAGTCTGCAAGGGCATAGTATACAACTTTTAAAGTATCTAAATGCAGTACTCTTCTTAATTGATAAAACTTTCCCAGTACAGATCTCAGTCTATTACACACATCGGATACATGCATTGCCCAATTAAAATGTTTTTCTATATTAAGGCCTAAATATTTGAAATTTGTTTCATATTGCAGCATTATACAGTTACAATTATGTTTATGTTTATGTAGACATTCGTATGTGTGTCCTATTATAGTAAGATTATCTCTGTTTATGTTTTTTGCGGTTTTGTTATATGGCGAATGTATGTGCATGCATTTGGTTTTATTAAAGTTAAGAATAATGCCATTATCATGTGCCCATTTCATGATATTATCAAAATCGGATTGAACATTTTTTTGAACAATGGATATGTCTTTTGATCGGGATACAACACACATGTCATCCGCATACATAAAGACCTGGCAGTTGCTCACAACGTTTGCCACGCTATTGACATGCATGACATATCCCACTGGCCCAAAAACTGATCCGGTCGGAACACCTGAGCTCACTGCCGCGTCCTCTCCAGTAACTCCATTTATCAGAGTACGTATTTTCCTATTAGACAAATAGCTTCTAAACCAATTATTCGTAGGCCCACGTATACCGCATTCGTGCATGGCCTGCAATAGTATATTATGGTCCAGGGTATCAAAAGCCTTTTTGTAATCGATAAAAATTGCTATCAGTTGTTCTCCAGAGTCTAAGGCTTCATTTACATATTCGGCAAAGCTGGAAAGGGCAGAGACAGTGCTCCTTCCTTTTCTGAACCCGTGCTGTGAGTCAGTGAGAATGTTATGCGTTTCTAGAAATTTAGTAATTTGCCCGACTACTATTTTTTCAACAATTTTATCAATTACGGATAATATTGCTATTGGCCTGTAGTTGACGTACTCTAAATGGCTCCCGGATTTGTATATAGGACGAATAATGGCACTTTTGAGCTGGTCAGGGTATAGCCCTTTCGTTAAACACATATTTATAAAGTTAGCTAATATGGGACTTATTTGTTTTCTCAAATACTTGATATCTTGAACTCTAATTCCATCAATACCTGGTGATTTTTTACTTGATAACATATTAATTACTTTTTCTACCTCTGACGGCGACACTTTCATAAACCTGAAACTCACATTACTTTCACATACGTATTGCTGCCTATCTAGAAATTGTATATTACATATATGCTTAATATTCTGTATTTTCTTTGTAAATGTTTGTGAAAAATTGTTACAAATATTTTCAATACTCTGTACTTTGCCTAAATGTTTCATAATAATACTATCTAAACTAGTCTTATTCCGACCCAACCACTCATTTAAAATAGCCCATATTTTTCTAAAATCACTATTACATTTTTTTATTTCTGACTGTCTATAATTATTTTTTGCTTCATTTATTAATTTATTTACTTTATTTCTAAACCTTGTATATTCTAAACGCTTATTCATATTTTTTGGTTCTGATTTCCATATTTTAAATAAATAATTTCTACGCATAACCAATGAGTACAATTTGTTATCTATCCACGGTTGTCTTAATCTATTTTTTCGTCCCGTTCCGGAGGCCGTCCCGGCTTCGGCAGGAGCACGAGCTTCCCCTCCTTCCAGCAGTCAGGGATCCGTCCGGATAGCAGGCTAACGTTGAAAAGTCCCCTGAGGCGGGGCTCCAGGTGGTCGAGAACCAGGGCCAGCACTCGGGCGGGTACCCCGTCCGGCCCGGGGGCGGCACTTTTCCGCATACGCGTCGCCGCCGCCCCCATTTCCGATTCACTCACAGGCGGTACATTTTCCTCGTCGGCCTCGTCGTCTGGTGGAGCCATGACCGGGGGCGTGTGAACCGCCTGCGTTGGGAAAAGGCTCTCAACCACCTGAGAGAGGAAGCCCGGCTGGAGAGTCTCCGTAAGGGGGAGGCCCTGTGCGCGGAGCTTGTTCAGCGCCGCGCGATAAGGGCGTCCCCAGGGGTCACGCTCTAGACCCTCCATCATCTCCTGCCGCTTCGCGTCTTTGGCGCGACAGATGGCCAGCTTCAACGCAGCACGCGCATGGTTATATGCCGCGTACAACTGGCCCTCCCGCTCTTCGTCGCGTACTCGGCGACGTCGGCTGTGGGTGTAAGACCTCCGGGCACGAATACAAGCCTCACGGAGGTCCGCCAGCTCCGGGGACCACCAGTATACCCCCTTCCGTCGGATTGGGTGCCGCACTCGGGGCATGGCCGCATTGCAGATTTGCGCTAATGTACCGCGGATGCGACCAGCTTCGACGCCAACGTCCTCCGTCAAGGGGGGAGACAGCCAAGACTGAACAATGGCCGCCTCCACCAGTAAGTCCCGATCGAGCTTACCCACAGCCCATCGTGGAAAAACGGGAGCTCTGTCCGCCGCCTGACCCCTGCTGGGGCCCCGGAGGGACCGGGAGACCTCTATCCGGATGTAGTGGTGATCGGATAGGGTCTCAACCTCCTCCAGGACACACCAGCTCCTTACCCGTGCGGCGACACCGGGGCTAGCGAACGAGAGGTCCACTATCGATCCACCCCAGCGCCGCACGCACGTTTGGGCGGACCCCCGGTTTAACAAAACGAGGTCCGCCGCCGCCGCCCATTCTTCAACCGCCGCACCACGAGCATCCGTCCTGGGGGACCCCCACGCCGTGGATTTGGCATTGAAGTCTCCCAGCACGAGCACGGGACCCGGTGCACGCCGTATTGAGGTCTCCAGATTGTGTAGGAAGACCTCATAGGCCGCCAGACTGCGATTGGGGGAGACCTAACAACCTAACCTAACCTGACGATTTAAAAAAATCTTAACCTAACTTAACCTTTAAAAAAAACCCTAACTATTAAAAAAAAAAACCTAACAACCTAACCTAACCTAACGATTTAAAAAAAATCTTAATCTAACCTAACCTTAAAAAAAACCCTAACTGCGGAAAGAATTTCTCAGCCTTCAAAAAAAAAAAGTGGCGGAATACGTAGTGAAACAATGGCCGATCATCTATGCGAGTCTTTATGGCGTCGTCGCGTTAAAAAATTGAACAAAAATCCGTTCAATGAATTATTACAAAATATAAAGTGTGTATTTTTTTTTTTATACCACGACGGTGGCAATCAAGCACACGGCCCGCCTGATGGTAAGCGGTTACCGTAGCCTATGGACGCCTGCAACACCAGGGGCATCACATGCGCGTTGCCGACCCTTTAAAAACCTATTTACTCCCCTCTTGAAGGACCCCATACTGTAGTCCTGTGAGAAAACCTCGGCAGGGAGTTCATTCCACAGCCGAATGGTCCGTGGGAGGAAATTCCTCTGATACCGAACTGTACGGGACCATTTGGGCTGCAATGTGTGAGCATGAATTCCCTGTCGATGGCGAGCGGTGCGATGATAAAAAGTGGCCGTTGGCATCATTTCGAACAATTCTTCGGAACACAACCCATTATACAAACGATAGAGCACGCATAGGGATGCAACATCTCTTCTAAGACTTAAGGGCTCGATATCGCTCGTCAGTATTGGATCATCGACAATTCTCACAGCTCTCCTTTGAACCGAGTCAAGAGGGCCAAGCTGGTATGCCGGTGCTCCCGCCCAGAGATGAGAGCAGTACTCCATATGGGGGCGGACTTGCGATTTAAAATGTGTATCCGGGAAAATAAAAAAGTGGATTGATATAACACCTGTAGTGTGTGTGTGTGTGTAACGTGGCGATAAATATATAGATATATTATAAGCGTGCTAAGCAGCATACTCAAAAAATTCAATATTTCGAAAAATATTGCGAGTCGCCAAAAACCCTTTTAAGGGGACTCTTAGATAGTCAAATGTAATGTCTGTGCCAAGTTTTATGAAAAAATTCGGTATCTACTTTTCGCTTTCTTATATAGAGCGTACTAAACAGCGTACTCAAAAAATTCAATATTTCGAAAAATATTACGATCCGCCAAAAATCCTTTTAAGGGGATGCTTAGCTAGTCAAATGGAATGTCCGTGCCAAATTTCATGAGAAAATTCGGTATCTGCTTTTCGGAAGTACACCCATTGTTTCAGTTTAGTTCAGAACTATAAATAAAATAACAAATAAATATTGTTCAACTAAAATAAATATGATATATGTAGACGTCCAAAGGAGATGGATACGATTCCATACATTCTTGGGCCTAAATGTAATGAAATGAAAATGGTATCAATTAATGCATCCAGGCTTATAGATCCCTCGCTGAAAATTCTCTATATTTTGGCTATCTGAGAGCGGAGTTATTAAACGTTTTGTAAAAATGAGGTTATGTTACAATGTCTATTAAAAAACCCGATCACTAAGTTTTTAAAGCACTAATGTTTATTATATTTAGTGAAGAATGTTTGAAAACTCATTACAAATATCAATAACTTGAAACAGTAATAAATATTGTTCAGAATAAAAAAAAAAAACCTTTGAATGTATCATCCTTAATTCTTCTTCTATTATTATTAAAATGTCATTTAGGAAATGTAGGTAAAAAATAAACGGCTAGTATCAATGTCAGTCAGTTGTTAGTTGTCACTAAAAATATGATTTATTTTAAATCAATGAGTGTTTTTATTTCGAGATTAATTAATTGGCTTCGTGTAAATTAAAATTAAATCAATACGAAATAGATATTATTTTCAAATATTAAATGATATTTTCGCTATTAATGTAACTTTATTTAAATGAACTTTATCGTTTACAACTTCAATATTGTGCATCTAAATACTTTGAGTTAATTAACTAGTAGAAACCTTTATTTTTTTTAATTCTGTAATCGATTTTAGTTGAATCGATACCCGATTAATTTGATGAAAACAATCTTTTTCATTTTTCTCCGCTCCCAGATTCAGAATAAATTTGATTTTTTTATATTGTAAGATAAAAAATATAACCAATTTTTTAAACCATATCTCTACTTATTACATTTTGGCCCAAAAGTCCCCATCTCTTTTTATAAATTCATTTTGGCTTTATTTAAATTTGATAATATATAAAAATTGTAATTTCAATGTTTCCGAATTATTCAAAAATTTAAATTTTCGATTAAATTTTAAATTACGAGCTTATACACATAATGTTATGCGCAGCTCCAAAATTTATTATTTATTTTTTAACAAATAATTAAATGTATTACAATACTGTACTGTACTGTATCAGCCTGTAAACAACCCACTGCTGAGCAAAGGCCTCTCCTTCATATATAACAAGGGTTGGAGCTTAATCCACCATGCTGCTCCACTGCGAGTTGGCGGATAAATTCCCTACTATGAATAACGATCGTTATCAGGTGTCTATGATAACAACAGGGACCGACGGCTTTACGTGCTCCCCGAGACACGCTGGGGAGACCCACAAGGACATACACCCAGACTGGAAACAAATATTCGTACAAATACAAATATCTGTCACGGGCGGGAATCGAACCCACGACCGTCGGCGCGTGGCGTTGAGGCGACTACTCGCACCAGTACACCAGAACAGTCGTTAGTTATTTTATGGTCATTACAGTATGTTCACAATTTTTTTTATGCTTGCTACTCTTAATTTTTTTTTCATTATTTAAACTTAGCCAACAATAAGCCAGAACTACAATAACTGTAAATAATAGGTAAAAGCCTTTTCGTATTTTGTATGTATAAAATTGAAGAAAAATAAATAACAATTTTTTTTTGTTACTAACATTTTTAGATTACGTAATATGTGATGTGTTTTTGTTTTTGTAGTTCATTAATGTCAAATATGGGCTTTGCCTGCAATAAAAAATATTGACTATTGTTATTATAAAAATACTATCCCACCATTTTTCAATTGTTTTTCTGTCCGTCAGAATGAGATTGTAATGATCGAATGCATCGAATTTCTTCGTTAAAATTACGACGCCGCGAAAAAAAAATGAAGTTTATAGGCCTAATGCAGTGTCAGTAAGAGTAGCACACAGTTGATTCAAGCGTTTTCAATCTGGGTATTTTGATTTCAAAAATGCAGCTCGCTCTGTTGCACTCCCGGTGCGTATGGTGGGATCGAAAGGGCGTCGTTCATTATGAGCTTTTGCCGCTGGGGCATCGATCTCTACTTGGCAGTATAAACTAATGAGGTTTACGCAAAAGATAGAGAAAAACGACTGGAATTGATCAACAAAAAAGGAGTGGTGACAGTTTTTCATCATGATAACGCCAGACCACACACATCTTTGGCGAAAAATTAAAAGTTGAGAGAGCTTGGTTGGGAGGTGTTAATGCATCCACATTTTATCATCAAGAGAGGACTGTTAAAACTACTTGTCGCATATTTTTTTTTTCGCATTTCTACAGGAACGGAATTATGTCACTACCTACAAGATGGCAACAAGTTATCGAACAAAATGGCACATATATATTATGATTAAATATAATTAAACTTTTAAAAAAAAGTCTTGAATTTATAAAATACGAAGAAACTTTTAACCCGATCTAATAGTATCGCTTATCAATTGCCGTACCTATTGACAGTAGAGACTAGTCTCATCACTTTGACACGTTTTAAAGTTTTACCGTGCATGGTTTACAAATATTTAAAAATGTATATTTATGCATAATCATTTAAATACTTAGCGACTGTTTTATATTGACACATCTATATATCTATTCTTTTATAAAACTGTAACAGGTACATTGCGGTATATTAAGGAAATTTCGAAAAATGTTTTTGGAGGGCTCTTTATAATAAATATATGTATGTATAATCGATACTGAAGCCTATGAATTTAAATGAAACCTTGCACGGGAGCCAAATTTTACGCAGACTGGAGGACGCCCGCCAATAGCGTTTGCCGGTACGTAGTCTCCACTCCAGGACGCATCTGCTTCAGCAGCCATCGGTCCTGCCACATAGGTAACTAGCCCACTACCACTTTAACTTGCTGATTCTACAGGTTTTGTTCGTTACTCTCGTTCTCTCTCGCGTAATATAATTAATGATTTTATCCTTGAAAGAGACTCAAAGCTTACCCCGTTCCATGAACATTGAGTGACTTTTAATTTCTGTACTAGACCCGTCTTAAAAACAGCCTCCATCGTGTCGTTAAGCAGTTTCGGGTCATTATATCCCCCTGTCTTACCCCGTGACAAAGGTGAATAAGTCTTGTTCGTTAGTCCTGGATTTGGGCGGTCATCATTGCTGTATTCTATACATATCTCAATACCTCGATATATCACCAGCCGATATGATATCGCTGCAAATAATCCTGTACAGCTCAGATGTTGTGTGTTTACTGTCAAAGTCATTCTCATAATACTCTTCAGTTTTCTGCATAACCTGCCTAAGAGTATGGATGTAATCCACAATGCTGGAGCCATTTCTAAACCCAGTCCGCTCAGGTGATTGAATTCTTAACGACCCTCGGAAACAGCTGTTAGACATGACTCAGAAGTGCGATCAATCTGTGAGAAATTTCTTAAAGAATAACATAAACACACTCCTTAGAAAGCAAAATATATTTATATAATTGTGATTTTTTTTTTAATTTTTGTTGTTGAGTTGATGAAAAACACTCAATTATTGAAAGAAGTAAGGATTAGTTTTTATAAAAGGGAGTCTTGGAACTAATAAAGTACATAATTACCCAAACCATTGCCAATCGAAGGCGACGAGTCTTGCCTCGATGCTCTTGACATCTAGTAACTTTCGCGACACATCACTGACTGAATTCATAATATCACGGCACATTAAGATTTTGATTTTAATAACTTTAAATTCAAAACGAATTTATATTAGGCCGAGTCGAGCAAACGAAACCCCCCTCCCCCCCGTGGGAGCTCGTGGCGGAGGTTCTTGCCGAGACCTACTCATATGTCTCGGGTAGGAGGGCTCTTGGTGAGAACCCCACGTTGGACGGGATCCTACATGTGCGTTGGATAGGGCAGGAAGCGCTAATGCGGAGGTGGGGGGAGGACCTGGCAGAGCAGCCGTATGGCACACGCGTAACGGCTGCCATTCGCCCGGTCCTTGAGTGGTGGATGCGTCGAAAACGCAAGCCCCTCACCTTCCGTCTGACGCAGGTTCTAACCGTGCCCGGTGAGAAAGTAACTACCTGTGTCGGACGGCCCAAAGAGAGCCGACGACTGAGTGTCGCGATTGTGGCGCAGCGGTGGATTCTGCCCAGCACACCCTCGAGGTGTGCCCGAGATGGGCGGTGCTGCGTCAAGGTTTGACGTCGGTCGTCGGGGGGGACTTGTCGCTCCCGAGCGTCATCACCGCGATGCTCGTCGACGACGAGTCCTGGAAGGCGATGGTCTCCTTCTGCGAAACAGTAATGTCCCAGAAGGAGGCCGACGGGCGGATGAGAGAGGAGGCCGCCGACGTGGCCTCCATCCGCGGGCGACGAATGGGGGTGCGCAGGAGGCGCTACTTAATGCGCCTCCAGTAACGCCCTTGTGCCCGTGTTGGGCCGGGATGGGAACCCGGTCCTGCTAGACAGGGCGTCGTCGGAACTGTTCAGAGGTTAGCCGGACAGTCCCCATGGAGGAGAAGTCTGGCCTTTTCGCCGAGGCAAGCCTGTCGCTGGAGGGATCCTGTTGCCTGCAGTTCCGAGACCCTCCAATTAAAGCGGCTAAAGGCTCCCGCAGGGGTTTAGTACGGTATTGCACTCCCAAAGTGCCGAGTTCGACATAGGTCTAGGACTGTCGACCTGGGCGTCCTGGATAGCATCCGTAAATGGATTCCCCTGCGATAAAAAAAAAAGGCCGAGTCGAGCCGAGCTTTTAAATAATGGAAATTTATACAATGGAAACGGTTTCTAAAAAAGTTACGGTGTTAACGGCATGGACATCCAAAGTCCGAAAAGGATATATGTCCTCGGCGGTGTGAAAAAGTCATAATGCATTTATTGAGCGAAACCAATCGTAGCAGATGTTGGTATTATTTTATATTTATAACATTCCTTTAGACTAATCCCTATCTTGCATTCTCTTCAATGCAATAATAGCACCTTAATTACGCTTAGCACTATAAAGAATCTGTTATATCAATGTAAGTAGTAGTCATCAAACTTTTTATAGATAATATTTTTGTGTATATAAAATGCGACTAGCATAATGTGTTGAGAGAACCTTCTCTTGAGTACACATTATGCTGGCCGCGTCTGAAAAACGTGTTCTGCATATCTTACATCTGCAGTAAGCATATAGTACAACTATCTTAAATTAAACAATATTATAATACAATTAACTTCAAATTATGTATATATTCGATGAAACCCAAAATTTGGGTTATGTTTTGACCTTCATTTACATATGTATACATATACTATGTATGATATTTCCATATATATTTATGTCCATTTCTGTTTACCCACGTAACTACTTAATAGGTTAACCAATTTTTTAGATTCGTCTGTTTATCGCCAGCATCTATTTCCTTTTCCTTATCGAAACATTGAAAATTTAATAATAAAAATGGTGGCTTTTAAGCGCCATTTCATATCAAATGAAGTATTTCAAAACGATGAATATAAAAAATATATAGTACATTGTCTTTTATGTTAACACATAACTAAGACATTAGTTCGAAACTATATTATTTTACGTCGATATTTAAGTACGATTTATTGCAGTTTTTTAATTGTACCTGATTACATTTATCGGAACTTAATTTTATAGTAATAATAATTAGACAGTAAACTGCAACTGATATAATTGTTCAATAAACATCTCAAAACACTGATATAATTTTTCTGTACCTACACTTGACGAACCACGCATAATTTATAAGTTATTTGAGTTGTTTATTGGCGTTCTTTTATTTCGTTTTACTATTAAATACAATGTAGCTTTGTAACGGTCATATTACTATTAAAATCGGCTCAGTAGTTTAAAGAATTTGTCAATTACAAATAAATGCCAAGTAAATACAAAGCACAAATTATTTTATTGTATATATTTATATTATTTTTGTGAATCTTACAATGGATAAAAGTAAAATAAATAGACACTTGTATTAAATATTTTTTGTAAAGA
This sequence comes from Euphydryas editha, assembly GCA_036937285.1. Classification (NCBI taxonomy): domain Eukaryota; kingdom Metazoa; phylum Arthropoda; class Insecta; order Lepidoptera; family Nymphalidae; genus Euphydryas; species Euphydryas editha. The sequence goes on along the minus strand of JAUPFZ010000011.1, from coordinate 7,986,456 downwards.
TTTCACGATATATCTATACCATAGAAGTACAAGAGACTCAATGAGAGATTTAAATCTCGTTTTCATTTAATAGCCGAAGGAGGTGTTTTTCCGGTGTGTTTTTAGGCTTGTGTTTATATTAATCTTTGCATACACCTTACACTGCTGCTGTAAGTGCTAGTGGCGTAGTGTCTGTAGTAAGTACACATACAGATACTATTTTTTTTTTGTTAGTAGTATTAAGAAAGTTTGAATATATTAATGTTCTGATTAAACAGATCTGGATAAGCACATAAATAGATTATAAAGTGTGGAATAGTACGAGACAACTTTTTATTCTAGATCGTAGCGTTCCTGTGGAATACATTCGTTTTGGTTTTTCGCAGAGAAAGACTTCGACATATTTCTTTTTTTTTATATTGATAGTTTAGGGGTATGAGTTTCATTAATATATATAATAATGAAGCATTTATTATATATTCAATACATGTTGTAGGCTTCAGTAGTAGATATCAAATGGCGTATTTGATAATCATACGTTCATCTATACAAATAATAAATCTGTTAAAACCTCCGTTTTATTAATACACTATATATCATCAAGAATAAATTTTAATAGCGCGTTTTTTTTATATCAGCGCCACCTCTTATCGTTTTTTTCTGTGTTCACGTATCACGTAAAAAGTACAAAACCAATGTAAATAACTTTAATACATAAAAATTAAACTTAACTCACAGTATAATTTAGTTTTTGTTTGTAAAATAGAAATAACCTACGCCGCCAACGCCATCTGGTCTAAGGAATCTTAAAAACTCACAAAACTTATTTTTGAGTTATTATTTTGTTAAACTTAAAAGTTTACTAAATATGTCGGATAGGAATAGAAATCGTTTTAATATTTTAGATAAACATCATTTTCAATTAATATAGGTACTATTATGTTAAATGTCACTAAATATAAAAACGATATTCTACCATTACACGATAGATGGCATATGTAGGTGATAAAAAATATAAATTTATAATTTTTAAAATCTTTGTTAAATACCCGTGCGAAGCCGGGGCGGGCCGCTAGTATGGAATAAATTTTTAATCTCTTAAACTATCAAACAAATAAAATGATTATAACATGTACACTATTGCTTAGTGCTATTTAAAAATAATAATAAAAGATCTAATAAAATAACCACGGAATAGCTGACTTATTTGTTTAATACGTAAGAACTACGTTTAATTTTCCGGAAAGTAAATCTTTTACAACTTTGAGCCTTGTTAATTATACAGTACAGTTACTATAATACAACAAAACTCAAGTATACGAGTATAGTTCACGCGAGTCAATTATATACATGCATATTTAATTTGTCTTTAAAATAAATAAAAATACTTACCTCTTTTTATATAGACTTGATAAAAACAATTATATAATTACGTCGAATAGTTTCCTCGTTTACATGATTACATCTCATAGATTAATGCAGCCATCATAATATGTTCATTTTATTAAATTATTATACATACATTAGCTGTTTTTATAAGATACTTTATCCAAGTAATCTTCCTTTCTCAATTCGCGGTCGAAAATAGAATTAATATTTTGATAGTCACGTGTCAAAATTTTATTATAATAATATTTTGGGCATTTATGATATAACTAGCCGTGCCCCGCGGTTTCAACCACGTTAATTTAAAGGAAAAACGTACTTAAATATTTTTAAACAATTACTCTAAAATTAGATACCCGCCTCATTGGTCGAACGCTTGTGCGTTACTGCCGAGCAATGGATCTCAGGTTTGATTCCTGGGTCGTTCAACATATTATTGAGATTTTTTTTAATTCTCAGTAAGAGTGATATTATATTTACTTTAAAAGTCGGACTATTGTTAAAAAATGTCTCGAGAAGAGAAATAATAAAGGACGCAACGGAAGCTCTCAAAAAATATTATTTTTCCCGGTGTTGTAACATTTCTTATTATTACGCAGCCCCTATTGGTCGTAGCGTGATGTTATATAGCCTATAGCCTTCCTTGGTAAATGGGCTATCCAACACAAAAAAAAAGTTTTCAATTCGAACTAGTAGTTCCTGAGATTAACGCGTTCAAACAAACAAATAAACAAACAAACTCTTCAACTTTATCTTATATCTTTAAACGAGCAATTCTTGTATATATATATATAATCGGAATCTCGGAAACGGCTCCAACGATTTTCATGAAATTTAGTATGCAGGGGGTTTCGGGGGCGATAAATCGATCTAGCTAAGATTTATTTCTAGAAAATGTTGTTTTATCCCTTTTTTCAGGCATTTAAAAAATATCGTTAGAATACGAAGGTAAATTTCGCTGTCATTGATAAGTGTGTAATAGCTTCGATGTGAACCGGGCGGATTCGAATAAAGAAGACCCTAGGTTCGAATCCAGATGTCACCAGAACTATTTTTCTTTTTCAAGTTCCTTCTTTTGTGAGAAAAACTATTATTGGGAGCCCTTTACTAACTGGATGACCGAGCTTTGCTCGGTATTTTATTTTTTTTATTTTTTGTAATTCGTGTTTTTTTGGAAACTATATTATTTACATACGAATTACGAACTGATGATATATGAATAATATTTTTCGATCTTACCGAAATAATAATAAAAAAATATGAACTGGTTATTTAAATAAAAAATCACGAGTACAATTTTATTAAAAACTAGCGGCCCGCCCCGGCTTCGCACGGGTCTTTAACTAAAATTTTAAAAATTATACATTTATATTTTTTATCACCTACACCTGCGTCGATACTGGAAAATATTTTTTTACAACTTAAATAGCTATAACCATCCAACTTTGTACAATCAACAAACAAATAACGACCAAATATTTTAAATTTTAACAAAGAACAAACAATCAAGACCGTAGTACCCTAAAGTATTTAATTATATACAAAAAAGAAATACAGAATTTTAAATACGGGCGAGTGTCATTCTTTTGGCCGAAGTTTTGGTCAGCGCGATTCAGAAAATTATCTGCGCCATCTATCGTTTAATTGTAGAATATCGTTTTTACATTTAGTGACATTTAACATAATTAATATTTAACATAGTAGTATATTAATTGAAAATGATGTTTATCTAAAATATTAAAACGATTTCTATTCCTATCCGACATATTTAGTAAACTTTTCAGTTTAACAAAATAATAACTCAAATATAAGTTTTGTGAGTTTTAAAGATTCCTTAGACCAGATGGCGTTGGCGGCGTAGGTACCTATTTCTATTTTCTTAAATATTTATTTTTAAATTTAATTACAATGAAACAAAAACTAAATTATACTGTGAGTTATTTCCAATTTTTATGTATTAAAGTTATTAACATTGGTTTTGTACTTTTTACGTGATACGTGATCAGAGAAAAACACTATAAGAGATGGCGCTGATACAAAAAAATACGCGCTATTGAAATTTATTCTTGATGATATATAGTGTATTAATAAAACAGAGGTTTTAACAGATTTATTATTTGTATAGACTTCTAGAATATTTTTAGAATACGAAGGTAAATTTCGGCATAGTTTACAAGATTATAATAATTTAGGTGGGAAATCTGTATACCTGGGTTCGAATCCCGATGCCTCAAGTCTAATTTTTTTTTTGCCTTTTTTATTCAAGTTCCCTCTTTTGTAAAAAAGAACTATTATTGAGAGCCCTTTACTATCTGGATGTCTAAGTTTTGCTCGGTATTTTTTTTTTTTGTTAATCGTTCTTTTTTTTTTGGAAATTCTATTTAGATACGATAAAACTGATGAAATATGAATAATATTTTTCGATCTTATCTATATAATAATATAGTATTTTGTGTCACAAGGGGATGAAAGTACTATTTTTTGCCCGAGCCGAAGGCCAGGGTAGCAAACATACGGGAATTGATGTAGTACTTTCGTCCCATGTTGCGCGTACTTTTTTTTCCTACCTAGGCCGAAAGTTCAGGTTTTGTCCCTGTGAAGCGGGGACAGAAAGTGTCACTTTTTTCCCGCTTCACAGGGACGAAAATCGAACTTTCGGCTGAGGTAGAAAAGAAAAATGTATAAACTGATTATTTAAATAAAAATCACGAGAGCAATTAAAAACTGCTAGAATATCATTAGAATAAGAAAGTAAATTTCGCCACCATCTATAAATTTATAATAGCTCAGGTGAGAAATCGGGCGGTCTTGAAAACGGAAGATTTTTCCTTTTTTTTCAAGTTCCTGTTTTGATGAGAAAATATATTATTAGGATCTCTTTTTATTTTTTTTAATTTAAATAACCAGTGACTGTTGTTATATTATTATATCGCTAAGATTAAAAATATTATTCATATTTTATCACTATGTAATTGGTGTCTAAATATAGTTTAACCGAGCAAAGCTCGGTCATCCAGGTACTAATATTAGTAAGAGATTACTAATTAGTATAGATAGTAAAGATTTCTTTGTTGATAATGACTTACAAGTTAGATCAATTGACAAGGCGTCAATACGTTGGAAATTTATTACGTAGATACCTAAATATAAGTTGCTTAGTATTTTCTCGCGTTCATATTTATAGCTTCTAAGTAGGTGTATATAATATAACTAACTACTACTACTATAATTATCAATCGTAGGTGCTTTAGAGCCTATGATATAACTATATAATTTAACTTTATAATAGTAAAATAATTATTAAAATCGGAAAATGATTATAAAAACATACAACAATTATTATCGTATCGTTAAGAAATCAAGGTTTTTTTTTGATAAACGTAATATTTGTTGGTTTAGAACGTGCAACAGAAAACAATTTTAAGTTACCGTTGTGACTTTGTAGTAATATTTGTGCTTTTAATAATGACGATACAATTGATGCTCGCTTAGGGTCGTCACAGTTAGCCGATGGACAGTCACTCCTTCATGGATTTCGAGCACTCGTGGTCTTCCGCCACCAGAAAGTAGCTACTTCTCGCGATTCACTTAAAATTGTATGGCCACATGGTTAGAATCAGCCGATGCTACAATTTCCTGTGCAAAGCCACTATTCCAGCACTGTAGTACCCCAATGACAATCAGGTTCCGATATGTGTGTAAACAGATGAGATCTCATGTCTCTCTTATAAATAGGGAAAATAATTTAATCTTAAAAGTAGCTGATTTAAAACTGATACAACATATTATAACTCTATCATATATAAACTAATATAATTATTTTTTTTTACATTTTTTTTGGTTGCCTTTTGATTGTTTTTACGAGATAAAACTAACTCAATATAACTATTGTATAAGGTTCTTAGCATTTTTATTAACCGACGGCGCGCGGCTTTATAAATATAATCTTTATATCTTTAAACGAGCAATTCTTGTATATATATAATCTGAATCTCGGAAACGGCTCCAACGATTTTCATGAAATTTAGTATGTAGGGGGTTTCGGGGGCGATAAATCGATCTAGCTAGGATTTATTTTTAGAAAATGTCATTTTATCCCTTTTTTTACGCAATTAAAAAATATCATTAGAATACGAAGGTAAATTTCGCTGTCATTAATCAGTTTATAATAGCTCGAATGGGTATCGGGCGGATTTGAAACCAGAAGACCCGGGTTCGAATCCAGGTCTATAGACCAATATTTTTTCCTTTTTTTTTCAAGTTTCTTTTTTTGTGAGAAAAACTATTATTAAAAGCTCTTTTTATTTAAATGACCAGTTCCTATTATTTTACTATTATGTCAGTCAGATCGAAAATATTATTTATGTTTCATCAGTATGTAATAATATCTAAATATAATTTAACCGAGCAAAGCTCGGTCATCCAGGTACTAAATATTATAAACGTAAAATATTACGTTTGAATAATTATGTTTGATTTGGTCGCTTAAATAATTCAGTAGGTAAAATCAAATAAGTGTAATCGTACTTAATCAATTAGAATCCTAAATTGAGAAAAAAATACCGTTTGCCAAGTGAATAAATCGTTTAATAGCAAGTTTAAAAACAACTTTACTCGTAACAAAGCATAGCTCCACGTTATTCGCTGATTCCATTTGTCGCATATTTGTATGTGTGTGTTTGTTTTTGATTCTTTTTTTTTTGCTCTGACATTAATGTAAGATTTTATTTTGAATATTTGATATATTGTTGGTTGTTCGATTGGTTCATTTTACGTTTATAATATTGTAAGTAATTTAGAAACACCTGTAAATAATTGGGCGATCTTCTAAATACCGATGACGCTCATTTTTGTATTATTATATTTAATCTTAGTTGTTTTTTAATTTAGATTTTTTTTCGGCTTCTTATAAATTAGTTTCTGACAATAATTTTTAAAATTTAATCTCGAATATGCATTACCCTATGCTACATGGAAAATTTTTCATTTGACTTACAGTGGACCCCCGGTAATCCGGCCCCCGGCTAATCCGGCACCCCTGTAATCCGACATGGTCTGTTTGAATATTTAGCATGTTTAAACAAAAAAAAATTGATGAATATTTACATGCTTCTTAAATTGATTGATTCGTAATTTTTGATTATTTTAGTATGTACATTTGTTTGTACACAATTATTTCATAATTTTATAAGTTATTGCATATTTTTGTAAGTTCTATAGCATTAATGGCATTAATTTTAGTACCCGGATGACCGAGCTTTGCTCGGTTAAATTATATTTAGTTACATTACATATTGATGAAACATAAATAATATTTTCTATCTTACCGACATAAAAGTAAAATAATAGGAACTGGTTTTTAAAATAAAAAATAAAAAGAGCTCTTAATTAAAAAAAAAATGAAAAAAAGATTGGTCTGTAGAATCCTGGATTCGAATTCAGGTTTTCTGGTTTCGAATCCGCCCGATTCCTATCTGCGCTAATAGAAGCTTGTCAATGACAGCGAAATTTACCTTCGTATTCTAATGGTATTTTTTAATTGTGTAAAAAAAGGGATAAAACAACATTTTCTGAAAATAAATCCTAGCTAGATCGATTTATCGCCCCCGAAACCCCCTGCATACTAAATTTCATGAAAATCGTTGGAGCCGTTTCCGAGATTCCGATTATATATATATATATATATATATATATATATATATATATATATATATATATATATATATATATATATATATACAAGAATTGCTCGTTTAAAGATATAAGATAATTTTTATAATAAAACGTAAGCTCTCTATTGAGTTGTTTAATTTACTAAATTTGACATACATAATGAAAAATGATATAAAATAAAATAAAAATATGATTTGTACTTCTGAGTACATATATATAACATATATAATTCTATCATTGAACCTGTAATTTGTCGGATTACAAGGATACTCTTTTAAAAAAATTTCGGACTATAGGGGGTCTTAGACAGTACTCTATAATCCGACAAATTCGATAATCCGACACTGCCCTGCAAAACGTTTGTCGGATTACCGGGGGTCCACTGTATTTGTATGTTGACGATATTCTAAGTAACTTTAGAACACCTGTAAAAAAGTAGGCACTTTATCTAAATACCGATGTTTACCTACTTTGTTAGTGTTGTATTTGTTGTTGTACTACTTGTTGCTGTTGACTTCTGAGTTAATAAATAAATAATATAAAAAATGATTTTAACACGAAATACAGTCAAAATTACTCAAATAAGGTTTTAATTTTTTTTTTTTTAATTTTTATAGAGAGTATATTGCTTGATTTTAAAATTAACTGTACTTATTTATTTATTTATTTACGCTAGTAATAATACACAGCATAATATAATTTGTAGTAAAAATACCTGACGCACAATATGAAGTCCAGTAATTACGACCATCCAACGTTTTACAATCTATGTTCGAAAAAAAAAAAAAACAGATGCGAAATAAACATATCACAATGGAACAAAACTTTTAATACTATCGATATCTTAGAGAAGCTTCCATTAGGTACTTATATTTCATATTTGATAAGTAATATATTTTAAAATAAATAAATAAAAAATACATAAAGATATACATACCTATATATGAATAAAATAGATGGACACATATGTACAATTAAATAAATAAATCAGCAACAAATATTCTACAATATTGTATTTATCATATAGGAATAGAATACAATTCTATTTTTCAGTATTCGCATTGGTGGTTTTTGTCGTGTTTAATACGCGCTTTCTTTAAATTTATTCCTCTTAAGTCATTCGTTACATCTACTTGTTAGTTAATTAAATTTGTAACAATCAAGATATTGTTGTTTATGAACATTTATAAAGTTCTTTCTATATTAACTTCATCCTGTGATGCGGGCAGTTTGCCAGTATTCAAATAAATCTAGTTGCAAAGTTCAACGAACTTGTTTTTATGAAACTTCATTTTGCTAACAAAATAAAGTAGTGCAATAACAGCAATAGTATTACATACTGTTGCTGTTAGTTTTGACAAAATTGTTAAATTGTTTACGACATTGAACCAACCAAGAATATTCAATCTTAAATTTTAAATGTCATTGTTACTACTACATTGTATTCAAATTAAATACAATTGATTTATGAACTGTTTGTCAAAGGTTAACTAATTTTTTAAGTTCGTTCTTATATACAGGCGTAGCTGTCACAATTTATTCACAACTAGCTGTGTCCGCGGCATCGCCCGCTCTTAAACTTTACTCACACGTCTATTACTACTAGCTACTACGTAGCGGTAGTAACTAACTGATTACGAAAGCGCCGTCTATTATGATAATGACGCTTAAATAATTGGATAATTGTTAAGTAACTTTACTTAAAAGTTTATTAATATTTACCTTTTTTTACATAATTCGAATGAGAATCATGTACCGAGTATTCTCCTTAAATATTGATAGTAATTTACCAGTCATTCTGTATATATATATATATATATATATATATATATATATATATATACATTTTCACAAGACATTTTTTTTGTATGGCAATAAGGTCCAGAAAAAATTATGGATTTAAAACAGTTTATGATTAAAGTACGATCGAAATTAGTATTTAACAGATCAAAATAAATGAAAATTATACTTGCCTTAGATCTAAAATTTTGTTTTTCTTGCCAAAACATCGAATTTTCGCTATTTTTGGGGTTTTTTGCAATTTACTCGAATTTGAAGGCTAGGACAACCTAAACTGACTTGAAATTCGTATTCAGCGGGTCAAAACACATGCCCGTAGATAGGTGGCGCCCGGAGTACAGACAACTTTTTTTTTTGTGCCAGTGTTAAATATAGTAGTAGTACTAGTTATACACAAGAGTCAAACCACCACAAGAACCACCTTAAGCTAGGATGAAATTCAAATTAATTCCTACAGTATATCTTCAACGTTTCAAAATATAGCCTATGTAAATTAACATTAGGCCAATTTAGTCCGATCTCTATTTAACGGCGCTGTTGAATTATCAAAACAAAATTACGTTTTAGTATCGTTATCAATTGAATTACAATATTCTTTAAATAATCAACTTAAAGGCGACTAGTAAACTGAAAAGACGAAAAAAAATATATTATTCCGAGATCAATTTACAATAAAATGGAATAGAAATACAATTACAATACAATAGAATCATTCTAGTAGACGTAATAAACAAATTAAATTAATAAAAATTGTCCTAAAAAGCAAAGAAAACAACTAAATTACTATGTTTCAATTTTGCATTTATCATTACGTAACAGGGCAACTATTCTTAAACCTATATCACACGGTTATCCATATTATAGATATACATTAATAAATATTATTTGCTGATTAATTCATAAATAACTTTGAAGAATAATTTTTGATAGCGGGTAGCCTCTACCAAGGATGCAAATAATTGGGACCAGAAACTAATATTTGTACCTAAGCTACGACTGTAAATATCTACTCCGAGCGGGAATCGAACCTGCGACCGTCGACGTTACTCGCACAACTACACTAGACTGGTTGCCTTTTCAAAACATATAATTAAAAAAATTGTTATTGTCTAGAAAAAATATATTTGTAAAGCTATGATTTAAACATTTAAAAAAAAGAACAAAAAAAAATATTTATTTCTAATTGTTACAATGCTCTGGATGAACATGTGTTATATAAAAATAAAAATGAACCAAAGTCAGTAGGTCAGGACCTATAAAAAAAGTTATTTTAAGATAATTATGTTATTATTAAACAAATTTATTCATTTATTTCACTGAATTATTTATTTGAATACAAATTAACCTCATCTGACAATATTCAATAAACATTATTTGTGATAAACTGGTTCCAATTATGTCACTTATTTTAGGATAATTAAGTACTAAACGTAAGGACTAAGCGTTAGTCTGGTGATATTTGAAAAAATGTACAAATATTTTGGGGCACAAAATTTTCAGAATATTATTGGTACCTAAAAAGAAATATGCTTAAAATGAACTAATGTGATACTTAAAATGTTTTTTTTTATGTTAGTTGGATAGGCAAACCGGCAGACGTTCCACCTGATGGTAAGTTGTTGACGTCGCTCATGAACATAAATTAGTTTACCTGGAACTAGCCCAGGCAACTCATCTATGTGTTGCCTATCCAGAGACATAAGGTGTTTAAGTCTCGGTGCCAGTAATTACACTGTCTGTTTTGCCCTTCTCTCCGAAACACAGCAAAGCTGTTTCACGAGACAAACAAGCAAGATGGTGGTACCCATGCAGCCGGGAGCGCGCCACAGCGCATCCCTCCCACCGGTATGTGCCAATGATGAATGAAAACTTCAGCAGGACAATTCAATATCTGTTTTAGATTCTTCTATACTATTCATAATCAGCCATTGGATGTCCACTGCTGAACGTAGGCCTCCCTATACTATTATTATCATCATTGGATGTCCTCCATCAACCTCCAGAGCGACTAAATACTATTTTTATGAAAGAAATATATTCAAATCATTAAACAAAGACTCATCTGTAAGATATCAAGTCATTTGTAAACAGTCATAAATAATAATTTAATTAAACAAAACCATAAAATTACTCAACTCAATAAGACTATTGGCTATAAGAGTATTTTTTTTAATTGTTGATTTTTCATTACACAAGTTGCAAACATGTTTATAAGCATTTTTTTTTAAGTTATACACCCTCAATATCTTGCGTTAATCAAAATCAAAATCAAAATCAAAAACAACTTTATTCAAATAGGCCCCACGAGCACTTTCGAATCGTCATTTTACAAAATTAATATTGTAGTGATTATTATTATTTTTTCAGTTACTCTTTTGAAAATAATATATAAACTGTGTTTTAGTACAAAATTAGTAATATCTTGCATGAAATACAGCGCCACTAAGTCCACACGTCTTTATTAGCTAAATAATCCTTCACCGAATATGCTTTATCTTTTAATTTTTTTTAATGAAATCTTTAAATTTATGTTGAGACAATTCCAAAATTGTTTGTGGGATTTTATTATATATGCGAATACCATAACCCAAAAAGGAGGCGTTTACTTTGCGTAGTCGGAAACTTGGAGTTACAATTTTGTTATTCCTTCTGGTGTTTACATTGCAATTAATACTGTTTATTTCAAAACAACGAATATTCTGGTGGATATATATAATATTATGAATATATATTATATTATGTTAATGCATCGTTTCCAAATTTTATATGATTTTACTTCATTTATTATGTTATTTAAAAAAAACGCAAAACCATTAAAAAGGTTTCTATGCATTTTTCGAAATGTTAATAACTGTATTTTTTTCGAATATTTTATTTGAACTGAATTGAACTAAATCAGCCTGTTAACATCCCACTGCTGAGCAAAGGCATCATCATAATATTATTATATCATCATTCATATTCATCATCTTTATCCTCGGAGATGTAACGGATGGACTATCTAAGGACTTGAAACATGAAATCAAAGTTTATATTGACGAAATAGAAGCCCAAACAATCGAAAATATATTGAAAAATTAGACTGATCAAATAGGGTACCTATACGTACGGCTAGCCTTACAATAGTTACAATAGTAAGGCTAGAAGTGGCAGTCATTTGAATGATGTTGTCTTCCATTCCTAAAAGGAAAAGTTCAATCTTTCTAATGAACTCATAACTGAAGAAAATATTTTATAGTTTTTTTTTTTGTTTGTTTATTTTTATGGCCGATTCAATTGCCCATCCCTTATATGAGTATGTATGTAATGGATTTAAGTCTAAATCTTACTTACTTTTAATTCATTAATGTGTACTTGACTGGCTTACGTACTTTACCTCATAAAGTAATAAAAGGAATTACATTCGTGAACGAAATCGTGGGTACAGCTAGTATATGAATATACCTTTTTAGGCCAGCAATGCACCAGCATATTGAAAGGGACATGACGTTACTGGCATTGAAGTTAGAAGAACACAATTATGTTTTGAGTACCCATGAATTACAGCGACCACTATGATCCATTTGAATTTTCGCCTTATTTTCATATAAAAGTTTCCTAAGAAAAACAATTTCCTTTCTAATAAAAACAATTTTGGCCTAGCTCGATTTGTCGATAAAAAGGAAGACATATTCTAAATATTTTTTTCAATGCAGATTGACTTAGCTTCTTGTTAATCCTTTAATTGTGAGAAGAAATAATCGAGACACCAGAGTTTAATCAGCTATATAAATTTATAGCACAAAATAATAATAATAAATTCTTTATAAAAAATCTTTAGAATTACCTAACGTAAATTTCTTTTCTAAAAGCTATTATATTTTATTATCCATAAAAGAAACGTTATCCAAAGACAGATCTTGTGACATCATTTTATGTAGGACTACAAGAATAAAGATTGGCACCGGGTATTTACTATCTATAATATACAATAATTGGTTACCTATTTATATAATTATTTTCTATTATTTTAAATTTCATCAGTTATTCCGTAAAAGGAATATAAGAATAAGTAATAGAATAAAGTAAGTAAATTTTAAAAACTGTCCTAATGTCTTTTTTTTTCAGTAAATTTATGTCCACGGGCTCATTTTGCCCATGCCTTTTAGACTCCAATTTTTGTTAATTTTTACTTAATACAATAGTAGCTGCATACATTAGTAGTAACTTAATTAAAAACTTAATGTCTCTAATTTTGAACGTGAGTCCACCGACCGAAATATGTATTCTTGTCTTAATGTGTTTATATTAAGCAAGTCTGACTAGCCAGTACGTTAAAAAATTATGTTATTCAATTCAATTATTTAAGGTTTTTCGAAGGCAATTTTATCCTAAATACGTTACAATTTTGTATTACGTGAATTGACTTCAGAGATCTAATTGTATTCCTGTACCTTACGAAAGACGAACTTAAGGCAGTTGAAATTTTATTGAGAAAACACTAATATCCAGAATGTTCTAACGATTCTGTATTTCAACGACTCATTTAAAACAAAAATTGCAACTTAAAAGAATATTATTAATGTTACATGCATTTTAAAACAAAAAAAGATGTGTATTCATTACAATACTGAACTATTACTATTATTAATTAGAACTATTGAACTATAGCATAAAATAAAAAAAAATAATAAAATAAAAACTAAATAAACATAAAAAGTAAGTAATTAAAAAATTAATAAAATAAAAACCGACTTCAAAAGCGTTATATTGTGTGATTGTGTAAACAATGCGTATGCGTGTAGATGTGATTGCAGCAATCACAGCAGATTTGCTATCATTTACTGGAGAGTTCCGTTGCATGTCTCCGAAGACCTTTATCAGAACATCACCATACTAAAAAGGGACTACGGGATGCTCTTCCAAACCATCCTATACAGTTTTTTTCTTTTTTTTTTCTTTTTTTACATCGACAAGTTAATAAAATGAGAACATCATCAACGTAGTCAATTAAGGGATAACTTACTAATTACTCATTAAATCTCGCTCAAATTTAAATGGGACCCATTTAAATTTGAGACTGACAAGCATCAACATTCGAATATAAGAAAAATCATCAATATCGGTACATTCAGTAAATAGTTATGAGTTGACACACGTAAAAAATACAGTCGAATTGAGAACCTCCTCCTTTTTTTTTGAAGTCGGTTAAAAACACACTCGTCCAACACATTTGAAGTTTATCGAAATACATACATAAAGTATATAGTTTTTTGTGACAGCCCCATTACTGTCTCGTTTTTATTTACCTACCTCTAAAGGCTATTGCAATGCGTGCATTAAAAATATAGTTACTTAATAGAAATATTTAGTGAGCTAAAAAGTAAGTTGCGTATATAATATGGATTAATAAGTACAATACATGAGGTAATATAGATTTATTTATATGTATATAAGTATAATAACTCAATAATATTACAATACTCTACTGTATCAGCCTGTAATTACCCACTGCTGAGCGAAGGACTCTTCTCCATATAGAAGAAGGGTGGGAGCTTAATTCACCACGATACTCCACTGCTGATTGGCGGATAATATCCCTACCATGAGTAACGATCGTCAACGGGACCGTCAGATTTACGTGATTTCCGAGGCATGGTGGGGAGGCTCACAAGTCATACACCCAGACCGGAAACAAATATTTGTACAAATACAAATATCTGCCCCAAGCGGGAATCGAACCCGCGACCGTCGGCGCGCGGCGTTGAGGCGACTACTTGCACCACTACACCAGAACGGTCGTCACACTAGAACGGTCGTCAATCGATTTTATATACAATAGTTACATTTAAAAAAAAATTGTAATATATTATTAATATTTATATACACTCATTTGCAAAAAAAACGGGCGGTTTCGATTTTCTTCCTGGCTGAAAAAAATAAAATACCAAAAAGGTTTTAATCATTTGAACATGTTACTGGCCAGTTATAAAAGTGCCATAATGTTTATAAGAGTACATTCCAAATTCAAATTTTTGACTGAGCCTGGTTTTCAAAGAAAATAACTTTTAATTACATTTTGTGGCGCGAATTCCCTATATAGTCCGGTCATTTTAGACAATTGAAATAAAGAAAATTCCGACAGAGCCAAATCTTCGTAGAGACCTTAGGTTTGCCACAAGGAATAAAGTGTCAAAACTCCCCATCAGTACCATGTTAGCTTAGGGACTTATTCGGGGCCCAAGGTCAAAATTTTAGGTTTTTTGGATTTTTCTCGAAAACGGTAAGTTTTATCGAAAAGTACCTCAGAGCAAAGTTGTAGATCTTAAAATTCTCTATAAAAATGGTCCCTATGATTTTTTCTCTAAGACCCACTCTTTCCCAGATATTGCGCTTGTAAGAATCATGTTCTACATAGTATGCACACATATGCCACGTATATACATATTTAGGTACTCAAGCAAGCAAAAATGCCTACTCGTGTCTCTTTTATGTATACATTATACTCATGGAATTATTATGTACTAGGTACAACTGGAAGGCTTACTAGTAAAATCCTGTCAAATAAAATTGAACTCTATATGTAATGTATCGTTGTTTTTAGAATATCAAAATACAGAGTAAAAAACGGTCTAAAAGACATTATGGTCATACAGTTACGGTAGTATTTGATGGCTATAGTGACACAACAAAGAACATAAAAGCTGCAGAACAACGTCGTCGTGCTACAAAAACATCCTAAGGTACCGACATAATGTTTGACGAATTTATGACAGTTCCAGTTAATCAACAACATTTTTTTGCAAACATTAATAATAAATCTCGTTTTATTTCTATGTTGAGTAACAAATTAACAGCTGAAAATATTGACGTGAAACAAGCTCCGAATGACGCCGATGTCCTCATAATTGAAACAGTAATAGAACAATTTAATGCAAGAAATACAACTATTGTAGTGGGTGAAGATGTTGATTTATTAGTACTACTCACTGCAAGGACTCCATCTAATAAAATTATTTACTTTTTAAAACCTGGGAAGGCGCAGCAACGGACAGAAATATAGTCTTCTAAAAGTTTATCAGCTTATCCAAAATGCCAAAACTTTATTTTATTTTTACATGCGATAACCGGATGCGATACTACGTCAGCAATGTTTAGAAGGGGCAAAAATTCAGTATTAAAATTATTTGAAAAAAATGATTTGATTGACTGCGCAAAAGTTTTTACAGAAATTAATTCTTCACCTCAAATACTAATTACTAAAGGAATTCGGTTTCTTCTTGCGGTTTATGGAGCTCCAAAAAAAAATTGATTGCATAGATACGTACAGATATTTAACATTTGTAAAAAATACACGAAAAAAAAAGCAAGTACAGCTATCTTGTCTTCCTCCAACATCGGCATCTGCTAGTCAACATTTGTTTCGAGTATACTATCAAGTTCAGACATGGCAAGGCAATGAACTGAATCCTTTTTAAAAAAAAAAAAAATGACGGGTATGTGGGACTCGCTGACTGCGAAGTCAGAATACCCACTAAAACCCAGCGGTGCCCTCATCGTCATACAAGGACGCCACGAGATCGCGGTTGCATGCCACCGTGACGCCCCGACGGTTGGCTCGCCTACGCGGGCCGCCCTCGGTCATAGAGCGCTCGCGGGCACCGTGAGGGCTCTATCTCCGCTGCACCAGAGACCGGCGAACGGGGAAAACTACGGCAGGTCATGATGACATAGCCGCAGTCTCCTCCGTAACCTGGTGCGATGGGCCTTGGGGAGCGGTCGGGGCCTTTGCCGCCGCTCTAACCCTCGATTTTGGGGCGCGGCACTCCCGTCCTCCCATTATATGCGACGCCGGTTTGCCGGCGTCCGCGCAAACGGCGCAGCGCAGTGCTCCGGTGCAGTTACGGGCAATGTGCCCCTCCACGCCGCACCGGTAGCACGCGCCTCTGCGGTCGACCGCAACCAGACAAGTAGGGCGAGTGTGCCCGATACCCATGCACTTATAGCACCGCATGGGGCGCTGCTCCAAAATCTGGACCCTGGCCGAACTCCAGCCGACCAAGAGTCTACCTGCCTCCGCCAGGGCCTTTGCGGCTGGGATCGGGCATCGCACGACAGTGCCGCCCAACCCGCCAGGTCCGACCGCGATTGAGCCGACTTTGACGTCGCCGGCGTCGCATTTGCCCATCTTTGCTACCGCTGTAGCGACTGCCTCGCTGGTGACGGAGTCGTCCAGCCCAGAGACTCGCAGACTCGCGAGCTTCGTGGGTTGGACGACCCTCGCCAAGCTGCCGAACGCCGTCTGCAGCTCTTCCGCCAATCGTTTCGCCACCTCCGGGGTCTGCCCTTTTGGCAACTCTAAAAGTCGTGCCCCGGTAGCTGCCCGCCGTATTGTTAGGCCATCATTGATGCCTAAGCTTTTTAGGTCTACCTGGTCTGCCGCTCGCTCCAGCAAGTGACAGTACGTGACCCCCTTACTCACGGCGTACTCGTCCAGTGTGATGAGCACCGCCGGAGAGCGGGGAGCAGCCAGCCTGGGCTTCCTAGCCTTCTTCGTTTTAGGCTGCGGCTTCGGCTGCGGCTGCGGCTGCGGCCGCGGCTTTTTCTTCTGCGCCGGAGCTGAGGCAGCGGCGGCTGCGTATGTCTTCGGCGCCTTTTTGCCCTTTTTTCGCTTGGTGACGGTAGTCCACTCACCGTCACCAGCCTCGCGCGCGGGTGCCGAGACCTCGTTCGTAGGCGGACGCCTCTTCCGCACTCGAGCGGGGGTGGCGCTAGAAGACGGCGTCTTTTGCGTCGTCCTCTCCTTTTTCCTATCCGCCGCAAGCGGTGGCCGGAGCGTCTTCTGTGGCGGCAGCCGCTCCTCAACACCGGCGAGACGAGCATCGATCATCCGCCCAACCGACACTAAGACCGACGCCTGTATTTTCTCAATGAGGCCCTCTCCTTGGCCTTGTAGGTAGGTGGGAGCGACCTGTTGAGAGCGATTTTGCTGAAGCTCCACCACCTGCCGACGAAGGTCATCTAGTTCGCGTCGCAGGCGGGAGTTCTCCGCCTGGAGCTTCCTGACTTCATCCGAGGCCGACCTCTTCCGGAGAGCCTCGACCACCGCCTTTATCGAGGCCGCCGAATCTTTCAGGGCGCTCGCAAACGTGCCCTTCAAGTTAGATGACTTCGTCGCCATCCTACAGATCAAGTCCACGTCTGTGGCCACCTGATTAACCAGAGCATCGGCTGTGCGTGTGTCCTCCGTTCCCACGCCCAACGCTCTGCGCCCCTCCTCGGCCGAACGCACCTGCTCTAAAATGGCCTTCTCGGCCTCAGAGCAGGGCTCCTCCCGTATTATAATTCGCCTCTTCACTCCAGCGAGGATCACCTCCTCACCGGGTGATCGCGAACTTCTTCGGAACCGCTTCCCGCTCCTCGTCTGACCACAGCTAGACTCACCACCCGTCGCTGCTGAGCTGTAGTCGTCGGAATCAAGTGCGGTAGACTCCTCCTCTACGTCATTTTTGTTAAAAATGTTTAGATTTGATTCCATGACTAGAAAAGACGGTCCGCCCAGGCAGTGCCCCCTGTACCTGGGTAAGCCTAGCGTAACTCGTCGCGGGTGTCGGCCGGTACCCGGACGAGGATCGCAGTCGAGACTGATCCACCTGTCAGCCATGCATCCCCTCGCGCTGCGTCGCCGCTTAGGATTCGGGGTAATTTTTTATAGAGGTTTTCTTCCTCGCGGTCCGGCCGGTTAAGGCAAGACCCTCGGTCCCGCACGTAGCCGCGAGACATGACCACGACACCACGTAGCGGGATTACGAGAGGACGGTGAACAAGCAAGAGAAACCCTACCCGTTCTGTCTGACGGCAGGGTGAGTGCACGTCAGACCCGTCCGTCCTCCGCGGCGTCACCACGTGCGAGCACAGTGGCACCGGAAAGCCCCCGTGGAAACAATGTTCCACCACGCCATGCGGCCGCTCAACAAGTCGACTCTGCATAGGCAGAGTAGTCCCCGGAGCGCAATCGCATATTTGGCGTTCCCCCCAGTCGGTCGTTAGCCGTAGGCAGCAGCAGCTCCACAACAGTGGAGCTGCTGCCGTCTACGTTACCAGGGTGCACCACGTGGAGGTCACCGACAGATAGCACCCCAATGAACTGAATCCTGAAGACTGGGGTTGGAAATTGATAAATAATACTTTGGAACCGATTCGAACTTTACTGCCCCCTGCTCTAGAAAAACTTCTTAACACTATTTTTTTGCAATTGCAAGAAAGGTTGTAATGCCAAATGTGGCTGTAAAAAAGTAGGGTTGCAGTGTTCTCCAGCGTGTACCAATTGCCAAGGTGTCTCTTGCTCAAATGTTCAATTAAATACAAGAGAGGAAGATTCATGTGATTTTGATGAAGAGACAACTGATTCATCTTCATTTGAACAATTTCTAAGCGTTTATCAACAGGAAGGAGAAGAAGAAATTGAAGAAAACATGATTGTTGAAGTTGAATATGAAGAGTATGAGTCAGATTAAAGTAATAAAAAAAAGTTAGAACGACAGTTAAACTCAGTAACCCATATCAATAATCTTCATACTATTAAATAATAATTATTGTTCCTGAAAATAACGTCATAAAGGTTCGTGGAATAGGCCTACCGAGGATACCACGTTAAAAAAAAAAAACGCGCCGAGTACACTACCTCACAGGTGGTGTGGAAATGTGTGCATATTATGTAGAACGTGATTCTTACAAGCGCAATATCTGGGAAAGAGTGGGTCTTAGAGAAAAAATCATAGGGACCATTTTTATAGAGAATTTTAAGATCTACAACTTTGCTCTGAGGTACTTTTCGATAAAACTTACCGTTTTCGAGAAAAATCCAAAAAACCTAAAATTTTGACCTTGGGCCCCGAATAAGTCCCTAAGCTAACATGGTACTGATGGGGAGTTTTGACACTTTATTCCTTGTGGTAAACCTAAGGTCTCTACGAAGATTTGGCTCTGTCGGAATTTTTTTTATTTGATCACTATTTTTATGTCTAAAATGACCGGACTAATAGTTAATATCGACTCTAATTAACTTTTTGTCAATTTTTATTAAATTATCTGGTGTCCTTGACATTTAGAAGTATTGTTATTGCTGTTTAGCGATCTCGAAAATGGTAGATAAAGTGATAAAAGCGAGCAAAATTATTGCGCTGCTTGAAGAAGGTTGCAGTCAATGCTTCGTGGCTCAGAGGCTAAATGTGAGTCGGTCGACAGTTCAAAGGACCTGGCAGCGCTATCAAGAGACCGGTTCCGTCAAGAGAAGGCCTGGTTCTGGCAGAAAGACATGTACCGAACCACGGGATGATCGTTTTCTAGTTAGTCAAGCGTTGAGAAATCGCAAATCTTCTTATGTGGACCTCAAGAACACCTTCGAAGAAGTAAGAAATGTGCAAATTAGTCTATGGACGGTCAGGAGGAGGCTTCTCGCTGCTAATATACACAGTCATCGCCCGGCACGCGGCCCTAAATTACTCCGTGGACATCGAGTTGCCAGGCTTAGCTTCGCTCGAAATTGTGTGTCATGGACTCATGAAGACTGGGATAGGGTATTGTTCTCCGATTAAGCCAGGATATCTCTGCATGGTGAAGACCGACGTCGGCGAGTGCTACGTAGACGAGGAGAACGCTTTGCAGAGGCATGTTTTGAAGAAATCACACCTTATGGAGGGGGCTCTGTTATGTTTTGGGCAGGAATAAATTCTATGGATCGTACGGAGTTAGTCTTCATCGAAAACGGTACACTGACTGGACACCGATACATAACGGAAGTTCTAATTCCTTATGCACAACCCGCTTTAACCACTCTTGGCGAAAACTCAATTTTTATGGACGACAACGCTCGCGCCCACCGGTCTGGCGGTGTGGATGCGTATATGCTAGAACTCGGAATTCGTCGTTTGGACTGGTCAGCTAGAAATCCGGACCTCAATCCCATAGAGCATGTCTGGGACGTTCTGAAGCGACGAGTGAGATCAGTGCAGCCGGCTCCGCAGACCATCAGAGAGCTAAAGAATGTGATTACCGCGGAGTGGGAACGTATTCCCCAAGAAACCATAAAAGATATACTCACTAGCATGCCCAGACGAATGCAAGCTGTGATTTCAGCAAGAGGGGGTCACACTCAATACTCAACTTTTATCTGCTTTTGATGTATTCAAGAAAAACAAAGAAATTAACGCGTTTCATTTTTATTTAGCGAGCAGGTACAATCATAGTGTTTTGAGCTTAAACATTATTTCTTAATAATTTAATTAAAATGTTATGATAAAACTGATGAAAACTATTCCTTCCTAATTAATTTATAAAATTCTGAGGATAACAATACCTAAAATTGTCAAACAAACTAATAGTAACTATAAAATAGTTCTTTGCTTAAGTGCCCGTTTTTTTTGCAAAAGAGTTTATTATATTCGAAAATTAGTTTAAAAAATAGAATGTTTACACAGTAAAATTATTACAGCCGAATATAATTGTATGTATTGTAGGCATTTATTGTTTAACATTTAAAGGATGATAAGAAAATAAAAAAATTAAACAAGTGCGAGTCGGACTCGCCCACGAAGGCTTCCGTAGCAGCAAGTAACATCATATAAAAGTTCTTGTGGTTCGTTGTAACTTTAATCGATGTTTTAATAATAGTGTATTTTTTTTTAATTAAAAAAAATCTACTAACTAGATCTCGTTCACACCAATTTTCGGTGGAAGTTTGAATAGTAATGTACATATATATATTTTTTTTTAGTTTCATCATTCTCTTATTTTAGAAGTTACAGGGGGGGATACATTTTACCACTTTGGAAGTGTCTTTCGCGCAAACTATTCAGTTTAGAAAAAAAATACATTAGAAACCTCAATATCATTTTTGAAGACCTATCCATAGATACCCCACACGTAATGGTTTGATAAAAAAAGATTTGAGTTTCAGTTCTAAGTATGGGGAACCCTCAAAATTTATTGAAAATTTAGTGAAAATCTTAATGCGGTTCACAGAATACATCTACTTACCAAGTTTCAACAGTATGGTTCTTATAGTTTCGGAAAAAAGTGGGTGTGACATACGGACGGACATACAGACAGACATGACGAATCCGTAAGGGTTCCGTTTTTACCATTTGGCTACGGAACCCAAAAAACTGAATTACATTAATGGATACATAAATATAAATTGTTAAAATGAAATATAATTATATGCTAATATTATATTTAAACAGTTTTACAATTATATAATAATAACCTTTATTTCAGGACTAGCCCATATATCAATTAAATTAAAATTGTTACATCTATTAATTAATCAAACAGTTATTATGAAAAAAAACTAACTAATAGGTAAGCTATCGCAAAAAAAAATTGAGGTCAGTAATTTTCGAGGACAGATTGTAAGTGCATGCCAATCTGGCTTACGGGGAATATTTCCCTAATTTGGATCTGTATAAGGATTAAGGATACATTTAAAAAGACCTGCGGTTACCTAGGTAGTTTTGATAACACATTAAATAATTCTTCTATTGGTGTAAAAGTAGTCTATAGCACTCAGCGATAATATACATTTCTATTAATAAACTAATTTTCAAAATTGGATCAGTAATACCGGAGATTACCCCGAACATCCAAACTCACAAACCTTACCTATTTATAATATTAGTATAGATAAAGTACATATATATATTGCTCCAAAACTATATTAAAACGCAATTTACTAACCTATAATAATTAAATCAATGACTTAAAACAATGTTTTCATAATAGACCGAAACGCAATCCTAATCTCTTAGTGCCGAGTCGAGTAGGAACAAATTATTTCGATAAAACGGACTCTTTCTTTTCTCCTTTTCTTTAAACGAGTGTTGGGTATTACTCGCAATATTTTGTTTCTAAAAAATGATACACGGATATTTGATGTTTTTTTACTTTCGGGTTTCATTACTGGTAAAAAAATATTAATAAAATCTTATGATATATTTTAATTGCTCGAGACTTCTTTAACTAAATGTTTTTCATAATTCGTAAAATTTTGTATTTGTCCATTTACATAATCTTAATAAAAACCTGTATAACACGAAAACAATTATTATATCCAGAAAAATGTGGGGGATAATTTACCACCTTTAATTCATGCCGAGAAAGAGTAATATCTCTTAAAGAATGTAAAATAATAAGTCGTCAAATCTAAATAATCCTCAAGATAACGGAAATGCTTCGAAAAATTCCTATTTTATATCTCAAATATGACGGTAAGCCTTCGTTGTGCTTAATAAAAATAAAAAAAAGATTATTCGCAATAGCAAAAGAGTAATATTTTTATGGTTTTAGAGAAAACTGCGAATGAGAAGAAAACTACAACCCGATTATTTTACTACATTCGTAGAACAGAGGTAGATCATTAACTTTATGACGATTATTTTTGTCATTTTTTGTGTTTATTAAGAAAATAATTTTTCATCGATGTACGACTAAAATTCTGTTGAAACATCTGTAATTTCGTACAAAAAAAATCTCTCTGGTTATATATAATAATCTAATCTATACGTTTATACTATAAACGTATAAATTAGATTATATACTATAAACTTTATAGTCTGATTGTCTACATTTAGAGAGTCTCATCCATTATTAAAATATATTCTAATTTCTACCCTTTCTCCTTGATCCCTTATGTTACGAGACTTTTGAACAATTATTAACCTAAAATTCATTTATTTAGTGTGTGTGATTATGTCGAAACTCTCTAAGAGTATATTAATTTATTGTCTATTTGTAGCTATCCAAAGTCTTTGTCTGTCAAAAACTTTTGATCATTATCAGGAATTAGCTGAAATTAGGCGCCCTTTTCGTATATTTCTTCTTCTTTCTCATACAAACTAATATAATCTACAGAAATACAACATTAAGCATCGACTTGAACGATTTTAATTAAATTATTTATGCTTTAAAAGTCGTCTTATCTAAGAAGATTACTCTAACGAGTCGGCGCAATGGTTGCAATAACTGGCCATTAAGTTTATCTATATCGAGTTTTACATTTATCTAACTTTAAAATTTTGATTATCTGCTTTTAATATTTTTTTCAGTAGACTCTCTCAGAGTAAATTTTGTCTTGTTAAAAACTTTATATCTTTAATTATCCTTTCCAAAACTGTGTTCAGACTCTTTTTTTTTTTGCGATCTATTTGGTTCTCGATCTATTTTATTCTATTTTTTTTTTTTTTTTAAGAAAAGTATTTGAAACAAGTATGCTTAATTAAAAAAATCAAAAAACCCGACTGCGTAAAATACTCTTATAATAAACTAAAAAGAATAAAACAATTTACTAGCTTTCATTGGATACCCATATTGCTACAGTAAGAAAAAAAGTTCAACTCCCCCCCCCCCTCATTCCGCCATTTGCGGGCGCCATTTTGAAAAATTATATAGCCTATGTCACTACTACAATTTAGACAAATCCAACGACACCTCAAATGTCAAAAACCGTCCAGCCGTTTGGGCTGTAGAGCGTGCCAAAGAAATGGACATACATACATACATAACATACATACATACATACATACATACATACATACATACATACATACATACATACGTACATACATACACTCGAAAAACATAACCCTCCTTCTGTCGCAGTCAGGTAAAACATTTAAAAGATAAAAGCCTGTAAATACCTCCAGTATTTAAAGTCTGACAAAATAACGCCGTCTTTAAACTGAGAAGCTTACAGTAAAATTAGGAAATAGATATAGATATATTTAGAATAAACAAATTTTTGTTGCAATATGTGTAACAACATATTGCTATCTGAAGCACGAGTAGATATAAATATTTACATTACTTTTAATATATACACTAGGTGTAGTTATTGTTTATCATTAAAATATTCATCTATATCGTAGTAACATTTATTAATTAATAGCTTCTTTACTTTATTTATAATTTTATAATCGCATTCTTCTTTAATCCACACTTTAGGTAGTTTATTATAATATATTTTTATCAACTGGATATAGGTGCTGGATGAGTGTAGTTTAAGTAATGCTAAGCTAAGCATAATGCTAAGATCTTCTATGGATTCTGCCATAAGCACGATATCGTCGGCAAATCGAAGGTGAGTGATGTACTTAGCGTTTATGTTGATGCCGAATCCTTTCCATTCCAGAAGCTTGAAAGCGTCTTCCAATGCTGCGGTAAAAAGTTTCGGAGAGATGACATCTCCCTTTCTCACACCTGGCTGCATTTGAATTGCTCTCTTACTATGCTTTTGTACTCCAACCGACATAGTAGCGTTATTGTACAAGCACTTCTACACATTGATATACCGGTAGTCAATGTGACACTGCTGGAGAGACTGTGGCACCGCCCAGGTTTCGATCGAATCGAAGGCTTTCTCATAGTCCACAAAAGCCAAGCACATAGCCTTTTTGGAAACAGGCCTTGTTAGGGAAGCTGGAAGTAATCAAACTTGCCCGTCAAATGATTCATAATGACCCTAGAGAATAGCTTATAAACGTGGCTCAGAAGCGAAATGGGTCTATAATTCCTCAACAAAATATTATCACCCTTTTTGAAAAATAGCAACACCACGCTTCTGTTACAGGCTTCCTCGAGTAAGACAGCATTAAAGAGCCTCTCTAGGACTATAAGTACCGGTGTTCCACCCGCTTTTAGAAGTTCTGATGTAATACCGTCCTCGCCCGGTGCTTTATTGTTTTTAAGCTATCCCAGAGACGTACTAATCTCGTGCAAGCTGATGTCTGGGATATCTTCGGAATAATGTCGGGTTAGCTCGACTCGTGAATCTACTACTATAGAAATAGTTGGTTGGTTGACCGAGGTATACAGCTGTCCGTAAATTTTCTCGACCTCCCTCAATATTTCATCCCTGGACGACGCTGTACCTTCATCTTCTGTTTCCAGCCTTGACAACCGGCTTTGACCAACAGACGAGCCCCGATTCCGCTCTATCGTACTTTTAATACGTTTTGTATTAAAGACACGCGTATCGTGTCTCAGATATTTCCATATCCGTCTATTGATCCGCCTATATACTTCAGCGTCACCAGAGGACTGCTGGCTTAATAAGCGTCGTTTTTCCATGAGACTTTATGTTTGGTCAGAGAGTTTTCGGAGGCCGCTTTTACGGCCGGGTCCGTAAAATCGGCTCCCGTACTGGACAGTATTCACCAACCTGCTGTTTAAATACGTCGCCCACAGGAACTCAATCGTCAAGACAATCGAAACGATTTAAAAATTATTATAATAGTTTTTGCAATTTCGTAAAGTTTTTTTATAAGCGATCAGATATTAAAATGTAAACAGGTTAAACTTAAATTAGTATTTGATATACTAAAAATATTATATATAGAATGACAATTAAAAATTTATTTTATAGTTATATCCATAACTTTCAAAATGAATGTGTGTTTTAAAATGCTCAAATTATTAACAATAATGTTGACAATTCTGGTTGTTTGTCAAACTGACCTGAATAAAGCTTTTCAAATCGTTTGATATCATGAAATGTGCGTATAAGTAAATTTTACAATATTATTAGACTTCCTCGTGTACACTTTGCCATTCTTACACTATAGAGACTTACAAGATTTGTTTAGTAACTGGGTTTTAGCTTTATATAATAAAGAATTTTGGTACTTTGTTAGGGCTTCCCGGATGTAATAGGATTTTCTCCCGGATGTAAATAGGATTTATATTTTCCTTTCGAAGCGTTTGAAATCAGTTGATCCGCAATGAGACGATGTTACTTCCCGCCTTCTAACCATTGTTGCTAGAATGTCTTTGACTTCAGCTCAACGAGAATAGATCCTGGTTTGTACTTAGTTCCTAGTAGTCATAGCGATGACTGGATTTTGTTTATCTTGAATCTTGAGTTGTATTTATGTAGCCATAGTATGAACAACTTTACTCATATCGTTGAATGGTATTTCAGGTAAACCAGCTATCTCCAGAGATGTGGCGAGGGATTTTTGCTCGAACTCGTTGAACCCGTATTCCAAGGAATCACCTCGCAATTCTAAGTTCTTATTTTTATTCAAAAGGTCGTAATTTTTGTTTTTTAGTTTAGTTATTTAGCTGTCCTGAACCGGTTTTTTTTTGCGTCAAAGAAGACCAGAGCGAGATGTTTTTCAA
Organism: Euphydryas editha; assembly: GCA_036937285.1. Taxonomy (NCBI): domain Eukaryota; kingdom Metazoa; phylum Arthropoda; class Insecta; order Lepidoptera; family Nymphalidae; genus Euphydryas; species Euphydryas editha. Next base: position 7,959,465 of record JAUPFZ010000011.1, on the reverse strand, counting down.
ACAATCTTCGCAGCTTCATTCTATCCCTACTGAATTCCCCAAAGTGTTTAGCTTTTTATTTGACAATTTTGAGTATACTGGATTTGCGTGTACTATTTTGTTACACCTGCTGCCCAGACACTTTTTTTAACGTTTAAAACGGTTTTTGATTACCTTGATTGAGGATGAGGGTAGTAATGCAAAACTTTTTCGTTAACAGTGTGCGATCGTTCACTCTTATGTACCAGAGTAGACTCTGACCTGTGCCACATGATGCAATTTGATTGCTAATCTAAAGGATAGGACCATACTATTAAAATTTGTAATTATAATACCTATATTATTATACTAGAGCTCATTATATATATATATATATATATATATATATATATATATATATATATATATATATATATATATATATATATACATATATGAGCTCTAGTATCATATTGTTTTGTAATTAAAAATAAAGGCAAAAAAATATTGAGAAACCAATTAAGCTGATGACTTTTGTGGTACAGAAAACTGACTCCAATTCTAATTTGGAAAACGGACGCCTAATCGCACGTCCTCGAACATGAACAATTAATTTTATAAAATTAAGATTAAAAAAAACATTGTTTCCTTAAAAGAATATTATTTAAATTTCTTAAAAAATATTTTAAAAGCATTCCCTAATTCTTAAAATTATATAATTTTAAATTATCACATTTTGGATAAACAAGAATTCTCCTAACAGAATAATAGAAATCGTATTTAGCGAAATGTTGTCAGAAGAGCGTTATTTAAAAAGAAATAAATGAATCGTTTTATTTTAATTTCTTAGTAGAATAGAATATTGGCTGTGGATGAATTTACACTTGACCTGTTTTGCTTAATAAAAGTGTAATTTTAACTGTTAAAAGTTTCAAGTCATTTAATCAATAATACAATAAACCACAACTTTCATTAGGAAAGAATGAGCCGAACGTAAATAAAACAATGTTTTCCAATAAAAACGTATGTACACGTCATATTATAATGAAAATCACATATAATGAGTTAGTCAAAGACCTATTGTATTAGTTTAGTCTCTTTTCTTAATTGCAATATATTTAACCTATATAATTAACCAGTTGCTCAATTATATTTCACTATTTTGAAGATTTATATATATATATATATATATATATATATATATATATATATATATATATATATATATATATATATATATATATATATATCATAACGCATCTTTGAATTCTGAAATTTTTAGCTATAATTTTGAAAATTATTTATTTATTTGTTTTGAAAAATTATTTACTGCAGTGCGGCTCCAATCCGACATGTAAAAATTGTTAAATCCAATCTATTTTATTATCTTGCCCACTTTCTTTTATTTAAATCATCAATATGAAAAGAAAGAGAGAAAATATAGACATAAACATATCATGAAAAATACATTAGCTATTTACTGAATTCAAAAACGAGTAATGTTCAATACATTACATTACAGTACATTCTCTCGACAAACATTTAATATTACATTCTCTTTAAAGGTCAAAAAGAAGCAATTTATGTTTCTCATATATATGAGATCATAGTGAAATCACTAGAGGAACGATGAAATAAATATTTAGTTATATTAAATTTTATCAATGAAACTTATACCTATATGATAAGAAAGATATAAGTATTTTTATTTGAAGTGGAAACATCCTTCTAAAACACGGTCTAGACATTCAAATTAACTACATACAAACCCGATATCGACTTGGCATACAATTTATTTCCATACTAGACTTCTCCCGTGGTTTCCTCGGCTTAAATTTCAATACTAGTCAGATTGGGTGGCATTTACACTTTACAGTTATTCTTATTAATCGTAGCGATATGTTTCATAACCTAACCGTCCCTGATAAACATTATTTCTAATCAGAATATCAACACTACATATTATTATAAAAAAAAGTCGTCCGCCGCGTCAGTTTATCTGTCTGTCTGTCTGTTCGCGATAAACTCAAAACCTACTGCACGGATTTTCATGCGATTATTACCAATAGATAAAGTTATTTACGAGAATGTTTAGGTTCATATACATACCGGGCGGGCCGCTAGTTTAATATAAACCGTAGTCACCATAATATATGTATATCACCATACATATAAGTATATTAATAATCACGACTCATTTCCACTTACATATACGTCATACATACTATACTATACTTGTAATAAGACTAATTCTGCACATTGAAGATATTTTGAAAAAAACTTTTCAAGGGTATTCTAAAATCGATACTAAAGAAAAAATTGTATTTTTTTTCCTTTTTATTCCGTCTATTTGCCTGTATCTTGGCCGTAAATGACGCCAAAACTACTGGATATATAAATGAAATTCGGTACGATTTAAGTTTATACTATGAGTAAGAACACTAGAAACTTTTGACGCCGAAATTTTTTTATTATTATTTTAATAAATAAGTAATTTTTTTAGTAATTTCAATAATTATTCTACAAATAAATTAAAGGTGTAATCGTGAACGAAGTCGCTATAACAGCTTGTATGAATTATGAGCATAATAAGTAATTTTTTACTAATATTTCAAAAAACTTTTTTTGAAATATTAGTAAAAAATTAAATTATTATTTTATAAAATAATTATTAAAAAACTTTTTACCATTTCTGTCGAGAAAACCTAACTATCTAAACATGAATCAGTGGATTTTTTATTAATTACGTTACTGAAGTTGTATTGACTACATACATATTAGTGAATTTTAATTACAAGTTAGTGAATACTCATATTCAATGATCAAATCAAAGGACTCTGATATTCACATATTCTCAAACATTGAATAGTCAATAATTCTTCGTGATACGATTCTCACATTAATAAAAAGTGATTAGTAACTTAAAATTTGTGAGATTCCACTGATTCGTGTTTAGAGAGCAACTATCTTTTCTTATTATATTTGAGAAAGAATCATCGATTGCATAATTTTAACGAATACATGTGTCATGTAAAAAATAAAAGACTAATTATGTATTAATACCTATGTTACATCAATGAAAGCAAGTGTCTCATCCGAATGAAAAACAAAACCCCTATGAGACCACTCTATGTCGGACTGTCTGTCCGTCACGGCCAATTTGATTGAATAAATGGGATTGATTTAATTAAAATTTGGAATACATATTACACATTGGTTTCCAAACAGGGTCGAATAACGTTTTTAAATGAATTTTTCAAAAAGGGCTCACTTTTTTAAAAGCGATTTAAAAAAATTACAGACTATTCTGTAGCGTGGAATTTTAAATAGAAGAGTTTTTTTAATGTTAGTTGGATAGGCAAACTGGCAGACGTGTCACCTGATGGTAAGTGGTCGACGTCGCCCATGAACATCAACTAGTTTGCCTGGAACTAACCCAGCCAACCCATTTATGTGTTGCCTATCCTAAGACATAATTATGATGTTAAGTCTCGGTGCTAGTAATTACACTGCCTGTCTTGCTCTTCTCTCCAAAACACAGCAAAGGTGTTTCACGGAAGAAACAAGCAAGACGGTGGTACCCATGCAGCCGGAAGCGCGGTACAGCGCATCCCTCCCACCGGTGAAGAGAGTTAAACATTTATATTATTATTAACGACACAAGTTCACATTTTTAAATATATGAAACTAAAACATTTAATTACAGTTAGATAGAGTATTGCGGTTGTTATCGTAAACACCTGATAGAGATCGTTACTCATGATAGGGAAAATTATTTGCCACCTGCATTGGAGCAGCGTGGCGATTTATGCTCCAACCCTTCTTCTATACTGCGAAGAGGTGAAGAGGCCCAGCAGTGGGACGTTTACAGGCTGATTTAGTTCATTCAATTCAGAATATTAGTTATGTATTCATTTGTCAGTTTGTTTTTTTTTGTCATAAGTTCATAAGATGGATATTTTCGGATTTTTACTTAGTTATAGAAATTTTTGACAGATTACGTGTATAAATTTTTTTTTTTTCGGAATAATGTACTACAGTAGTGGTAATGTCGTACTCAATATACAAACTGGAAAACAAATTTATATACAAACTGGAATGCTCACGTGCACTCAAAAAACGTTCCGGGACGAAACGGGATTGCGTCTCTTTCTACCATAGATTCAAGGCAAAACTCGTAAGAAAGAGACAAAACACCAGTTGTCAACAAAATGCTCGGAACAATTTTTCACTTTATATATTGGTAAGAAATGTCAACCTTATGGCGTTTATTTCAAGGTGCATAATTTGACAAGTTTACTAAGTGAGCGTTCTAGTTATAATAGAAATTCTTTGGTCGTATTTTATAGACGGGTAGTGAAGTGCCCTGTGCATAACAAGCAACCACAGACTATAAAACAATTCGCGAAATATATCGATCGATAAATCGATCATATGACAAAAATATTTTGACTTCATATAAGTATTGTTTCTGTAAAATTAATTGAAAAAAAGGAAATAAAATAGTATCTATGACTCCAAGATTGATTATTTGCAAGGAATTAAGTCGAAATCTTGGAAATTAAGTTCAAATCAAAAGTAAAGAACAATGAATCTGTTCGTTTCATTCGGTTATTTATTTTTTGGCGGCTGCTAACTACGCACGCGTTAAAAAAAAAACTAAGAAACGAATAATCAATATTTAAACAAAAAATATTTCATTAAATCGATTGAAAGTTCTTCTTAAATAAAATCGATCATTATTTCAAATCGAATCAGTAACGTGTGAGGGTGTAACTAATGTCGAACTGTCAAAAATAATTAACGGTTGGACAAGGTATAGTTATATAGTATATTTATTATATAGTTCTAACGATTAGTGCATTTAAACAAACCAACTCTCAGTATATAAGCATAGATTAGGTTAGGCCCTCGACTGCACTCACTTGGTGAATATATGATTTAATTTATCACCTACAACATCGAAATTTTTTAACAAAAAACAGTTCTGTTTTTTAGTCAAAGATTTTAATTAAATAATAATCAAACTCGATCCATGAACGGAAAACACGAAAATGCAAAGAAATTATTATCGTCTATTTTAATTTTTCACGCCGAATGTAGAGAAAAATATTCTCTCCCGATTTATCTGTTTCGTTATTATTAATAAATAAATAATTTAACATACTAAGTAGGTAGTTTTATAATAATAAATTACGTTTATTTATTAATGAAAGATAATTAATTATTTATTGAGCACGTGCCGCAGATCGTTATTATTGTCATGGTTATACTCGTAGCTATATTTATCATTATGTTTTTTCTTACTGATTACCATTGTTTATAACAAACTACTTAAATTTAAAGAAATATATCGATTGGTATTAATAATCCATGAGCCTTCGAAAAGCGTTATAATTATACCGATACCGGAAATTTCAATTGTCGTAAAGGACAAAATACGAGTTTTCAGTAGAGCCAAAAAACAAAAATAATAATTGTTTTTGTCTAATATCTTTTTCAAACAAAGTACTATATTCATGATGTCAAAAAAACCCTAACTATTTTTTCGTGTTCTATCCGTATCAATTAACAAAATAAACCAAAATTAATTATTGACGAAAATGAGAGTCCTTTACAGCCTACAAAAATTGAACTGAAGTACTTTACATCCACGAAAAATTGGTTACGATAAAGTCAGATCTGTAGTAAAGGACTAATCTTAATCATCAATGGGTAGTACAAGTCATTTAAATCAGAGACTAAGGGGGTAAAAGGAACAAAAAAAACTAAAGATCTGTTTAGAAATTCCTATAATAGGTAGTAAAACTAAGTGAAATAAAAGGTTTTATTATTATTATTTTTTTATTAATCAAAATACTCAGTAACAAAATAAACAGAAATGTTATCCTAATAGGAACTCAAAATGTGATGCTATTTTTTAATTTAAATAGAAAGTAACTATTGCGATATTGACAAAAAGTTCAATGCAAAAATGAGGATTATGGCCTCATAAATAATTAAAACATGACTGTAAAGTCTAAAGCGTAAGCTACCTGTTGAAAATTATTTTTACGATACATCCCAAATAGTAAAAAAAATCGAGCTAGAGACGTTGAAAATCCAGGTCGTAATAGGCTTTTTTTAAGAGACAGATTTTTTTAAATATATTAATCGATAGAGCTCGTGACGCTGATTCCAAATATATATATAACTCATTTTTGGTAAAATGTCCTTTACGACAATTGAAATTTCCGGTATCGATACATTTTTAGTGCTTAGAATGAATGCTTACTCGCTTATAAGAATCATTTCTCTCTCGAATGTTATTGGAGGATTTACTCGACTTACAATTAAATTGAAATTGGGTTTGATAGGGAGCTTAATAAAACCAAACCTTTCTTATAAAAAGGAAATACGACTTAGAAAATTTCAATAGAAACGAATGTTATTACAATTAATTACCATTGATTTCGTATGAACAGTTCCATTCGTAATCGTAAGTTACGTTTTATCTTTTGTTGAAATCAATTATTAGAATACAGTAGAATAAACGATTTGTTGTAGTTAAATTATAATAATAGTAACATATATTATGTAAGGTATATTATATATTATATAGATAATTTGCGATACTGCTTGATAAAACTTTAGCACACTACACATTTTTCACTACAACTCTTAACGAAAATAAATTTTTAGCTTTTTGATTCTACGATTAAAGAGTTAGTCAAGGCATTCGTGTAAACATTAGAACGAGAGAGTTATTACTTACTTACCTATAGGTGCCACTGGGTTCCGCATAAGATTGTGCCGCTCGAACGGCGCGACATAACTGTAGCACAGTTAGGTAAAAAATAAATAAATAAAACTGATGGATATATTTATTTTATATTTTAGTAATGAAAAAAACCTCTTCTATTTTTCACAACTTCAATCATTTTCTTCGGCAGCGTTTCATATAGGTTTTTAACATAATCTTGATCTAACTTTTTCCACTCATCTTGAATAGCATTTTCTAGTTGTTGAACACTGTTAAATTGTTAACCATTTGAGTACACAGCACGTGCTAGCTTACCCCAATAATTTTCAATAATATTTAGATCAGTAGAGCGTGCTGGCCAAACAAACTTGAATATTGTGTAGACCCCAATAATTGTTTTTTTCATAAATATCACTATCTCTCGTGTACAGATATTGGCTGGTTATAATTTTATTATATGTGTAGATAATATACGTAATGTAATTATATACTGTAAAGGAAACGGAACTGCTTTAGGATGTATAATATTTATTCGTCTTACGTAATTGTATTCTCGTAATAATCCACAGTACAATTGTAATTATATCCTTCGAGGTAACAAGTCTCATTTCATTAATGACAAAGGCACTTGACAAACAAAAGGTGTTAACAGTAGCATAATACCTAGCCTTAATCTATTCTACAGATATTATATATAATATAGCTATAAAGTTTGTTTGTTTAACTAAACTAAGACACGCTAATCTCAGGGCAGGAAGCGCTAATGCGGAGGTAGGGGGAGGACCTGGCAGAGCAGCCGTATGACACACGCGTAACGACTGCCCTACGCTCGGTCCTTGAGCGGTGGATGCGTTGAAAACGCAAGCCCCTCACCTTCCGTCTGACGCAGGTTCTCAACGGGCACGGTTGCTTTGGTGACTACCTGTGTCAGACGGCCCAAAGGGAGCCGACGCGACGACTGGATGTCACGATTTTAGCGCGGCGGTGGACTCTGCCCAGCACACCCTCAAGGTGTGCCCGAGATGGGCGGCGCTGCGTCAATGTCTGACGTCGATCCTCGCAGGGGACTTGTCACTCCCGAGCGTCATCACCGCGATGCTCGGCGACAACGAGTCCTGGAAGGCGATGGTCTCCTTCTGCAAGACAGTAATATCCCAGAAGGAGGAGCGGGTCAAAGAGGAGGGCGCCGACATGGCCGCCATCCGCGGGCGATGTACGGGGGTGCGTAGGAGGCGTTACTTAATGCGTCCCCAGTAACGCCCCTGTGCCCATGTTGGGCTGGGATGGAAACCCGGTTCTACTAGACACGGCATCGTCGGGATTGTCCAGAAGTGAACCGGTCCCCATGGAGGAGAAGTCTGGCCTTTTCCCGAGGCCAGCTTATCGCTGGATGGATCCTGTTGTCTTCAGATCCAGAACCCTCCAATTAAAGCGGCTGAAGGCTCCCGCAGGGGTTTAGTACGGTATTGCACTCCCAAAGTGCCAAGTTCGACATAGGTCTAGGACTGCCCACCCGGGCGTCCTGGATATCACCCGTAAATAAATTCCCTGCGACACAAAAAAAAAGACACGCTAATCTCAGGCCAGTGTTTTGCTAGAGAGCCTGTTTATAATGAAATATTTATATATTATAAAATAATGAATGAATTAACATATAAGCGTTCCACTGCCAGGCAGTGACTTTTTACTCTTTAGAACAGAGTTTGAAGCATAATACACTACGCTATCAGGTGTCTATGATAACAACCAGGATAGACGGCTTTACGTACTCTGACTTTAATTGAACTAAATTCCTTCCTTACCTCTTCTCCATATAGGAAAAGGGTCTTTTCGCGATATGAAGAGTCCATCTCCCTGAGGAACGTTACGTACGTAAACAGATGTACCAACTTACACAGCTAATAAACGGTCACTGAATATTTGTATAAAATTTGACGTAAACTGAAGGATTCTAGGTTTTTATCTCGTCCTCTTGAGTCGAGCTCCAAAACGTTCAGTCAGAAACGAAATAGTGAACGCACATACCCATAGTCACGTTATTGTGTTCAGCATTAATTCTTGGAAATTGAAAATGATATTAAACAACCGATTTCTTTTGATATTTCATCTATTTTTAATAGTTAAACATACCTATTTCGAAACACAATGTATTTATTTTTATATATTATTTGCTTATGAAGTATAAAATGTAGTAAAGTCTAGGATTTCTTGGTTTTCGTTTTTCAGTTTGAACGACATTAATTTCATATAGATTGGTTTCGATCTAGACTTTGATCAAGATGTACAAATGTATTTATAAAATGCTGATTAGACATAATTTACATATTTACTTAATAAACAATAAATTGCAAGTATGTATTAATAAAAAGTGTGCAATAATCCATATTATGGTATAAAATGCTAAAAAATATCAAAAAGATTTTTCTTTACGTAATGCGGTGTCTAGCGTAAAATTTATCAAGAATTTTTTCCCGTTCGCATTAGTATTTTTATTCTATGAACCGTCTAATACTAACTAATACGTAGTCCCTAGTCAATATGTCGACTGTTTTGATATATAGGTATATGCAATTATAAATTTAGATAATTATCTACATACTCGTTAATATTATTGACAAGTCTCAAAGTACGGGTTCAAAAGAATGAATCGAAACGTACAAAAAAGAAATTATATTTAAATCACTTGCGCATCATCTACGTATGTAAATATATTTTCCAAATAGAATTTACGCTTTTATGTGGTATTTTTTTTGTTTTTTTTTTTTTGTTTTCATAATATGTGTTTTATTACTGGATTAAAAAATCCTTTTATTAAGAAATATTGAAAAGACATTTCTCTATTATAGCACTCGCGATATAGAATTTGTTCGGTCTATTATATAAAATAAATAACTCGTTACGTTTACCTTTTGATATTATTTTTTAAATGGCTTCTGCACACTAGGCTAGTCATTAAATCGACTAACGAAAAATTTTACAATAAACATACTCGAGAATGCTCAAAAACGTTGGCACAGTGATCCAGTGCAAGGAAACAAATAAGTGAAGTTTAACAGTGTGATATTTCGATACAGCTAATGACTTAGACGTACGCTTAGGCTCGTTTAGACAGTGACACCGTAAGTTGTCTCTTAATATGAGAGGAGGCGCCACTAGAGCTGCGACCTCTCCGGGTTTGACCCGGAGTCTACGGGTTTGCATGGTGCATGTTCGGCTACGGGCTTAACATCGATATCTCCGATTCAGTCCGGACAGTGACAGAGAAGGGACTGCCGACCATCAAGGCACGGGACGAAAACTAAACCAAGTATTTCCTAAGTTCGTATAATCTAATGATTCAATATTGCCTATCGATTTACGATGGGTTCAGTTATTCAAAGTCACTTCAATCTTCGCCGAATAGCCAAAACTTATTAGAATTTTATTTTTTCAATCCCTATAATCAATGCTTTTGTATAGCGCGTCTTTTCTTTAATGGGAAATTTGATAAAAATAAAATTGAAATAAATAGATAGACGAGCGAAACTGCTTGTCAGTAAACATGGCGAAAGCAGAGTTAATTGTATAGTTTAATTACAATATGAATTTCCAAGAGTTTTTGAAGATTTGAAAAAACCTGAACAAAAAAAAATATACCTTAACAAACCCTTCAGAATAAAAAATATAATTTTAAGTGTCGAGCTGGTCCTAGCCTAGCACTAGCTGAGTCATTTATATTTAAAAAAAAATACATTACCAATGACAAATTAACATACTTTTTTTCTTTTATTAATTAATTAAATAATTCATACATAAAAAAATGTTTTATTTAATTTAAAAAAAAACTATATTTCTATATCTCCGGGTCTACTGTTTTTGAAATTTGTTAAAATAAGCTCTAAGCGCCACTCGCCTGGAAAAAAGAACAAAATGGGTGGAAATCGTCAAATTACTTACTAACCTACTCGGTTAAATGTTTTGTCTTCAAGCACGTTTAATTGTTAAATGCTACTCGACTTCGTTACTAATTTAGTGCAAACAAGTCATAAGGGTCTCTTTCGCCAACATCCAGTAAAGGGTTGAGTCTTGGTCAAGTACGCCAACCAAACGAAATGTGTGAATTTCAATACGTTAGAGTAATTATTGACCTTATCCGTAAAATACTTAGTTTGCTAGTCAATTAGCATATTTATTTACCGAACTTTTATCGAAATTTTTTGGCAACGTTTATGCAATCAAAATTGTATGTACAAATTATATGTTCTGATTTACCAGCTACTAGTTGAAATGACAACGATTTTGATAAAGTGGTTTGAACGTTACATTAATACCGACTGTCACTGGTTCGATTCCCGCTGAGAGTACATATTTAAGTTTATATAAATGTTTATGTATATTTGTTTCTGGTCTGTCGGCGAACACGTATAACCGACGGTCCCGATTGTTATTATAAGCTTGATAACGATCGTTATTCTTGGTAATGAAATTCTCCGACTGCCCACCGTCCGCCGAAACAGCCTACCGCGTAGGTGCAATGCCCAAGTGCGCGGGGCGTCGCATAGGAAAAAGTGCCCGATCGGGCTGCCGCCTGCGGGCCACGGAGCAACTTACGCGGTACCCGTGGTCAGCCTTGTGACGGCCCCACACTATCACGTTGTCTCCTCGGACGACGGAATGTGCGTTCAGGTACATTTTTTCCCAAAAAAAAAAAAAAAAACAAAAGAAAAACTAAAAAAAATGGTAATAAAATTATCCACCAACCCGCAGCGAGCAGCATGTCGGATGAAGCTCCAACGTTAAGAGGTTGATTCGGTTCATTTCATTCATACTTTTAAAACATGTTACTAATTAAGCAATTTTAGTTTTTAAGTTTCAATTTATATAGGTATGTATCTATATTCCATCCACTTCTGTTCTGTTTAATGTCTTATTTTGCTGTATGTCGTACACATTAAGGGTTTCAACCTAGACATTGTTACGTTATGAACTATTTCTGTATCTTTTAATGGCTGTAACCTGTTCTGTACGTGATTAAATAAATAAATAAATTTCTGTTCTGATGAAATAAAAATCTTTTCCTCGCATCAAACGCCATGAAATGCGAAAGCATAATTAATATTTGTGTTTATGCACACCTAATTTTACAAGCGTCCATGGTTTTCAATTCTTACTATTAGTTGACGCTCTACCTATATACATATATATAACATTTTCAATCGTTAATAAAAATACTTTTTTTATTATGCATTTATTTAAAGTTCAATTTTCTATTGTAATTTTAGGGATGAGGAAAGTACATTGCTTTCCGTTCAAATTGTGAAATAATTTAGAGCGCATGTGTCAAATTTCATCCTCATGCCACGAAGAATGGATATACAGGAGTGCGAACGTAATGTTAAAAGAATGGCATCAATTTAGGTAGTAGATAATTATTTTGCATCTGTGCGCTAGGATTGAAGTTGTAATTTACGCGGGAAGGCTTGTTGCTATTGACAGCTCTGAATTTTGAAAATTGAGTTATTGGTTCATTTTAAACCTTTCTATTGGTTGCTATAGGTGTGCGATTATTGATTTAAATAGTGAAATAATGTAATTTAACATAATTATGAGAAAAAAAAGTGAGACAAAAACATCCCGCCAGGCCACCATTTTAAAGATATTTGACATGTAGTCAACATGATAATATGTCATAAGATTTTTTCAATTATTTATATTGTTTTTATCTTTAAACTTTGTAGTAAATTCTAATTCTATTAGTAAATAACTTTGATTCATCACCAACATAAAATACTCTTGGAGATTAAATTAAAGGTTAAACTTTTAGTTTAATAACAGGTACGTAATTTTTAAATTATTAAATAAATATTAAAAATATAATGTAATGTTAAAGATTAAGTATATTTGTTTAAATTTTTTTTAATTTCATATTATATATTATATAAAGTTATTTTAATTAAATATTTGATAAATTATGATAATAGTAGTCGGTGAAAAATTTAATTTTTTTCAAAATAACATTATTTAGAATAATAAAATTTATTGTTATTTTCATATATTTTTCAGCTATAAAATATCATAAGAAGCCTCGCAGACAATTCACATAATTAGCTTAGCATCAATTATCATGCTCTACTATCTTTTATAGAGAAGAAATATCAATGCCTACTTCTGTCCAAGAAATCAGATGATTTAGAGAATTCCAGATAAAATTACTATTAGTAGATACAAAAATAAAAAACAAAGTATTTTAATAAAATTTCTGAATTCGTTTTGTTTTATTTCATCTTCCAAAATATTAGCATTTAATACATAAAATTATATTTATTAAATATGCAACTAAAATAAAACTGTTCTAGAGAACTACTACCTATATTTAATTACACATATTATAATAACTAATATAATAATAGTATTGGTACTTCACGAATACTCGCGCACCTAGTGGCAAAAAAGAGAACTATGATCTTTGTTTATTTTTGTGTACATAAGTACCGTGAAATTTGTATAGTAATACGTCAACCGTTCGCTCTCCTGTATGTCCATTCTTCGTGCTCATGCAAATATATTGTTTTTAAATGTCAAATTTATGACAGATCGCATAGCTTAACCTCACAATTTCCTTGTAATAATTCGTATGTGACACAGAATAAAAAAAACAAACAAAATTGTTACATAACAATATTATTTTTTATTATTTAATAGGTACGTACGACTTTTGGTCCTTCTCTGATTTTATTTTTACCGATTACCTGGAACGTACACTTGAATGTTCTCGATGTCTTTTGGGCGTAGATCCATGTATTTTTTTACAATTGCATAATACTCTTTGCCAATGATAATACTCAGGGGATAATAGTGTTTATTATCTTTAATTATCACAATTAATTGGTTTCCAGTTTCCTCGATATCTTGGAAATACATTAACAACTAAGAAAACATTATATTGCTTATTTACGCGTTACGCGTCCTAGATATGCGACGTCATCTAGATTCTAGAATAACAAAAGTATGAGTTAATTAATTTGAAAACCTAATAATTACTATTTTATCAATTTTAATTACAACGAAACTTTCAATCCTAGCGTTAAAAAAATATTGTATACGTTACACGGGAGAACGAGAGGGGAGAGGGGAACATCAGATTTTTATTATTTAACTACTAGTAAAGTAATATAGGTACTATTTATTCATCTATTCAAGTTCATACAGATATTTTTAAGCTTGTAGTCATTGAAGTAATATGTACTAACGTGGATGATCCACTGTGGACGACACTTGATGTTAATATATGTATAAAAAAAAATACAAATATAGAGTAAAATGTTTATAAATGTACAAGAGACGGACATTAGCAATAGCTAAAGCAGCCATCTCTTCCAGGCAACCTTAGGTAGAGGAAATAAATAGAACGTTAGGGGTGTACAGCACATATCTACAGTAGGCGCGCGAGTTCATGTCCATCCTGAGGAATGCGGTAGTTCTGTGACCTATCATAATGTCGATATCGATAATCTCATTTGGTCAACCATAATATCTATTCCATATTTATTGCAACTTTAAGTAAGTAAATATTTATTTATTTATTTATTTATTTATTTTTATTTAATACTTTATTACACACGTTATTAAATAATAGCATTGAAGAAAAAAAATTTACAGTAAATGTGCAATGGCGGCCTTATCATGCTTATGTATTATAAAAGTTTTTTTCTATTTGAAATTGGTGAAGGCGAAGTACTCATGGTTTCGTAAAAAAAAAACAATACAATAGCGGTCAATAGTTTTTAGTATCGACAAGCACGCGTCACCGTCAACGGACAACACTCGATTTCGGACGAATTCGGCGAGGTGGGTGAAGGCGGGGCGCGCTGCTCCCGCCCTTTACCTCAGGCCCCGATGGACATGAACTCGCGCGCGTACTGTACAATATATACATACATACATATACACACACATACATATTTATATACATACACATACACAAGTGGCCATATGTCTAAAAACACACGTATATAGGTATATTAATTAATTAATTTTTAATTAACAAATTTTCGTTTTTTGTGAGAGAAATGTTTTTTTTTTATTAATCTGAGTAGGAATTGAACTTAATTTTTTTTTTATGTATATAACTTGTTTATGCTTGATTTAGACAGTTCGTCTTTAGGTAAGTAATGTATCAAAATATTTCGTGAAATGCAAACGTAGGTATTTATTAACGTTATAATTATTAGTTATTAACTTAAGCGTACTCGTATAGCATAGCTATATTTTTGTAAGTTATTATTTTAAAACATGTATTAACTGAATTTAAATGTATCTCAAACTGCTGACTATTGTCGCTAAATCCGAAACCCTACTCATACTTACATGCCTCAGAATTCCTCAAGAGACATGTAGATTTCCCATTCATATTTTACTCCGAAGCCGAACACGAGGCAAGTTTAAAAAAAAGCGGCCCAGTGCGAGTCGGACTCGTCCACGAAGGATTCCGTAGCAGCAAGTAACATCATATAAAACTTCCTTTTTTTTATGTTTGAGTTGATTGAATGAAAGGTAAATTGCAGTTTACGATTTATGAGTTATTAAAAAAAAAATCTCGTTCGATCTCGTTCAAAACAATTTTCGGTGGAAGTTTGCATGGTAATGTACATCATATATTTTTTTTAAAGTTTTATCATTCTCTTATTTTAGATGTTACTGGGGGGGGACACACATTTTACCACTTTGGAAGGGTCTCTCGCGCAAACTATTCAGTTTAAAAAAAGTGATATTAGAAACCTCAATATCATTTTTGAAGACCTATCCATAGATACCACACACGTATGGGTTTGATGAAAAAAAAATTTTTTTTGAGCTTCAGCTGTTCTAAGTATGGAGATCCCCAAAATTTGTTTTTTTTTCTAATTTTGTATGAAAATCTTAATACGGTTCACAAAATACATCTACTTACCAAATTTCAATAAAATATTTCTTATAGTTTCAGAAAAAAGTGGCTGTGACATACGGACGGACAGACAGACAGACATGACGAATTCATAAGGGTTCCGTTTTTTGCCATTTGGCTACGAAACCCTTAAAATATCACGGATAAACTCTGCGGTGTCAAAGTCGGTCTCGATTCACCGAGCCATCTCTCAATTTTATTGAATCGTGTTGTATTCATAATTAGTTCCACATTTGCTTGCTTTGTACCAAACAATATTGTACGTGATGGTAATGAAATTGGATATAATCATGATTCATATCGATACCGGAAATTTCAATTGTCGTAAAGGACATTTTACCAAAAATGAGTTATATATATATTTGGAATCAGCATCACAAGGTCTATCGATTAATATATTTAAAAAAAATCTATCTCTTAAAAAAAGCCTCTTACGACCTGGATTTTCAACAGCTCTAGCTCGATTTTTTTTACTATTTGGGATTTATCGTAAAAATAATTTTCAACAGGTAGCTTACGCTTTAGACTTTACAGTCATGTTTTAATTATTTATGAGGCCATAATCCTCATTTTTGCATTGAACTTTTTGTCAGCATCGCAAAAGTTACTTTCTATTTAAATTAAAAAATAGCATCACATTTTGAGTTCCTATTAGGATAACATTTCTGTTTATTTTGTTGCTGAGTATTTTGATTAATAAAAAAATAATAATAATAAAACCTTTTATTTCACTTAGTTTTACTACCTATTATAGGAATTTCTAACCAGATCTTTAGTTTTTTTTGTTCCTTTTACCCCCTTAGTCTCTGATTTAAATGACTTGTACTACCCATTGATGATTAAGATTAGTCCTTTACTACAGATCTGACTTTATCGTAACCAACTTTTCGTGGCTGTAAAGTACTTCAGTTCAATATTTGTGGGCCGTAAAGGACTCTCATTTTCGTCAATAATTAATTTTGGTTTATTTTGTTAATTGATACGGATAGAACACGAAAAAATAGTTAGGGTTTCTTTTGACATCATGAATATAGTACTTTGTTTGAAAAAGATAGTAGACAAAAACAATTATTATTTTTGTTTTTGGGCTCTACTGAAAACTCGTATTTTGTCCTTTACGACAATTGAAATTTCCGGTAGGTATCGATATAATATACGAGTTTATAAACTAGGAAGAATAAAATTTTAACACAAAGTTCTGAACAGAATAATTATTCTAGGTATAGGCTGGTTCAAAATACTTTTATTTAATTATACAACACATGATATTAATAAAAAATGAATGGTGTCATCGGACACCAGGTAGGAACAAGGTGCCTTCGAATAATATAGAAGCAACATAATTTGCAAAAAAATATTGCTTATATTTATATAATATAGATTCTTGACTTTTTTAAAGCATTTTTAACCTAAAAGCACAAATTAGGGATTCTGTTGGAGCCAAGTTGTTCTTCTCGTTCTTCCGAGTTGATTGGCCAAACTTGCGGTATTTAACTTGTCTGGTTCTCTTAAATATGACATACAGGGGTAAAGTAGACCAAGTGAGAGAGCCGATTGAGTGAGTGGTGCCGATTTGAGGTAGGGGGAAGTGTTTGGGATATTATTGGAGGGAGGGTGGGGTGCTGGTGTCTTCCCCTTTCAAATGACGGCCGGCTGGTCGAGTGGTCAGGCAACTGGACACTTTACGCAGCGGTCGCGGGTTCGAATCCCGCCAGGTGCAGATAATTTGTATGACGAATATAGATGTCTGCACCGGGTCATGGATGTGTATTTATGTATATATGTATTTATATATATTTCTTAAATTTATTTCCGTTCCTAGTACCTGTAACACAAGTTCTTACGAACTTAGCACGGGGCTAGGTTAACGTGGTGTGATTGTTGATTAATATTTATTTATTTATTTAATGATGATGAAGATGAAGATGTCCTCGACTCTGTGGTCCCCGCATCATATCGACCTCGAATTCAAGTGTCTGGAAGCTGCGCTAAAGTCTAAACGCGCTTTTGATTATGACAGCTGCCCGGTTTCATTCATCAAGCATTCGTATGTGATCGCTAATAGCAAAGTAAGGAACGTAGATTAAGTTAATTAAGGTTGTAAATGTGTTACATAAAATGTTATATTTTATATGCACAAAATTTGTTATGTATAAGTATAGTGTTAATAAATAAAATAAAATAAAATAAAAAAATAAAAAAGCCTTTTATTTGATCCTACTACATTTCTTCTTAATTTACTAATTTACTATTTTTTTTTTAAATACTATTTATTTAAAACACTATTTATCTATACTATTTTTTATTATTATATCTATAATACTATGTATAAATATTAGCAAGATCCCCAGGTTGGGTAAAGGCCTCCTCCAACGATGCCCACTTCTCTCTGTCCTGTGCTATTTGCCACCATTTTGGACCAGCGTCTTTTTTTATTTCGTCCTCCCAGCGTGTTAAGGGCCTTCCTCTCTTTCTTTTTCCTTGAGGTCCTCCCCATATGGTGGTGTTGTAGGTCCATCTTTTGTCTCTAAGCCTCGCTATGTGACCGGCCCATTTCCACTTTAACTTTTGTGCGTAGTTTAAGGCATTAGTGGCTTTTGTTATTTCTCTTATCTTTACGTGTCTAATCTTATCTAGTTTTTTTTTTATTTTAAGCATGCTTCTCTCAATTCCGCGCTGACAGGATGTTATTTTTTGCTTAACTTTTGACGTAAATTTCCATGTTTGACATCCATAAGTCAAACATGGCAAGAGGCTAGAATTCATTGTCTTGGTTTTTAGTTTTATTGGCATGTTACTTTTGAAAATTTCTTTCAGACTCCAGAATTTATTCCATGTTCGCTGTACTCTTCTTTCAATCTCTAGTTCGTTGTTTTCTTTTTCAAAGCTGATTGTTTTTCCTAGGTAATTATAATTGTCTGTGTACTCTAGTGGATATCCATTGACTTTTATCTGTTTTTTGAGGCTATTAGTCATTGCCATGGTCTTAGTGAGATTGATTTCAAGTCCTACTTCTGTGCTAGCTGATTGTAAATCGTTGATCATGAGCTGTAGTTCTGTATTTGTCTCGGATAATATTACTATATCATCCCTGAGTTAACCAGCTAATAAGTACACACACACACGAGCCTTCAGCTAAGAATAAATGATGATTGTTATTTTGTATTCCTGCCTCTTCTACATATTAGATGCTAAGCTAATGAAGTGTTTATAATTTGATAGAATAAGTATAGATTTTAAGGAAAAAAAATTGATAAAAGACAAACTCCCATGTCTAGAGGGACGTCTAGTATGTACAAAAAAGCTATTCGCACCAGTACACCAGAACGGTCGTGAAACGAAACTTATTGATTGAACTTGTCAAATCGCTGAATCCTAACTTCGTAAATGTCAATTTTCATGATGTCCATGTCAATGAATATTCCAAGCAAAAATTTACATTAATACCAATAAAAACGCTTTAGAAAAAAAGTTTGTATTATTTTCCTGTACTAAATAAACTTTTTTTTTAAATTCTGTATTGTTTTAAATATGTTCCAATAGTAAGTGATTAGTCAGTAAGATTAGCTACAAATAAAACAGATATAGCTTTTAATACCATATAATTTATATAATCTTATATCTTTAAACGAGCAATTCTTGTATATATATATATATATATATATATATATATATATATATAAATCTGAATCTCGGAAACGGCTCCAACGATTTTCATGAAATTTAGTATGCAGGGGGTTTTGGGGGCGATTAATCGATCTAGCTAGGATTTATTTTTAGAAAATGTCGTTATAAATTTTTTTACGCAAAAAATGTCATTACAATACGAAGGTAAATTTCACGGTCATTGATAAGCTTATAATAGCTCGGATAGGAATCTGGTGGATTCGAAATCAGAAAACCCGGGTTCGAATCCAGGGGTTTACAGACCAATTTTTGTCCTTTTTTTATCAAGTTTCTTTTTTGTGATAAAAATTATTGAGAGCTCTTTTTATTTTTTTATTTTTTTTATTTAAATAACCAGTTCCTATTATTTTACTATTATGTCGGTAAGATCGAAAATATTATTTATGTTTCATCAATATTTAATGTACCTAAATATAATTTAACCGAGCAAAGCTCGGTCATCCAGGTACTAAATATTATATAACATACCCAGAATTTTAAAATGATTTCCAAATCTATAGTCAACACTTTTATTAAGTATTTGTACTTATCATTATTATTTCATTATTCTTAAAGCTTATATAACTGAACTTAATGCTCTATTTGATTGGTTGAACAAGTCCATTATTTTCCTCTCATGTTTATGTATTATATTAGTCTGTTTACGTGAAGAAAAGTACGAAATAAGGAATGTGGAATAAGATAGTATATTACGTCCCTAGGGAGAGAAGTGTTACATTGCGATCAGCATCTTTGTTGCGATGCGATGGGGTTGCGATGTATCACTTCTCTCTTATGTAACGTAAACAATTTGCCATAACGCTAGGATCGAAAGTTCGGCTGTAATTAAAATAGATAAAATAGTAATTATTAGGTTTTTAAATTTATTTACTCATACATTTGAAATTCTCGATGATATCGCGTGTCCTAGCAACGCGTATCCTAGCAACGCGTTGTTATAACCCCAGTATAAACATATTAAATTAATTCATTAAATGTTTATAAGATGAAATGAAATAATGAAATGAAAAATAATAAGAGATTATTGTTATTCTGTGACACATACGAATTATTACAAGGAAATTGTGAGATTTAACTATGCGATCTGTCATAACTCTGACATTACAACAATATATTTGCATCGGGACGAAAGTTGACGTATGCGCTCTAAAAATTATTCATCATTTTGCCGGGGGCAATGTGACACTATCGTCCCTAAAATACGACAACTCCGAAATTGGTTGTAATTACTCGTATTACAATAAACGTTTGATATAATACGAAGCTAATAATCATACTGATTGTACAACTAAGTCATTTAAGTTCTTTTAGGATAGAATAGTATACAGAAGTATCGCTAGCTATCGAAGTTTTCGTTTTATTAGCACATTAATTTTCCGTAACTTTTGTATATTAAATCACGGTCAGATTAAGAACTGTTTACACGTTCAAGACAAAATCTAACCGTATTTACTACTTTTAGATACTTTATTTGCTGTCTGTAATGTATTTAGAAAGACATTCAAAACACATTTTTAGTAATCGTTGGAAGTATTTAGTTTTATTGTATTTACTTTTAAAATTATTACTTAAAATTGAAATATTTACTTTTGAAAAAAGACTATCTACGTTATATAAGGTAATCCTTTCTCTCGCGGTTTTGCGATTATCCTACACAATATTTTAATCAATATTAAAACTCTTCACAAGAACCTCTAATAAACGTAAAATAAAGTATAAAATTATATAAAATAGTTTCTATAAACTATGAGTTATATATAAAACGGGATATAAATTTACTGTTTGTTTTTGGATATTTTGAGTTTCCGATATTTCATTCCGTACCATGGCCACGGGTACACTGAACTCGATTGTACAGCAATTAATATTAATGTTTTTATCTATTGCTTTGCTTTTTTATACACTTATCCTGCTGATATAAGGGTCATAAACAAAAATGAGAATTAAAACTTGGAAATAAAAAAAAGTAACTTTTTATCTAAAAAATCAACGTTTATTATAAAAAGAAACAAAAGGATCATTTTATGATTAAATTCAGAGATCAATACCTTATTTTCTACAAAATTGGCCACATTTTAATTTTTTTGTATCCACCGAAAAGACGACAAAATCAACAGAAAAGATAAAACTGAGCTTTCAATCAATAACAGTGCTTTCAAAACTCTGTAAACTTATACAAATTAATAATTACACAGTACTTAAGTTTTTAACATAAAAAACAAAACGAGTTATACAATATTTGTTAAATTTAAAAAATATAATAAAATTGTCCAAGGAAGTGATTTCTCTTCTGTTGACATTAGAAATATCAAGAAAAGTAATAAAAAAATAAATCAAAATAAATAAATAACAATAATAATAAGGGCAATTATAATATTTTAATCAAAATATTATAATTGCTTCTTGATTGTTCTCTTTAGTTAACGACATAGGAAAAATTATATCATACTCATCGGTATCGCAAATTATTTCCAATCTTTTCTTAGCACGAACAGACAAACTATGTGAAATTTCTTCTTCTGCCATTATAAAATCAGACCTAAAAGTTTCTGTCTACTTCAGACGTGGCTTGTCTTCTTAGAGACAATACACCTACGTGAGACACAGAACTTGGAGTAGAATGTGATAAAGCTCTCTCTTGCTGAACTGTTATCTACCCGATTTCAAATGTGTATCAATTGTGCTGGACAGGACAGACAACTTAATCTTCTAACGTGTAAAACGTTTGGCACGTTTCGACTCCAAGAAACTAACTTGGTGTTAACTTGGTGTAACTAAAGAAAGAAACTTGGTGTATTTAAGAAAGTGTCATTCAGTAAGCTTATGTGGCATTTGCTTTTGCTTTTTGGTAATAGTTTCGTTTTTGCCAGTGGTCAGTCTACTATAATCATCTTATACTAAAAAATCATGCACAGCTTTTCTTACATCTCTCTTTAATATTCTTCTTGTTCTTCTAGTGCTTCCAATCTTCTTATATTCTGTATTTATTAATTTATTTTTTATTTTTAAAGCCTCATTTTCTGCCTTTCTTTCCTCCTTCGAGTTGTGATTTATATGTTCGCAGTATTGTTACCAGAAATACAGCAAAATCCTATACATACACTGCTTCAACCATTATATTTAACGAAACAAGCAGGGCACGAGAATGAGATTTTTTCTGCTGAGCATGCACATAGAAAACTGTAGTAAACGAGATGTGTTTAATAAAATAAAAAATAAGCATTCACACAGTTAATAAAGCGCCAAGAAACACATGCTTTTATATTATCATTTATTATACTATTTGTATAATACAAGTTAAGAAACCTTCGATGGACATAGTGTCCACTGAGAAGTTTGTCCACGGAAGGGCAAACTAGTTATAAAATACTATGCAAAATACACAATTTTGAGGGTAGTAAACAACTTATAGAGTTTTTACCAATGGCCGCCGATATCTCACTAGGCAAATTACAACAAGTATTTTTCATGATAATACTTACCGAAATATCAACGTAACAGAAAAGTTGCAACGATCTTTGACATAAATTTCAAACAATCACTTATTTAAACACAGATTTATTTTATGTTTACTTATAGTAAACGAACCATTTTAAACTATGAGGTTTAACTGCCAGCTAAACAGTGTTGCCAACAAAAAAAAATAAGTCATGTTGGGTTTCGTTTAATACAGTTTCGAATCTATATTTTAGTTAGACCACCGAAGGGGTCGCATGAACTGATAACAATATGTTTATGTTTAATAATTCGTATACTTAAGCTGATTATTTTTCACAATATTATTTATTAATAACTGCAGGATATTAGTAACTAAAGTAATAATAAATAAATTAAAATGGATCGTTTAAAGTATTTTTAATATAGTGTATAACTTATGAGCATCGACTTGTAACGGTCCACGGAAAGGGATTTCATTGACAAATTCCTTTTAATTTTCCTTCGACACTTAACAAAAATAAAGAAATTTTTAAGTAAATTAGTAAAATGTTCGTTTAATGATATTTTTTCCCAAAAATAATAATGTTTGAAATATTTTTTCGCACAGTTTTATAAAGAGTACAGTTTTTTTGATTGTTCTGTTTATGACCCATAAATGTATTTAAACCTTTGATGGTAGAGTGGAAAAATCAAACAACATTTAGCATGTTATTTAGAATAACTATATTATTTTAAATATCTTAATCTAACAATTTGCCTAATTTTATATTAAAAGTCTGATATTCTATGGTGCCGGAGAAATATATAAATTATATAACCGCAACATATTCGTAGGTACTTAATTTCTATTTTTTTTATTACGTCTAGGCATATTTTTCTACAAACATTTTAGGAAAATGGCTCTATTTTTATCTTTCAGGATTACGCTAATATTGTTTTCGTCGATCTTATAACTTATCTCATTTTCACTTTTTAGACGGTCGTACATATGAATCGGACAGTCGAGGAGGACAGTTTCCGAACGCGCAGGATCACAGACGTACGATTGACTCTCCTTGTACTTGAAACGGTGCAAGTACTCGGGGAATACACCATGCCCCGTCAAAATCTGCGCGATGAATCTGTTCACCTCTATTTACCTGGTAATTCCGTAAGCTACCACAGCATCGTGGAAAGATACCTTGGTGGCACCAGTCATTTAAATACCCTAGTACTGGATGTTCCATTCGTCAAACAATCGCATCCCTATGCACCCCTTGATGAATGAAACCGGACAGCTCTGGTTGTCAAAACATTTTAATTTTGTCGCAGCTTCCTTAGCCAGATTGTCGGCACGCTCGTTCCCCTCCAGCCGTGCATGGACTTTGATCAAGAACGAACTTACACCTTCCCTCTGAAACAAAAGTCTTCCGCAGGCAGCCTCGCGCCTCAACAGCCAGAGAATCAAACGAGCCGAAACTCGATAGGGTTTCGTCGTTTCATTGCAGAGTTCCTACGACCACCTTCCAGCTCCATCATCAGACCCTGTTTACCATTGAAAGACAAACTATTTGTCAAGATGAATTAAACGAGCCGAAACTCGATAGGGTTGCGTCGTTTCATTACATATATAGTACGGAGTCCCAAAATACAGTACATACCATATATGGTCCGAAAATATGACGATCGTAGTGTGACGATTTTTGATTTTAACATCTATAAGATTTCCCCCATACGTCGATATAAAATATTCACTTCAAAAACCGAGGAGTATAATCGGCAATTTTGCTTGGCGTTTGTGGACTACGAGAAAGCCAACGATTCGATCGAAACTTGGGCGGTGCTGCAGTCTGACTCTCCGTTTATAACAATTCACTAAGAGTATATAAAATAAACATCTGTTGTTAACACCAGGACGTTTAAGTAAGTAAAATTTAAATCATATTTAATATTAATTAACTCCCTTTGTAAACTTGTACTATCGCATAGATCGTGTGTGCGATTTGTAAGCGACGTCACTACTGAGTGAAGATGGCGTGGGTGATGGTGCGAGGTAGCGTGTAAATATATGTCCGTGTGTGTTGATTTTCTATATACAGTGTGACCCAAGGTGTTATCTTCTTGTTATGTTTTGTGTGCAAGTGCGTCACGGTATCAGTGCTCAGAGTCCAAAAAATGACACTGTCAGTATAGTGTGCCGTAGTGAACAAGTGCGTCCGTGTGCCGAAACTAGTCGACCGAAACGAACAAGAAAGAGGGTAGACAGATTTTTCTGATCTGCCACCATCCACCATCTCCGTACGTCAGTCTCCCCGTGATCATGGCGATTGAAACATTGCCGAAATATAGGGAACTAAACAAAATTATAAACGCGGTAAGCACCCGTACAAATATAAATTTAAATATGAATAGTGATCGCGTTAGTTTAAAACAAAATTTAAATCACTAGTGCTATATGCTATTGTCAATGAAAACTCACCAAGTTTTCGTGATATATTTTCTATCTTAGCATCGAATTAACGTTACGCGTAAAGCTGCATTATCTTATGTCCTGATTAAAATCATGAAAGTCCTTTAATCGCACATCTTAAAACATATACGGCCATTCATGTAAATCCCAAGTTATACTAACAAATCATGAAAAAGGTCAAGATCATTCAGCGGGCAACAGAATGAGCTATAGTCGGCGTACTTCTGCGCATTTTTAAGCATTTTTTTTTCTTGGATCTGATTGCGCAGTTTTGTTATATCAGAAAATTAAAACTTTTACTCGATCAAATGTAAAATAAATAAAGCCATGAAAGAGTCAGAATAAATGACATAATGCGTTAAATTAAAGTAGCAAAGGGCAGGGTAAGCCCTTGTCTTTTCAAATTCAGCTAGTTCTAATAAAATAATGAAGATCCCAACGTGGTGACCCCGCATTGGAAAGAGTTTTATTAAGTTTATGATTTATACAAAGGTAAAAATATGGAGATTATGTACTAAAAATACCTTCATCCCGCTATATGCATCATTTTGGAGGGAGTGGTAGTAGTACTAGTAGTAGTCATTTATCATACATACAAAAAAATATGGAATTTTGACCTGTTATAAAATGCATTAATTTTAAGGATTAAAATTTATTCAGGTTTATTTAAAAGAAATTACAAGATGATAGTTTTGTTTTATTTTAAAAAAATATATTTACTATTTATAACAAGAGCAACGTGTTGAAAATCTTTGTTCGCCAACTATTTCCCTCCAATTCGACTGACTATAAGATTAAATAGTCGGCTTGCCCCGGGGGCTTTGTAGCTTTCGAATCGAGCGTTCTTGAAATTCTTCTTTATCAGTCCATGACCGAACATAATCTGATTAAATGTCTTATATTAACCATTTATTATAAATAGTTTAGATTTTTTACACTCCGAGTTTATCTTACAACTAGCTGTGCCCCGCGGTTTCACTCGCGTTAATTTGAGGGAAAAACGTACTTAAATATTTTTAAACAATTACTGTAAGAGTAGGCACCCGCCTCGTTGGTCGAATGGTTCCAAGCGTTACTGCCCAGCAAGGGGTCTCAGGTTTGATTCCTGGGTCGTTTATCTTATTATTGAGTTTTTATTTTTATTTTTCTAAAAATCTTAGTAAAAGAGTGATGTTATATTTATTTTAAAAGTGGAACTATAGTTAAAAATGTCTCGAGAATAGAAATAATAAAGGACGCAACGGAAGCTCTCAAAAAAGATTATTTTTTCCCGTTTTTGTAACATTTCTTTTTATTTCTTAGCCCCTATTGGTCGTAGCGTGATGTTATAGAGCCTATAGCCTTCCTCGGTAAATGGGCTATCCAACACAAAAAGAATTTTTCAATTCGAATCAGTAGTTCCTGAGATTAGCGCGTTCAAACAAAGAAACAAACAAACAAACTCTTCAGCTTTATAATATTAGTATAGATGAGATGTGCAATACAACAATCTTCCTCAAAATTCTTCCAGTAAAATTTATTTTTATTTATTCACTGTAACGACAAATTAATGAGAATTTTTTATTAACATTTTCGCTTACACAGGCTATGTTTGTATTTGATATATGATGAAAACCGATAGACGTTAAAATATTGTAATATATTACCCAAATAACATAAAAGAGGATATCGTATAGGTATAATACTTTATTTACTTTATAAGGAAAAGTATAGCGATTTTTTATTTATTTATATAATCTTTAATTTTATAAGATAAAAAGCGGAAGGTTTTTAATTGTTCAACAATTTAAAAAAATGGTAATATATGCAAATGGGAACTCACTTTTAAAATACCACTTTTAAAACTTTATAACGTTATGATAAATAAATTGATAATAAATGTAATTTATATTTTTTAGGACTCGTACATATACATACAAATTGTTTTTATGCCTTAGTAACACTAAATATACAAATTTATTCTAATATTATTATACATAAATAATTCCAATCAAATATGATTAGAATTATTTAATCACAATATGTAAGAGATATACTCGTAGTTATTGTTATAGTATTATTTTGAAAACCAAATATCCCAAAACTCATTATGGAAATAGAACTTTCATGCATCGTCCAGAACAGTAAACAAATAACGAACGAATGTACCATGAGTACACCTATTCATTACCTGGAATGTTCTGAATTATTTTGTAACACAGTACAATATAATGCATTCAATATTATGAATAAATAATTTCAAGATAGAATATATTAATTGAAACCAGGTTATACGATTAGATACTGACAATCAATATAATCAACAGCATCTAGTAATATAATATTTATAACATTGTTATATGGAACTGATGTCGCGATCAATGTATTTGATTTTAAAAACTAATATGTATTAGGTAAACTGTTTAGTAAAGAATACTATAGATATAAATATATTAAAAAAAAATTATAAATAAAAAACCGACTGCGTTAAAAAAACTAAAAGTAAAAGTCTCTTTAACTAGTAATATAGAATCCACTTACTAGTTAAAGAGATTTTTACTACTTCCTCATGAGATGTAATACATAGAAGTCTCCAGAATTAATTCAAAGGTATTATTATTATTAAGTAATTCATCAGGTAGATATTTAGTAATATAAATAACTCGAGTATAGCTCATTCCTATAAAAATAAATAAAAATTATTAATGATAAATTAACTTTATTGATGTAAAAATGCAATAAAATGTAGTCATCACGGAAAGGCACGGATAAAAACAATAGTTTTTAGAATAAATTTTAGATATTACATATTGTGACGTTTGGGTAGGTAGTTTAAAAATTAAGATTTTTTATTTTGGTAGGTAGTATAAGAAGTGGTTGATGGTTGGCGGGGCAGGACAATGAACTCGTAGACGTGAAGTAATACGTTAGAGATCTATAGCATCTGTTCCGAGAAATAAAGTTGCGGATTAATTGTTACAGTTTATGTTGTACTTAATAACTAATTGTGATAATTGTGTGGTGCATTGTGCGGAAAGGGGTAAGTGATTAAGCTTATACTATATATAAAATTAAGGAAGTGTCGGTATCTTAAAGTATTTCTTTGCCGTAGCTTTCGGAAATGCCCTTTTAAATGAGGAGGATTAATAATAAGATTGAGACTACAATTATCTCCTTCTCACGCTTCGTGTCCTGTGAGCGTAGCAAACAGCCTGAGACAAGTTTTGGCAGAGTTTCACTTCACAGGCTTTTATTTGCTACTTAAAATAGAAAAACTCTCCTGGCGCCCTCTATATTAATTTTAAGTTAATGCATAATAATTTTAGATTATAGTACATTTAAGAAATATATAGTAAAAGTAAGATTTATTTTTAGATAACATGAATAGGCTAAATTCAATAAATGTTAAGTTTGTAAATTGTCAATAACAAGTGTAAGTCCTAAATAAAAGTAAAAAAAAAAAGAAAGAATTTATTCATTATTTTACACGACAACCCGTAACAAAATGGCGCCCAACGTTAAAATCCAGGGTTGTTGAATTTTTACGAACAGATAAATTGTTAAATTCACATTGATTTGTTAGAATACACTAACATAGTAAGTATTTAGGCTTACCCACTTTTATTTTTATTTTTTATTAACAATCGTTAATAATATAAAGAATAGTGATTGTAAACAAATTGAAGTCAGAAATTAACACAAAAATAAAAGTATATAAAAATAGGAATACATATTGTATAAAAAAAAAATTGTTTTGTCTTAAAAGTATATAAAAATTGGAATACATATATAAAAAATTGTTTTGTCTGCAATATTAAAATGAAATATGTAATATTATTAGTGTTACGCTATTAAGTCGCATTTTTTATATAGTGTTGGCCCATATATATTTTTTTTTCTCTTTCACTTTAATAATTTACTATGAATTTATACTATTAGCTTGTATTTGGATTGTTTTTGAATAAGTTTACTTTGATTGAATATTATTAATTTCATTTGAGGTAATAAGGGTAGTTGTTGATTAGCATTTGAACCTACTTTTATGTTTGTATAAAATAATAATTTTGCAAAAGGAATTTTGCTTAGCTTGCACTTTGCGCACAACACATAGATTTTTTTTTTTTCTCTCAATTATTTTCACAATGGATCCGCAATTCTTATTGAAAGATGAAGTTGAATTCGAACTCGCGTGTCGAGGTTACACGCAAACGGGTGCTTTGGTAGGAGCATTAAAGAAAATTCTAAAAAAATGATTCAGGCTGAAAATTTACTTCAGGTATCTTACGAGATAAAACCCCCACTTTCTTGTACTACTAATCCCAACTTAGAGTTAAATATATGTTCTGATAAAATTAATAATATTTTATGTTATACTTCGGAGTTACAAGAAAAACCAGATGGACAACTGTATAAGCGTTTGGTTTCGCGGCTATTTCATGTAGTTAATAGATTGAATCTAATTAATGCTGTTGACCATATTGATATAGAAAAGAAAAATATATTATTAGATAAAGCTAGGATATTGTTAAAGGACTTGGAGGACAAAGATGACATAGAGGATAATGATGAAATAACACCAGAAATAAAAGAAGCATTACATAACTCTTTAGGTGAAGACAGTGAAAAAATATTAAACGCAATTGAGGGCAGTAATAAATTAATAAAACATGCGGTCCCTTCTACCTCCAAGTTCAGTGACAATATGTTACAGGAAGAAGCTATAAATGAAAAGCAAAATCTAGAACAAAAGAGAGTTAGTTTCGCTCTGGATGACATTAACAGTCCGGAAATTAGCAACAAAAATCCTTTGCATACTAAATTTTTTAATTCAACTATTACAGATGAAATTGAGATGAGGCGTAACCTTAAATTAGTGCCTGTAAGTCAGTGGGGTTTACAATTCTCAGGTGACAACAGTTTTAGTGTTAATGCATTTATTGAACGAGTAGATGAATTGAAGGACGCCAGAAATGCTACAGATGATGATTTATGGCGGCATGCAATTGATTTCTTCAAAGGAGATGCATTAATTTGGTTTCGGGCTAATAGAGAATATGCTAGTAACTGGAAAGAATTTGTGTCATTATTAAAGAGCGCTTTTCAGTCTCCTTACTACCAAGAAGAATTACTGGCAGAAGCCAAATCGCGAACTCAAGGAAAAAATGAATCAGTATTGATTTTTGTTTCTGTTATGCAAAATATGTTTAATAGACTTCCAAATAAAATCCCTGAAACAGAAAAAATTTTAATTATTATAAAAAATCTTCAACCGTATTACCAGAGAGCAGTTTGTAGAGACACTTTTACTTCTATTTCTGAGTTATTGAATATTTTAAGGATAATAGAAAGAACTAAAATAAATTGCGCCAATTTTACGGAACCGAAAACCTTTTTAAATTCTTTAGAACCTGACTTAGCTTATAGGTCTAATTCATTAAGAAAAGAAGTAAAGGAAGTTTTTGAAATAAATAATTCCATTTCAAAAACAAACCCCGTTAGTAAATTAAGATGTTGGAATTGCCGAGAGAGTGGACATTTGTTCAGAGCATGTACAGCGCCAAAACAACGCCTTTTCTGTTACAAATGCGGTCGTTTTGGAGTAACCATATCAAATTGTAATTGTAAGGGAAACGCTGCCGGGGAGAGCCAAGAATCTGCCAAATGAGCTTTCCCCTCAAACGACAAAATAAAGAATGGCAGGACTGGTTAAAATTTTTGCATAATTTTATGTCAAAAAACACCATATCACATTTAACTATAAAAAAAGATAATGACATAAGGCCATACATTACTGTGGAAATTTTAGGACTTAGATCAGAGGGGCTGTTGGACTCAGGAGCTTCACGCTCAGTAATTAATTTGAAATTTGCAGAAAGCTTAAAGAGACTTGGCGTAAAGAGTCAAAAGATTAAATTAATGAATATGGTAACTGCAGATGGAACAAACCATTGTATCACCAAAATGTTTGATGTACCGGTTTATTTTAATAATCAGTTTCACATTGTTTCAATGCTTCTCATGCCAAGATTATCTCAATCATTAATCTTAGGAAAAGATTTTTTTGATAATTTTGGAATATCTTTTAAATTTAAAGATGGTGACTTGCCAATGAGCGCTATGGTTAACACTATTGATGAGAATACGAAAGTAATTTTAAGCCAAGAAAATTTAAGTGAAGATGAGCTTCAAGAACTCAGGGAGGTCATTAATGATATAAAAAATAGCGTTGGATCAGGTTTGGGTAGAACTAAGATTATTAAACATTATATAGACACAGGTCTCAACAAGCCAATACACCAAAAACAATATAATTTTTCTCCAGTTATAAAAAGGGCCATTGAAATGGAATTAAATGACATGTTAGATAAAGACGTTGTTGAACCGTCATATAGTCCCTGGTGTTCTCCTATTGTTCTAGTAAAAAAACCAAATGGTAACAATAGACTATGCTTAGATAGTAGACAGTTGAATAAAATTACAAAGAGGGATACATATCCTTTACCAAGAGTTGCTACAATTTTGGATAACTTGCGTAATGCTAAATATTTAAGTACAATAGATTTAAAGTCAGCGTTTTGGCAAATTGAACTTGAAGAATCCAGTAAAGAAAAAACCGCGTTTGCAGTGCCGGGAAGGGGATTATTCCATTTCAAGGTCATGCCTTTTGGTCTGGTTAATGCTTCTCAAACTCAGCAGAGATTGATGGATATTTTATTCAACGCTATGGATGGTAAGGTTTGGGCTTATCTAGATGATATTGTAATATGTTCTGTGACTTTTGAAGAACATTTGAATAGTTTGAAACAAGTAATGCACACTTTAAAAGAAGCAGGTCTAACAATAAATATAGAAAAGTGTAAATTTGCGAGACCAAGTTTACGTTTTTTAGGCTACATAGTTGACAAGGATGGCCTCCGTACTGACCCGGATAAAGTTTTAGCTATTATGAACTTTCCCAGGCCAACTAACATGACTCAGTTAAAAAGGTTTATAGGAATTGCCAGCTGGTACAGAAGATTTGTAAAAAATTTTTCTCTAGTCGCAGCTCCCTTACATAACCTAACCAAGGGGCAAAGAAAGAAAAAGTTTATTTGGACTGAAGAGGCAGAAAAGGCCTTTTTGCAACTTAAAACATTACTAACTTCTGCCCCGGTAATGTCATGCCCAGACTTCGAGAAACCATTCATTATTCAATGTGACGCTTCAAATAAGGGAATAGGGGCAGTTTTGTGTCAAAAAGTAAGTAACGTTGAGCGTCCTATAGCATATTTAAGCAGGAAGTTGAGTGATCGTGAACAATTATATTCAACATCGGAAAGAGAACTTTTAAGTATAGTATACGCGATAGAAAAATTTAGGCCATATATAGAAGGCGTGCACTTTACTGTCATAACTGATCATAGCGCTCTTAAAATGCTCCATAAAATGAAGGATC
Source organism: Euphydryas editha (assembly GCA_036937285.1). Taxonomy (NCBI): domain Eukaryota; kingdom Metazoa; phylum Arthropoda; class Insecta; order Lepidoptera; family Nymphalidae; genus Euphydryas; species Euphydryas editha. The sequence goes on along the minus strand of JAUPFZ010000011.1, from coordinate 7,926,854 downwards.
CACATGGCAGATTAGCGCGATGGGCGATGAAATTACAACAATTCAGTTTTGATATAGTTCATAGACCAGGTAAATGTAATGTCATACCAGACGCTTTATCGAGGTCCGTTAATGTACTCTCAGATAAGAGGGATAAAGATGTAACCATTTTAGATACACATAAAGATGATTGGTACAATAATAAAGTTAATAAGATATTAAAAGGTCAAGATCTCAGTCCTGACTGGAAGGTTAATAATGGCCTCCTCTATAAAAGAATCATTTTGAAACAATATCCGGATCCATTATACAATTGGAAGTTGTACATTCCAAATTCCTTAAGGACCACTATTTTAAAACACTGCCATGATGATGTAAAAGCAGGACATATGGGAATTCGAAAAACACTGTTTAGAATTAAACAGTATTATTTTTGGCCGGATATGTCAACTGATGTAAAGCAATATGTCAATAGCTGTGAAACTTGCGCAAAGGTTAAGGTCAGTCAGAAATTATCTTTCGGACATATGGGTGAACATAGAACAGTAACAAGACCCTGGCAGTTGATTTCGCTAGATCTAATGGGCCCTTTTCCAAAGAGTAAAAAGTTTAATACGATGCTTTTAGTTATAACATGTTTGTTTAGTAAATTTACGTTGTTGTTCCCTTTGAGGACAGGTAAAGCTGAAAAAATTTGTGAAATTTTAGAGAATCAATTTTTACTTTTTGGGGTACCTCAGGCAGTAATATGTGATAATGGTAAGCAGTTTGAGTCACAATTATTTAAAGAACTAATAAAAAATTACAACAGTAAAATATGGTATACGTTAAACTATCATCCACAAAGTAACCCTACAGAGCGCGTCAATAGGGTGGTTGGTACTATGATTTCTTCTTATATTAATTCTAAGAAACATAATGAATGGGACGCTAACTTACAAAAATTTGCACATGCATTACGGACATCAGTGCATGACACGACGGAATATACACCGTCGTTTTTATTTTTTGGAAGAGAAACATCGATTCCGGCAAACGTTACAAGAAGCTCAAATGTTGACACTCAGTATAATCCAGTAGTTATTGATACTAAAGATTATTTATTAAATTTAAAATCACAAGCTGCGTTGTACGAGGATGTCAAGTCAAAACTAGAAATTGCACATGACAAAAGCCTCAAACATTATAATAAAAGTCACAGAAAAGCTAATTTTCAGGTGGGTGATATAGTTTGGAAAAGAACCAAATATCTTTCAAAGGCTGGAAATAAATTTATGGCCAAATTGGCGCCAAAATTTGAAAAGGCTATCGTTATAAATAAGCTGTCCAATAATGTTTATCGTTTGAACAACGTTTATGGAAAGTCAATAGGTGTATGGCATGCAAAGGATTTAAAGACTTGCAAGATAAAATAGGAAACTAAAAAAAAAAAAATAAATAAATAAATAAATAAATAAATAAAAAAAAAAAATATATATATATATAAAAAAAAATTATTATTAATAATCAAAATATATATAATAATAAATAAAGTTATACGTATTATTTACTTTAAATAAAATATAATCTATAGATTAAAATGGGAAAAGTTACATATCATAAGGGCAAAGTTTCATTAAAATAGGTCCAGTAATTTCGAAAATTAGACCGGTCAAACGATATTTCGTTTACATAGATATCACATTTTTATTTATTTTTATTTTTATTTTTATTTTTTTTTTTTGTGGGAAGTAAGGGGAATGTGACGTTTGGGTAGGTAGTTTAAAAATTAAGATTTTTTATTTTGGTAGGTAGTATAAGAAGTGGTTGATGGTTGGCGGGGCAGGACAATGAACTCGTAGACGTGAAGTAATACGTTAGAGATCTATAGCATCTGTTCCGAGAAATAAAGTTGCGGATTAATTGTTACAGTTTATGTTGTACTTAATAACTAATTGTGATAATTGTGTGGTGCATTGTGCGGAAAGGGGTAAGTGATTAAGCTTATACTATATATAAAATTAAGGAAGTGTCGGTATCTTAAAGTATTTCTTTGCCGTAGCTTTCGGAAATGCCCTTTTAAATGAGGAGGATTAATAATAAGATTGAGACTACAATTATCTCCTTCTCACGCTTCGTGTCCTGTGAGCGTAGCAAACAGCCTGAGACAAGTTTTGGCAGAGTTTCACTTCACAGGCTTTTATTTGCTACTTAAAATAGAAAAACTCTCCTGGCGCCCTCTATATTAATTTTAAGTTAATGCATAATAATTTTAGATTATAGTACATTTAAGAAATATATAGTAAAAGTAAGATTTATTTTTAGATAACATGAATAGGCTAAATTCAATAAATGTTAAGTTTGTAAATTGTCAATAACAAGTGTAAGTCCTAAATAAAAGTAAAAAAAAAAAAGAAATAATTTATTCATTATTTTACACGACAACCCGTAACAATATAATCCAGTAATGCTAGGTTTTACCTGCGGAAAAATTCCTAGTGAGTTGATTTTTTGTATAAACCTTTATTACGGCGTTGTAATAAACATGTGAAAAATCGACATTGATATCGTGCCGGCTAAAAAAATTATAAAGGTCAAAAGGTCACGAAAATCAGTTTTTCGCAAATATCACGCGACCTATTACTCGGAGATCAATAGAGGTCATAAAAAAAATTGTTTGTCGTAAAATTATCTACAAAAAAATTCATCTTGCATTTTTCTATAAAATTAAACCGTTTTTGGAGTAGAGCGCTGAGAAAGCGACTAGAATGTACTCACATACACTTTTGTATACCATACACCAAGACGTCGCCTCGGAATGCTGATTCTGCTCAGAATCCCAACAGTTATTTCGGCAATGTACAATTTTTCGGTTTATAAATTTAGTTCTCTGTCCTGTATTAATACCAGCGCTACAAAGCCCATTCATTGTTACTATTTATATAATCTTGTGCCAAATAATGACCTTAAGCTAACAAAACATTTTTATTAAAACAAACTTTTAATTAATTTATTATATAATTGGAAAATAAATTACAGAATTTTACTATCAAAATAAAGTTCATGTCTTCATTCATGTTTAGACATCGTGTTGTAACATCTGAATAACCACCACAGATTTATTTTCAAGCAAAATTTTTATTTATTTATTTATTTATTTATTTATTCATAAGGGATGGTACACAGCACAAAAAATTATAAAAGAAAAAAAAATGTATTACAATTACGAAGGCCAATTACGACCATCCATCCGTTTAAAATTAAATTAAACAAACGTGCAAAAAAAAAAAAAAACTTATTAATATCCTATTAAACTAATTATTACTCTTGGGAAGTATAGTATAATATTAGTACAAATAATTTTCTCTATATTTGAATAGTAATGTACATAATATATAAAACTAATAAAAATAGAATAAAAGAAGAATACATAAATATTTATAGAACGTATACAAATAATAAATAAATATTTTATTACTTATTGTTTGGACTATGTTGGTTTAAGATGTATCGTTTGATTTTATTTTTAAATATATTTTTAGAACCATTGAAAATATCTATACAATTAAATTTCATATTATAGGTGTTGGGTAATCTTGTTAGAACAGAATTCTGGACATAGTTAGTGTGGCAGTACGGGACATGTAATAAGGGAGTGTGTCTCAGTCGCCGTGAAGGGGTGTTCAGCAAAATATGTTCAGCTAGTTCCGGAGAGTCTAGGCGGCCACGAATAATATCATACAATAACCCCATGTCTAACACCTCTCTGCGTTCCGTTAATGTCAGAAGGTTATAAGCTCGGCAGATATTTATATATTCATCGCTTATGTCAGCTTTTCTGCATTTAAAATTAATGTGATTAATAAATTTCTTCTGTACATTTTCAATGCGTTTTATATAAATATCGTACCGTGGTGACCAAACAGGAGCAGCATATTCTAAGATGCTTCGGACGTATGCGAAATAAACTATTTTGATGGTAAGAGGATCTTTAAATGGACTACATGTTCGTATTACAAAACCAAGATTTTTAAGTGCTTTGGATCTAATTATGTCAATATGAGAAGACATTAACATTTTGCTGTCGAAGTATACACCTAAATCACGGACCATCTGTGTTCTACCGATCTCAATGCCATTAAAATTATATTTAAACACAATAGGATTATTTTTACGAGTGAAACTAATACATTGACATTTTTGAATACTAACGTTTATATTATTCTTTGTATAATAATCAAATAGATTGTTAAGATCATGTTGTAACCGCTTACAATCATCAACTGAGCGCACACTAATGTACACTTTTTTGTCGTCAGCATAGAGTAAGTGTTTTGAGTTTACAAGAACCGTATCTATGTCATAAATATACGCGCTATAGAAGAGGGGGCCAAGATGAGATCCCTGGGGTATTCCAGAAGGTACATTGATATAGTCAGACCTATAACCTCCAAGAACAACAATTTGTGTACGATTAGTAAGATATGACTGCACCCAACGTAACAAGTCACCATGGATTCCGAGATTGTGTAGTTTTTGAAGAAGGATGACATGGTCTACACGGTCAAAAGCTTTTTCAAAATCCGTATATACCACGTCAACTTGTCCACCCTTCTCCATTGCTTTTAGAATAAAATCAGAAAATAAAGTTAAATTAGATAAGGTGGACCTACCGCGTAGGAATCCGTGTTGTGTTCGTGGAATGCCTTTAGCAATGATTGAGTAGATATCTTCATATACCACCTTTTCAAACAGCTTAGCGATAGTATTGAGTATGGAAATGGGACGATAGTTAGCGATTAACGATTTCGAACCCTTTTTATGGATGGGGACAATTTGGGCTTTTTTCCAAGCATCAGGAAAAATTCCTTCTTGTAGTGACCTGTCAAATAAAATTGAAATAGGATAACAGAGGCTATCAGCACAAGAAGCAAAAAACAATGGTGGAATACCATCACATCCTGCACCTTTACTTTTGTCAAGAGTTCGTAAATATTTCAATAGATTTTGTTTGTTAACATTAATTTTAGACAAACAATCATTACAAGGGTGAGTGAAGGAAATAGGGATTGTAGAGTTAGCTCTCTGAGGTTTTAAAAATACACTTTCAAAAAACTTGTTAAATGCGTTACATATATCGTCGCCCTTGGTATAGTCAAAATTATTGTGTGTAAATTTAGAGGGATAGCTTGTAGATCCCAATTTGTTTTTAATATATTTCCAAAAGTATTTAGGTGATGTTTTAATGAGTTTTTCAGACGAGCTAGTAAATAGATCGAAACAAGTTTTTTGGACTCGGTGCTGTCTTTCTCTTAGTATACTGAACTCGTCATAGTCTCTGGGGTTACCATATTTTTTCCACCGCTTATAAACTTTAATTTTTTCTTTAATAATTTTAATTAAAGCTCGACTATACCATGAAGGATATGAAGTTTTATTAGAAATTTTAACTGGTACTAATAAAGAAATACAAGATCTAATTGTATTATAAAAAATGTTTACAGCGTCATTAACTGAATCGCAAGATAACAAAACATTCCAATCGATATTTTTGAGATAAGTGTTGATGTCATCATAATTACATATATAAAAGTTGGGAGTTTGTGCTTTGTTCTCGATTAAATGGGATACCTGTAAGTCTAATACATCTATATTTAACGCTGGATGATATCTGTCTTCCCCGACGATTGGTCTCGATACTATATGTGATATGAAGCACGGAGTGCTGCTGAAGCATAAATCTAATATTTTTCCAAATTCATTTTGAACTAAGTTATATTGTTTCAACCCTAGGAAGTACATTAGATCTACAAACGAATTAGCACTGTCGGATACGATTTTAGAGCCCGAGTAAAGGTTTATATATTCATTATTGTTGGTCCAGGATAAACAGGGCAAGTTAAAATCACCGAGCAATAATAAGTTATCGAGAGGGAACGTATCAATTAAATGCTTTACACTTTTTTCAAACTCTTCGTAACGAATATTAAAATCATTCAAGTCAGGCGGCAGATAAACTAAAATAATACGCAGTGTGCGGCTTGAGTTTATAGCACGTGCTGGTATAGATATACACAGTGACTCAGTGGTACGGGTGCCTCGCCACTCAACACAAGGCGCTGGAGCTAGCTCTCGTCTCACACATAACATGACACCACCTCCTCTACTTTTGTTTGTTATTAAGCAATCTCGATCGGAACGAAATATTATATACCTACTGTCACACAATTCAGTCTCTAAAATATCACTCTGCAACCATGTTTCTGTGAATGATAAAATATCATAATCATTCATTAGTATATTATTATATAATTGTAAGCATTTGGTTCGTAGGCCACGAACATTCTGATAGTAGATATTTAGGTTCATATTACTCGAAAAATTATTATTAGCCATCTTAAAATGTAAGAAATAATTTCATTTATTAAGTATTCGTACACATAAATATACACACACCTAAACACAGAATGTATGTATAATAATAATAATAATGTATAATATTGTAGATAATATGATATTTTAGGATTAATAATAAAATTTGTATATAAGTATAGCAGAGAGATATTGTAAACAATGTATGCATATATAAAATATATATTTTTATGTATAGAGTAAAATATATAAATATTTAATAGCAGATAATGTTTAAATACATATGAGATATATAAGTAGATATATAATTTAGTACTTCCCTTGCGTATTGCTATTGTATGTTCTGAAAAAAGAATTATAACAAAAACAGTCATTTTATCTTTTCTAAATCCTTTGTATCCATGATGTTTAAAGGTGATGTATCGTTTTTTCGTATAAAAATTTTTCCGTTGCGGACCCAAACATGTTGGAAGGCGGCACTGGCTGCAGCTTCACGTGTTTTTTTAAGTAGTTTTTTGTAAAATGGAGTTAAGTGCTCGTTGATATAAATTTTTTTCGGTTCTTTAGATGACATAAGTCCCAGTTCTGCAGTGGTGAGCCCTTTTTTCCTCCTGATAGCTGATATTATTTTATCTTTCAGTATTTGACTCTCCAATTTGGCTACAATATTTTTAGGTAATTTCGAGTTCATATTTTGTTGTGATACGCGGTGTATACTCAAAATATCTTGTTTAGTCGCCTGAATATCTAAAACCGTGCATATGGATAAAAGTATATGAGGAAGGTCTTCATTTTTTTTCTCAGGTAATCCAGATATTTCGATATTATACAGGCGGTCACGTTGCTGTTGAATATTGAACTCTCGTTCAACGTTTAATAGACGGCATTTGTATGTCTCAACTTCTTGTTCTAGTTTTTTAATTTGAGTTATTTCTTTAGATATAGCATTTGTTTTAATTTTGAGATCGTCGAATGATTTGGTATGAAAGTCCAGTGATTTAGAAAGGTCAGCAAGGTCATTTTTTAATAGAAGTTGTTTCTCTGATAAGATATCAATAGTTTTTATTACAGTACTTACTTGAGTTTTAATTTCATTAATTTCAGATTTTATAATGTGTATAAATTCATCATTAGACTTCTTTATATTTTCAAGATATGATAATATTTCCTTCCTAAAATCTTTAAAATCAGCCATCCGAACATACTCATTTTCAGATTGTTTATGTTTCCTTTTAGTAATTCGAGATTCAGAGGTTGCAGAATCGTAATCCGTGTGATCAGATCGTGAGCCGGCGCGTCTAGGACCTGAGCATTTTTTTGATTGAATTTGCCTTACGCTCATATTTGGAAGTAAATATTTATAAGTAGTTGGAATAGCTTAAAATCACAAAAAAAATTAACAAACACTATAATTTAGAGGATTTTTTTTCTAAATGATATATTAATTCGATAAAATAAAAATTTTAAACGTTGACACACGTCTGTTCGCTTTGACAACTTTTTTCTTTCTTTTTTATTTTATCTACAATTCATCTTTAATTCTGCAATGAAGGTAAAAGAACTCTCCCAAATGCCTCGGGAGTTACCATCACTTTGCTATCGTCTTCAAATTTTGACCTCGGAAATGTTCTTTGAGCCGAGAAAAGAGGTAAAAGTCACTACGGACTGAATCTAGCGAATAGTGCGGGTGTTCAAGTAATTCGAGTCCCGTTTCTTGAATAGCAGCTATCGCAACTGCAACATTATGAGCGAGTGCGTCATATTGGTGAAACAGTACTCAAACACGCGGTTTGCCACGTCTTTTTTCATTGATAGCCTCCCGCAATCTTCTTATTTGGTCTACTTAGTGTGAAACTGTGATAGTGGCTCCTTTTTCCAGTATTCCACCACAATTATTCCTTCAGCGTCAAAAAATCCACGTCATAGCCTTTCCAGCTGAACTTGACACTTTGAATTTATTCGACTGTCGTTTTGTTTCAGTATCAAAATGGTGGAGTCAAGTCTCATCTATAGTAACAAAATGCGGAAAAAAGTTTTCCTAATTGGCTTAGAACTTCTCGATATACGCTTTCAAAATATCGCCTCGTTTCTTGTTTTGTATGTCGGTTAACATTCTTCGTATCCAACGCGCAAAGACGTTTTCATATTCAATTCGTATTCATTTCGTCGTAGTTTCGTGTAATAATTCTTTGAACGTTGCCATATTAAATCCCTGTGTTAGCTATTTGCCTGATGGTCACTTTTCGATCTGCTATAACAACATCTTTTTAAATTTTTATGCGAACTAGAAATAGCCGACATTTTATCATTACTTTTTAATCACCCCTCTCATAAGAGACATTTGTCACTGTAACAACACTCATCTTAGTCCGTAACTGTCACATGCGTTGTAGTTCCCATACATTCTAATCCCCCAAGATTCGACACACCAGACTAGGAGTAAGTCAGAAGTTTTTCCGTGCGTTTATGAGAACCATATTAAGCCATACTTATGATAACTTTCGACTATTCAAGTCAATATGATTTAACGCTATGACTACCTTACAATTGTGTTAATATGGACTTAAGATTTTAATAATTATGACAATTTTTAACAGGTCAAAAATTGATATATTTATTTCCACCAACAAAATCACATTCCCAGTTTCTTCACATAAAACATTAAAAGTAAAATCATATTATTTTATTGTTTCAGATACTTGTAGATGAAGAAAAAACATAGAATATAGGATAAAAAGCTCAAAATAAAAGTTATGGCTTCTTTAAACGGAATCGATAACGTAACAGAAAATTCCACCATGGGATTTGGTCCTCAAAGAGATTCTTTGTACATAGTTGTTCCGATAACTATAATATATTCACTTATTTTCGTCACGGGATTATTCGGCAACATTATTACCTGTACCGTAATAATTCGCAATAAAAGTATGCATACGGCCACAAACTACTATCTGTTCAGCTTAGCAATATCAGATCTCCTACTACTAGTCAGTGGCATGCCTCAGGAGATGTATTCTATTTGGTCAAAATGGCCTTATATTTTTGGACCGGTTTTCTGCATCCTCCGCGGTTTAGCAGCTGAAACGTCTACAAACGCGAGCGTTCTAACGATCACCTTATTTACAGTCGAAAGATACTTAGCTATTTGCCATCCTTTTGCATCCCAAAAAATGTCGAAGTTATCCCGAGCGATAAAACATATTCTAATATTATGGGTAGCATCGTTCGGACTAGCTTTACCCCAAGCGCTAGAATTCGGGATTACAGAACCAAATAATGTAACAATGTGCCTCCCGACGAAACATATTATAAAACACTCTTTTGAGATCTCCCTTTTCTGTTTCTTTTTTGCACCAATGGTTTTGATATCTGTATTATACTTCCTCATAGCACTGAGATTAAACAGATCCTATGTAAATGAAGACCTAAACGAAGAAAATCCACCAAAAAAGAATTCAATAAAGTCATCAATTAATACGAAAAAAATACATCGAAAGAATAGCACGCAATCAACAAAAAGGGTTATAAAAATGTTGGGTAGGTACTTTTTGATATTTTACTATTAATCTATTAAACAAATATATTATAAATGTAAAATGTAAGTTTATTTGTTACGCTTCCACGCGTAAATTTACGTGTTTTCAAACATATTCTTGGACGTATTAGAAGTAACATTGGATACTTTTTTTTGGTCGTGATAACGAACATCCACGCGGGCGAAGCCGCGGTCAGAAGCTATTTCTCAATAAACGTGTTAACTAACGAGGATTTTTTTTTTGTACCGTCACAGTTTTGTATAGTCAATCCTGAAATTACCGTTTTGAAACAAATAAATAAACCTAAGCTTTTTTTATATATATTGGTTTTACTTTTGTTTAACTATAATAAAAAACTATGTATTATTTTAAAAGTGCTTTTTTTAAAGAAATATTTTATTTTATTTACAGTTGCAGTTGTTATAGCATTTTTTGTGTGTTGGGCGCCATTCCACGCACAACGATTGGTGGCGAACTATGGAACATCAGAGGGGAACAAAGCTAAGACGCAATTCTTTCTCTCGGTTTACAACTTCTTAACCTATTTTTCTGGAGTTTTCTACTACATATCTACGTGTATTAATCCTATATTTTATCACGTCATGTCTAATAAATTTAGAGATGCATTTAAGGTAATCTATAATAAAGTTTTTTAATAACACGGAATAGAACTATAGAGCAAGCGTCAGTCGCGGTGTATCTTAATTTATGATAGGATAGTCGCATCATATACAGCATAGAAATATTAAGAACCAAATATGTGTGGTATACAGATTAGAATGTTCCTTTAGGGATACTCATATAAATGTTATCCAGCATCTACTAAATAATACAGCAATGACATTTCATAACTGAATAAAACTATATTTTATACTCAAGTTAAAGTTGTATCAGCTTTTATTTCGTAGTTAAAACATCTTGTAAATACCAAAATAAAAAATAAAATATATTCAGGCGTAGTCGCTAGAATATACGCTTCATACTCGTAGTTACTATTATGACTCAATTATTTGCGGCCGCTAGTAATATGTTAATATGAAACATTAAATTTCCATTCGTTTACGATGACAAAAAATGTTTCTCTGTCTGTCTGTCCCTATGTTCACACATCCGCTATGCAGAGTTCAATGAGATTTCTTAGATCACACGCCGCTACGGTATACGCAATACTTTACATTTCGAAGAATTAAACGATTCCCGTCAAATAGTCAAAAAGCTAAAATTGGTAAACTAATCTATTATGATGAATATTTTTATAAAATTTTTATAATCTAAATTTCAAGCATTTAAGTGGCGTGTTAAAGGTAGTAAATCATATTATATCTAGAAAATATGGGAGTTGTTAAGATGTTACAAAAGATATCCCAATTCAAAATAAAAGTGTTTGTCTACCGTACTTCGGATTTAATATATTAATTCATTTTATATTCGAAAGTAGTAAAAGATAAATTTCACAGAAACTAGCAGGATTCAAAGTAAAAAAAAAAGCCTTCAACAACGAAATAAATAAAGTGAAGTTAACCTTTTTTTCAGAATACGATAAGGCAGTGCTGCTGTTTAAATGTAGAAAAGCCTGTCACTCAGCACTGCTCATACACGACAGTCCCGATGTCAAGACACGGACCCCGCTTTGAAGGATCATACAAAGGTAATATTACTTACACTGATAGAAAAAACGATTTGATTCAAGAATACTTTTTTCTTCGAAACGTCATTCTTAGTTCAAGTTATTCAATTCTCTTGACTTAAGAAATTGACTCTCGAATCAAGAAACTTGGTTGTTTCCAAATAAGATGTACAACACACTTCTTCACTTCTACACAACTTTGCCCACCGCCCAAGAATTTCTTTCTCTTGGATGAAGCTAGACTGTAACATATTGATGTTATGAATTAAGATTATTCTTCAACACGTCTAAAGCTACAACTGTCCTCCGAGGCTTACAAAATAAATACGATGTTAAAAGGTGTAATGACTTTGATTTATGAAAAGCCTAAGTCAAAACAATTTTGTATGGAGACCTATATATAGATTCTTTAGAACCAAACGTTAGCGCGATTTTGCGGCTGCCGTTGTACGCTAGTCGCACCGTTGTATACATAGGTTTGTTAGTATACACTAGCGCGATTCAGCAGTGATTCGCGAAGGGGAGGACCTGGCGGGGCAGCCGTACGGCACACGCGTAACGGCTCCCATTCGCCCGGTCCTTGAGTGGTGGATGCGTCGAAAACGCTCACCTTCCGTCTGACGCAGGTTCTCACCGGGCACAGTTGCTTTGGTGACAACCTGTGCCGAACAGCCCAGAGGGAGCCGACGACTGAATGTCACGATTGTGGCGCTGCGGTGGACTCTGCCCAGCACATCCTCGAGGTGTGCCCGAGATGGGCGGCGCTGCGACAAGGTCTGACGTCGGTCCTCGGAGGGCACTCGTCGCTCCCGAGCATCATCACCGCGATGCTCGGCGATGATGAGTCCTGGAAGGCGATGGTATCCTTCTGTGAGACAGTAATGTTCCAGAAGGAGGCCGAGGAGCGGGTGAGAGAGTAGGCCGCCGACGTGGCCTTCATCCGCGGGCGACGAATGGGTAGGAGTAGTAGGAGGCGATACTTATGCGATGCGCCTCCAGTAACGCCCCTGTGCCCGTGTCGGGCTAAGATGGGAACCCGGTCCTGCTAGACACGGCGTCGTCGGGACTGTTCAGAGGTGAGCCGGACAGTCCCCATGGAGGAGAAGTCTGGCCTTTTCGCCGAGGCCAGCCTGTCGCTGGAGGGATCCTGTTGCCTGCAGATCCGGGACCCTCCAATTAAAGCAGCTGAAGGCTCCCGCAAGGGTTTAGTACGGTATTGCACTCCCAAAGTGCCGACTCCGACATAGGTCTAGGATATGACTGCCGACCCGGACATCCTGGATATCATCCGTAAATGGATTCCCCTGTGACAAAAAAAGCAGTGATTCGCTTGAATTTTGATATTGTTTATTCTGATTATTTATGAATTACTTTTATTACATTAATTATATAAAATACTAGCGGCCCGCCCCGGCTTCGCACGGGTATTTAACTAAAATTTCAAAAATTATAAATTTATGATTTTTGTCCCCTACACCTGCGTCGATACTCGAAAACATTTTATAAGAGACGGATTGAGTTTTCAAACATGTCAAAATAAAATGTAATTTAAATCAAAAGCACTAAGGAGTTTTGATATCAACTTCGAAGCTAACAACTTTCAATCCCCTTTTAACCCCGTTAGGGGATTATTTCGATAAAATACGAAACACGTCTTCAATCGATTCTGTTAAAGAATATTTATGCAAAATTTGAAGTAGATTGCACCAAGGAATCATGTTGTCCCATACAAACTTTGCCCCCGTTTTTCACCCCCTTAGAGGTAGAATTTCATAAAATCCGTTCTTAACCCGTGCACAGCGGCGGTCGATACGGTTCTGGCAGATCATCGCATTGTTTTGATAGTGTGCGAGGGAATTCGCTCGTTGCGTATACAGAATGATGTTGAAAGCTCTAAAATAAAATATTATAATAGAAAAATTTTAAGTGAGGAGTTAAATAACATTGATTGGGAAAAAACAACGAATATGTCGTGTCCACATAAAATATATAAATTTATTCAATCAGCTTATGAATCTGCGTACTATAAATCGCTACAATATAAAAACCAACATACAAAAAAGAATATAAAGCAACCATGGATTAAAATATTTATGTTAAAATCAGCAGATCAAAGAGATAACATATACAATAAATGGAGAAAAGATCCCACAGATAACATACTTCGATTAAAATATAACACAATACGTAATAAACTACATAAAATTTTAGAAAATAGCAAAAATAATTACTATCGAAATAAAATTAATGAAAATATCAGAAACCCTCGTCTTCTATGGCAAATAATTAATAAAATATGTGGTAGGGTGACGAAATCAATTGATGACATAATTTTAAAAGCTTTCGATACAAATAACCAAAATTACACTGAAATTGCCAACAAATTCGCTTTAGCATTTAAGGATGCTGTTAAAAATGTTTTACCAACGTGTTCAACTAAGCTTTTGAATAAGAACGAGTACAGTAAACCAGCCGATGTAACTTTTTATCTAAAACCAGCAGAGCCAAAAAATATTGAAAAAATAATTAAAAACCTTAAATATAAAAAAGCACCCGGTAACGATGGAATTAAAGCTATAGATATTCAATTAGTTGCCAAAAAAATATCAGTAAGTATCGCCCAGTTAATTAATACTAGTATTAAATCAGGATCTTATCCAAATAACCTTAAACAAAGCTGCGTACGTCCTGTTCACAAAAAGGGTAAACAAGACGACATTAGTAACTATCGTCCTATCTCTCTCTTACCGTCTCTTGATAAAATAATTGAAAAATACTTCAGCGCTCAAATTTATACCTTTTACGGTGACCATAAAATAATTAGTAAAAATCAATACGGTTTTCAGCCAACAAAAAGTACCACGTCCCTTTTATCTAGGTTTGCGGATGAAGTAAATGGACATCTAGATAGAAGAAGACACGTTTTAGCTCTTTTTATAGATTTTTCTAGGGCATTTGACACCCTTAATCATAGTACCCTAATAGAAAAGCTTAGTAATACAGGTATTAGAGGCCCCGTATTAAAATGGTGCAATGATTACCTAAGAAACAGATCCTATTTTGTCAAAATAGGAAATGTAACCAGTGATATAATATCTGTTTCTGAAGGCACAGCGCAAGGATCGGTGCTCGGCCCACTGCATTTCATAGCGTACGTAAATGACGTAAATAATATATTTAAATTTTGTTCATCGTATCAGTACGCTGATGACACTTGCCTCTTAATAGCAGATTCAAACGTTAACAAAGCTTTGGAAAAAATGCAGCAAGACTTTGATTTGCTAAACAAGTGGTGTCATGACAACGGGCTTGTGATTAACGCCTCCAAGACAAAACTCGTTCATATACGCTCACCATACTCTAACACGTTCTTTGAAACAAATAATAGATTAAAGGCCCATAATCACAATTGTTTGCATCTAAATATCCACCAATGCAAGTGTCCTGTCATAGAAACTGTTGAAAAGCATACTTATCTGGGATTGGTGGTGGACTGTTACTTTAATTGGAAACCTCATATAAGTAATGTATGTGACAAACTCAGAGCCTTCTTAGCCAATATAGTTATCATTAGGAAGAGAACGCCATTCAAAATTCTACTTATGCTTTACAATGCTTTGGCTGATTCAATCATAAGCTATGGTATCACGACTTATGGTAGAACTTTTAAAACCTATCTTAACACTATACGCAGTTTACAAATTAGAATCCTAAAAAATATCGTAACTCCTAAAATAAAAGAACAATATAAATATGATGACAACAAACTTTTTAAACATTGCAATGTGTTACCGGTAGAATATAAATTTCAGTATAACTTATTAAAAGAAAACTTTTTTAATACGGACATACAGCATAAAATCCACCATAAAATTAATACACGACAAATAACAAAACAAAAACTAATAACAACTACTGCAACAAATAACGTATATGGTAAAAGGACCACGGAATATTTGACTCCTCGCTTATTAAATGAATTGGATGTGTCCTTTAAGAACAAAATCACAATTAAAAATATAAGAAATGAATTTAAATCGTATTATCTGAACATCCTGTAACTGTTTGCAATGAACCGGTTTGTGTCTCGATCGCATTCCCTACGGACGCATTTACTTAATTCATGTTAAATAAAATTTTATACTTACCTTATTCTATAGAATTACCCACATTATTGTTAATTAACTGAATGAACTGTATTCACACTCCGGACAAATCTCCGCGATTTTTGGAGTGTATTATTGTAATTTTATGTAAAATAAGTTTAAATAAATTAAAAAAAAAAAAAAAAAAAAAAAAAACTGACCTCTACTCGGCGAAAGAAATTTTCCTACCAAATTTCAAGTCTCTAGGTCTCGTAGTTCCAGAGATATCGTGATGAGTGACTATATCTATAGAAAGTCTCCTATATATAATATGTATATAGAAGATAACAATCTTTATTATGGAGTAGGGATTTAAAGTTTAAACAAACATTTAAAAAAAATAGTGTTATATTTTAGGAACACGAAGCTCGGCCTTTGATCTGGAAAAAGTTACACGGGGGTATTATCTTTTTACAACGAAATCGAAATATTACACCTTCCGTAGTGTTTCTTTATAAACAATATTTTTTGTTTTTCCTTCGGGGTGCTAGAATCACCAGGCTACTCTGAAACATGCCACATACAACTGGCTGTGGGAGAAGCAGCTTACCCTCAAGTATACTCCCGCTACATTAAGAGTTTGACCTTCAGCTTTGTTTATGGTAAATACATACTCATATACACATACAATATAATATTATCCAGTATATTATTATTCAGTTCCCGGAAATCACCACTTCCTTTTTTAAGCAACAGGTCTGAGAACTGTCCGGCAGTAACATCTCTCCTTAGACGGACTCTAATATTTATGGTAAGGCTCAGTTTCGTGCAGGCTACAAATGCTTCTGTACTGTACTGTATTGTATCAGCCTGTAAGCAACCCACTGCTGAGCGAAGGCCTTTTTTCCCACATAGAAGAAGATTTGGAGCTTAATCCACCACACTGCTCCACTGCGGGTTGGCGGATAATATTACTACCATAAGTAACGATTATTATAAGGTATCCATGATAACAAACGGGACCGACGGCTTTACGTGCTCTCCGGGGCATGGTTGGGAAACCCACTATACGCCCAGATATACACCCAGACCTGAAACAAATATTGGCACAAATACAAATATCTGCCCGAGAGGAAATCGAACCCACGACCACCGCCATTGAGGCGAGGCGTTAAGGCGACGAGTAGTGCAAGTAGCACTACTACACCAGAACGGTCATCAATGTTTCATTCGTTGCATCGTAGGTATAATTACACCACAAATCAATACGATTTTGTCTCTTAGATTTGAATAAACCCGCAAGTAATTATTTTTTAAATTTTGATTGACTCGGCACAGTCGGTAGTGACCCTGATTTCTGCTCCAGGATCATGGGTTCGATTCCCGCTTCGAGTCTGGGTATAATATGTATTTATTTCTATATGTATATTTATTAAAAAAATGTAAACCAGTCGGCTGTTACCTAAAACACAGGCATTAAGTTGCCTACCTTAGGAACAGACGATTGTGTGTGTATGTCAAACATATATTTATATTTAATAATAGTCCGAGACAGCTTTTATCTCCTCCTTCTTAATTTTAGTGTAAGATAAAGTTAAATTGGTACATGATTTGTAATGTTTTCTGACATGTTCCAACATTAGTCCGTGTTGCCAATCTGTACTAATTGGGGTATTAATGCCGTATAATTGAAAAATGTTTCCAAGTTCACTTCGGTGTCTTCTATATCTGTATCATTGTGAACTACAGATGCCTTGCTGATGAGTCATTTAGTTTAAAACCCTTGACTTAAAACAACACCAACACTGATGTAAAAAATATAATATAAAACACTATTTTACAATAAAGCGATCACACGGTATATTTACAACTCAATTTTGTTACGTTTATTATAAAGTCTTGCCTGTTCCACCAGGAGCACCCAAAAAAAGATATCACCCACACCTTCGTCAATACTGGAAAATATTTGATAATAGACGGATTGAGTTGTCAAACATGTGTCAAAATAAAATATAATTTAAATCAAAAGCACTAAGGAGTATTTATATCGAAATAACTTTCTAACCCATTTTAACCCCGTTAGGTAATGAATTTCGATAAAATACGAAACACTTCAATCAATTCTGTTAAAGAATGTTTATGCAAAATTTGAAGTAGATTGGACCAAGGAATCACGTTGTCCCATACAAACTTTGCCTCCCTTTTTCATCCCCTTAGAGTTAGAATATCGTAAAATCCGTTCTTAGCTGACCTCTACTTGGCAAGAGGAATATTCCTACCAAATTTCAAATTTTTAGGTCTCATAGTTCCAGAGATATCGTGATGAGTGACTATATCTATAGAAAGTCTCCTATATATATATAGATAAAAATATTTTATATATTGATACAGTATTGAACAATTATTATTGAGTGAATTACGTATTGCTCAATGATACTCGTATTCAAAATTAAAAGAAAAAGTGAAATTTAAATAGGGATATTCAGTTAAACTTATTCTATATAATTTTATGTATCATTTTGTAATGTAGATTATTTTATTTAAAAAAAAAAATTGCTTAATTTGTTATTCTTGTTGGTGGTGTAGTTCTGATATTGTATGTATTCACTATTACATAAAATCATTATGAGATTATGAGAAACATCCATGTATTTTTCTTTGATGTATATATGCTCGGGGCAGACGTGTATGTCCTTTCGGGTCTCACCGCACGTGAAGCCCTCGATCTTGATACAATTTTTGTAGTATTTATACATTATCGAGTCATAATAAAACACTTTTTGTTTTATTGTTTTTAATCAATTAAATTTTTTATTGAGTAAATTGTTAATAAACTCGGTAGTTTCATTGAAAAAAAAAAAAAACAAAAATATTCATAACTTTTCGTGCAGTGAAGGTATGGCCATGCTGTAGAAAGATTTTTTGTTGGAAATTACCTCTTTTATCTCCCTGTTTCGATCGATCCACGACTTTTTGACCATTCTGAATATTATAACAAAAAAAAAATCAAATCTATATTTTTTTTTTTCATATTTATACAATTCCTGTATTACTTAAAATCTTAAATAGATGAATCCTGACTAACCTATGTTGTTTGTTTCCGTTACAGATAGACTACGACTGGCTCATTAAAAATTCGGGCTTAGTTACGAACAATTTTGCGATTCCAGTGGTCGGAGAGTGTCAAACTACCAAAATTAAAACTTAGACTAGTGTTATATTATATAAGAAACATACGATAGCATCAAAGTTATTTTTATCAAATTTGATGAGTGAACAGGAGGAAATAAAATGCTCCTAAACTTTATTTGTCTTTGAAGACAAGCGATATGAGAGTAAGACCAGAGATAAGGAAAATCTGTTGAAACACTCTGTTGGCACTCTGACCAAAGCAATCAGATTATTGCTCATTGTTCCTCTTTAGTACCTTAAAATGGAGCGAACATAATTAATCGACATCGAAAGAAAAGAAAATATAAAATAAAAGATTAAAAAACGATGAAAATATATATCTTAAATACGTATCTTAATACGTAAAGAATATGTTACCTCAAAAAGAAATATTTAAATAAATATTTCTTTTCAGGATGCTTAAAAATAAAAGAGACTGAAGAATAAAGAACTACAGTTAAGAATATAATTTTTAAAAATAGTAAAATGACAGCCAAAGCGCCTGCTTAATTCAAACTACTAGTGAATGTACAAACTATGTGATTTTAAACGAATGTATTACTAAACTATTGTTCAGATGCATTTTCACTCCTATTATTTTAAGATAGTATATATTTATAAACATGAGGGTGATGTCTAATAGTAAATAGTCCTAATTTTATTGCGGTGACAGTATGCTTGGGTCAAGCTACAACTCGTATTAAGAAAGCAGTGATATTTCATTCCATTCTTGTTCACCAAGCTTGCAAACTGTAGCCAAGTACCGTCGCAGGTGAAACTGAGACACGACTAGGTGGTAATTTAAAAAAATATATAAGATTAATCTATCGTGTTGTTTAAAAACTTTGAATAGTATGTTTTGATATAAAAAATATGTTTGTATTTTGAACGTGTAAATATTACCTACTATTAAGAATCGTTAATGTTCAAATTCTAAGCAAATATGTACCTATATGATATATATATTTATATAAAATTTACATTTATTTGTTATAAATAACTTTTTATTCTTATGTGTAAACAATGAGAAAGTGAAATAAAAATTATTTTAAATACGTAATTTCCGAATTTTATTAGGTAACTACTAGTAGATATAACATTTATAAAAATAAGGCTTGTTCAAATGTTGAATTTGTAACATTAGATGGATATTTATATATTCAATAGATCTACTTATTGTTAGTACCTATGTAAATGTTATATACTTTGTAAGCAACAAAATATAATAAGGTACGTGTGTTTTATTTACAATGTTATAATTAACGGACTCAGCGGGAAATTATGGTAATTCAAAATTGGTGGAATATCGAGTTAAAATAATCCAAAAAAAGAAATCCAAAAAATATAAAACGCAATAAAACTACTAAACCAATAAAAATAGTAAGTGGATAAATCAGGCGAAATAATTAATTCAGCCTTAAGCTTTTTTTAAATTAACTTTTAATAGTATAATAAAAATGTAGAATTTTAGATCTTACATATATTTTATATAAATTTCATTACTTTTCTTTACTCTCTCATAAACTGTTAACTTAAACTTTGTTATCTTTTTTTTCTCGTCTAAAATAACGAAAACTAAGAAAGGAATAATATTGTATACATATTTTTATAATAACAGAAATAATAAAGCTGAAAATGAGAAAAACAGACAAAACAGTGTATAGATATAACAAAATCTCTTTTATTTAATCCTGTTTTTATTTAGTTTACCTACCTCTTTTTAATTTAATTTTAATTGGTTACAAAATCTTAAAGATTAATATACCTATATCTTAACTTGAGTAATAACTTAAGAGTATTAGTGCAAAATTCGAAATATATAACTTGACTACAATTACTAAGATCATTAATTCATCATAGAAGTTATATAAAAGTTCAATCTAAAGTTCGTTAAACTTTCATGCAAATTCTGATGTATCAATGACTAAAAACTAAATTTAGAAAAGTGCATTAGTATTACTTAATACTATTTAGTTTCCTAAACATAGTATTTGAATTTATCATTCTTAATTAAAATGTTGTCAATTCAGTAGTTATAAAAATATAATCTAAGAGGACACTAGTAAAAAGACTGTTATAGGACCAAATACATTGATATTTTGAAAAAAAAAAATTGTAGGGTATTCTATAATTAACACAGAAGCCTTTTTTTTTTAATCCATACGAGTCAGGATACTAGATAATTTTATCCCAAAATCCAATGCAATTCCTTTGGAAGATGAGGAGGTTGAGATGATGTACCTAAGTCAAAATATGTAGCCGTAAACGAAGTCGCAGGTTGAAATTTCGTAAAATATGAACAAATAAAGATCAATATCGTATACCATAACTTCAAGATGTACAATATAAATCTGCCTTCGCTTCAAAAATAGATTTTTTTTTAGTAGTTATGTTGGTTTTGTTCCATTTTCAGGGGAAATTTGAGGAAATTCGTTCCTGTCAATATTTAAAATAAATAATAATTTTATATTATTCTAACTCTATTGGAATCGGAACAACAAATAGGCGCTTCACCACACTGCACTTGACTCAAGATGATATAATGAAGTGATTTGAAATCTAAGCAAAAATCTAGACATAATATATTAATATGAATGCTTATTTACAATTCAAAACTTAAAATAATTATTTACAAACAGTTTTGGTACAAAACATGTCCGCGTGGAATGGCGCCAAAAATACTAGCAGCATTTCCCCGTTGAATCGCAATTCCGATTCTTTGAGCAAAAATGCACCAGCCCTCCTGTCACCAGTGGAGGCTATGAGACGTGGGGTTAATTCTTGTATGAATGAAATAATCAAATAATAATAAATAATCAACTAAAAATCAAAAAATCAAAAAAAAAATCTTTTATTGAATGCTTTACATATTTAGAAAATGATAACACACGGTAAACCATTTGCCATTGTTATTTTACTTACTATAGGTATTATTGTGTATTTAGACAACATTACTAATTCGGTGAGCAGCCATCTTGACATCAGAATGACAAGTTGTTTCTACACCAGTAGAACAATTTTGTTTTTAATCTATGTCTAGCAAGGAATTTATATGCAAACTGGAATGCTCACGTGCACTCAAAAGACGTTACTACGGCCGGGATTGCATCTCTTTCTACCATGGATTCAAGGCAACTCTCGTAAGAAAGAGACAAAATACCAGTAGTCAACGAAATGCTCGGAACGATTTTTCACTTTACATGTTATAAGCCAATGTCAACCTTATGTTAAATTCTTCAAGGTGCATATTTGAATATACAATTTTATTAAGTAAGCGTTACAGTTATGATATAAATTCCTTGATGTCTAGCAATTTTATGGTCTTTTTTTCATCACATCCAGGCTCCAGCATATACTAAATAAGAAAAAAGGTCTATACGAAACAAAAAGACGATATCGAACAAACAACTACCACTCTTCTATAAATATTTGGCTAGGGAAAGTTTTTTTTTTTTTTTGCTATGAAAAAGTTAGGGAACGTGATAGTCATACTTAGCAGTAAAACAACTTTACATTACAGTAATAGAATTTCGTTCAGTGATATCCACTAAAACGGAGTGGAGACGTAGTGTGTGAATAACGAAATTCTATTGGTTGTTTAAACACATCTCCGCACATCTCTTCTCTGGTAGAGTCCGGGCCTTACTGCGTGCTTACGAAAGATTTTACTAGCTTACAGTCAAGTAAGCAGCCAGCGGATTGGTTCCTTAATCATTAATAGTGTTAAGTGACACACTCAGTTGAGATTAACTTCAAATTATCACACAATTTTAAATGTTAACAACCTACAAGTCTTCTACACCCTCTTATGTGATTTATTAACACTTTATTATACGTACAGTATTATAAAAAGATACATGTAATTGAAACACAAGTATGAAGGCTACCTTCGACCTATGCCTTTGTCAAAATGGATTTGTACGTAGCAATGCGCTAAAATATCAAAACTCTACATATTACTGACGCAGATACTGTGTACATTAAATTATCATTGATCGCCTTTATTTATTTGGTTTTCCCACAGGGCTACAGTATGGGGTCCTTCAAGAGGGGAGTATATAGAAAATTTTTGAAGGATCGGCTACGCGCATGTGATGCCCCTGGTGTTGCAGGCGTCCATAGGCTACGGTAACCGCTTACCATCAGTGATCAGGCGGGCCGGGCCGTATGCTTGATTCCCATCGGCGTGGTATAAAAAAAATAACAATAGTTTTGAGATCTCAAAACGGTCGTAATTAGATTCAAGTCTATATTCGACAACTGTACCAAAATATACTTTATACAAAGCGAACAAGACTAGCCTTTCACAAATTGATAGGTTCTTTTTAAGCGCACCTGATTTTTCTATATTGCAAATTACGTAAATTGACTTATGCCAGCCAGGATGTGCTCGTAGAAGGTGGATTTGCTCGACTCGGCTAGGATATCATCGATTTCTCAGCCTACAGCCCTAACCCCCAGCCGTTTGATCTCCCTGCCAGATCCTCCACCCACCTATATTTATCTATGAAAGTTTATGTCAATTTATTATATGCCTTATATAAGTATTGTATTATATTATGTATATGAATGTATGTATTCGTATATATCGAACGAGTGGAGTAAAACAGGTAAAATAATAATAAAAATTTATTTGATTTATAACTATCGTAAATATTAAATCTCGAAACGATTTATCGAATATTAGTTTCAGAATTAAGTACTCGAATCAAATATAACATCCATACATTTGAAGTAAATTAGACGCGAATTTTGAACATCATTTTATTTAACGTAATACTTAACTTATTTCTGCCTTAACTTCACTTTTATTAAAAGAGGTCATGCGTGAATTCAATAGAAAATTTTCCAAATATTTATCTACATTAATATTTATAATGAAACTTTTTGTTTGTTTGTACGCTAACGGGAACTATGCCCGAAACTTGATTATTGTTGAAGGTGAAAAGGTGTACAGGACATAAAAACAAATAAAAATCCTGATCGAAATTGATGAATCTATTTTTTTCATTTTCAGAATAAAATTAAACACAGGAATGATATCACATCTATACATATAATAAAATGGTAGAAAAGTCAAAACTGTACATTGAATATTTTTTAAAAAGAATACTTGGGGTGTGATCTACAATCGATACCGAAGCCAAAAATATAGTTTTTAGAATTTTTGTCTGTTTGTCTGTTTGTCTGTATGTATGTCCGGGATAAACTCAAAAAGTACTGCATGGATTTACTTCAAATTTGGCACGAATATTATTAAGAAGTCGGGTCATAACATAGGCTACATATTATCACGCTATCACCTACGGGGAACGAGCAGTGAACCTTTATTTCTTCAACGCATTCTGTAACAGCGTGTAATCTAACGACGCATATTTGAATGTTGTTATTATGTTAGTAACCATGCTATAAGCTATCTTCACACTATAAAAATCACGAAATATAAGTAACTTAGGCTGATAAACATAATAAATGTAAGAATGAATGTTATATAAGAAATGAATATAAGTAGTATCAAGACAAGCAGCGCCATCTATGAGATTTTAAAAACATCAAGTCGAATTACATGTGTAAACCCTTTTTGGATATAAATAATTTAAATTTGATCATGTTGGCGAGGTTAATAGTTGTTTACAAAAGTCATAGATGGAGTTGTGCATTTTAATAAAAATTAAAATGCACAACTCCATGATGAGCAAGACAATTTAAAAAATGTGTTTATATAAGTTTTAAGCTGCTTCATCTATGTCTTATAAAATTCATCGAGTTTTTCTGTATGTAATAACAAACAGAACTCAAAAAGAACTGAATAGATGTATAACAAAATTTAAACTCGAAAACGGCACGCTATTGCTGTAAGCAATTTGAGCTAAATAACGAAGAAAGAGGAAAATGAAGCATGCCATATATGTTATAAAGATAAGAAATACTTATGCTTCTCCGGAACCTATTTCCTCAAAAGATGTGGAACGGGACCCGCCTTAAAGTCATCTCGCTCCACAGACACACCATTGAGGTGGAAATTCTTACGGGTTGTGGCGTCGGCGAAGCAGTATTTATACCACGCATTCCCCTCATTCCTCATAACTTCCCGTTCCAGTTCAAGCGCGTACAGTTCCTCGTGAGGTTTTGCTTCGCGATGACCATCAATAAGTCGCAGGGGCAGACACTGAGGGTAGCTGGTTTCGACCTCAGGACGAGCTGCTTCACACGGGCAGCTGTACGTCGCGTCGCTTGCTCCCGCGTCACCAGTCCTGACTCTCTTTACATTTTGGCTGCGGAGAGCCAAACTACTAATGTTGTTTATCGAGAAGTCCTATAAATATGTATTTTTACCCTATTCTGTATTCCTTATTTATTATTTTCTCCATCCGTTTCAGTCACAACTTATGACTTAATTCAGCAGAATCACCATAAAGTCATTTATTCAAAGCAGGCTAAAAATAAGTACTTTTTGAAAGTCAATTTTACAAAAGACAGTCTCCCTCTGTTACTGTACTTTCTGTAGATATGAAATGTAAAGAAGAAACGGGTAAATGAATGTTATTTTAAAAGGTATAATCGTAGGTATTTTTGTTGCTGTATAGCGTTCACGCAGACGACGTCGCGGGCAGCAGCTAGTAGTAAATAAAAACATTTTCGTTTTCTTGTATTCGCTATGAGTGCGACTGCAGCGCCAGACACAATATGAACTACAGGAGGCTGTCATAAAATGTTTTTATACGTATGGCAATAGCAAGGAAAATAAAAATAAATAAATATTATAAATAATAGTAAAAAGAAAAAGTTATAAAAAATATGTGTATATAATCAGAGTTAAAAGTGCAAGCACGTCGCGGCGTTAATTTATTTTATTAACAATGAGGAAAGCGCTTCAAAAACCAGTCATGAGCAGCAGTGGGGCAAACCGAGTGTACGTCAATTCACAAAAAATAAATAATCCAAAGGAGAGTATTTTAAAAATATGATACCACACAAATATAAACAATTACATGAACCTCAAAAAGTTTCAATCACTGAATTGAAAGATGATTCACCTTTAAAACTAATAATGCAAGCACAATTAAAAGAAAATAATAAACACACAGTGAGAAATGTTATGAATTCTTTATTAGCGCAAGTTGAATTAAATTTGGAGAAAGAAGAATGCGCTGTGTGTATTGAAAATTTATTAATTTTCCAAGAGGAATATTTTATTTACAAAAGTGAATATGATATTGATAGTGAAATACGAGAGTTTTATTTAAAAAATGTGCAATTATCAGAACAGTTAATTAATTTAATAAAAAACGTTAATTTTTTTTTTTTTTTTTTTTTGTTTATTAAATTAGAACTAAAAATTTTTTTTTTTAATTTCTCTTTCACATTTTCACACAATTTCACTTCAAGTTTTTTACAAATTAATTTTTTTTTTTAATTTTTTCGTAATGATTTTTTCGATAAAAATAATTATTAAAATTTTTGGATGTCGGCTAACTTAATTTTCATTTAAATTTTCCGAATTATTGTTATTGATAAAGTTAAGGTTATGGTAGTACTTACTTCAGCCTTTTAACTGCATCTATCCACTGATTCCGTTGATTTCTTTTCCATTGAGCAGTCGGAAATTTATAAAACTTGCACTCACTTTTTCTGCTGGTATTCTTACAATTTACAACACAACAACTTTGGTGTCTCATTTTTCTTTAATTTATTTAAATTAAAACAAAATAAATACTCTCACGTGTACTTGCTTACAATTTTAGGAATAATAGCCCCCCGTAGTACCGAAAGTGACCACTGCGAACGCCTCAGTCGATTTAATTTCCCCTACCATGGCTTCACTCACAGCGAATAGTTTATTTCTAAGCTGTAACCATTTACCCAATTTGTATCTTTTTATTAATAGTGATATATTTATCTATAACTTGACACGACGCATGTGTATAAAAAAAAGAAAAATATATACTGTTCTCTTATATTTACGCGAATTTTATTCATTTAATTAAAAGTCTAAAAAACGGATTTTATCGCGTTTATTTAAATTTACTGTTTAACAATATTTAATTTAAATTATTTCCCGACGTTTCGGACCCTTTACAGCGTCCATGATCTCGGGGGACTCAGTTCCCGAGATAAAATCCGTTTTTTAGACTTTTAATTAAAAGAAAAATATATATTTACCAAATCATACTAATAAACTGAAATGTATTTTCAAAGAAATTCTTAAAAGATTGTTTCATTATTATTACCTATATTAAAATTTTAAGTCAAAATTAAAACCAGAGAGACGTACATACACGCATGCACGTGACAGATTAGGGTAAATGTTATAATTCATGTTAAAATATGTAAGCTTTATGTTTTTGGGTACTTGACAGATTAAATATTATTGAGTACCGTTGCTTATAAAACAAATGTAATGCCATCAAAAACATAACTTGTAAAAAGAAACCAAGTCTCGCAACTCACTTCTTCTTCCGTAAAAAGTTGTGAGATCCATGTAATACCAAGTCGGCTAATTTATTCAATCCCTACTTAAGGGTTCTTCTGTTTTAAGTTATTACGTTAGTAGCTAACCTAACAACATCGTATAGTGATCATATCAATATTAAAAATCTTTGATGTTTTAAATAAATAGACTGACTTGGCAATCGCAACAAACTAAACAATCTAATTTAATAT
This sequence comes from Euphydryas editha, assembly GCA_036937285.1. Lineage (NCBI taxonomy): Eukaryota > Metazoa > Arthropoda > Insecta > Lepidoptera > Nymphalidae > Euphydryas > Euphydryas editha. The sequence goes on along the minus strand of JAUPFZ010000011.1, from coordinate 7,899,441 downwards.
AATATTCCTATGTGTTACTTCTTAGATACATTGTTTTCATGCGATTGCCAAGTCAATCTATTTACAAGTTATGTTTTTGATGGCATCTCATTTCTTTTTGTAGACAGTCCTACTTATTTTTCTTTCTGGTGTCTTCTACTTCTTTAATATCAACAACGTATTTTCTTAAAGCCTTCGCTAGGTCTAATGAGCTTTTCTTATTTTTGTAGATATTCTTCCTCTTTTTCTTTTCCGATACGATACAGATATATAATTTGATTGTCATGTCATACATATTGTGATCTCAAGTTGACAACTTGAAATACTTGACAAGAGAGATGAATGATGTATGTTTTGTCAGATTGCTGTCGATTTTTTACACCTAAACTTCCATAAAAATAAACTTTTAAAAAATATTTAAAAAAGTGAATGTATACTTATGTACGTACGTAAAAAGTTATACTTATAATAAGACCATGCGCCGAGTTAATGGTTCTATGGCCATCTATAAACAGACCCTGAAAACCCACTAAAACAAAGTACTCGTCAAGACGAATCAAAGGAGCCGAAACTCGATTGGGGTGCGTCGTTTTATTACAGATTTCCTATGACCACCTTCTAGCTACATCATCAAACCCTGGTTACCATTGAAAGACAAACTACTCGTCTAGAGGATTCAAACGAGCCCGAACTCGATGAGGCTGTGTCGTTTCATTGCGAAGTTCTTATGACTGCGTTTCAACTCCATTATCAGATTAGACCCTGGTAACTATCTAAAAACAAAGTACACGTCAAGACAAATCAAACGAGCCAAAATTCGATGGGGTTGCGACGTTTTATTACAGAGTTCCTAAGATCACCTTCCAGCTCCATCATCAGACACTGGTTACCTTTGAAAGACAAACTACTCGTCAAGACAATTCAATCGAGCCCGAACTCGATGGGGTTGCGAGTTCCTATGAGCACCTTTCAGCTCCATCACCAGACCCTGGTTACCATGAAAGACAAACTACTCGTCAAGATGATCCAAACGAGCCCGAACTCGATGATGTTTTGTCGTTTCATTGCGAAGTACCTTTGCCTGCCTTCTAGCTCCATCAACAGATCAGACCCCGGTAGCCATCTAAAAATTAAGTACTCATCAAGACGAATCAACGAGCATAAATTCGTTGTGGTTGCGTCGTTTCATTATAGAGTTCCTATGACCACCTTCCAGCTCCATCATCAGACCCTGGTTAGCATTGGAAGATAAATTACTCGTCAAGACGATTCAAACGAGCCCGAACTCGATGAGGTTGTGTCGTTTTATTGCAAAGTTCCTATTGCCACCTCTCAGCTCCATCATCAGATCAGACCCTGGTAACCGTCTTGAAACAAAATACTTGTCAAGCCGAATTTAACGAGCTGAAACTCGATGGGGTTGCATCGTTTCATTACTGATTTCCTTTGACCACCTTTTAGCTACATCATCAGACCCTGGTTACCATTGAAAGATAAACTACTGGGCAAGAGGATTGAAACGAGCCCGAACTCGATGAGGTTGTTTAGTTTCATTGCGAAGTTCCTATGGCCACCTTACAGCTCCATCATCCGATCAAACCCTGGTAACCATCTAAAAACAAAGTAGTCGTCAAGGCGAATAAAACGAGCTGAAACTCGATGGGGTTGCGTAGTTTTCATTAGGGTGTTCCTATTACCACATTCCAGCTCCATCACCAGACCCTGGTTACCATTGAAAGACAAACTACTCATCAAGACGATCCAAACGAGCCCGAACTCGATGAGTTTGTGTCGTTTCATTGCGAAGTTCCTATAGCCACCTTCCAGCTCTATTATCAGATCAGACCCTGGTAACCATTTCAAAACAAAGTATTCGTTAAGACGAACCAAACGAGCCAAAACTCGATGGGGTAGCGTCGTTTCATTACTGAGTTCCTATGACCACATTCCAACTTCCCATTACCATTTACCATTGAAAGACAAACTTACTAGTCTATAGGACTCAAACGGGCCCAAAATCCTTCCTTTGGCTACCTTCTAGCTCCTCCTTCAAAAAAAAGCACCATGTAATCATAATATTGCATTGTCACATGATTTACTATTATTTTGGATCAAATTTAATTTGCAAGATTTGATGACAAATATCGAGACAGGTGAAACAAAATAAAAGCTTGTAAAAAGTGAGTTGACACATCCAGCGCAATGAAGTAAGTTAGCGCAATTGCGCGGCGCCTACTACTTAGCTTTATGTTGTCGGTTTTTTGTCACAGAGTACACGCGCATCGTATAAAAATTTACTCTCATCAAGAAGTTATAGCTTTAAAATACAAAAGTTATTTTGAGTCCTTATTTTCTATATTTATTTTTATTTAATGTTAATATACATTAATTAACAGTTATTGCTGTTATGACTCACTTAATCAATCAGGTGCATTCTAATAATGACATAATTATATGAACTCAAAAATGATGATCACGCTGGCGAAATGGTGCGCGCTGTTGTATATTAAGCGGGAGATCCCGGGTTCAATCCCCGGCAGAGTAAATTTTCTTTCTCTGATCTGCTTTGGTGGGAGTCTTTGGTAGTGGCTAGTTACCACCCTATCGGCAAAGACGTGACGCCAAGCGATTGAGCGTTTTGCTACAATGCAGTGTAGAAACCGATTAGAGGGATAGGTTTAATATAGCTGCCAAATGAATAAAATAAAATAACTTATGTACGGGAAGCGTGGAAGCCGTGGAGCAGGCAAATCACCTCAGCCAGTCGCGGTTATGATTTATTAGTGTTCTTTAATACTTTGCGTGATTTTGGTACAGCTACATAAGACATGTCCCATTCTTGCTTTTTCATTCCGTTGACCATTTTACAGGTTACCTTTGAAGATAATTATATCTATACTTCAGCCAAATTCGATATGGAATGTTTACCAACAAACCGTTTCTTAGCAACCAACTATAGGCAGATGTTTACAGCCTATTGGAAAATAATTATAATAATTATATTTTTTAATATTTATACATAGTAGTACAAGCTACATAAAACTTGAAATAAATAAGTCAGAAATTAGATATATTTATATATTATCTATAATTATGTGTAAAATTTACTTGTTAACGTGGGAATACTAATTTCCCACTGAATGATTTCTAAATATTTTAATAAATATGTATATGCCTATATTAAAATTAGCTACACTATCCCTGAATAGCATTCAAATAAAACAACATTTGTTTTAAAACGGATTTAATATGATTAAAAATCTATGTTTAGACACTCATTCTCTTTTATAATTTATTTTACTTTACTTACGTTGAATAAACATAATAATTATAATATTTGAAATTGTGCATAAAAATCGATAACAATTTACCATTACCAATAAAACGACTGATCAAAAAAAGACCAAATGTTGCTTATCTGAGAAATTTTCCTGTCAGTGCAAAAATGTAGGGTAGTTAAATGTATATTAGTAATTACAAATTTGTTAATTTTTGTTATAAGCAAATTTTCTTATATATTACGTATTTGGGGGTTAAGTTAAGTTCTAGGAAACAATGTTGAAGTAAAATTTTTAATGTATACTAGGAAATTGGTGATAAATTACAATTTTTCATTACTAAAAGTGTGACAACCCTATACACGATGACATTTAGTTTGTTTACATAAATTCCACATCGAATTTGGCCCAAGTATAGGTACCTATCTACACCTATTATTCCACTATGTTATACTTGTACGGGTACATTGATTCATTCACTGCAAATGTAACTTTGTAATCCTATATATTTATATGGGATTACAAAGTTATTTATGCAGTTGGTGTATCTAGAAAACTGTACCGAAATTGCGAAATATTTCAATTTTTCCTTGGTTTATATACTAAACACTAATGGTATTCTAAATTTGAAGCTTTTATGTCTGCTAGAAGTGCCTTAGAGTTTTGATGATCGGTCAGTCAGTGAGTGACAAAATTCGAAACTTTGACTAATTATAATTCTTAAACTACTGGTTTAAATTGAATGAAATTTGAAATATACCGTGTTTATACAATTTCTGCTTGGGTATTGAAAATTCAGACTTCTAGTTTTATCCACAACGAAGTTATAGGGGGTCGAAAATGGCCTGAGTTGCTTCGAGAAAAGATAGTACGGCCGTGCCACTTTTTTTTTTGCTCGACTTGGCGGAGGCACTGCCGTGCCTCCAGATAATGATTTATGAGTTTAATGCATAAAAATTTAATATTGTTAATTGTTAAAAGTATTTTGAATAGTTTACCTTTGTTTATTTTTACGATTTGGTATTGTTTAAGATGTTTTTAAATATCATACTAAATGAGAAAATCAACTGACTCACAATATAATAAAATTATAAAAGGGAAGGTAGTGTAATATTTGATGGTTAGAGTCGCCACAACCACGGACCAGGCAGCACTGACAAAGATCCCCATGGAGGAGAAGTCTGGCCTTTTCGCCGAGGCCAGCCTGTCGCTGTAGGGATCCTGTTTTTTTTTTTTTTTTTTTTTTTTTTTTATACTAGACCTCCCTATAAGGGGAGACTGTTTTTACAATTTTCACTAATTTTCTTGTATTTTAATTTTTCATCAAAACTCAATCATACTACTCTATCTTATGCTCTGATCGTCACTCATGCTTCATCCCATTTTCATCTATCATTCATCGTCATTCACTCATATGCTGAAGGCGTGTGTGTACTTAAGGCTAATTCTAACACTGGGACAGTAAGGGGGGAGACAGGTTATTACTTTTTATTAATTTTACAAAAGTCCTTAGTTACTAAAATTTTACAATCTTTACCAACTATTTCTATTTACTACAAATTTTTTACATTACAGATTATCTCTAAGAGGCAAGAAAACTTAATTTAAACTACTAAATAACTATTCAACATTTCAAACTTAACCAATTTTTGTTCATATAAAACATTACATTTTATATGAACAATTTACAATCTAGTACTTAACAGCTACGTTCCTATTTTATAACAATTATTCTTATGCTAGTCTATTTATAACATATTATAAGTATCTAACATAATTTTTATATCCTATTGCGATTATTGACTATTTTACAAATTTTTATACAATATTGTAGGAACAGGTCTCTGTTTTTACTGAAAAAGATTTCCGATAACGATTTCAAATCGAGTTTAACGTCTATTTGGTTTTCCAATTTATGCCTCTCGTAATCATGGGCCGGGCAGTCCAGAAGTATGTGGAGGACAGACTCCGAACACGCAGGATCGCAGATGCACGATGGGTTGTCCTTGCACTTGAATCGATGCAAGTACTCGGAGAACCCACCGTGCCCCGTCAGAACCTGGGTGAGAAATCTGTCCACCTTTATTTTACCGATGATTTTGTATGCGGCTATCGCGTCAGGGAAAAACACCCTGGTGACTCCGGCCGTTTCACCAGTACGATACCGCCGGTTCCATTCATCAAGCGATTCCATACGGATGCTTCGCTTGATGAACGAAACCGGGCAGCCGTCGTAGTCGAAAGCGCGTTTCAACTTCAGCGCAGCTTCCTTGGCCAGATGGTCGGCACGCTCATTCCCCTCTAGTCCTGCATGGGCTTTAATCCAGAACAAACTTATACGTTTGTCCCGGAGCAAAGCCCTCTGCAGATGTCCCCGCGCCTCTACGGCCAGGGGATGGAGGGCTTTCGGATTTTTGACGGTGAGCAGTGCCGATGACGAGTCAGAATAAATCCCGACCGATCCGGCCAAGCGGTCCGCGGCCATCTGCGCCGCCCGGCATATCGCCAAGAGTTCCGCCTGGTATACCGTGCAGTAGGACGGCAAAGCAAGCTTGAGGGTTTTGGTTTCGGCGGCGCCAGTCCATACGGACAACGCCGCCCCCACTTTGCCCTCAATCTTGCTGCCGTCCGTGAAGATGTTATAATCATTGTCGCTATTGGCTAAAAATTGTTCCTGGTCAGCCAGGCACTGGAACTCCAGGTCGATATGGCAGGCGGGATGCGGAGACCGCAGAGCCGAGGACATCCGCTCCACCTCCCGATCCCCAATCACGTCCTGGGGCATACCCCTCCTCGCCTCGTATAAGGTCGCGGCTTCGCGGACACGGAGGTCGAGGGGGAGTATCCCAGCGAGCAATAGTGCCGAGTTCAGAGAGGTAGTCCGGTATGCCCTACAAAGCTTCTGCGCGAAGCCTCGCTGGACCACGTTCAGCTGTTTACGGATCCCGAGTTTGTCCACGGCCGGTGCCCAAACGGCAGCCGCATACAAGATCACAGGCTCAACCACCGCTCTGTAAATAGTGCGAATGACTTCAGGATGGAGACCCCAGCTGGCCTTAGCCGCTCGGGCAAGCTGGTGGTAAAAGGCGACCGCGCGCTTGCAGACGTTCGCGACGTGGGTGTTGAAGGTGAGGTAGGGATCCTGTTGCCTGCAGATCAAGAACGCGGCAAGAAGGCGGCAGGGGCTTAGTACGGTATTGCACTCCCAAAGTGCCGAGTCCGACATAGGTCTGGGACTGCCACCCGGGCGTCCTGGATATCATCCGAAAATGAATTCCCATGCGACAAAAAAAAAAAAAGCACTGACAAAGATAAGTAGATTATTGTATATTATTGTTATAACGATTATTTTCCGTATTTGTGTTAATATTGTGTTATTATTATAATATTGTTATAATGATGGAATATTGTATTTATGGTTTATTATTTTAAAAATAGTAACTGTTGAATTTTTCGCCAATTCTTCTCATCAGAATCTACATTCCGAATCGGTGATAGCTTCATATTAATTATAATCAATTAGTATAAACAATATAATAATATACTTTGTAAAATGACTATTCAAAAGTGCTTTTGAAGCCTAATTGAATAAAATTTCTTTTGTGGGATATTCATGGCCAACTAAAATGCCATGAGTAGCTAACAAATTGAGGTATTCACTTGGTCTGGGATCTTCCGTGTTGTTTGTTACGTCTATATTAATATCACCCATGATTATTATATTAGGAAAATTACAGTATAATTTAAGTACACTGTCTAATGAATTGATAAAGTTGTCTATATTTTTGTTCGAGGGAGACCTGTATATGCCAAGAACAATGGTGTCTAAATTTATTTTAATAATAATAGAGGTTGCATCGGATAGTGCTACTTCTGCTACTGCACATGACAGTATTTGATTGGTATAAACTACAACACCATCATTTTGATTAATATTATTATTTGAGTAACAAATATTGTACCCCACCAACAAAGGAAAATTGGTAGATTTATTGTTCCATGACTCTGTCAGTATATAGATGTCACAATTTATATCTAACCTATTGAGACCTACCAAATTCGGGTATGTTTTTATGAATGCTCCTGGTATTTTGTGTTACTCTTACTCTGTAAAATGTATTCAAACATAAAATTCGACCAGAGACGATAGTAAGGATGATGCTCTCATCGAAGGCAGTGTGGGATGCAGCAAGCACATTCGCGACGGACGTCCTCCAAGATCTCCGCAGGACCGAAAGGTAGCAAGCTAACGATAAAAGCAACTAGAAGAAAGGAAGCAGTGGTTTTGAATCAAGATGGAAGAGCGTGAGCTAAAGCTTCTCCCCGTAATAAATAATGGCGATTCCGCGGAGAAACAGAGGCAAAAGACAGAGGAGGTTTTTAGTCGGTAAGGGCATATCCGAGTCCGACATAACAGACACAACATCTAGCCCACAAAAGAGGCAGAACATTTAGCCCTGATGATACGTATACTTTATTTTACAAACCTCTGAAAAACAAAACATACATATACTATATAGTGCACACGCACACATATGTACATACAGACACTGACACTCTACACGTGTCATATTTTATTAACTTAGTTGAAAATCTCCTTGCTAAAGTACTATATGTAAAAATTTCTGTAAACAAAATATCTTTATTTACTTAAGCTTTATATTGAAGTTACTTTTGAAAGTAGTAGTGACTTAGAAAGTGACATCTTATCAAAAAACTTCATGCTTTTATTAAAAATGTAAGGTTAGTTACTAGCATGTTTATTGTTTTACATAACTATTACTAATATTAAGCTCTTGATATTCGTTTTTTCTACATTGCATACATATTCAGGCTTATTCTATCTAATAAGATAATTAAATCCTAAGAGACCGCAAAGAACTGTTTTTTGCCAGAAACCGTACCGAACCGAAGCGGAAAAAAAATCATTGAAATTCACAGACACTTCGCCCCTGACTATTTCGGAACGGACATGGCTTGTTCAAATATAAATTAATTCATACAAAAGTATACCTACAATCGATATTAGCCTTTACTCCGTTGTAAAATATAAATCATTCTTAAAACACACTCCGTAAGTTCATAGCCTAGCGGATAATGCTGACAGTTTTTCCTTAGTCATCGTGTTGTTATCCGAGTCACAGTACATATCAGAGACCGCGGACGCGGTGGTCGTTGGCTTTTAAGGGTAGGTTTTTTTTTTTTTTTAAATTAAAATAATAATTTTATTTTTTTATTTTTTTTTAGTACATATTTTTATCAAAAATTATTTTTATACATAAAAGACCTATTGGAACTTTGTAATGAAGATCAACTATGAGTTGTGTATTATGAAATAACTCTCATTTTTAATATTACCCTACTCATAGATGATCAAATGGTTTGATTACTATATTCAATTGACAATGTAAAATCGTTACTAAGTTACCACACAAAAAAAAATCGCAAGATTAACAAAGTGGCCTAGTAAAGGACTTGTTTTCGTATTCGATTGTTTTGATTACGATTATTAATTTTATTATTGAAATAATAGCTGTCTCAAAATTTAATTAAAATCAAGAATTTACTTTTTTCAAATGATCAAATGTCCACCACCGATTCGAAACGTCTGTAAATTCTAGTGAGAAGAATAGGCAAATAACAGTAAACAAAGTTTTAAAAAAATGTCAATACCCACGGCTTTGTTCGCAACTGAAATTCGTTTCTTTAAGCCTATAAGATAAAGTATTAGCTAGGGAACTGGGGGCAATTTAGGTATACGAGTATGATTTCATCGTCGTTGATACCAACGCGTAATGTAGTCTGGACCTATGTTAACTAGAAAAAATAAGTGGCGAGCTCAGGTACCTCTGTATTTTTTTTTTATTATTATAAATAATTTCGAAATTATAAAAAAATGAAACTGTGAAAAATTATATTATCGTTTCTATCATCAAGTATATCTTATTAAATACATTTTATAGATAGTGAAATTAAAGTTGGCAAAAGTCAGGATGTTGGGAGTTTTTATAAAAATAATAATTAAACTGTAAAAAAGTAATTAGTGCTATATCATTGTATCGTCTTTTCAAGAATTCCTTTTATGTTTTTAAAGCATTTGTTAATATAAGAAAAAGGTGGCAGATATCTACAACTCTATTTTAGATGTTATATAAAAAAAAATATGACATATATATTTTTTTAATTGTATTATTTTAAAAATAAATTATTGTCATTTAATATCATTATTATTTATACTTTTTATTAATATACACAAATAATATTAGTGAGTGTGTATTTGTACTCCTTTGCAGCTGTCCTCAGGTAGTGAAATACTTCTGCCATCGATAATAAAGTCGATAAATAAAAATAGTATCGATTTTTTCTACCTTTTTCATTTTTTATGCTTCTCCTAACTAATAAAAATGTTAGACTTGAAGGCAGAAACGATGTAATAATTTTTTGTTTTATTTTTTAAACATTTTTTTTGCGAACGTACCCATTATCGTTTAAGACACTTATTTTCATAAACATTTTTTGTAAGCTCCTATTTGATATTGCAGCAATTAATGAATGGCAAAAATTGTTTAAAGTGATTATTTTACTTAATACTCTAATATTATCAACCTCTCTCTGTCAGACGATGAAATCATATAAAATTTACTGCCACCAGCTCCCTAGCTATATGTACTCCAGCTTAAGATAGCTTTATGTTCAAAATTTTTTTGTAATTTCCGAACCTTGGAATAATAAAATGTTTAAATATCTCTACATTTAGAATTTTATCATATATTATAGAATCCTTATCGGACATGTCAATGATACACATTAAAGTTTTCGGAACGACGCGCTGTTAATAGTTTTAAATACAGCCTTGGTAACACTTACTTTTGTTTATGTATTTCGACGGATTTAATAATAATGTATAATGTAGTACAAACTTTTTGGATTTTTCAGCAATTACCTAATAAATAAAACAAAAATATTTTTAAAAAACCGTTTCTAATTAATGTGATTCTATTTATTATGTGGATTTAATATTAATAAAATATCATAACTAAGTTACGAGTACATTACAAGAGCAAATTTTGAGGATTTTATTTTTTTAACTAAGCGACTTGAAAACAGAAAGAGTATAAAATTTCACATAATTTAAACAATACAAACAATAATGAAAACGTGTTACTAAAAAGATTATACGCATGACAGGATACGATGCGGGCCCACGCAAAAAATTTAAATGAATTTAACATTTTTTTTTTTTTTGGTAATAGAGAAAAAAATACAATATTATATACTCTACGTGCAAATATTACACATAGATGTAGGTACTCGTATCAAGAGTGTATAGCGGTGTCTATACGCTACATAACTACTGATGCTTCAAATTGATGGTTTGCAAAAATAATGTGTCACTAAGTAACGTGGAGTAAGGGCATTTGTGCACTACAAGGAATTTTACTGTCCGGCGGTCCGATTTTTTACGGTCCGATGTGGCACGCCATATAAATTTATATAATTTATTTTGTGCACTATACGTAATTTTACCTTCCGACATTTTACGTTTCCCCATTCATTTTTATCTTGTTTTCATTAAAAAAAAACTTCATACCACATCGGACCCTAAAAAATCGGACCGCCGGACAGTAAAATTTCTTGTAGTGCACAAACGCCCTAAACATGTTCATTCTCGAATAACTCTACCTTGCTGTTAACTGTTTAAAGTTTAGGTAATGTTTACTAGTAATAAAGGTTCATGTTTTCATTAACATGTTTAAATTAAATTATATGTCAATGGATGGTTACCATATAATTACATTACGTGAATATTTTCCATTTAAATACAATGGATTATTTTATTAACCTTTGGCTCTTCCAAACGCAAGCGACATAGTAGTGTTATTATTTAATAGTTATTTATTTTGGGACTAGCGATCAAAAGACACAGTTTTTTATTTTTTTATTTATTATCATTAGTAAGTATGCAATAATAAATGATAAATCGCGTCAGCCATTGGAAGTCCACTGCTGAATGTAGGCCTCTCCGAACGACCTTTGAGTGACCGCCTGGGCTCTGTATGGCTGGTGGGGCGGGTTGGCGCGCGCAGTGTAAAGTGGCGAAGTATGGTGACGCTTGTAATTAATAAATGATAATAATAACATTCTTTTACTACATTTAAAAAAACTTATATTAAATAACTAGTTTTATAAAACTTAAAAATATTAATACTTATAAAATAAACATACAAATTGAAATATATCACTATAAGCTAGTATAATAATTAATTATACTAGCGGTCGCCCAGTTGTCGAAATTCGACCATAATTCATTTAAATTTTAAATCTTAACGTTTTTAATGTTCTATTGTAGAAGACTATACCTAGATTTACATAGATATAAATACGTTAAAAGGTCTAATGATGAATCCAAAACTGAGATATTTTTAATAATACCATTAATTTTTGAAAATAAAATCATTTATCTTTTAAATGGTAGCTCATTGACTGCACTAAATATTACTGCTACATCAGTTTGAACTGCATCATCGAAACAGCGTAGATCTAAATAATAATAATTTACTTTAATGAACATACAAATTCTTTGTTTTGATTTTCAATTCTCTGACAATGATGTTTTATTGCAATGAATGATCGAAAAAAAGGTTTACTGCATTCCAATTCAATGGAAATTTCGCGCATTAAGATTTTATGCATGTTTGATTAAAATTTTTGTGTAATCTATAATTGACAGCAGTTTAAATACACACAGTTAATCCATAAAAACAGAGTTTGAGAACTTTCTATAAAAATAATTTCAAAGTTAAAACAGATGTAATTAAGTAAGTAGTGTATATAGTAGTGTAAGTAATATAAAAAATAATTGAGAAATTTATAAAATAAAAAATAAATAAATTAAAAGCGTAAATCATTGCAACGAACAGTTCGTTAACATAAGTTAACAATGAGTTGCAAAATTTACAAAGTTATCACTAGTCGATTCCTATTATATTATTTGAGTAAAGAAACTTAGTCATTATCGATAAAAAGTACTAAATAAAAAAATAAAATTAAACCACAGCACAATGGTATATGATATGATACAGGAAGGAATTATGTCAAATGTCAATGAATGTGTAATAATTGCAAGGTTAATTCAACAAAATGGCAGCGAAGACGCAATTTCGAATCAGTCGTGCGACGGTTCATACACACCAAAAAAACAAGGCAATGAACAACATTTGACCTTCGCTGTCGAACGTTACAAATACCTTTGATCTTCCACACACAATAAACAACGAAATAACGAAAGCCTGGGAATGACTTTCGTTGGCCTTAATTGATCCGTTCTGGATCACAATTCCCACATCAATTATGCAGTTCGGTAAATGACTTAATGGTTAATTTTTAAGTGTTTTATCAACCGTGCCATTGTGATATCATAATGATTTTTCGATGGGCTATCATTGAAAAACAAATCAAAAACAAAAAGCCATTAGAACACGATTTAAATAGCAAAATCGCGCTGTTGGGTTTTTTGACAAAAGCCTATGAATATTCATTGAATTTTGCTAGTAATTCGGCACATAGCCGAAACATCAAGGAGATAATCATTTAGGTAACATAGTTCAGTGTAAAATTACATTTTCTTTATGAAATACTCGTAACCTGCGTGGAATTCGGTTATATCGCGCGACATGGTAAGCGCGCCGCCGCCGTCGCCACTCCGCGCCCCGCCTACCGCCCGATACGCCATCTCCCCCTTTCCCCGTGCTCGTTTTTTTTTGTCTTTGTCTTAAACAATTGAACAATCTTACATGATTTTATGTTTGACAATAAGGTACTTAAAAAAAAAACATACAAACTTTCGTCCCCTATTTATTTATTTTCGCGATAAAAAGTAACCTATGTCCTTTCCCAAGTTCAGTTCTATCTTTATACCAAATTTCATCAAAATCGGTTCAGTGGTTTAGGCACGAAAGCGTAACTGACAGACAGAGTTACTTTCGTATTTATATATTAGTAGGGATTAGTAGGGATAAGTGTGCGAAATTTCATACTCCTCAAACACACAAACAAGGGGCACAAAGTTTTTGGTTCACGTATAAATATATTGATGATTATATTAGTATCTACCTACATCAAATTGTTTGGTCACCCTAATGAAAGAGACAAAGGGCTCCCGCAAAGCTATTTCGCTCGGACCGCGAATCAGCAGCCTGTGCACATTCCAGGTTGGGTATAAGTTCCTTGAAAGCGCATTGCAACATTGACAATTTAGTTCTTTAGTTCTTTATTACACTTGCATACACACACACGTGTCTTATAACAAGTCACACGATTTGTACTCAACATATAAACTATCATGTTAATTGATAAATAAAATATATTACGAATAGTTTCTCGTGTTTAATGTGTCTAACATCAATTGAGTGATTTATATTACTTAACGGACGAATCTAAAATTATCTTCATTTGCGTGTTTCACATGTGAGTAATAATTAATTACATAAAGTTTCGAACTCAACCCATTGTTAGTGACAATCAATCAAAATAATTAATTCTCTCTGTATTTATTGTAAAATAACAGTCTATACGTAAATATCTCAGGAGGACAAATGCCTCTATTTCTATTTAGGATAAGAATAAATAAATAATAATAAATAAATAAATATGTTTAACACACACACAAGGTCGTCTGTTCCTAAGGTAGGCAACTCAATGCCTGTGTTTTAGGTAACAGCCGACTGATATAATTTTTTTTTAAATAAATATACATATAAATAATACATATATAAATAAACATATATTACACCCAGACTCGGGGCGGGAATCGAACCCACAACCCTCTGAGCAGAAAACAGGGCCACTGCAAACTGCGCCAACGGGTCAGTCAAAAAGAAAATAAAGAATACTTATTAAACCTTTATTTAAAAGAAAAAAATATGCGTGATCAGTAAAATTTACAAGTCTTTTGATTAAGTAGCTTGCTTAATGTCGCTCATTGAATAAATCGATTACTTCACATTGCCTTTGTTTTCTGCAACACTAATATGTGGTATAAAAACTATCAAGCTCATTAAAACTGTATTTAGTACAAAATACTCAAAAATGAAAAGAAACCATATTTTTTTTTATATTTGCTCTTGAACTCATTAAATATAACACGAAATCTTAAAAAGATTTGAATAATGGCTTAGTTTTTAGAATAAAATTATACGAGTGGGTCAGATCGAAACATAAGACCACACAAAATACAATTAATTGAATACCGATCGTATTCTAAACGAATGCAATGATGTTTTAAATAAACATATTTTTTTTAAGTTTCAGGTGTATAATTCAAAATGACAGTGATTTCAACAGAGAATCTGTCTAAGTTAAGTAAATCAAGGGAACCTAATTGGCCCGCGGTCCTTTTTTTCATACATATACATCTCCTTTCATTATATGGAATTTGGTTGGTTATATTTGAAGCAAAATTATTGACAATCACGTTCTGTAAGTACATTTATTTATTTTATTTACCTTTAATATTAATTAATTTGATTATTTTAATAATCGTAATAAATAGGAGCTAAAAAAAGGAGCTAAGAAATAATATTTATTACATAATGTACTTATCAATTTTCATTGTTCGATCTAGTAGAAAATCTAATACGATAAACACAAATACAAACATAGTTTGAATTACACATATGTACATACTTCGAAACAGCATGTATTATACATACATATTTTTAAAAAAGAGCCAAATTATCAATTTTAAATTTTTCTCAGCTGTTCTGCGCAAAACATGAAAATAATATAGACGAGATTTTCGTGGATGTAGAAATATTGACAACATTTTATGTTCTACAAAAACTTTATTAGTTAAACATACGGGGACGTAAAGAGTAAATAAAATAAGAAGTTTAAAGCGGCTGTCATTTCTATAAAAACATTATTTAATGCCAGACCCGCGATTGACGTCTAAAGGTCCCTCGACGCAACATACTATTTCATTCAAGTGTGGGCGCAACGACACTGTCTTGTTCAAAATGAATAATTTTGTATTTGAATAATTTATTGAAGTATAAAGACATTATTTTTTACATCACAGTTTTTATAAATGTTTTTATGTTAGAAGTATTTAATTTTTTGTTTTAAATTATATCCTCTTGATAACAAAATTAAAGTCTGTAATTGATAAGTTTGAACTTGCTACAACTTTTTGAGTACGTATTCACATACAAAAAAACAACTCGAGTGTAACGGTAGTAGTAAGCCAATAAAAAATCAATTCCACGGATTTTCTCCTTACATTGTAAAGCAAAATTTCCCACGATATATAAGCAGTCATAATTTAACGTTCCCAACTCAATACTATTTGAAAATATGTTATAGTACCTTCTTCTAATATCGATTTACTATTATAATAACATGACACACACACACATGTATGTTACTACTGTAAATACGAGACGATATTAAATAAAAAATTACCACAAGTTAATATTTGAAAACTAAAAAATAAGACACAAAAAAAAATTAGCATCAACAAGATTTTAAGTGTAACAAAATGCAAAACAAGTTTTTAGAATACTTAAGTCTTGACATCATCACCGAACGTAAATACGCAAAATAAAAATTACGAATTATTAATATTAATTATATTTATTTATAATTTAGTGGCGACCCTTACACTTTTGGCCACATTAGGAGTAACGACTGGTGCACATAGATTATGGGCCCATAGTACCTATAAAGCTACCTCGAACTTGCGAATAGCTCTAATGCTTCTTCAAACTTTGGCTGGACAGGTAAGTCTAGAATATAATTAATTTTAATTTCTATTTACAATTTAGATTTCCTTACCTAAGAACTCTTTAAGTTTGTTCAACATTTATAAACAAACGTTTATAAACAAAACTATTTTTTTTGAATTAAAAATGATGTATTTGGAGTCTAGAGACTAAAGAGATGGAAATCGACTGCATTTTTTGGCTGTTACTGTTCATACGACAATCGTATGAATAAAAAATAATTATTAGAACGATAATCGTATGAACACTACCGCATTTCTTTATTCTTTTTTTTTATATACACTAAATTGTTAAAAAAATATGTAATCGTGTTACGCAATATTTCCGACAATTTACTAAAGTCTAATATATTTCTTAATGAATAGGCAGGGTTTCATCTTAAAATAAGTCCCATAAGAACTTTATTTTATATATATATATATATATATATATATTGTAAACAACAATTACGAATGACATATTTTTTCTTCTATAGGGATCAATATATGACTGGGTTCAAAACCATAGATTTCATCACGCTTATTTCAAGACAGATTTAGATCCTTATGATTGTAGAAAAGGATTTCTCTACGCACATTTCATTACAAGAATAAGAAAACTTAGCGAATACCAAGAAGCATTAAAAAACTCTATTGATATGTCAGATCTTGAGGAAGATTCAGTCGTCATGTTCCAGAAGAGGTAAATGTACCGAGATATCATTTTCGTAAGCATTGTTTAGGTTTAGCTACGCTTGATATATAAATTTTATCTATATTTATGAAAAAAAAAATGTAACAGGTTTCATCAGTACATTGAAGATATTTTAAATATTTTTGGTGTGCTCTCTATAATCGATGTTGAAGCTAAAACTGTAATTTTTATTGTCTGTCTGGATTTAGACTAATATACCCCGAAACTACTAAATTGATTTGAAGTTTCGACTTATTAATATATAAATTTATACTACGAGGTGGACGCTGGTTACTTTTTATTCCGAAATTCATTTCAGTTCCCTTGAGATTCGGGATGAAAGTTAAAACAGGTACCTAATCGCGGATGAAGTCGAGTACAACTTGTACTTATTTAAATAACGACATCTGACTGATCAATCAGAATTAAATTAGTAAAACTTTTTTTTTTTGATTGTTTGATTTAACCTGCTGCTGTAAATGTATTTAAACCTTTGAGGATATAATGGAAAAATCCACCACCACATCATACGTTTCATGTCCACTGCTGATCGTAGGCTTACCCATCATCTCCATGGGGTTTACCCATACTCGCCACGCTTGGAAAGCGGATTGGCGAGCGCAGTGTGTGCTGGCAGAATATGGTGACGTGTGGAAATTTTATTTTTTGTGTGAGAACTAACGCCAAAACTTTATTTTACGAACTTTAACAAAACTCCTCGTAATGTTCCTATAGGATACAATAATTGTGCTATACCCTAGGACCGTGTATTTATTCATAATAAAAAGTGGAGTGGATACCATTTCCACCACTCCTACTAATCTACTATCTACCACTTCTAATCTATTCATCATATCACTATGCAAAGATATCGATCCTTGTTTCTATGAAAGAAAAAACCAAAGAGACTTGTGCTATTCCAGCCCGGCTAGCATGCGCGCACGACAAAATTTTGTCTACCCCTTTTCTCGTATTATCTCTCTATGTCTACAGTAGCTAACATAGATTTAAGAATTCTTAAATCTATGGTGGCTAACATGCGTGCACGTGATACTCTTCTCGTTACGTCGATAGAAGAGATAACATTAAGTTTTAGATATCTGTGGTATTTATCTCTACGGGAGCTAACATGACATAGTAATTTTGTCGAATTTTGACGTGATTTTGACGTTTGAAGAAGAATATTATCGACGAGATAAAGTAATTAGAATTAATTTACTTCGGAAGAGAATTTTGTTTCTCTAGCATGTTAGGGTAATCGAGAAAATACTTGATGTAGACATATTATCTATCTCTCTCTAGTCAAGAGATATCTCGGTACGTATGCTAGCCCGGCAGATCACAATTTATCTTTATTGCAATTTTCATCCAGCCCGGCTAGCATGCGCGCACGACAAATTTTTTTCTACCCCTTTTCTCGTATTCTCTCTATGTCTACAGTAGCTAACATGCGTGCACGTGATACTCTTCTCGTTACGTCTATAGAAGAGATAACATTAAGTTTTAGATATCTGTGGTATTTATCTATACGAGAGCTAACATGACATAGTAATTTTGTCGAATTCGACGTTTGAAGAAGAATATTATCGAAGAGATAAAGTAATTAGAATTAATTGTCTTTAATAGAGAATTTTGTCTCTCGTAGTGCGCATGTTAAAGTAATCGAGAAAATACTTGATATAGACACATTATCTCTCTCTCTCTCTCGTCAAGAGATATCTCGGTACGCATATAAGCCCGGCTGATCCGTGCACCTGTTCTAACGTGATTGAGTAACATCCATCAACTTTCATATTTATAATAACATTTCGAAAACGTAATTTAAATATTAAAAATCATCGCCCATAAAATAGAAACTAACTGTGCAGATTAATGCAAAAATTTATAAAATGCTACATCAGCTGAAACATAACGCAATGTTCGCATTGACCGGCGAATATGTCAAATGATGACACATCATTATCAATATCTGGAGGCACGGCAGTGCCTCCGCCAAGTCGAGCAAAAAAAAAAAAAAGTGGCACGGCCGTACTATCTTTTCTCGAAGCAACTCAGGCCATTTTCGACCCCCTATAACTTCGTTGTGGATAAAACTAGAAGTCTGAATTTTCAATACCCAAGCAGGCATTGTATAAACACGGTATATTTCAAATTTCATTCAATTTGAACCAGTAGTTTAAGAATTATAATTAGTCAAAGTTTCGAATTTTGTCACTCACTGACTGACCGATCATCAAAACTCTAAGGCACTTCTAGCAGACATAGAAGCTTCAAATTTAAAATACCATTAGTGTTTAGTATATAAACCAAGGAAAAATTCAAATATTTTGCAATTTCGGTCCAGTTTTCTAGATACATCAACTGCATAAATAACTTTGTAATCCCATATAAATATTTAGGATTACAAAGTTACATTTGCAGTGAATGAATCAATGTACCCGTATAAGTATAATATAGTGGAATAATAGGTGTAGATAGGTACCTAGATATAATAATTATCTTCAAAGGTAACCTGTAAAATGGTCAACGGAATGAAAAAGCAAGAATGAGACATGTGTTATGTAGCTGTACCAAAATCACGCAAAGTATTAAAGAACACTAATAAATCATAACCGCGACTGGCTGAGATAGTTTGCCCGCTCCACGGCTTCCACGCTTCCCGTACGTAAGTTATTTTATTTTATTCAGTTGGCAGCTATATTAAACCTATCCCTCTAATCGGTTTCTACACTGCATTGTAGCAAAACGCTCAATCGCTTGGCGGCACGTCTTTGCCGATAGGGTGGTAACTAGCCACTACCAAAGACGGGAGTCTAGTGAGAGTAGTAGTGATCGGTTTTGGTGGGAACCAAAGCAGATCAGAGAAAGAAAATTTACTCTGCCGGGGATTGAACCCGGGATCTCCCGCTTAATATACAACAGCGCGCACCATTTCGCCAGCGTGATCATCATTTTTGAGTTCATATAATTATGTCATTATTAGAATGCACCTGATTGATTAAGTGAGTCTTAACAGCAATAACTGTTAATTAATGTATATTAACATTAAATAAATAAAAATAAATATAGAAAATAAGGACTCAAAATAACTTTTGTATTTTAAAGCTATAACTTCTTGATCAGAGTAAATTTTTTACGATGCGCGTGTACTCTGTGACAAAAAACCGACAACATAAAGCTAAGTAGTAGGCGCCGCGTAATTGCTCTAACTTACTTCATTGCGCTGGATGTGTCAACTCACTTTTTACAAGCTTTTATTTTGTTTCACCTGTCTCGATATTTGTCATCAAATCTTGCAAATTAAATTTGATCAAAAATAATAGTAAATCATATGACAATGCAATATTATGATTACATGGTGCTGATTTGATGGAGGAGCTAGAAGGTAGCCAAAGGAAGGATTTTGGGCCCGTTTGAGTCCTCTAGACGAGTAAGTTTGTCTTTCAATGGTAACCAGGGTCTGGTGATGAAGTTGAAATGTGGTCATAGGAACTCAGTAATGAAACGACGCAACCCCATTGAGTTTTGGCTCGTTTGGTTCGTCTTAACGAATACTTTGTTTTGAAATGGTTACCAGGGTCTGATCTGATAATAGAGCTGGAAGGTGGCTATAGAAACTTCGCAATGAAACGACACAAACTCATCGAGTTCGGGCTCGTTTGGATCGTCTTGATGAGTAGTTTGTCTTTCAATGGTAACCAGGGTCTGGTGATGGAGCTGGAATGTGGTAATAGGAACACCCTAATGAAAAATACGCAACCCCATCGAGTTTCAGCTCGTTTTATTCGCCTTGACGAGTACTTTGTTTTTAGATGGTTACCAGGGTTTGATCGGATGATAGAGCTGTAAGGTGCCCATAGGAACTTCGCAATGAAACTAAACAACTTCATCGAGTTCGGGCTCGTTTCAATCCTCTTGACCAGTAGTTTATCTTTCAATGGTAACCAGGGTCTGATGATGTAGCTAAAAGGTGGTCAAAGGAAGTCAGTAATGAAACGATGCAACCCCATCGAGTTTCAGCTCGTTTAATTCGGCTTGACAAGTATTTTGTTTCAAGACGGTTACCAGGGTCTTATCTGATGATGGAGCTGAGAGGTGGCAATAGGAACTTTGCAATAAAACGACACAACCTCATCGAGTTCGGGCTCGTTTGAATCGTCTTGACGAGTAATTTATCTTCCAATGCTAACCAGGGTCTGATGATGGAGCTGGAAGGTGGTCATAGGAACTCTATAATGAAACGACGCAACCACAACGAATTTTGGCTCGTTGATTCGTCTTGATGAGTACTTAATTTTTAGATGGCTACCGGGGTCTGATCTGTTGATGGAGCTAGAAGGCAGGCAAAGGTACTTCGCAATGAAAGGACAAAACATCATCGAGTTCGGGCTCGTTTGGATCATCTTGACGAGTAGTTTGTCTTTCATGGTAACCAGGGTCTGGTGATGGAGCTGAAAGGTGCTCATAGGAACTCTGTAATGAAACGACGCAACTCCATCGAGTTCGGGCTCGATTGAATTGTCTTGACGAGTAGTTTGTCTTTCAAAGGTAACCAGGGTCTGATGATGGAGCTGGAAGGTGATCATAGGAACTCTGTAATAAAACGTCGCAACCCCATCGAATTTTGGCTCGTTTGATTTGTCTTGACGTGTACTTTGTTTTTAGATAGTTACCAGGGTCTAATCTGATAATGGAGTTGGAACGCAGTCATAAGAACTTCGCAATGAAACGACACAGCCTCATCGAGTTCGGGCTCGTTTGAATCCTCTAGACGAGTAGTTTGTCTTTCAATGGTAACCAGGGTTTGATGATGTAGCTAGAAGGTGGTCATAGGAACTCTGTAATAAAACGACGCACCGCAATCGAGTTTCGGCTCCTTTGATTCGTCTTGACGAGTACTTTGTTTTAGTGGGTTTTCAGGGTCTGTTTACAGATGGCGCGCACCAACCATTAACTCGGCGCATCGTCTTATTATAAGTATAACTTTTTACGTACGTACATAAGTATACATTCACTTTTTTAAATATTTTTTAAAAGTTTATTTTTATGGAAGTTTAGGTGTAAAAAATCGACAGCAATCTGACAACACTGTTTCCGGCTAAACATACTTCATTCATCTCTCTTGTCAAGTATTTCAAGTTGTCAACTTGAGATCACAATATGTATGACATGACAATCAAATTATATATCTGTATCGTATCGGAAAAGAAAAGGAGGAAGAATATCTACAAAAATAAGAAAAGCTCATTAGACCTAGCGAAGGCTTTAAGAAAATACGTTGTTGATATTAAAGAAGTAGAAAACACGGGAAAGGAAAATAAGTAGGACTGTCTACAAAAAGAAATGAGATGCCATCAAAAACATAACTTGTAAAAAGAAACCAAGTCTCGCAACTCACTTCTTCTTCCGTAAAAAGTTGTGAGATCCATGTAATACCAAGTCGGCTAATTTATTCAAACCCTACTTAAGGGTTCTTCTGTTTTAAGTTATTACGTTAGTAGTTAACCTAACAACATCGTATAGTGATCATATCAATATTAAAAATCTTTGATGTTTTAAATAAATAGATTGACTTGGCAATCGCATGAAAATAATGTATCTAAGAAGTAACACAGGAATATTATATTAAATTAGATTGTTTAGTGCGATTGCCAAGTCAGTCTATTTATTTAAAACATCAAAGATTTTTAATATTGATATGATCACTATACGATGTTGTTAGGTTAGCTACTAACGTAATAACTTAAAATAGAAGAACCCTTAAGTAGGGATTGAATAAATTAGCCGACTTGGTATTACATGGATCTCACAACTTTTTACGGAAGAAGAAGTGAGTTGCGAGACTTGGTTTCTTTTTACAAGTTATGTTTTTGATGGCATAACATATATTCGTGAGTTTTAAATTACACTTTGAGGACACGTCTCACATAATTACCGATCAATAATAATTATATATGTCTATATGTCTGTTATGATTTATTTTTTATGATTTTGTTATAATTGAAATAGACCGGATACGAATAGTCTTATAGGAGAAAGTTAACGAAAGTTCTATTATGATAAGAGTCGCGGTCTCGACTCCTGCTCGGATTGGATATTTGTATTCGTATTAAATATATGTCCTTGTAAGTTTCTCCAACATGCCTCGAAAAGCGCGTAAAGCCATTGTCGTGGTTGTTATAAGAAAAATCTAATAAATTTTGTTACAAGAGTATGAAAATTACCTACCTGTCATCGCGCACTGGAGCAGTTTAGTGGATTAAGCTCCAACCCTTTTCCTAATTATAAGACTCTTTCTTCTAGCAGTGGGACATTAACAGACTTTTACAGTTTATATAAAAGAGTGAAATATAGAGATTACTTCCTTTCAGATTTTATTGGATACTCTACGGAATCTTATTCATCCTGCTACCCTTGAACGCTCCTTTAGAATACTGGGACGACTCAATATTGTGCACAATATTCATAATAGGTTTCCTTCGCTATGCGCTAGTGTTGCACGCCTCTTGGTTATTAGAAAGCGGTGTGTGTGTTTGGGGACTTAAGGAAGGCGAAAAGTGAGTTTTTATTTTGCTTAATATGGTACAGATTACTTTTTTTTTAAATGTGAATTGTATTAAAAATACAAAGTATGTATGTAGATTGTACTTAGAACCCTAATATTTGCAAAATATTAAATTGTTACACATCTATGTATCAATAATTGTATGTAAATTATATTGTATACTCAAATAGATAGCTTACGCGTTAAGTGATTAATATAAACCTATTAAAACGATCTTAATACATTTTCAAGCGCTTGCTTAATAAAGCCACCACTTTAATACTTCGAATAACATTGTGGTATTCCAATAATCATAGTTATAATAAAATTAAGCTAATAGCAAGTATGCATATATTCATATGCTAAATAAGTAGTGAACATTAATACTATAATTTTGAAGAATCTATAGGAAAAAGATGGCTTTGGATTTTGAAAGGAAGCCATATTTATTATAATGTCATTATTAAAAATCAAGTTGTAAATAATTCGAATATCATATAATATTCTCTAAAAATTAAGGTTTGTGAGTTATTGACAAAAGAAAATTCCTCGCCTTTAATCCTACGTACTTAGCGATACTCAGATTGATGCTTATTTTTAAATTTCTTAAGAATATTTAAATAAATTAATGACTTCAATAAAAATTAATTTACAGATACCCACCGGACTCAAATACAGTGTTCATGCTAAATAGAACCTTTTGGCCGGAATACCACTACATTTACCCCAACGATTATAAATCCGGAGAATTCGGAAAATATGGTAATTATTAAAATTTGAATGATTGTTGATGAGTTTTCAGCGTGAAAAAATACACATTTTTATGTTTTTTTTTTTTAGAATACTGGCTTGAGTAAATTTATTAAAACCATATTTTTAACGTTTTTTGACGACATTTGTTTGATGTTTTTCCAAGAAATTGTATGATATCTAATATATTTTCGGCAAATAGCTCTCCATATCTTCTTTATAATAAAAAAAGGCCTTTACCCAAAAGAGTAGCTTTTGATTAGTTTAGGTTTTTTTTTTCATTTAATGGTTTGCTTTATTTTTAGGTTCAGGATGTTCGACTGCCTTCATACGAGTATTCGCAGCCCTCGGCCTAGCTACAAATCTCTCTACGCTAGAACCACGAACTCTACAGTTGGCTTTAGCGGAGCACGTAAAAACTAAACGTCCGTTAAATGAGTGTTTTAAAGACACTTTCTCAAAACAAATTCTGTCTGAAGATCATTTCCTTATACCAAATTAAAAAAAATATAGATTTTTCCGTTAGATAAGTAATTTTCTTTTATTTTTTCGAAATTCGTAGTTGTTTTTAATAAAACCTAAGTTAAAATCTGTGATTGATATTTGGAGAACACACGAACACATCAAATTCAAATTATCCAAGACTGCAAGAATGCGCACTGCGTTAAAAAAAGGGCATTAAAAAAGAACATTATATTCAAACTTATTTCAATAGCTCTTAGTTCAACTTTTTTTATATTTAGCGAAATTAGTAGATAAAAAAAAATGAAAAAATTCTGAAAATATCCATACCATTGTAAAAGTCCAACATTCTGTGAGTTAAATAAAACACAAAGCTACTGAAATGGCTCTTCTTTATTATTAATTTCGTATTTCTTTTATGTTTAACATTTTTTTTCTTTTTTTTTTTTTTTTCGCTGGGAAATGCACTTACGCATCCCGCCGCCTGAGTGCGACGGGTATGTGGGACTCGCTTTTATGTTTAACCTACGATAAGACGAAACAAACGTATATTATTCATGATAGCAAAAGCTGTTCAAATAAAAATAAACGAATCGATCTGACTAATATTGTATTTGATATCTGAATAAAAATAGGAAAAAGCAGAAGAGTAGCTACTGTTGTTTTTATTAGCATCAAACTTAAGAAAATTAAATGTAAACCAGTTAAAAATATAATTTAAAAAATAAAACAAACTCATTTTGATTATATATTTTTATTTTCAAACTAACACTACTATTTTTTCTTACATATCGACAATTGACGACTTTTACTTATAAACTTGCCGCAAACGTCGCCTCAAATGTCGTTTGATTTCTTTACGTTTATTCCAAGAAAATTCAGCTAGGCCTGTTTTTTATACAAAAAAAAATAAATAAACTAAGAGTATGTTTAAGAATTGCTTGAAAATATATTTAAAAAAAAATATATTATAATATACGTATTAATATAATATGTATTAAAAAAACACATTACACGGTATTTCATTGCTAACACATTTACTAAACAATTGCCGATACATGATTAATATTATTAACAGGTCTTATGTAAAATCAAAGAATTTATATCATAACTAGAACGCTGACTTAGTAAACTTGTATATTCAAATATGCACCTTGAAATAAACGTCATAAGGTTGACATTTCTTACCAACATGTAAAGTGAAAAATTGTTCCGAGAATTTCGTTGACAACTGGCGTTTTCTTTTTTCTTACGAGTTTTGCCTTGAATCTATGGTAGAAAGAGACGCAATCCCGGATTAAGGAACGTATTTTGAGTGCACGTAAGCATTCCAGTTTGTATATAAATTCCTTATGTAAAATCGTCAATAGGTTACAGATTAGACATACTATAACACTTTCTAGGTTTGGCCAATGCAACTAAAACTGCGCCATTTTACAAATACATGCTGCTTTTACAAATACATACATGCATACGTACATCAAAAACATGCTGCATTTTAATTGCTTCGGTGTAATTTGGCTTAAAGCGAATAAAAATATTAATCGTGTGTTATTATATAAAAATCTATTGGAATAGAAAAATGTTATTTCAAATTTATAAAAGTAAACTACCTTGATAGAACAGAATACGTTTTTTCAACTACAATTGCCGTAAATAAATGGAAACAAATAGCATAAAATAAAACGACTGTAAATAAATATTTGTCCTAGTAAAATAATTAGATAATTGAATTAAACATTTTACCTATGAGAATCGCAGCGATGTATCCTGTAAGTATCACTAATAGAGCGGACATGACGTCAGCGGCTCGAGCGGATGCAAAACCTGAAGACGGCTTACACTGAGGCATACTGGGTACTAGAACAGACTCTAGACGTGGCAATATACCCCCACTTCTCAACTGTAACAGACTAAAAATATTAATTGATTTTAATACATAATTTTGAAGGGTATCACATAGGTAAGGTAATCACGACCATTATAATCTTCAGCATTAAAGAGCTTATTTAATACAAAAACGTTTTTAAATTAAAAAGACAGGAAGGTATGTGTGGAAATGTTAAAAAAGAAATAGGAAAATAAAGGAAGGGCAATTTTAAGTCCTCATCGCCTTACCATTTTCACTCACCTAACAAGCACAGGTCTTGCATATGGAGAACCACTGGGAAGAGGAAAAGCAAGTTGCGCACTCGTTGATAATACTGGTAACTCGCGAAGTGCACAACGACCGCGTGCCTGGCTTAAAGACCTATCAAAAAATATAACAATATATTATAATAATTTTCATTACCTTCATATATATTTATGACTATAAAAAGTCAGTTGTAAGTTCGGAATTTAAAACAAACCTAATTGTTGTACGTGCCGCTCGTTGTCCTGAGAAAAATGCGTAGTCTTGCATGGCAGCACGAATTAAACCTTCTTCTGTTGATGATACTAAATTCTCAGCTTCAGAGTAACCACGAATATAGAATGCATTTAGCTGTACATCCTTTGTTGACTAAAAATATGTTAAGATCGAATAGAATCGACATATGTATGAATATTGAACCTACACCTTATGAACTCAAAATTGGTGCGAAGACTAAATTATATATGCAACTCTGCCTCCAAGTTTATAAGCATACGCTAGAGTATGACAGACAAGTAGAAAGTAGGTCCTATGCCAAGGATTTTTCATCAATCTAAATCAAAGTTCAAGACTTCGTTGGAACATTAAGCATAGAAAATAAAATAACAGATATTCGCTAACATCAAGTATGTTATTACAAGGCGGAAAACTTTTTAGCGGAAACCAGAGATCGTATTGTTTTTGGCAGTAAAAATACTTTTTAAGATAAAATAAGTTTCCTTTACAGTAACCGCTATGATATCAAATACACCTTACTAAAAATTATTTTATAACTGAATGAACCTGTAAAAATCTCGGAGCTGATAACTATCGTTAGGTACTCGTGATAGAAAAAAAATAACCCCCAACCCGCAGTTGAGCAGCGTGGTGAATTAGACTCCAACCCTTCTCCAAAATGGAAAAGTCTTTGCCCAGTAGTGGAACGTGTACAGACTGATTCAGTTCAGTTCAGATAACAAAGTATTCGTTTTACCTAATCTGTTTAATAAATAAAACTCACACGTACCATCAAGTACATTTGGTCCGCTCCATTTCTCACGTATCCGATTTTTATGTTAGGTGATTGCAATACATCACTGAGTGAACCTACATTAGCAACGCGTACCGAGAGTACGGAAGTTATAAAAGCAGCGTAAGCATTATATGTTACCAACGCAAATAACAAATACACAATTAGCAAGACACTCGCCGCGGGATTAGAAGGTCTCCAACAACTACCTGGAAATATAAACTAATTATATTTTAATAAAAGCATTAAGGAACACCGAGAACAACAAGTATTTAATGTATTTTATGTCGTATTTGTGTTTTAGAATATTGCTATTAAGACTTTTTTTTTTAAAACAAACTTAAGTTTCAAATCATTTGTACTTCTTTTGTTTTTTAGCTCAGACCTTCGTAATTTTTAAACCGATGAGGAGTTTTTTTTTTTTTTTTTTTTGCTTTGTAGGGTACAGTTTTAAATTTTAAGAGTGACAAATTTTGTATTACCTTGTATATTTGTTTCAAAATCAATTTCTTTGACGGTGGTTATTTTAGTAATTATTTATTGATATCGAGAATGGAAACTGTCAATATGTAACATAATTATTTTGATTCCAGTGGCTTATAACAAAAAATATATTATATTCATCTAACAAAAAATAAGTAATTTAAAAAAAAACAGTTAAGTTTAAAATAAGTACAACCAATAAACCTGATTGTGAAGTGTAAAATATTAAATACAAAATACCTTGCTGACAAAGTATACCCATGGACCAAATTATAGCATCGGTACAACTTATACGTCTGCATCCGACACGCAATGTCATATTACTTATTATAAATATTGTTATGGAAGCAATCAATGCCACACATATCACACAACATATTAGCTTAGGATTGAATGGAGCAAGGAAGATATCGCGGATGGCAGACGTTTCTTGATGACGAATATAAATGTTATACCTGTAACACAAATATTAAATGGCTAGACAAAACAAAAGAAAAGAAAAATCAACATACGTTAATTTTCATAGAACAATACTTTTAAAAATTTAAATAGCAATAAAGACCCTAAGTTGTTAATTGATTTCAGATGGCGTAAGATAAATATAACGACCAAATGATTTCGAAAAAAGAATTCATAACGAAATTCGAAATGTATAAATTATTTCATTATGTGGATAAAAAAAATATTAAATAATTCTAGCCTTGACCATATTTTTATACAATCTAATATCTATATGTATATAAATATGTGTATATTAATTAAAACATACCTTTCATTCTGGTTTGTAGCTGGTAACGACCGTTCTGGTGTAGTGGTGCGAGTAGTTGCCTCAATGCCGCGCGCCGGAGCAGTCGCGGGTTCAATTCCCGCTCGGGACAGATATTTGTATTTATATAAATATTTGTTTCCGGTCTGGGTGTGTTTCCTTGTGGGTCTCCCCACCGTGCCTTAGAGAGCACGTGAAGCCGTCGGTCCCGGTTGTTATCATAGATACCTGATAACGATCGCTACCCATTATAAGGAAATTATCCGCCAACCCGTAGTGGAACAGCGTGGTGGATTAAGCTCCAACCCTTCTTCTACATGGAGAAGAGGCCTTCGCTCAGCAGTGGGTGGTTTACAGGCTGATACAGTTGTAGCTGGTGTGTGAAGAACACTACTATACGTAATACGAGTACAAAAGAAAAATAGCTTATTGCAATAATTTACAAATTTTTAATTATTATAATATACATCTAACAACAACAAATTTTAGCACAGATGGGAAAATTTCGCAGATAAGTAACATTTGAATTATTATTATTTTTTGCTAAGGTAAATTGGTAAGGTAAAGTAAAGTAAATTGTAATCCATTTTTATGCACAACTTTAAATATTATAATTATTATATTTATTCAACGTAAGTAAAGTAAAATAAATAATATAAGAGAACGAGTGTCTGAACATAGATTTTTAATCATAATCCACTTTAAAACAAATGTTTTATTTTAAATGCTATTCAGGGATAGTGTAGCTATTTTTAATATAGACATATAGGTACATATATTTATGAAAATATTTAGAAATCATTTAGTAGGAAATTAGTTATACCCACGTGAACAAGTAATTTTACCTCGTTTCATTCATTCATTAAATATTAATACATAATAATATATAATCTACGCAAAAACAACAGCGTTTTTGACGTGATGACGTCTTGTAAATCGATGAATGCTGGCTGCACCGCACGAACTATTGTCACGTTTGTCATAAAAATCGATTACAATTCATCTTACCTTACCAATTTACCGTACCAAAAAAAAATAATTCAAATGTTACTTATCTGCGAAATTTTCCCATCTGTGCTAAAATTTGGTGTTGTTAGATTGTATATTATAATAATTAAAAATTTGTAATTTTTTGCAATAAGCTGATTTTCTTTCGTAATTCGTATTTGGCGGTTAAGTTCTAGGAAACAGTGTTAAAGTAAAATTTTTAATGTATAACTAGGAAATTGGTGATAAATTAAAATTTAAATAAAATGTATAACCTTCGTCTGTAAGTTACAACAGCCTATTTGAAATTGAGTTTTCCGTCTATTATTTTCTATACTTACATTGTTTTTGAAATGGGAAATATAAAATCAAAATCGGCTTGATGCGAGGGCATAGCAGTCACGGGTTCCAGGGCTATGTCCACCGAGTGTTCTACTAGAGCCCCGAGTAGTCCTGTCCAAACACCTTCATAGGTCCGGTAGCCCAGTTTACCGTAGTATCGAGTCTGTAGCCTAATAATATTCAAAAAATATACTGTAATTACAATATTATATATTTTCATTAAGAATATTCCACATTCTTCTTCTCATATTGCATATTGATTTATTGTAATTCTAACGTCTTTATGTGTAGTGCAGTGCACTAGTGCAGTCATCTTTTTCGGTTTCACACAACACTAATAAATGTAGTATGAACCTAATAAATATTATATTTTTATTACTTGCAAGTGACAGAAGCTTATTATTTCTTTTCTACCACATGAAAATGTTATTGTTAACATTCTACCACTATTGTAGCATAGCCAATTACTCTCTAAAAATAAATGAGTAAAATTCAATAAAATAAGAATAAAAATCAATTACTCTCAACGAAGATACAATATTGTCACCAACGCACTAGAAAAATGTGTGCCGAGTGCAATATCGGCTTACATCTAAAGTGTTGGTACAGCTTTCACAATAAATAAATCTTATATTTTTTCATATAAATAAATATTATTATAAAAACTGATGTCCTATTGCTACCTCTTTCGGTAGAAAAGAAATTACGTATCCTTCAGAGTCTTAACACTGCACAAGTGCACAATGCACAGTGTCACCTGTAGGCTGTAGGTGACCACTTAACGGGCATAGCTTAGATATTTTTTCTACTATTTTTTGTCTTATTCAAATGTGTCTACGCTATTTTATTTAAAAAGGAAAAAAAACATACTCATTTACGCCGGATTGCACGAAACAAATTTTAAATTTAAGTGTTTATTAAACTAATTTAATCACAAGAATCGTGATTATCTGTTGCACGAAACCTACATCTGATTAAGTTAACAAAAAAAATTAGTTTAATTAAAGACCTATCTAACGGGTGATTAATTCCAACAACTTTAAATTGATCATGAGATCAACTAATTTTTAAGATTAATTGCAACTTAACTAACGGAAAGTTAGCGACGGTTTCGTGCAACTCGCCGTTAGACATGGGAATTGAAGAGTTAATTTCAATCCCGTAAAATTATAGTTAATATAGTAATAAAAAAAATACGTTGCATTCAAACGCGGTGCCAGAAAGTCGATCAGATTGTCCAATAAATCTGGGGGCGAAGTATCTTCGTCAGACTTAGTGAATCCTTCTATGGAAGAATTACATTTGCCAACTATAAACATTTCACCCATAAGGTTTCGTGCCTCAACTGGGTACGGAGGACTTACAAATTGCATAGATTGCCTTTCGTTCCATGCACCTGGAATTTATCGTATTGTTGGAATTATTCGCGATGATGGCAAGAGGCCTGATAGTTTAATACTGATTCCCTGGGAAAGGGGACGGGCACGTTTATGGGATGCAACCTGTGTCGATACATTAGCTCCGTCTCAGCTCCGTTGCAGAGAAGGCTGAAATGACTAAACGGCACAAATATTCGTCACCAAAGTTATGTTTTTGTGCCGTTTGCTGTCGAAACACTTGGACCTTGGAGTAGTAGTGCAAAAAATATCTAAAAGAATTAACCCCACGTCTCATAGCCTCCACTGGTGACAGGAGAGCTGGTGCATTTTTTGCCCAGAGAATCGGAATTGCGATTCAACGGGGAAATGCTGCTAGTATTCTTGGCACCATTCGACGCGGACATGATTTATACCAAAACTGTTTGTAAATAATTAATTTAAGTTTTGCATTGTAAATATTTATTATATTGTAAAATTTTCAAAAATGTGTTATATTAAAAAAAAATGTATTGTTAAATTCATAAATTGTAATTTTGACACCAGATATCCCTACCATGTATGAAATGATGTGTCAAGAAACCGAAAACATACACAATACAACGACAAATGTGTCATCTGTATGACCAATACAAACATTTTCAGGAATGGGGATTGAACCCAAGACTATTAGTGCAACAGCCAGTTTTGTTCTGACTTCTGTCAATAATGTTACTTTAAATATAATAAAATGTTGTGAATATTACTTAATATAAAAAAAATGGAGGGAACTATATAATTGATATTGAAACCAAAATTCTATTTATTTTAATTTTTGTCTGTTTGTATCTTAGCCGCGCATTACACCAAAAACTACTTAATGGATTTCAATAAAATTGGGTGTTATTGGAGTTCATACTTCGAGGACACTGTATACTTTTTATTCCCAAAATTCAGCATGGATCTCTTGGTGTTAGAATGAAAGTGAAAACGTGTACTAATTTCAATTTTGTAATTTATTTCATTAGTTCATTCATTCATCAACGCATAGTCCTATTTCGTACGTTTTTGTTTTTTGTTTTCTTTTTTTTTTTAGAATGGAAATATTTTGAGATTATTCTGTAAATATTTCGAGATCTTCGGTTCGTTCATTTAACAATTACAGATATTATCATCTTCATTATCATATTAGCCATTCCACATTTCCGCTCCGCTGCTGAACGTCGGCCTGTCCCATCGACCTCCAAAGCGACCGATTTGAA
Organism: Euphydryas editha; assembly: GCA_036937285.1. Classification (NCBI taxonomy): domain Eukaryota; kingdom Metazoa; phylum Arthropoda; class Insecta; order Lepidoptera; family Nymphalidae; genus Euphydryas; species Euphydryas editha. The sequence goes on along the minus strand of JAUPFZ010000011.1, from coordinate 7,866,636 downwards.
GCAGCCTCTATCCAACAGCTTCCACTGACTCATCTCAAGCCGTCTGTCAATCTCATGGACGGTCGCCCACTGCTGCGCTTGTCAGTACGTGTTCTCCACTCGAGAACCTTTCTACTCCCTCTGTCGTCAGTTCCACTAAGCTATGTGAGTAACTTTTCTGCTCCATCGGCCGTTAGTTTTACGAGATATGTGCCCTGACCATTACCACTTCAGCTTGCAAATTCGTTGCGCTATGTCAGCAACCTTCGTTCGTCTGCGGATCTCATCATTTCTGATTCGATCTCGCAGAGAAATACCAGTAATTTAGTTCAGTTATAGCCAAAGTACGTAAATCCGTCGATCCCGGTTGTTATCATAGAGACAGCCAATGTTAGGGGAAATTATTCGCCAACCTTAAGTAGCATAGTGTATTATGGTCCAAAATCTTACACATTGGTCGAAGACCTTCGACTTCAGGCACTGAGGTATTACGGATGAAAATATGTTTTTTAACTTTCCGAACGCTGCCTTTCCTAGCTGAATACGAAGATTGACCTCTCTCTCGAAGTTGGACCTACCAAGTCTGTCTGTCTGTCAATGTCCAAACATTTTGTCGTAAGTAGATGTACTCGTAAATAACTTCAAGAGTTGAATTTCCAACCGATATCGGGGCGGACATGATTTTTGTCTTGTTTACGTTCATTTTAATGAACACCCGTCGAGAAACTCCATCGAAGTCACCGAGCATTATTCAGAGTTCTTCTAGAGATTCTGCCATAACAACGTCAAATACGAAGTACTGTTGGCAAATCGAAGGGAAGTGATGTACTCACAGCAGTGGCGGTAGCTTCATACAAGCCGAAAAGCCGGGCTTGCCCTACTTCAAATTCCGTACCGACCGAAAACATTGACTTTCATATTTAAATTTTCGCGCGTCAATTCTTTCACTTCGTTTTGTTTTTTATCTATGACTATTATAAGTAGTGTCCGAACGCGCTGCGCCCGCCGGCCGCCAAATACTACGTAGCTTTGACGGCCTTATGCATCTCGCTCACACTCATTGGCTTGCAACGGGGCTTCGCGAGCGTGTATTTCTGCACCGTTCTAACCTATGAAAAAGTGCTATGTCTATAGATATAACTACTGTGTGTTTCTATAGCAATTAGTATCGAACAATAAGCCCGGCTTTCAAGTTGTCACAAACTAGCGCCACAGTATTAGCGCCACGAAGTTGGTTTTTGTTTTCAAATTTCACGGTACATGTCAAAGAGTGTAAATATTTATAATGATGAAATACATTTTGTTTAGTGATTGAGCAGATAACTGATACATTTTTCATTTTCGTAATTTTGATTTTAAAATGAGTTCAGATAGAAATCTTATTGTTCCTTGTAAGAATTTAAAGTGTGTGAAAGTTTTAATAGGCGAGGAAAAGGTGAAATCTTTATCTTTCACGGAGAAAAAAAACATCATAGCTTCGGAAAAACCTAATACACCGGATTTGTGTATTTCGCAAACAAGTAAAGCGCGCTCTACACTCCTGCCGAAACGTTTTGGCCAAATGTTTTGTCGAGACATGACGAGATCGAGAGTGGCCCTCCGGGTAAATATTTGAAAATGCGCATATGGCATAGTTTCGGAGATTAAGAAAAAAAGGTGAGGAAAATGATTCTTTATATGATTTTTGTAATCTCAGGTACTTTCTTTTTAAAATAGTATCTAAGGGAATGCCTTAAAATATTTACTTTTTGTATGATATGCAATTCAAAATTCATACGAACGGTAGTGATAAATATGAATAATTGGTAATAAGGTCACTCACAATGTAATGAATAGTTTTCAAATAGTAATTATGAAAAAAAAATTAGAGATGATAACTAAGATATAAAAGCTGCTTCACCAATTAGATATGGTGGCATCGGCGTGAGAAAAATTTCTAGTGTCGCTCTTCCTGCTTTTTTTGCTTCTGTGCATAGTATCAAAGGCCTATGTTCCGAAAATTTAAAATTAGGTTCAGTCCAAATTACAGAGGCTACAGACGCAGTAGAAAACTGGAGGTTGGTGTGTCCTAATGACGATAGCCCCAAGGAAGTTACAAAACAAAAACTTTGCGATACGCCATTAGTTCACAATACTCGTGAAAATTTGACGTAAATCTTACTAGTGACAAAATCCGTGCAAGGCAAAAAATGCACCAACCCTCCTGTCACTAGTGGAGGATATGAGACGTAGAGTTAATTCTTTTAGATTTTTTTTTGCACTGCTACTCTAAGGTCCAAGTGTTTCGACTGTAAACGGCACAAAAACATAACATGGGATAAGTTACAAATATTTGTGCCATTTAGTCATTTCAACTTTCTCCGCAGCGGCTTCCACTCTTAAAGCTGTCTCCCTGACGTGAGACGGAGCTAACGCAGGTTGAGTCCCATAAAAGCGCCCGTTCCCTTTCCCAGGGAATCAGTGTTAAACCATCAGGCCTCTTGTCATTATCGCGACCAATTCCAGTAGGCTCAATAAGAGCAGGAACGTCGATGGTGGCAAGAGCCCTTTTAATGGTTTCATTCAGGGAACCTTGGCGGGAAAACATACCTGAACTCTTGTTGCCAGAAAGGCCGTGTAGTCCGAAACGTGGCTAAAAACCACAAGTTAAGTGAAAGAGAAGTACTTCCCCGGCGCGCCGCCCAATTTGGCTGCAAAAGGCTTGCATTAAGCCGCTGCTTCTATAATAAAATAGACCAAGACTTCAAAATAGACCAAAAATGTTGTCACAAGAATCACCTCCTTTCCGCACAGACATCAAAAATGCTGTCACAAATTAAGACGAAATTTCAACATAATTACCATTTCTAAAAAAAACTAATTACCATTCGCTTGTGCGAACGGCAAATATCGGTAATGAGACAAATGGTAAGTAGTATTTCAACTATTTTCTTAAATAAATCAGTCTTGTGTTAGAAACATTCTAATTCTATTCTCAAAATCCAAAAGGAGTCACTATAGGGACTATATAAAACATGTTATCAAAAATATGTAATTGATCACTTACCTAAAAAACAATAAATGGTTATTAGATAATATTTTTACTAAAACACTTTGAGGACGAGATAATCACAATTGGCGCCAAAAAGACTGATCTTTGACACTAGCCTTCGCTCGGTGTTCGAGCTCTAACTGGTACCCACGCGCCTATGTACTATTGGGTTGGAATATTCCAGTTTTTACAAGAAAAATCATTACGGAATGTTCCCAAATGGTAATTAGCAAGTTGTCCATGGACATTTTTTAACTGATCTTATTTTTAATAAGTTATGTTCTTTGCGTGTTACAGCATGGTTTTATGTGTTCATTAACAACTTAAGTTTATGAATATCTTACCAAAAGTATAATCTTCAAGAAGAATTTAACAATTTTAGGATAATTATTGATTGAAAATGGAGAATTGGACACGAATGGGAATTAGATTTTGGCTCTTTGATTTGTAATATCTCTAAACTCAATTTATAAATAAGATTTTTAGTTATCGGTCCATATTTGAGATACTTTTTTACATAAGAAATAATTCACAAAAGTAAAAATATAAACTCCGCATTCGTTCTTTAATAACCGCCGCGCGATTTGCATGTTTTCAAATATTTGCCCCTCCACATTCTCGCTCACGCATTGCCCGTTCAGAACTCGTACAGGATGGACGTATTATAAACATCTGCCGCTGTAGCTTTGTGTGCTGCAGCCTACTACAATTATATAATAATAATAATAATAATAATACTATTTATTGCACACCATGAATAGGACAAAAGTCATAACAAATAATATAGAAAGATGTACAAAGGCGTGTCTTATCGCTAATAGAGCGATCTCTTCCAGACAACCTTATATTATGTTAGTAAAAGAAATTATATGAAATATATGAAAGAATTATATGTTAGTAAAAACAAAAAATCTTTCTTAGTTTTCAATTATTTTACGTGAATATTTAATATTCCACTAATTAGGTTCAAGCATCGTGCACTTTATTTCTGTCTTTATACTCACGATGCCTAGGATCCCATATAAATATAAATAAATATAAATATGTTTAACACACACACAAGGTCGTCTGTTCCTAAGGTAGGCAACTTAATGCCTGTGTTTTAGGTAACAGCCGACTGATATACTTTTTTTTTTCTTTTGTATACATATAAAATATACATATAAATAAACATATATTACACCCAGACTCGGGACGGGAATCGAACCCACAACCCTTGGAACAGAAAACAGGATCACTGCAAACTGCGCCAACGGGTCAGTCTAATATAAATATAATGGGATAGCACTAGTAGGTTTCCAAAAAGGTTAACTCGAGATCTTTATTCTCGGCAAAACTACACGAAACTAGCCGAATACGGGAGTGTAGAGGCCCTATTCGGCGAGTCTCGCCTACATTCGTGTAGTCCCGGTTTCATGTCGGTACTATCAAAGAGTTTTGTGTTTGCGCAAAACAGAGCCCTCCACACACCCGTCTCGATTATTCCACCGGCAATAAGCGAAGTGCGCGCACGTCGGTTTTGTTATTAAAATGCTTACGAAATGGACTCACGATCTCGAATTAACCTTTTTGGAACCCGTTGGCGCAGTTGGCGCAGTTTGCAGTGAGTCTGGGTGTGATATATGTTTATTTATATGTATATTTATATGTATATTTATTTAAAATTAAAAAAAGTATATCAGTTGGCTGTTACCTAAAAAACAGGCATTAAGTTGCCTACCTTAGGAACAGACGACCTTGTGTGTGTTAAGCATATTTATATTTATTTATATTTATATGGTATCCTAGGCATCGTGAGTATAAAGACAGAAATAAAGTTCACGATGCTTGAACCTAATTAGTGGAATATTAAATATTCACGTAAAATAATTGAAAACTAAGAAAGATTTTTTGTTTTTACTAACATATAATTCTTTCATATATTTCATATAATTTCTTTTACTAACATAATATAAGGTTGTCTGGAAGAGATCGCTCTATTAGCGATAAGACACGCCTTTGTACATCTTTCTATATTATTTGTTATGACTTTTGTCCTATTCATGGTGTGCAATAAATAGTATTATTATTATTATTATTATTATATAATTGTAGTAGGCTGCAGCACACAAAGCTACAGCGGCAGATGTTTATAATACGTCCATCCTGTACGAGTTCTGAACGGGCAATGCGTGAGCGAGAATGTGGAGGGCCGCTCTCGATCTCGTCATGTCTCAGAAAAACATTTGGCCAAAACGTATCGGGCGGAGTGTAGAGCGCGCTTAAGTCTCACATAATACAGTTTAATAGATTAATATACAAGACTCGTTGGATTGTAGGTTGCTCTTATTCCAATAAATTGTATTGTTGGTGTTGCACATTTTACGATCTCGATTTAGAAAAACATATGCAACAACAAGATAGCAGCAAACCGAGGCCTAGTTATTTATCGAATAAAATTCAAACTGATATTCATTCCGTAGCCGATGTACTAAAATCTCGCATCGAGTTTGAGATCAAAATCACAAAATTTGTTTCAATTAAGTATAATTACTTTATCTTATTATTACGTTAAACAACAAATGAAATTTTCAAAAGTTTATCTTATTATTACGTTAAACAATAAATGAAATAGTCAATAGTCAATCGGACAGTTTGCAATACCTATCAAAAGCTTTTTTATACCAGAACGCGCGGGGTTTTTATTTGCTCACTCATAAACACGAAAAGACTTTTTTAAGGCCACTAAAGGTATGTCAATGCTGACATGTTTGTGATTTTCTGTGTTCTGTCTAGTAGTAACGTGCCTTCAGTGTGCCTTGTTAAAACTCGTCGAAAAAAATCGAATCATAAACAAAAAATGTATGTCGGGCTTGCCCTGTTCTCAAGTACTAGGCACGCCACTGACTCGCAGTTAATATTGATACTGGACCATTTCATAACAGACATTGTAATCTTTAGTGTTAGGATTAAAATAACTTTAAACTCATCTTAAGTTGTTGTATATAATTATGTACGTATACTTAATATTAACGAAATACATTAGGCTTAACGAAAGGGATGGCAGTCGTGAACGAAGTCGTGGGTGCAGACAACATTCACGGGCAGAACAGTAACGTACAGTACAATACTTTATTAATTGTTATGCTATTTTGTCCAATCTTCTATTAAAACTTATCCAGGAAATATATATATACATATATATAGATAGTTTTATTGGAAAATTATTGAAAACTAAAATTGTTCTTTATATCACATCATTTTATCAATGCTTTAGAAAATTCATTCAAAATTACGCACAACTAAATAATTATTTACATTTACTACGAAACTATTTCGTCGCACGCCGATTATACACCTTCGGGATCGACGCTTTATCGGAATGTATAAATAATAAGTTAATATTTAAGATATTCAAAATAATCTACGACACCGTATATGTTTCTTATTATATTCTTATTTAAAAAAAAAGATATTAATATCCAAATGTAATCGGCAGCCCAATTACAAAAATATGTATGGTGATATATATAATGATATATCATTGTTTTCCACGTGACGCTTCGAATAACAGCTGGTGTAATAGAATTCATTTAAAACTGAATATGTAACTCAAACTAAAACCTTGTCATCTATTTTGAATACTTTAAAACTTTAAAAGGATACTAATTCTAATTTTATACGTACTACTAAATAACAATTTGTCCATTACCTAGGAAATCCACAAAAAGAGTCGAATTTGATCTCATCTTAAAAACCTGCATTACATAAATATTTAAATTAGTATCAAATGACACCATTTTATTTTCTGACATTTTCTTAATATTTTTAAAAGATATTTCAGCGCTGAGAACTCGAAAAGTTCTCGAATAATTGTAATTTAGGAGGCTCGATCTCCAAAGCGGAAATATAGTGTCAACGTTTCCTTTATAACCTTTGCATGTTCTATATCTTGTTAAATTCTTAAATCTTTCGGAGCTCCTGTAGTAACTTATTTCGTATTCGGTATCATTACAGACATTGCTTTTAACAAATGAGTGCGGTTGTTTACAATTCATCTTTTGATATCTGTGACTCTTGCTTATTTTATTTCTCTTATAATTAAAATTATTGTCACAAAATCCTAGATTCTGATTGTTTTTCCGTCGGATATCAGGGAGAGCTATAAGAATATTCTGATCAAATCGCATCTCTGTTGCATTCAACGCTTCTACTATGCTCTTAAAATCTTTATATGAATTGGCCATAATCAATAAATCATAAGATGCTGTATTCATCTCAAAACCTGTAATCTTAGAATAATTTAAATATTTCACTTATTGATCTGTGAAAATCGTATTTGAAAATAAATAATTCAACAAAATAAACTGATGTTTTATTTGTATTTAATAAATTTATAATTTAAGTTAGTTAATTAAATATTTATGTTTATACTGTTTTGCTAACAAATCAACATAATTCCAACAATTTCGGTAAATGTAAATTTTGAAACGGTATAATAATTGTGATTCCTTCTATACCTGATTAACAGTGGTAACGAATTTGTTGCTAGTATTTGTATTGACAGAGCGTTGAAAAATAACAACACCGAGATTTATTTGTACTCTTGCTTTTTCATTTATGTCAACTGCTGAAGCTATTCCATTTACACCTAGGCATTTGACTAAGCGCAGTATAGCCCAATTACAGTCTGTAAAGAAAATACGTTTTTTATGAAGATCAGCGGTACTTAATCATTACCGCCTTTGAACATCTGCAGCACGATATTAAAATTTTGTGCTTATAATCAAAATTCATGATGTGGACCTGTTAGTAAACCTATTTATTGGTCATGTGCAAAAATTATTTTTAAGGTACGGTATCCAATATGATAAATAGGAAGCCTTATAGAATTACTCGTGCTTATATCGCAACCGATTTACCTGTAATCTACTAGAACAATTAACTTAAATTTGATAAACAATATACATATAATCTCAGACGACCGTTCTGGTGTAGTGGTGCGAGTAGTCGCCTCAAGCCGCGCGCCGGCGGTCGTGGGTTCGATTCCCGCTTGGGACAGATATTTGTATTTGTACAAATATTTGTTTCCGGTCTGGGTATAAATATAATAATAAAGTCTGACAAATATTTTACAATTGCCAATGTATGAATGTCTGGGTTTAGTGGCACTGTCCTTCATGCAGGACATATGACTAAATTTATAACGTGTGACTTATGTATTGACGGTTTATTTTAAAAGAACAACTGCTGAGTTTCTTGCCGATTCTTCTCAGAAAAGTCTACATTTCCAATCGGTAGCTACCACATACATATCAAATATAGTTAATTAATAAAAAATATTATATACTGTTTAAAATGACCATTCAAAAGTGCTTATGAAGCCTTTAAAAAAAAAAAACTTTAAATACCTGAAAAAAGATCGATTTTATACAGCAAGAAATTATTAGCTATCTTACAGATAGAAAAACTGACTATAATATCTTTTATAATTTACCCAAAACGAAAATAACTTAAATATATATGTAATCACATACCTGATTCTAAATCTGTTGTATAAATAATAACTTGATGCCATCCGCGCCATACTGCATGTTCAATAATATATCCGAGTGTTGATACCACTGATCGTGGACATTTCGCGTTTGAAAATGAAAATAAACAAAATAAATAAGCATATACCATACGATTGAACCACATAGCAGTAAATGTTGTAACTTAAACTTCAATCACGGCCACCAAGTCAAAAGTTTAATAATTAAGAGAATATAGGTGATTTATTACTTTGATTAATTACAATATGACGTCTTACTAACCATTTACTTCATTTAAAACATGATTGATGTAGGGTATTTTTAGGCTTAAGTATGCAAACAGCAATTTCAGAACACTAAAATTTTATATATTAATATACACTAAAATATTATAAATTTTAATTTTTAAAAAGTCAAATCAAAAATATCACAATAAGAGCAATATCTCTTATACGTAAATAGCTGATAAAACTAAAGTAGTTAAAAATAGAGATGCAACGGATATCCGGTAACTATCCGGTATCCGGCCTATCCGGCCTTGTTATCACTATCCGGCCGGATACCGGATAGTAATTCATTATCCGGCCGGATACCGGATAGTAAAATTAAAAAAAAATCATTATTTTACACAAGGCAAATCAATAAATAATAATACCACAAGAGGTTATGAACACCGATTATTTATATTTTAATCGCACGTCAGAAATGTTTGTTTCATTAATTAGTTTAGTAGTCAAAATTAACAAGAGGCAAATTGTAGTGAATGAATACCAAATTTTCTGCATTTTTTGTATACCAGACAAACTTCTGAAAATAACCTTTCGCTGTAAACGCTACTGCCAGGTGCTAAAAGATAAATTCTAGCAAACGTTGACAACTGCGGATACTGATTCAAATCAACTGAGCACCAAATGTATGGGTCGTGATTGCGATAAATTCGAGATGCCTTTAATAAAAAGTAAGCAAATCCATATGTCAAATGTCACTGAAATAGCGAATGCACTCGAAATGTTACGTTTGATTTTCTCGTAAATTCTGTCATATATATCAGGAACGATTTTTTGGGTAATATAAGTCCGGCTTGGCAATTTATAGCGGGGTAAAGCTTGTTCTAAGAGTCTGGTGAATCCGGTTCTTTCCACTATGGACAATGGCTCGTTGTCGAGTGCAATCATTTCGGCTACTAAATAATGGTACTTTCTGGCTTTAGTATCATTTATATCCCAGAGCAATTTCCTTTCGTAAGATTCTGTCATAGTCAATTGCTTTTTTGCTACTGAAGACGAACTTGTCCCTGCAATGGCTAAAGAAATTGTAGTAGGCTCCACAGTGGCCTTGTCTTTATTTACCGTACGAAATTCATCTCGAAATACCCCGAAACTAATTAATTAATAGGTAGGTACGTTACGAAACTTGCAGATGATTTACTCGATAAAAAAAGAATTGCAAATAAATTATTATTATTAGATACATACCTGCTTTTTTCCCTTCGCCGCTACGAGAAATGTTAACATTGCATAATAAACAAACAGCTAACTTATTATTTTAACTGTTTATATCAAAGTATTCCCGTAAATTCGATTTTTTCTTCACTGATGCCATTTCTCGTTGCTGAATTATATATATACTTCAAATAATAATAACCTAAAACGATCACGCAGACACGCACGTATCTGCATTCATTCCTGTATATTACTTTTCTCTATGTCTGCACTGCAATCGACAAAATAAGACAATGAATGAAACAATTGCTAACTTCGGTCATCTACGAAAAGACCCGAATCGAACCGAGTCCACCCGATCGTTCGCGCGCCACCTACGCAAGTGTGTGTGTGCGATGCACCAAACGGCTAAGTTCCACCGGATATCCGGTATCCGGTATCCGGCCAAACTGCTATCCGTTGCATCTCTAGTTAAAAACTACACTGTTAATTTTTTTTTTGTAAATTTATTCCATGTTTAGTAAGGAATTGCATACTAAAATTACAAAACCTTATATTGTATTGCTATTTTAATACGCATTTCTTTTAATATTACATCTTGTTACAGCCAAAGTACTAACAGGTTGTAATTTCACAATGTTTTTCTATTTGTCAGATACTTATAGTAATTTTATGTATTGTATCTATACAAATTCGGAATTTAATTTTACTAATTAAAATTTTTGTCATCCTTGAATGGTAGACTCAGCTCCGCAGCTTTCGCAGTTAGAAAAGTAAGACAACTGACCGACGTTGCTACTGCGCGTTTAATATATTTTAGCTATTTCCACAGTATAATGTCTTACGGTCTGTTACTGTGGGGTAATGCTACAGATATTGAGACTGTATTTATTTTACAAAAAAGGGCTATTCGCGGGATTTACGATCTTGGAGCTCGAGTCTCCCTACGGAATGTTTTTCCAAAGGTAGACATATTAACAATTGTGTCACAATATATTTATAACAATATTATATATATTCACCAGAATATTCATTGTTTTGAAATAAATAGTATTAATCGCGCTGTAAGCACTAGAAGGAATAACAAAATTGTAACTCCAAGCCTCCGACTGCTAGATTAGTGCCGAAGCCTTTAAAAATGGTAAAAAGTGAAAAAAAATAATAGTAGAATGAAACCGATTGTAAAAGGAAAAGGAATATAACAAAAATGTAGGGAAAAATAAATTACGGGCGATCTGAGTTCGGGAAGGGGAAGGTAGGGGGCGTTTAGGGGTAAAAAATGGTTTATCGCGATTTCTGGCAAAACTACAAGTCCTATGGAAAAAAGTTCAATGGAAAAGTTGTAGGTAATAAAAAGATCTACAACTTTTGTAACAACACTTTTTTCACATAACCTCAAAATTTATGTGAAAAGTTCAAATAACCAAGTTTTTGGTTTTTTATATTTATCTTTTAAAAAAATAATTTTTATTTCATGAAATTAGGTGAAAACTTACCTTTTTATGTCCCAAACACACTGTAATTTTTTTGATTTAAAATATTTATTTATTCACCTTATTTTGACTTAATATCGAAAAACCACCCTAATTTTCAATCGAAAAATCTCCCGTCAAAATATATGCTTTTTTAAAATAGTCGGTGGGGTTTTTGTTCTTTGAAACCTCTACTTTCTGATGGTGTAAAAAAAAACATTACTTTGGTAAATTTTCTCAGAAAATGCTACGAAATAAGATTAAAATTAATAAGATATATACAATATTTTGAGAAAATTGTTGAAACTTCTTTAAATTATATGCGTAGATGCCTGTTTATTGATATTTTAAGATAACTTATATACCTGAGTGACCTACGGAAAATTTTAGCCCATTAAAAGGTATTTCATAGAGAAGTGGGGAAGAGGCTAGGAGGGTCTAGACTATACTACCTGTTATTTCGTAGCATTTTCTGAAAAAAATTACCATAGTAATGTATATTTTTTTACACCATTAGAAAATAGAGGTTTCAAAGAACAAAAATGGCACCGACTATTTTAAAAAAGCATATGTTTTGACGGGAGATTTTTCGATTGAAAATTAGGGTGGTTTTTCGATATCAAGTCAAAATAACGTGAATAAATAAATATTTTAAATCAAAAAAATTACAGTATGTTTGGGACATAAAATGGTAAGTTTTCACTTAATTTCGTGAAAAAAAAATATTTTTTTAAAAGATAAATATAAAAAACCAAAAACTTGGTTATTTGAATTTTTCACATTAATTTTGAGGTTATGTGAAAAAAGTATTGATACAAAAATTGTAGATCTTTTTATTACCTACAACTTTGCCATTGAACTTTTTTCCATAGGACTTGTGGTTTTGCCAGAAATCGCGATAAACCATTTTTTACCCTTAAACGCCCCCTCCCTACCCCTTCCCGAACTCAGATAGCCCGTAATTTATTTTTTCCTACATTTTTGTTATATTCTCTTCCTTTTACAATCCGTTTCATTCTACTATTATTTTTTTTCGTTTCAAAACCTATCGGCACTGGTCTATGCGCAAAGTAAACGTCTCCTTTCTGGGTTATGGTATTCGCATGTATAATAAAATCCCTCAAACGATTTTGAAAAATTTAAAGAATATATTTAAAAAAAATAATGGATAAAGCTTATTATTCGGTGCAGGATTACTTAGTCGATAAAGATGTGTGGACATAGTGGCGCTGTATTTCATGCAAGATATTACTAATTTTATACTAAAACACATTTTATATATTATTTTTAAAAGAGTAACTGCGGAGTTTCTTTCCGATTCTTCTCTGCAGAATCCACATTCCGAATCGGTGGTAGCTTTACTTTTACAAACAAGTATGCTTAATTAAAAAAATCAAAAAACCCGACTGCGTAAAATACTCTTATTATAAACTAAAAAGAATAAAACTATTTACTAGCTTTCATTTGATACCCATATTGCTACAGTAAGAAAAAAAATTCAACTCCCCCCCCTCATTCCGGCATTTACGGGCGCCATTTTGAAAATTTATATAGCCTATGTCACTACTACAATTTAGACAAATCCAACGACACCTCATATGTCAAAAACCGTCCAGCCGTTTGGGCTGTAGGGCGTGCCAAAGAAATGGACATACATACATACATACATACATACATACATACATACATACATACATACATACATACATACATACATACATACATACATACATACATACATACATACATATCTACATACATACATACATACATACATACATACATACATACATACATACATACATACACTCGAAAAACATAACCCTCCTTCTGTCGCAGTCGGGTAAAAATAATAATAATCACTACAATATTAATTTTGTAAAATGACGATTCGAAAGTGCTCCTGGGGCCTATTTGAATAAAGTTGTTTTTGATTTTGATTTTTTGAACTAAGATAATAATCAATAAAAATACTAACCGAAATTTGCTATTTGAATTACAATAAGTGTTAGGTAATATACTATATATTTCATTTAAATCGTGTACTATATGTGTTTAACAATTATTCGTTGTAATTTTAAATAAAAAATTTGTAAATAATAAATAGATTGTCAATAGATTTACTAAATCCTCATCTAGCCTCCTCCGCCGACCGTGTCTTTGAGCAGTTCATTCTACCTGTGTTGACATATGGCACCGGGACGGGGACACTGACGACGGGACTAGTACATAGTCATTCAACGGGCTTGCTTAGCAACGGACTATGCTTCGAGTCTCTTTCAAGGATAAAATCAGAAATTAGATTATCCGCGATAGAACCAAAGTAAAAGACATAGCTCGTAGAATCTGCAAGTTGAAATGGCAGTCAGTAGAATTCACGTAAGTCACTGCTGAATCGCGCTAGTGTCACATGAGTAAAGAAACCGTATATTTACTCATGTGCTAGTGTATTGTACTAACAAACATATGTACATATACAACGGCGCGAGTAGCGTACGACGATTAGCCGCTAAATCGCGCTAATGTTTGGTACTAGAATCTATATATAGGTCTCCTTACAAAATTAATAGACTTAGGGTTTATTTTATTAAATAAATGTTTTTTCACTAGACATGCGCAAAACATCACCTTATGGAGTAATGTGATGCAACATTACTTTTTCGGTCAGGTGATATTACTCGATAACATTACGCATTACTCGAAACATTACGCGACGCATTCGAACTTCGACTGTACTATTACTTGAAGTGATACGTAATACGTAATATAGGTAGTACGTATTACTTGTTGCACTACCGTAATACATTTAGCTTACAGTTAGAAAAAGATAATATTACGTGAAAACCTTGACATGAAATTCCTAGCACACGGTGTATTTGAATGATGAATATTTTTTTTAGATATGAGAAGGTCTTATCTTGTTTTAATTTGACCCTACCTATTGAATTTTTTTCGACGATTACTAAATAATGTAACGCTGATTACCGCATAATGATTATGTCAATAAACTAATAAAGTTGATTTTCCTTCATACTTAAGTAAACGCCAAGGAAAATTAAACAGATAAGAAATCCGACATTCCGACCGAACAGAACGCGTAATGTCAAGTGTGATGTGTAATGCTTCATTTCGTCAAGTAATGTGTGATGCCATAATTCATGTTCGGGTAATATCACGATTGCCCGGGTGATGGTGTGATGTTAGTTTTCGTCGCGTAATGCGTAATATGGTATCACATCTTGAAGTAATATCACCCGAGTAATATTACGCGCATCACCTACACATGTCTATTTTTCACCTTGCAACCGGATATTTATATTGTAGGTCCCGTAATGCAGGTGTGATTTTGGACGTGTGGAACGATAAACGTTTCAAACGTATCAAATCGTTTTTTTCTATCGGTGTTGTGATATTTTCAAACAGTTGTTGTGAAAAATACAAAAGATTTTATATATTTTGTTTAGTGAAATTACAAATAATGTATAGTAATATTACTAGACAGCATTTTAATAACTGATTAGTAATTTTGCGAAAGATGATTTGTAATATTTTAAAAGTGAGTTGTTGTGAATTGTAAAATTACAGCACTGAGTTCCTTTATTCTAAAACTTGTGGTGCGTAAAAACTTCCTACACAAATCGTACGTGAATTTTTTAACAGTGTAGGCAATATACGATAATCACACAATCATCACAGGATAGATAACTTTATCAATAATCGCAACTGTTGTACTTAGAATATCACTTTGTAATTTTATTTTCTAATTTCCCATGAATTTACCACTAAAAACCGATGTCAAACACTATTATGCATTGCTATTCAGGCCTGTCACTCGTTTGGATATCGTTTTTATGTTCCGTACGTTTATGTTCCGCATGTTCCGTAACAAGGTGTACCTATTTGCATATAAAAGTCACTCCGCAAAAATTAAGTTATAAAATAGTAAAATATTTATAATTCCTTGGAGTTTAGATATAATTGGAATTTTTTATTTATACTACAAGTGAAAAAAATCAAAATGTTCTTGTTCAAGTATAAATATCGATATTCTTAACGATTTAATATAGTCCGGAGGACCGAAAATCAAAGAAATCGATCGCTGACACTCTAGTTAATTCGTTTTTTTTTTTCTTTTTTTTTTAATTACATTTTTTTCTATAAAATTTAAAATTATCGTCGTTATTGTATTAAGGAGCAAATTTTATTGTCGGGACGAAAACAGTGGTCATGAGAATCACTAAGGAGTTTAAGTCGTCTTTAAGTAGGGTGGTATAATAGGATTAAATACAATAAAGTGGATTAAGAATATGGGTATTCCTGCGAAGACAAATTGAGAATCACTTGAGTTGCTTGTGAAATCCGAAAATATGAATAATATAAATATATATATATATATATATATATATATATATATATATATATATATATATATATATATATATATATACACCTATATATTAATAGATATATATATATATATACATATATAATATATATAAAAAATATTTGCGAAGTCCAAATATGAATCGTATTCATTAGGTACTAGTCAATTATTATTTATATTAAGATAGTTTTAGGTAGTATATCTCTTATGTTAAATAGTGTAAATATTTTTATCAAAACGTACGTAGTATATGAACAAACTAACTATATTTACTGTGATCTTTTTAGTACAGAATTTGATATATTACGAGTAGTCTTTACAGAAACGTGGCTAAATAATTAGATAAATAATAATGAATTTATAGACGATATAGGATAGAGAATCAACTGATGTAACTAAATTTTGATAGTTTTATGCAAAAATAATAGAAAGTACAATAATAATTTGAGACAAAATGGCGTCCGTTGGATGGAATCTGCTTCGAACTGCTCTGGAAATCGATAAGAGAGGCCTACGTTCATCAGCGTTTATTACGTTCCGATACATCTAATGATTGATATGATGATGATGCCCCGGCTTATTTTGCCTCGGCAAATTAATATTAATAATAATATTTACGAAAAAAACTTTAAATCTAGAATATAAGAAGAAATATATTAGTATCGAAGATACGAGTAGCTCCACACATATGTATTTGTTCTGTTGATAAATATCATCTACCCATATAAATTAATTTAGAAGTAAATGATAGATACATCAGAAACGCTAATATTACCAAAACGAATAATTAAATTTATGTATATTAATGTAGATTACGAGAGAAAGTATAATTTAATATATATAACGATATTGATAATATGATTTAAAAAAAATAATTACAACAAATTACCTAGTATGGTATTGGCGTCAGCTTAAAAAAAAAGGTTAAAAGAAGAAAACAAGTAGGTACATGACATTATTTTAGAAATATAGTAATAATAATTAATAATAATAACTCTTTATTTCAGACTAAGGTCCATATTGGGTTAGTAAAACAAAACAAACAAAATGAAAAATAAATTTAAAAATAAATCAATAATCAATAATCAATAATGGTGTTAGTAAATAAAACAAATACAAAAAAGAAAAATAAAGGATAAAAATAAAATAAATAGTAACCAGCTAGATGAACATAAATATTAAATACTTAGCAAAGAGCACGCCACCTTGGGTACACCGTACACCAGCAGTAATATCAAACCAATCCAATGATACATCATTGGTTTTCACGCTCTGCTGGCGTCCGAAGAGGCAAGAGTGATACCAGTCTAAACCAGTAGAAGAAATATTGACTGCAGGAAGAGTTCTAATTAGGATGCCATGGTTAACAGAGTTTAAAGCACTGTTAAAATCAAGCAGGACTAGCACGGCGAGCTTAGTATTATCCAATGTGCCACGAATATCCTCCCAGATATTCAACAGTGCGCCAACCGTGCTGTAGGAGGAACGAAAACCGGACTGATAAGAGCATAGGAGGTTGTTATAAATCAGATAAGAGTAAAGTTGGTTGTGAGCCAATGACTCTATGACTTTTGATAGGATAAGAAGGATCGAAATATCCAGGAATTATAAGTAAGTCTATAATTACACTAGGGTTTATCAAAAAAAACACAAAGCATTTTAAGGAATCAAACTGACTAGTCACTTTATTTATCTAATTTGTAGGAAGTAAGTTAAATTTTACAATGTAAGCACACAGTTTGCAAATCGCAGAAATATGGTAAATTTATGTTTTCTACATAAAATAATGTCAGATAACATAGATTGCCCCGAACTACACACTTATGTAAATAAAATGAGTTATTCCGACATAACGTTAAAGAATAATTAAAATAATAAAATTAAAAAAAAACTATTATTATTTATATAAATAGGTAGCAAAATACTGCCGCGAATAATAACTGTCCATAAACTTACTGTTCTCTTATATTTACGCGAATTTTACTCATTTAATTAAAAGTCTATATCGGATTTTATCGTCCATAAGCTTTTTGATGTTTTTTCGTTTCGTTGTTTATACTATTAATATATAATTATGTTAATTTCAATTTAACTATTAACTATTATTATAATAAACTATTAATATAATAATAATGTTATTTTTTTTTCATTTATTTTATTTGCTTTCTTTTTTTATTTTAAAATTATATATAAATACAAAGCTGTATAATCACCACGAGTTAGCCTATAACTGCAATAAGTCATATTAATAATATTTTATTGATTGTGTTGGCTATAAAACAAAGAAATAAAACTTTTAAAGATGTTTTCTAATTATGTATCCCGTTTTTCTTATAATTTTCAATATTTCTTGGTTTTCAGTTTATCAGGTTAGGATTGTCAATACACATACATACTCGTATTTTTAAGATATTCAAATTTATTACACAAACTTTAAAAAAAAGTAAATTTCATTCAATATTGTTTTTTAACTTAAACATATATATAAAATATTTAAACGAAAGATTTAAATACAATCGACCTTTGTCCTTTATACTTACTTAACTTGTTCTTAATTCATAGACACTTAGGGGAGAGTTGGATAATAACGCGCGTTTGATAATTCCACGCCCTAGCATATTTCAACAAGTAATTGTGTATTAGTATAAAAAAAAACCCGACTGCGTAAAATACTCTTATTATAAACTAAAAAGAATAAAACAATTTACTAGCTTTCATTTGATACCCATATTGCTACAGTAAGAAAAAAAATTCAACTCCCCTCCCTCATTCCGCTATTTGCGGGCACCATTTTGAAAATTTATATAGCCTATGTCACTACTACAATTTAGACAAATACAACGACACCTCATTTGTCAAAAACCGTCCAGCCGTTTGGGCTGTAGGGCGTGCCAAAGAAATGGACATACATACATACATACATACATACATACATACATACATACATATATACATACATACATACATACACTCGAAAAACATAACCCTCCTTCTGTCGCAGTCGGGTAAAAACTAAACGCTAATTGCGCTATCCAGTCCTTAAGGGCCGAAACACATAACCGCGTTGCGACGACGCAACGCTAAAATCGGCAGTTTGCGTTGCGGCGTCGTGAAAAAGAACGTTTTACTGTCGTATGGAAGGGTAACCAGTTCCTCGTGATTTTTTATTGTGGATAGACGTGTCTCTGCCATGGATCTTCGTAAGAAACTTATTGCTTATTTGTTATTAAGAAGACATTAGTCTGTTTTAAACATACGACAAAGAAGATACTGAATACATCCATTTAGTAAGGCTATAAATCTTGATGGCGAGTACTTTTCTCGAAAATATAAGGCTTAATGCTTTGATGATGATGGACGCAAAAAAATTTTCCCCTACTTTAGAATGAGTATATCATCATTTGAAGAGCTATTAAGCGGAATATCACTATAATAAGTTTCCGAAATGCTGCTTTAATACATATTTATAATTTAGGTACATCATACATGTCATTTGTTTGAACTGAGTCTTAAATTGGCTGTAAATCTAATAGTTAAAAGTAACAACATAACAACAATTGAGCTGAACTGTGAGCCGGTTTACAGCTCCGGTTCAAGCATATGGCTCATGAGCTGATCTGCGGTTCATACAAATTTATTGAGTTACCCATGTCTAATAGACACAAAAAAAAAATATTCCTTTTATTTTAATCTTAACATATTATAGAATTAATGACTAAATTGATTTGAATACACAATTAACTGACTGTATTATTTTGAGGTTATAAAATGAAATAACAGAGTTTGTCAATTCTGCGCCCAGGGCGTGGTATTATCGAACAGGGCGCGAAATCGTAAACTATGAAAATGATACTTAATTGTACTTATGTTCTAGATGGATAAATCTGTGCAGAAAAAAAAAATAAGTCATGGAATCCGGAAAATATGAGGACTGCATTAGAGGCCATACAAAACGGGGGTAAAATAAAGACAACTGCTAAAAACTTTAATGTCCCCGAAACCACAATTAGTGATCGATTAAAATTGGGTGAAGATTATAATCCACCTATGGGCAGAAAAGACACATTTACAAAAGATGAAGAGGATGAGTTGGTCGCATTTATCACTCGGGGAGACGCAAATTATACAAAAGACCGAGGAGTATAATCGGCCATTATGCTTCGCGTTTGTGGACTATGAGAAAGCCTTCGATTCGGTCGAAACTTGGGCAATGCTGCGGTCTCTCCAGCGGTGCCATATTGACTATTGCAGTGCTTGTACAGTAACTCTAATATGTCGGTGCGAGTACAGGAACACAGCACGAAAGCGATTCCAATGCAGCGAGGTGTGATACAAGGAGATGTCATCTCTCCGAAATCGTCCGAATCGTCTTGTTCAAATTCATACGGAGATCGACCAGTCGGGAGCACTCATTCAGGTTGCCCAACATCCGGCCTAAAGCGTCCAATATTTCCGCAAAGATGATGACATTGTCAGCGAAACGAAAGTGTGAGATGTATTCGCCATTGATATTTATTCTTCGTCCACTCCACTCCAGTCCAAAGTCTTAAAAACATCCTCCATCGCTTCGGTAAACAGTTTCGGGGACATTACATACCCCTGTCATACCCCGTGATGAAGATAAATGGATCTTGTTCGTTGGTCCTGGATTCGGACAGTTATCATCGCCGCGTCATATTATCTCAGTACCTCGATATATTGCCAATTGATAGAACATAGCTGCAAAGAAATCAAGACATGCTGTCTTGGACTCGAAGAGTCGAAGGCTTTCTCGTACTCCACAATTGCAATGTATAGCGGCTGATTACACTCTTCAGTCTTCTGTTTAATCTGTCATACAGTATGGATGTGGTCAACGGTGCTATAACTATTTCAAAACCCAGCCTGCTGCGGTGGTCGGATTATATCGAGCCTTGCAGCGAGACGAGTTTAATAGTTTTCCTATCGATTAATGCGGTTTTATTTTGTACTAGCTTCCGCCCGCGGCTTCACCCGCCTGAGTGTATTGATAAAAAGTAAGCTATATCCAATCAAATTTCATCACAAATGGTGCAACAGATTAGCCATGAAACATAAATTTACATGAATACAAACTAAAACTACAATCCTTTAATAAAAATTAAAAAAAAAGCATTTCTATTACGACGGAAAAAAAACAATAATATATATTTCTACTTAAAACATACTAACTAATAATTATTATGCCTGCTTTAATAATCGTAAAATGAACACAATCGTCAATGACGTCTCCGCTCAGGTGTCCGCCGCGTTCGGGTCGCATACTCGGCGATGGCCCGTTATTACTTGGAGCGCTCTTCTAACCCCGCCCTGCGCCGCGCTGACTGACGCTCCATTCTGATCGATTGAATTCTCGCGATAAGAAGGTCGTATGCGCCATGAAATAGGCGTCACTTACGTGTTTTCGCTTTACGCGTTCGTGATAATTTTTAGACTATATTATATTATGGCCAAATTACACAAAATCTTTATAAATTGTAGCTTATGTGTTTTTCTGATGTATAAGCTATATTACTGTAAACTTGCATCTAAATCCTATATAGAATAGTTTAGAATAGTTTAGTCTAGAATAGTTTCTATCCAATTCAGTAGTTTTTGCGTGAAAGAGAAAGAACAAACATCCAAATTAACTTTCGCATTTATAATGTTAACAGGATTTGTATTAAAATATAAAAAATAAGTATGATTTAGTTAAAAAGTAGTCAGCCATCCCCGGTCTCCCCTATTAACATATCCGATATATTACTTACGTTTCTGACAAATATAATAAGCGTACGTGATAAAATCAATATCTATATTATATAATTGACACGTTCTTTCATACAGACGTGATTACATTTTAAAAAAATTCATAATACGCCTGAAATCGCATCAGCGCATGCGCGCGGATTTAAATCTTAGTCAATATAAATTTTGTAAAAAGTGCTCTGTTGTTTGTGTTGAAAAAATGTAAGTACCTATATTTAATACTATAAAAACAAATTTATGTTATTTATTGAATTTTTCAACAATGAAAGAAAATTAGGTGATTCAAGATTAAAGATTAAGTAAATAAAATAATTAAAAAATATTCTACCTTCTAAAAAAACTGTTTGTGTTTTTACATGATTTTTCAAATGATATATAATTATACAGACTCCAACAATTATAATACACATAGTATATATACCCAAATAAATTATTAAAATAATTTTAAAATTTCTAGTTTTCTATATGGGATTTAGTTTATATTAAGCTTTAAGTATAAGAACATAAGACCTTTTAAAACATAAAACTTTTTATTAAAATAGTTTATAATTTTTAAAGTCTACGAAATCCTTATAAATTTAATTTTTATAGAAATTATATTAAAACATTAGAAAAACATAATATATAAAATATTCAAAATGTAAAACACGATTGATACAAAAAAAATGTTAAACTTTAATATTATATTTACATCTATATTATAAGTAAACTGTCTTAAACACGGCATACTGATCTAATAATTAGATAAATATATTGTGTATAATACATTTTCGAGAAATAAAACAATAAAAAAGTTAATTACAAGTATATAATATACGAGTATATACATTTCTTTCATTTTTAGAAATATCTGTCTTAATGTCTATATAAATACTATTTGTTAAAAAAAATCAGCGGACCCATTATAAATCATAAGTCAGTCTTATTTCATCAAAATCGCTTCATTCCGCCCAAAATTATTGTAATTTGAATTTTGTATTTTGAATGACAAAGTTAGTGAAGAGCAGAAGGTTAAATAAATTTAAATCTGATCTAAAATAGATAATAAAGTTTTGTAAAATAATACTAAAATGCTATAAGCATTTTATTAATAACTAGCGGCCCGCCCCGGCTTCGCACGGGTATTTAACGAAAATTTTAAAAATTATAAATTTATATTTTTTATCACCTACATACGCCATCTATCGTATAATTGTAGAATATCGTTTTTATATTTAGTGACATTTAACATAATAGTACCTATATTAATTGAAAATGATGTTTATCTAAAATATTAAAACGATTTCTATTCCTATCCGACATATTTAGTAAACTTTTAAGTTTAACAAAATAATAACTCAAAAATCAGTTTTGTGAGTTTTTAAGATTCCTTAGACCAGATGGCGTTGGCGGCGTAGGTACCTATTTCTATTTTCTTAAATATTTATTTTTAAATTTAATTACAATGAAACAAAAACTAAATTATACTGTGAGTTATGTTTAATTTTTATGTATTAAAGTTATTTACATTGGTTTTGTACTTTTTACGTGATACGTGAACACAGAAAAAAACGATAAGAGATGGCGCTGATACAAAAAAAACGCGCTATTGAAATTTATTCTTGATGATATATAGTGTATTAATAAAACGGAGGTTTTAACAGATTTATTATTTGTATAGATAATTAAATATTATTATTTGTATTCAACTCAGTAAACGAAAAAAAAAATGGTAAACCTTAAAATGTTGAATTGCAATTTATTTTTTCGCAAATTACAACACATTGAACTACGACACTATAATACTGATGGCGAAATATCAAATTCAAGCGTGTTTATCTATACTTATAAAACATGTCTTTCTTGACTGTTTATACAATAAGTATCGTCACGGGCAACAGATAATCTAATATTATCTCATACTAAAAAATAAGCCCGTGCAAATATTTTCAATAAAAATTTTGAATTGTTGTTTTTATATGTACTGCTAATGCTAAATGTTATCATGAAATATTCGATTCCTGGAAAGGAAATATTGAATTTATGAAAAAAAAAGTTTAAGACAAAGTGGTTATTTCAAATTTATATGGAGCCTGGGCCAGGTATTTGTACAGTATTTCAAAACGTTCGGGGTCATGAAATAGTAAATATTTTTTCTTCATTTCTCATCAAAAGACCCTATCGCATATTAAAACTACGTCATAAACGTAGTTTTAATATTTTTGTCTTGGCCATATTCATTTTAAAGTACACCCGTTGGAAAACTCCATCGAGGTCACTGAGCATAATGCTGAGGTATTCTAGGGATTCTGCCATAAGCACGATATTGTCGGCATACCGAAGGTGAGTGATGTACTCTCCGTTTATATTGATGCCGAATCCTTTCTATTTCAGAAGCTTGAAATCGTTTTCCAATGCTGCGGTAAACAGTTTCGGACAATCACTTCAATACTTTAATATACTGGTAGTCACCCTTATGAAAATGGAAATTATTCCCAATATAAACTATACAATTCTAATAAATAGAACAAAAGACTTATAAAGACATTTTTAGAATTTTATTTAAAGAAAAAGTCTAAAAAATCAGACACAAATAAAACAAGCATGATCCAATCCCCCTTCATACTTTAATCCTGTCTTAGGACAGACAAAAATACCAAGATATAATATAAATATAAGAGAACAGTATACGAAGATATTTCACTCGTTTAATCAAAAATTTGTTGACTAGGTTGTGAACGTTGGACAAAAATTAATATGAACTGTTTACCTATTTTGGTATTTCCGGCGTATTTAAAAATGAAATCATACTTATTTACAACGATTTGCCTACATAACTTTTTTTTTAACGTGTGGAAATGCGTTACACATACCCGGCCACTGGGCAACGTCCGTGTTATTTGGGACTCGTGGCGACTGGCAGTATACCCACTAAAACCACACGGTGTCTGCCACCAAACCACATCCGTCGTCTGTGCCAAGATCGCAGGAATCCAGATTCTTCTGCAAACCCCGTGGCGTGCCTCTACAGGCCCTTATCTGTAGAGTAAGTAGCGCGCGGCGGACACCGCACCCACCTACCAGGGCAAACGGGCAGATTTGTCGGAACGGCCGACTTCCCCAAGGCGACCGCCCTCTGCCAAGTTTTTAAGGGGGAAGGTGGCGATCATGTGCTAGCCTCCGACGTCCAGTCCTTTTGCGGAGGGGAAGGTCGGTGATGTTCTCTCTCATCGGCTCCGCCGCCTCCTTCTGTGACATTACGTGTTCGCAGAAGGCGAAGACGGCGTCCCAGCACCTTTCACTTCCAACCATGGAGGAAATCACGGCTGCCAGCGTCAGGTCTGCCCCTACTACGCTTTTGAGTGCCTCCCGCTCCTCCTCCCAGGCTGGGCACTCCTCCAGCACTCGACTCGTCGAAGCAGTCGTTGCAGTGGTGGCAATGAGGAGAGGGCTCCCTCCCAGCGACCCGACACAAGTACCCCCCGAAGAATCCATGGCCCGAGAGGACCTGCGTGGCGCGGAAGGTTAGGACGCCATGTTGTCTACCCAACCACTGCCGAAGGACCAGGCGAACTACCTATTTACTTACATAACTACACTAATCTTAACAAATGTTCAAAGTGAGCTCCTTCTCATGTGATACACAGTTAGGAAAGTTTACGCATATTGTCTTTCACACGATTTAACACAAATCACACGGTCACTTTTAACAGTTTCGAAAGTACTGATGATTTTTAATTTCAACTGGGGAACATCTCCCGGTAGAAATTGATAGCACCCGGCAAGCTATCATTCGGACGCGCATAAGCACAAACCATGTCCAAGTACTCTGAATTTGTGTATTGATAAGCCATACCTAATTACTTATGACGGGTCACACTCACACACGACAGATTAGGTATACACGTAAGATCGATTGCTAGGTGCGCGCGCGGAAAGACGAACATACGATCTATCTAGTGTCCCACGACACCACTTATTGATTTTTTTTTTTACTTTTTGACCGCTTGAGATAGTTTTCCAAGGCTATGCATTTATAATCTGGAGCTTACAATATTTAATAGGGTTATAATTAATTTCTATTTTTTTTTTCAGATAATGGCTTCTTCGAACGTAACACGAACAGAAAAAGAACATTATGATAGAAGCAGTGTTAGATATAAGTTAAAAGCTAGTCAGTATGACGAAAAAAATACACACGATGCTCATAAAGATGATTCTCTCAATGATTTTTATGACGAGGTCTCATCAAAGTCTGACTCAAAATTTTTAATGCCAATAAGAAGATGGGAGAAGCGAATGGGTTTCGTTACCCCTATAGTGTGGACCAATGTCATATTAATTACATTATTTCACGTCACATTTTTTTTGTATCCTGCTTTTGCTATATTTCATCAAGGTTTTCCTAAGTGGCAAACTGTTGCATTTAGTAAGTGTTGCTATTAAAATTTAACAAAGACTTAACTTTTTTCGTAACCACCTTTAAAAAAAAACTGCATATATTAAATACTCAACCTTAACGTACTAAGCCAGCCAGTAAATGACTAGAATCTAAACAAATTCGATAATTAAGAATTTGCAGAAATATTTCTCTCAAAATTTCTCCCAAGATCTGCTGGTTAGTATCTATGTAATAATTTTTGTGAGTCGAAATAAATTAGGTTGCACGCTCTCTCGTTAGGCAGACAAACATACAGTATATGTTTTAAAAGTTATACTTTAATACGTACAGTTTTTACGACGAATCATGATAGTCGTAAACATTTTCTTAAGAACAAACTTTATATGTGTTGATATTTTCCAGTACCAACAAACAAGAATAAAAACACACCTTATTCATTTGATCTAAAAACTTCACCCGTCCAAAGCCATCTTTTACAAATTCACCAACAAACACATGCACAAAAAGTTATTATATTTTTTTTTTCATTTATTAAAGCAAAATATAGATTACAACTTTTTGTACATTTTTATCATAACAATGAAAAAATATACAAAAATAATAAAATATATAAACATTTATTAGAGTAGACGAAATTTTTTATACCTTGTGAAATTTATGCATATTAAATATTACATAGAGCTATCGAGAGTAATCACTTATTGCCAACTGACACGCTGGCGAAGTACTTACAGAAAGGTCGTTTATCGCAATATTAGCTATGTTAAAATTTCTGTTTCATTTTCGGAATAACATTCTGAATAAATCCAAAATTATCTTTTATCAAACACTCAAACATTAGTAAATTTCGTTAATGTATAATTATGTTAAGTTTTATACAATTATCTTTTACGTATATTTTGTTTTTTCTTTATATGTACCAATGAAATTGAAATTTACTAAATTTTTATAGCTTTTCTCTGCGGTGAAGTGGGAGGCTTCGGTGTAACTGCAGGTGCACATCGTTACTGGACACATCGCTCTTTTAAAGCTAAGCTTCCGCTACAAATATTACTAATGATATCTTTCTCTCTCTCTGGACAGGTACGCAGTATTTTTATCAACTGAAAAAAATGTATGTCGTAGGTGTTTATTTTTTTAACATCTAAAAAATCAAACGTAATACCTGATTTTTTTTTCCTTTTTAACATTTTCCGTTGTAAAAAAAGACATAATTCAAATTACTTATACAGGGTGACTGGTGAATTACCATCAATATTCAAGGAGAATACCCGGCACATGATCCTCATTCGAATTATGTAAAAAAAATAGGAACTTAATTTTGGACCAAATTTTCATAAATTTCAATTCAAATAAAAGACGCGTTGTCACTTTTCCAGTCATGCCGGCGGCGCGTGCGACGCGGTGTTGTACTATGCTGCCAGTACCCGCACCCCCGCCCCGCGGCTAATCGCTTATTCGATCGACGAATCACGTTACTAGGTCACTAGGTCAGTAGGCTAGCGCCAACGTATGGTTTGGACGTCTGTTTTGTGTTTTCCCGCGCGTGCGCCTAGCGTTCGATATTCCGAGTATACCTAATCTGTCGTGTGTGAGTGTGACCCTTAATTAGGTATGGCTTATCAGTACACAAAAGAAGAGTACTTGAATATGGTTCGTGTTAATGTAATGATAGCTTACCGTGTACTATCAATTTGTACCGGGAGATGTTCCCCAATCGCAGAGTACCTACTGTTAGCGTAATATTAAGCACTAATCCAAGACTACGAGTATGATTCAATTTTTAAATACGCCGGGAATACCAAGATAGGTGAACAGTTAATATTATTTTATTTTTGTTCCAAGTTTACATCATTTACCTAGTCAATAAATCTGTTGCTCATCACATCAAAATCAAATGGAATAAACATATCTTTCAACTCGTAAGTAATATTTAAATTAAATTATTTATTTTGTCTAGAAAGTTCGGTGATTAGTATGCCTCTATCGGCAAGTAGCAAAACTACTGGTCCGCAAGGACCGTAGTTCCTTGCTTTTATTTAATAAACAACAGTTGGCTGTTCAACAATTCACAAAGTTTATTTTTGTTGTGTTTTTTTTTTAATATTTTCAAAAGTAACTTTATAATTTTTCAACATATTAAAAAAATTATTCTATCAAATCTGATCTTTATCTAGCGACACCTAGTGAAAAAACCATTACACTGTCTGCTAATATTATAATCAATCAATTGTTGTGGCTACTGGTCGCTAGATGGCTTATTCTTGCTATTACTTTTTGCTTTTATTTACTACAATATTTTTTTCGAGAATAAATAAGTGGCCTAACACTGTTTGAGTTAAAAAAAATATAATACGTAACGAGCTATTCACGGTCTTACTTATAAAAATCTCGTTAATCCTCTCATAATCTACAAATCAATGATTAACTTTTGTTTACTTATAAACATTGACTAGCTGTTACTTAGTTAAGAAACGAACAAAGAACGATACATAGATGGTTGGCACAGATTATACCAAAAATAATCGATTAGATAGAGAAATTGAATGAACAAAGTTGTTAAAAATTACATTAATTAGCGACATCTATGAACATTATAGAAAACTCTAGTTCGATATTGTAGTGAGTCAATACTAGTGACCTCTATTGACAGTTAGGAACTTTGAGATGTTTTCTTATCCTGACAGGGTCGCCATGAGATGTGCGACGTATGAGAGATAAAATAATACGACCAACGTTGATTCTCAAATGATCATCGTTTCATTTATTATGTAAAAATATAAGGTTTTTATATTCGTACACGAGTTATTAACATACATTTTACTTATTTATTGTCAGAGAAATAGAATGTTCAATGTTTATAAAATAATTAATTCCTATTTAACAGAATCATATTTAGAAATTTAATATAATTTTAAATACAAGTTTATTTTCTTGGTTTACTTGTCATTTACGTCGTACATTACAAACTTGTACTTTTATTTACAGCTAGATGGCTCTGTTTAAGAGATCGTGTCTAAAATTGATTTTATTACTTTAATTCATCTTGAATACTAGTTTTATTTACTAGAATATTTTTTTCGAGAATAAATAAGTGGCTTAGCACTGTTTTAGTTAAAAAAATATGACAAGTCCTTATTTATGAACGACATCATTGTCCACTTTATCTGTGTGTTCTTATTAAATTAAAGCGATATCTCAATTGAAATTCTTCATCCGTAATTTTTCCTACGCCTTAAGTTTCTGGGTAGGGATATATTAAAAATAAAATCCATTGCTTCCAAATCAGACTCTGAGGAGCTGCTCGTATTCATTATGCTAACACTGATTGTTTTTTACCCGACTGCGACAGAAGGAGGGTTATGTTTTTCGAATGTATGTATGTAATATGTATGTATGTATGTCCATTTCTTTGGCACGCCCTACAGCCCTAACGGCTGGACGGTTTTTGACATATGAGGTGTCGTTGGATTTGTCTAAATTGTAGTAGTGACATAGGCTATATAAATTTTCAAAATGGCGCCCGCAAATGGCGGAATGAAGGGGGGGGGTTGATTTTTTTCTTACTGTAGCAATATGGGTTTCAAATGAAAGCTAGTAAATTGTTTTATTCTTTTTTGTTTATAATAAGAGTATTTTACGCAGTTGGGTTTTTTGTTTGTGTGTTTTTTGCGTGTGTCTTCCCGGCTCCTGCGCGCCTAGCGATCGATCATACGCGTATACCTAATCTGTCGTGTGTTAGTGTAATCTGTCATTAGTAATTAGGTATGGCTTATCAATACACAAATGCAGAATCACCATTGCTTTCGAAACTGTTAAAAGTGACTGTGTGTGTGTTAGTGTAGTTATGTAGGTAAATAGGTAGTTTAATGATTGAAAATCGTTGTAAATAATTCGTTAATATCATTAAATGAAAACACGACACGCGACGTTCTGGTGTAGTGGTGCGAGTAGTTGCCTCAACTGCAACGCCACGCGCTGGTGGTCGCGGGTTCGATTCCCGCTTGGGACAGATATTTGTACAAATATTTTTTTCCGGTCTGGGTGTATGTCCTTGTGGATCCCTACCGTGCCTCGGAGAGCACGTACAGCCGTCGATCACTGTTGTTATCATAGACAAGATAACGATCGTTACTTATGTTAGGGAATTAACCGCCAACCCTCTTAACACTTGGCGGTGTTTGGACGTAATTAACTACCGCGTGGAAACTAGGGTGTCCAGACGACGCGTAAATAATTAGATAACTGTTGGGCAACTTTACTTAGAAGCTTATCAATATTTATGTTATATTTTTACATAATTCGAATGAGAACCATGCACCGAGCACTCTCCTTAAACACCGATAGTATCTCGCCAGTCACCCTGTATATATATATATATATATATATATATATATATAGCTATAATTATTTAAACAGAATAGTATCCCCAACTGGGTACGAGATCACCGAGTCCACCACAAAATGTCGGAAACGTCCGCTGATCCACACGACGCAAATAGAGGTTTCTTCTTCTCGCACTTGGGCTGGCTTATGATGAAGAAGCATCCAAATGTCATACGTGAAGGAAACAAAATCGACATAAGCGACATTTTGAACGACCCATTAGTTAAATTTCATACAAAGTAAATTTATGTTTTTCGAATGAAATATTTTGATAACCTATCTTAAATTGTTTATTTACTATTATTTATTTATACGAATTTCTTGAAAACATGATCGTCAAATATTTATATTATGTTGGTGTCCCAAAATTTACACAAGATTTTAATTAAATAGAAAACACAATTGTTAGTATTTTTATTGCTATTTTTTCATTGAATTATAAAGTACAAAGGATAAGGTTATTTATGGAAAAACATGCCAGGCAAATGGCCTCCATGACTTTGTTGGCATATACGCACTCTTGTCGAAATTTCCCATGACTATTTTACATAAATGTGGTTAAATTTTGTTGGTGCAGCGTTGAATTTCCTCTTTTAAGTTACGGGTAGATATGGGCTTGTTGACATTGTCTTTAACTTCAACTAACCCCAAAAAATAAATCTAAAGGTGTTAAATCACACGATCTAGGGGGCCAATTCTGATCACCGAAAACGAGTGTACTGTTGTAATTACTCTACTCTAAACGACCTGCGAATGTCTCTTGTAGTGATTTACTTGTTTCACGCTGCTGACTGGCTGTATGACATGTGGCACCATCTTGTTGAAACCACATATCGGCCACATCAATATCATCCAATTTCGGCATAAAAAACTGTGTTATCATCTCGTGATATCGAGCACCAGTACTGTCACTGCTTAATCAGCCTCATTTTCATAAAAGTATGGTCTAATGATATGTTCAGCTCTAAATCTACATCAAACAAGTGACACGTTGTAGATGCATTTGTTTTTCGACACTCACATGTGGATTCTACGAACCCCTAATACGACAATTTTATCGATTAACAAAGGCATCAAGATGAAAATGTACTTTATTTGTTATTATAATTTTTCTCGAAAAATCAGCAATCACTTGTTGCTGTTCAATATAATTCATTCAACAAACTCTCTTCACTGTACATGCTAATTAGGCTTCAATTGTTGTGTAAGCTGAATTTTGTAAGCATGGAGATACAGATCTTTACTTTTCTATACGCAATAGATAGCTTCTTGAAATTTGCAACTCATGTTCACGACGCCGAATTGCTTCGATATTGATATTTAAACGGCTTGTTTTTGGATCACCAGTGTGTTTAGTGTCTCCAACTGATCCAGTTTTCCTGAATTTTTCAATTAATCTCTTTACAGTCACACATTTTCAAACTGCGGCCGCCAAACTTTCATTATTTTTGAAATAATGTTCAACGTTGTTCCATTCTGTAACGCTCCATTTTTACTAACCTAGCTAACCCTAAACTGTCAGCTGTCAAATAGTTTTTTCTTTTAGGGTTGCCAGCATTTGACCGCACAAATGGAGGCAAATTAAAATCTCGCGTTAATTCTGGGGCACTTTTATATATATGATTTTTTCTGAATATGATAGAATAAATTTTACAATTTTAGTTAAAATTTGTTAATTTGAAAAGGTCACTTTTTAAGTACAGCAATTACAACACTTTTTAATTATTTCAGATACTTCAGTGTTTTCAAAACTTTATTTTGTTTTATATTACCAATCGTTATACCAACCTATCTTTGGGGAGAGCAATGGCATTTGTCTATAGCGAGCACATTAATCCGTTATGTACTTAACTTACATTGTACGTGGTCAGTTAACAGTTTTGCACATTTATGGGGAAACAAACCGTATGACACGTAAGTACAAATATCTAATAATTTGAGAAAAATCATAATTGATTTTTTTACATTTGCAATTGTCGTCATTATATTCAAAAATAATTTCTTAACGACTGAAAATATTACATGTTTTTAATACACTATAGTTTGCTAGTTTATACAATAACAGGAAAGACAAAAGTACAAATTTTCATATCATAGAGTTTACTTTTGTAAACTAATCATTTTAGATATTTAAATATACTAATAGGAAAATATAGACGGAAGTCTCCGATACTAAAAGCAAAAGGAATACTATGACATTTACTTAGTAGAAGTAGTGAAATATGTTTTATATCATTAAAAGGTCTTTATAATAGAAACAGCCGGGGCTAGAAAAATATTTCTACGACGCAAAGTTGGTCCACGAGAAGAGTATAAATTTTGATATTAAGAGTATTTATGAGAGAGTATTTATGTAGAAACCTATTGCAAATATATATATTCCAATGGCTACTGAGGTATTCTTATTAATTAAAACGGAAAAACAATTGTCAAATTGATGAATCATTTTCAATTCGTTATAATATATAGTCTGTCTATAAAATTATACTATCCATTTAGATTTAGTATATAATCTATTTATGTAAAATAATAAGAATTTAATCTGTTCTGACGCTGGACTGAGTAATATAAACTTTGTTTATATTTAACTTATTAACCGTAACTTTATTCAATTTACTTTGCACTTTAGTGTAGTTTTTAAACCTTAAAACATTCGGCCGTAACATTTTAAAACTTAACATAATTATGGTAGTAATAGCTACTAATTCAGGCGTCGAATAACTTAAGTTGTATTGTTTTTCAAATTTTTTTGCAGAAATATAATGCCGTCGGAAAATTGGAAAGTATCTATTATGGCTATGGGTGAAGGCTGGCACAACTATCACCACACATTTCCTTGGGACTATAAAGCGGCTGAACTCGCCTATTTCCTTAATCCTACGACATTTATAATTGACTGTTTTGCACTAATCGGTTGGGCTTATGACTTAAAAAAAGCCTCACCTTTACTTATAAAAAACGTAATAAAAAGTAAAGGCCCTAATAAAAATAATAATTAATTTTATATAATAATAGCTCTTATATAACAGTTTTATCATGCATAGAAAATTGATAAATTGTAAATTTTATTAGATTTATAAGATGAACACGTACTTACGTAAGTTACTTTGCAATCACAAACAATGATCAGTTCAGACGTGCTGAATAGATTTTAGTTCAAATAATTTGAATTGTTCTTATGAGAGGATAACTTTGTGATATTTCTTTTGTTTCGTTTTATTTTATTGTAACAATAAACAAATCTTGTAATTGAGTAACTAATTGTGTTTTCCTCCATCAAAATATATGTTGTTTTCATTAAATAATGATATTGTAAGAGCGTTAAGCGCATAATCGAATCTACGATTCTACGATAATAATAAACTAATTCAGTTAGTGTCATGTAATCATGATCACAGCGATAAACTAATCCTGCTCTATCCATCTCTAAATAAACTCGACCCTCATTACGTTTATCGTATTATGGCCATTAATCAAATCAAAAATATATAATATTTTTATACAGAATGCTAATTTTATTTTTTATCCTTCTTTTTTTAAAAGTATTTTACTATTCTGTAAAGTTTACTTTTAGCCTATAAATGTAAGACTGCTATACAGCAGGCCACTTTATTATTTTAAGCTTTAATACAATAAAAATGAATCTTTATTGCCGTGAAGCTATACAATGATACTTATTTCTATCGATCTCTGCACCAAATAAGCTTATATAAAGTAAGACGTTACATATAAATAACGCAAAAAAAATACATATACCTACACGGTAAAAACAATAAAGTAGATATATGGGTACAAATATAAATAGCGGAGGATAGGTATGTGGCGAACTCATGATGTCTATGATAATTGACGCCACAATAATAAAATTATTTAATTTGTTAACTTGGACCAGCTCCTTATAATTTTTCAACTTGGGCCACACGACGACGACGTGACGAATGATGGTGGTACTTGAGGAGCCGAACGGCGCAGGCGCACTTCACTAATCCACATGCTTCGAAACTAACAGCGCGCCTAAATTTTATATATGTAATTATACCGTTCTTTTTAACCTTTAAATTGTAATCGTTCATTTTTGTGCATTATATTCATCTCCATATTAAATCGTTTCAATCATATCTCATGCATTAATTTAATCTCTCAAAACTAAGTATGTCTTTTACATAAATTATATCCGTAAGTAAGAACTAAATAAATGTGAGGTTATTAGGATAGCTAGACATTCTGGTGACCCAACATTATTGGTGACCCCGACGTGATATGGTCACCACCCCTAAACTGGTGACCCCGAGCATGAACGTCAGCGCAACCTTCGTAAATCTACGTCATCTTGACGTCATCATCACTTCCTCAAGCTTTCGAGTAGCGAGTCATACAGCCAGCCAGCATCCATGGCCAATACGGGTATCCTGACCACAAGCATGGAGCGGACGTGCATTCCTGGTCATCACCCACAGCCTTCTCAGCGACCATGGCACACTGCACTTCGGCCGGTCAGCAAGCAGAGACGCACTTCTCTCCTGGTCGACGCAGTAGCCAGCCACTACGCAGCACTACACCACCCCGACTCAGTGGGGCATCACCGCAGACAGTTCTCTCAGACTCACCGTGAAATATGCGGCATCTGGTTCCGACTCACAGGAACATTCCAATGGCCCGGCAAGTATCGCAAGATGTATGGACGACTCAACCCGTTCTCGGAGGAGGAGCTATAATGTAAAATGTACAAATGTTACAACAGTATCAGTCATGGGAAAATTTCTATTGGGAACGGTCAGGCGCTTATATACTTTTTATGTTCGCGGAATGAAGGGTTAGGGGTTGAAATAAAAAAACCAAATTATTTTTCCTTTTCAATATATTCACCTGCAAGACGGACACATTTTTCAGATTTTTCAATTAATTTATTTATACCTCATAAAAAAATGTTTTGTCTTTGTCCTCAAACTGCCTCCTTAACTTCATCATCGGTGGCAAATTTTTTACCCAGATCTTTTTTCATTTTTGGAAAGAGGTAATAATCACTCGGGGCCAGGTCTGAGCTATAGAGTGGGTGGTTCAAAATATCGAAGCCCACTTTAAGCAGGGCAGCCAACGCAACGCGGCTCTTGTGGACGGGCGCATTGTCGTGCAAAAGCAGCACACTTTTCGTCAATTTTCCCCGTCTTTTCTGTTTAATGGCTTCTTTTAGTCGCTCTAATATTGAAGCGTAGTATTCTCCGGTTATAGAAACACCTTTATCTTTATAATCGATCAATAATATTCCTTCTGAGTCCCAAAAGACCGTTGCCATGAGTTTCTCAGCTGACTGTGACACCTTAAACTTCTTGGGGGTTTGCCTTTTTATGCCACTGCATAGAGTCTTGTTTCGACTCAGGTTCATAATGATGAACCCAAGTTTCGTCTCCAGTAACAATTCGACTCAATACACCATCCTTGTCTTTATTGCAGAGGTTCAAAAATGCACGTGAACACTCTACGCGTTGTTGTTTTTGCGGCGGCGTGAGCATTCTCGGTACCCATCTTGCGCTGACCTTAGTCATGCCAAGATGATCGTGCAGGATTTTAAAAATGGTTGTATCGGATACTCCAACCATTTCTGCGAGTTGTTTCTTCTTTAGTCGAGCATCGTCGAGTACAAGTTTTTCGACTTTTAGGATAAGTTCTGGCGTGGTCATCTCGATGCTCCTGCCCGGCCTCAGGTCTTTGTAACGTTATACGTACATATTTTATATTACTACACTAAAATGCATTTAAACTTAATATTTACAATACTTAAAACTAATTAAAATTACTATAAAATTAAATCTTTTATTAAAATCTACGTTTAAATATAAAACACAATTTTATTATAACTAATTTAAAAAATAATTAAATAATATTTATATTGAAAACTGGCTATTTACAATAATAAAAATATATACAGTCTTTAAATTGCAACATGAATTCATCAAGCGGCATTTTATACTCACGCGATGTAACATTTTAGCGTTCCGAAGTAAATCTTTTGTTCGATTGAATTAAAACTGCACTACCTACCCGGCGCCGGTCATTTCAACATCGACCTTACCTCGAGTTAGTTGAGTGGACGCACAAGTCACAAAAATATGGAACATTCATTATAATTTTATGGTCGCTAATACGGGATTTTTATTAAAAAGACCGTAACCATAAAATTTATAATCTTCGTGTCCGTCTTTAGGCGTCCTCGACTAAATAATATATTTGTGAGTGTTGATCGCCCCTAAACTGGGTAAGTGGTAATTTTTAATGTCGCAGATATTGAATGTAGTCTAGTGCCAGTAATTCAGTGTGAAACCTAATGTTTTTGTTCAAACGTAGTTATTAATAGTAATGTGAATCACCCTAGAATTGATTTTATACCTATAGATCATTAAAATATTTCATCATCTTACAATTTTACCCTCATTATTTTTATTAATTTTTAATAACCATAAATTTCATTGTAAATTTATATAATAATCTCCGCTTCTGATTTTGCTGATTCCACGGCACTGCTACTACAGATTAGGTCCTTTCTTTTATAGTACAGTGCCCGTGGATGTTCGCAATCAGTACTGGACCGCTTCTAATGTTATTGATGGCGCGTTCCAGGGTTCGACGCTCAGGTTCGACGCTCAGGTTCGACGCTCAGGTTCGACGCTCGGGTTACCGAAATAACCAGTAACCTCTCACAGCCCTAACATTCACAACGACGACAAGGGTGCTCTCCGCCGGGTTTGGTTACCCTCTCCTGCCGCCACCAGTCGCCTGCGGTTTCCAGAGCGCGACTCCCGGGATCACCTATATATACGCAGGAGAGTACCTGAACCGGGCTAAATTTTAACTTGTGTGAATTAAGTGCCGAACACCGCCTTGAGAACAATTATTAATTATTTTTAAATAAATTTATTTATGTAACGTTTTTTTAATTTTGATTTTTTATTCTTACGTGAGAACAACTTTAATTTTTTTTAAATAAATTTAATTATTTAACGTTTTGTTTAATTTTAATTTTTTTTTTAATCTAACGTGACACCTTCCTTTTTTAAACAAACTGTGCCACTTAATAAATTAAATAATTAAATTTTAACACAATAAATTAATTAAGTGAGTCATTGTTGGAAGAACATTTTAGTATTTAGTAATAGTCTTGTCTTATTCTTTTTCCTAAAGTGAATGGTCATTTACTGGTTGTATTCTTTTTAACGAAATATTAACTTTTTCTTTTTTTTATTCAATACAATGTATGTGAAATTCTATCCCTTAAGGGCCATTTCCGTGTCAACCCTTAGACATTGAGGGGTCGATTACGGTAAAGCTCACCCTTTTTGGTGTGACCTTTAACAGTTCATGGCGTTAGCTTTCGCGACCTGTTCTGTACCACGTGGCTAAAATTAAGCAGGCACTCATCCCATTGCTCCCTAAAAAAAAGCATCAGCCATATTGATGGTAACAACCTTAGGTTCCTGTTCCCTGGCCCTGGGCTTAGGTGCTTGCCAGCGCGTGCGGGACCACGTGGTCTACCTTCTAAGGAAAACGCTTCGGATAAGTGACCCTTGTTATCGATTCCCAGCTTGATACCAGAAATAAGGTCGAATCTACTTCTCTTTAATATTAATAATTAATCTCTTATAATTAATTGTTATTCAAAAATCTATAACCTCATTTTTAAAAATCGGCCTTTGTATACCTACTTGTTAAAATTTAATCACCGAAAATAATTAGATAATTTTACCTAGTCAACAAATTTGTTGCTCATCACATCAAAATCAAATGGAATAAACATATTATCTTTCCACTCGTAAGTAATATTTAAATTAAATAATTATTTATTTTGTCTAAAAAGTTTGGTGAATACTTACCATGCCTCTATCGGCAAGTAGCAAAACTACTGGTCAAGACAGGGCCGTACTTAGAATTAGAGCGACAACTAGTGAAATATAGTAGAACTATTACAACGTCTGCCAATATTATAATCAATTAATTGTTTTGGCTACTGGTCGCTAGATGGCTTGCTGCTATTATTGCTTGCTTTTATTTAATAAACAATAGTTAGCTGTTCAACAAATGACAAAGGTTTTTTTTTGCATTTTTTTGTTTTTTTTTTTTAATATTTTCAAAAGTAACTTTATCATTTTTCAACGTATTAAAAAAATTCTTCTATCAAATCTGATCTTTTTCTATGAAAAAGAAAAAAATTGATTCTTTCCTAAACATTTTTAGGAAACTTTTACACTTTTATATTAAAACACTATTAAAATTACATTTAAAAACTATTTAAAATATTAAATTATCATTAAATGAAAACAAGACGCGCGACGTTTCTGCTGAAGCCCTTGAGTTGAAACATAATAATAATTAATATAAAAAGGAGTTTGTGCACTACACGGAAATTTACTGTCCGGCAGTCCGATTTTTTACGGTCCGACATGGCACGCCATATAAATGTATAGAGCGTTTATGCACTATCCGTAATTTTACCGTCCGACATTTTACTTTTCCCTATTCCGGACCGTTTCTTTTGAGTCTTAAAAAATAAATAATAATAAAATACAAAATATTTAAGTATTATATATAAGGAACATTTATTAATAAATTGATTGTATTTTATTAGTTAATATTCGAATAAATTAATAAACATGTACATATTTTATACGTACTTATATATATATTTTCATAACTACGATTTGTCTATTATAATGTTATTTACCAAAACGTTCTAAATCCTAGTTTATTTACATATTTATGCACAGTTAAGTATTTATACAAATATTTTATTATTATTTACATTATAATCTTAAAGGAAATCACTTCTAAGCGCCATCTCGTTTGAGCGTGATTAGTTATTGATTCAAAACTACCGGTATCTTATTGATATACAAGATGGCGCTATACGTATCTGCAGTTTTTTTATTTTAATTAAACTATAAAATAATTGTTTAATAAATTCTATTCTATCACAGAACACTATATTAGAATAATTATGTTAAATAACTAGTCTAAAATCTCTTATCTTTTCAGTGATATAAAATTCGCAAGGTTACTACCGAACAGTAAAATTCCGTGTAGTGCACAAACGCTTATCCGTTTTTTTTTCATTACCAAATCGGACAGTAAAAAATCGGACTGCCGGGCAGTAAAATTCCGTGTAGTGCACAAGAGCAAGTTAATTGTCCGGCAACGACAGCTGCACTGACGAAAACGACAACTGCAACGCCACGCGCCAGCGGTCGCGGGTTCGATTCTCGCTCGGGACAGATGTATTTGTACAAATATTTGTTTCTGATCTGGGTATATGTCCTTGTGGGCCTCCCCACCGTGCCTCGGAAAGCACGTAAAGCCGTCGGTCCCGGTTGTGAATTATCCGCCAACCCGCAGCGGAGCAGCGTGGTGGAATAAGCTCCAACCCTTCTTATATGTGGAGAAGAGGCCTTCGCTTAGCAGTGGGTGGTTTACATGCTGATACGGTAAACTGATCGATCGGTACGCGGATATGGCCCGGTGGACCAAATTCGAGCGTCTGTTACTCCTATTAGAAGCTTCTTAGAAGTCCCTGTACGGTTTCTTTACTCATGTGCTGCTACCCTGTTAACACTTAGCGGCGTTTGGACGTAGCTCGTAGGTAAACTACCGCGTGAAAACTAGGGTGTCCAGACGACACGTAAATAATTAGATAACTGTTCGATAACTTTACTTATAAGTTTATTAATATTTGTGTTATATGTATTCTTTTTTGTCATGAGAATCATGTGCCGAGTAGTCTCCTTAAATATTAATAGTGACTCGCCAGTCACCTGTATAGTATAAGTAAATTGATTGTAGTGTTTTGTTTATTACTGTTTGTACGTTTATCATTATAACGTTAAACATTTTGTATACGTCTTCATATCCGCTTTTAATTTGCTATGACTATTGTTTTCTTCATTGTGGTGTATAATAAAGAGTATTATATTATATTATATAACACAGGTTATTTAATTATAGTAGGTTAAGAAATTTGCCAATTTTTAAGAAACGGGTTTGAAATAAAAGTAGTTCAAAATCTTATTGCAATATAATTATATATTTTATTATAAACACAAGTTATAGATCTTAATCTTGGATATTAATATACATCAAATAATCCTGTCGGTAATAGAAATTCTTTCGTAACTTATATATAAAAAAATAAACTACTGCTATTGTAGCTGTTGATTTAATATTTTTGTTGAATTTGATTATAACGAATCGGTTTTCAAATTCTTCCTCCATTTCATTGTTCTCAAAATATGTTAATCCTTTAACTTTAACTTCTAAATATTTAATGGAAATATCTAAATTTCAATTTGCTACGATCCGGTTAAGACTGATCGCGGTAGCGCTAAACAAGCATATTACTTAGGCTTAAACAGAACTCGTTAAGCTCGATAAAGTTTACATGATTAAACAATTGTGTTGACTTTTCAAAACGAAAATTAAAGTATCTAGTATTTAACGGGCAGTGGTCATATGGGTCCACGCAACAACCGTTCAACCACACTTTTACGTAATCATATAATTTAAAATGTTTTTATGTGATGTATTCAGCACTGGATTTACACTAGGGGCAATCGGGGCTATTGCTCAGGGCGGCAAATTTTCTAAGGCGGCGAAATTCAATGCGTAAAAAAATCTTACCGCTGTCAAAATTGCTTTAAAAAGTAAAATTGTACTGCACTGATTAAACAAAATGATTTAAAATGATTAAAAATTTTAATCATTTTAAATCATTTTAAATCATTAAAATATGATTGAAAATGATTAAAAATGATTAAAAAATTTTAATCATTTCAATCATTTTTGATTATTAAAATATGATCGGAAATTATTTAAAATGATTAAAAATTTTTTAATCATCTCAAATCATTTTTCTCAAATCATAAGAGGTGACAGAAATTCACAAAGTATTTTATGATTAGAAATGATTCAATATGATTAAAAATTTTTAATCCTAACTGAATCATTTTAAATCATAAGAGCTGTGACAGAAATTCACAAAGCTATTTTATGATTAGAAATCATTCAATATGATTAAAAATGATTAAAAAATTAATCATTTTTAATCATTTTTAATCATTTCAAATCATTTTGTTTAATCAGGGTGGAATCACCTTCAAGTTACAATAAATAAAATAACTTTATCAATTATTAAGATTATTATTATATTCTTTATTGCACTTTAAAAAAAATCACAATACAAAGTTAGCAAGGGCGAACTTATCTCTAAAAGAGATTTCTACCAGTCTACCCATGGTAGTGAGAGATGATGTTAACGCGGGGCACATTAGTGCAAAAGAAAAGAAAAGAGGCAAAACAGCCAAAATATATTTTATAGTATATACATTCAACATACATATATGCGATAAAATATAAATATACACCCATACATATATACATAAATACAAACATTCATACATACATACATACATACAAACATACATACACATATACATACCAACAAACATATACATACATATATCACAAATTCAAATTGTACGTTTCAAAGATTAGGAGTAACTTTGGTAAGAAGATGATTCTTCAATCTGTCCTTGAAAGTGCACAATGACGTGCTTTGTTGAATGACTTTTGGGAGCTCATTCCAAAGGGTTGCAGCACGCACAGTAAAAGAATTATGTAAAAAGTTGGTGTTATACTTAGGGACTTCAAGCATTGTTGTGATGCAAGACCGCCTAGAGCGAGTTGGGAAAGGAAGTAATTTAAAACGGGACCTGAGGTAAGGGGGTGAGTTTTGGTCATGGAGTATGTTGTAAAGAGAAGAAAGGATGTGCATGTCACGGCGAAGGCGGATTGGGAGCCACTTAAGTTGAGTACAAAAATAGGAGATGCGATCATATTTACGTAAGTCAAAGATAAAGCGTATTGCTAGATTTTGTTGTCGCTCTAATTTATTAAGTAGCTCTTGCGTCACATCCAAATAGCACACATCTGCATAGTCAAGGATGGGTAATAGAAGGGATTGCGCAAGCAAAATTTAGGTTTTGAATGGGAGAAAAAATTGAAGACGCTTAAGAGAGTGGAAGGTGTAGTGCATTTTTCTGCTGACCACGCCGATATGAGCTATCCAAGATAAGTTATTGTCTATAAGCAAGCCCAAATTCCTAACTTTGTTGCAATAAAGAATTGGTGTGCCACAGTACATGATAGAAGGTACTACATTCCAATCAATTCGGCTTCTTAAGCGGCTGCTACCGATTATTATAGCTTGAGATTTTATTGGGTTTATAAGAAGTCCGAATGATTTGGCCCATAGATGTATAGCAGTAAGGTCTTTATTAAGAAGTTCAATAGTCTCATGCAACTCGGTCAGCTGAAAATGACGGTATATTTGTAGGTCGTCTGCGTACAGGTGGTAGGGAGAAGTAATAGCATGTGAGATGTTGTTAATAAAAATAGAAAATAGTAAAGGAGAAAGTACGCCACCTTGTGGGACACCAGCAGTAAGATTCAACCAATTCGACGAGTTGTCGTCGGACGTTACTGACTGCTAGCGACCAGAAAGATATGAATGAAACCAGTCAATGGCAGTAGATGAAATATTAACTGCACGAAGAGTGCCAAGAAGTATGTCATAGTCAACAGAGTTAAAGGCACTACTGAAATCTAACAAAATCATTGCAGTGAGCTTGGTATTATCCATAGCCCACCGAATATCCTCCGTTACATTCAGCAGCGCTCCAACAGTGCTGTGGGAAGGGCGGAAACCGGATTGAAATGGACATAAGAGGGAGTTAGAAATAAGGTAGGAATAAAGTTGAACAACAGATTCCAGGACTTTGGACAGTATGGGGAGGATAGAAATGGGGCGATATTGAGCAAGAGATGATTATGTTTATAATGTTTTTAATTATTATAAACGGTGCAATTTTATCAACAAAACAATACAATGAAAAAAGTTCTAGTCTATTTAACCTTCTTATGTGTAACAAATTTTCTGCTGTTAATGAATCATTTTATTTACTTATAAACAAATAGTATGTCAATACTATAATTTGATCTAAAATATCGGCGGTACGGCGGCATTTTCTTCAGTGCCCAGTGACTGGAAGTATTATTGTTTTAAGATCATTCTCAAAGTACACAATCTTTTTAAATTATTAGTTTTTGTTTAGAAAATACTTTTTTAACATAGACTCGAATATAAATACTCTCATTTTACAATACTAATAGTATACAGTATACTACACTCAAATAAAATAAATAATTTATGCATTTGTGTATTAAATGTTTATTTACATTCTACTTATCATAGCTTTATATATATTGTACTAAATCAAATATGATTGTTTTATCGAAAATTATTTCTGATCCTAGTACTTGGTGCTATGTCCTTTGAAACTCTGATTTGTATCAGTGACGCTTAAATCGTCAATCAACAAACAAATGTTATCACTTTATCATTGTTTAAGTACTTATAGTTTAAAAAAAAGTGATGATGCAGAAATGTTGTTTTATTTTGATGTTAAAGTAGAAAATTAACATAGAATACATGCATTCTTAAATTTAAAATAAGAAACTTGACTGTACTTCTTGTAACACCAAAATTACTGTGGCCCTGTTCCAATATACTGTGAATAAAATATAATATGCGTTAAGTAACTGGAAAAACAATATTTTCTTTAAATAAAATCTATACTTAAATTTATTACGCAATTAATTCAATTGAAAATCAAGTTTTAAGAGCAACAATATTCAAATAATAAGTTTTCTTATTGAAAAGAAAACATGTACATGATAAATATATTCATTTGAAAACAGTATCTAAAAATGGTGATGACAGTATACTGGACTGCATT
Source organism: Euphydryas editha (assembly GCA_036937285.1). NCBI lineage: Eukaryota > Metazoa > Arthropoda > Insecta > Lepidoptera > Nymphalidae > Euphydryas > Euphydryas editha. Next base: position 7,822,447 of record JAUPFZ010000011.1, on the reverse strand, counting down.
CCGTTTTATACAGTAACCAGTAAAGCAAACTAAAAAGGAACAGCTCACACTCTCACACATCACAATATATATCGGAACATCCCTATATTGAGACAAGCTTGATGCACAAATCTCTATGCACTACAATTTGAAATATCAACACTATAGTTATGTTTGCATATGTTAATTAAACTTTTATTAAAAATGTTTACTTAGGTTACAGTTTATTATATAAAAAGGTCCAGGTTGTATTATCAGTCTTCAACTAATGAATAAATATCCACTTTCAAATTATTTTCATCTGCTTTTTGAATATCAGTTATAACTTTAGCTTCTTTTATTGGTCGTATATGTTCATCTTTTGAAAGTTTTCGCTTTAAGCTTAATGAACCTTTTTTAAAAGACACATCATTTTGTTCATTATTTGAAGTCCTTCTTTTTTTTGTTTTAGTTATCACACAATTGAAATCTGATGAATCGTCATCAAAATCAGTATAAAGGGGTACAGAGCGACCACTTCTGGTTGATCTATGAGGCTGTATCCTCGTCGACTCCATGATTTGAATTGGAGAAGACCATGCAGTCATATTTGGCGACTGCCTAGCTTGACGATAGGCATTTATTGACATTAATTTTATATACACTGCAAGAGTTCTAGCTTTCTCGGTTGGTGCTAAAGTTGTAGGGATAAGACTCCAGGGCATGCGTCTATCTTTGACATTTAAATAACGCCTTTTCATTATCTTGGGAGTTGAACTGCTGCTGCCATCCTCTTTCTAAATAAACAAAAATATCAAAACTTATAGATATTGTTTTATTTAAAACAATGTTTACATTTTATTTACTTACATTTTTCGGCAATGATTGCTCTTGTTGAATTGTTGTCTTTGAAAATTTCAATGCTTTCAGTAAATCTATCATTTCCTCTTTGCTTAAATTATCTTCATCTAAACCATATTCTAAAAAAAATTAAGTCATTGAAACACATTTTCAATCTACAAAAATAGCTGTGGTCTCAAAAATGTAATTTTTAATATAAAAAATTAACTAACCACTCAACTGGTTTTTTAAACTCTTTAAATCACTATCGCTGCTATCGTCCGATGATAATATAGTTTCCATAATTCTCAGGGTTGCTTTTGTTTAAGGAATTATTAATACTTTATTATTTTTAAAGATTAAGCCTTATCTTGCAAGATGAAATTTTATAGTAAATTTTGTCATTTATAAAACATGTACTTAGTAAACGATATTTCGTATGAATACTTTTAATATTCGAAATTAATAAATTTTATATTCAAATCGTTAATAATCGATAGTGATATCAACATATAAATATTTAACGCTATCAACAGTTAGATATTCTGAAAATTTCAAGAATGATTACGAAGACATTATGAAAACAAATATGCTTAGAGATTTCGTAGGATTATTAAAAACAAATGTTATTTACGACTCATTGTCAATGTCAAAAAAATAAACAAATACCTTAAAACGGGGTGAATAGGTACGATTTTGAAGTTCACAAAGCAATTTTTCTCTATGTTGCTTTCCAATCACACAAAAAACGACACTGTTTAACGCAGTGTTTGAAAAATTATACACTTATATACTGTGAAACTCATTGCAGATGTACTCTGTTCGACTTCGAAATTTCGAGTGTCGAACAGAGACAGAGACAGTACACAGAGTACCTACATCTGTGTTTGACAGTGTCGTTGATGGAAAGCGCTTTTTCGAACACTGCGTTACACAGTGTCGCTTTTTGTGTAATTGGAAAGCAACCTAAGTAGTGTTAATGTTGCTTGGTTTTTTAAACAGTTTATTTATTATCCTTGGTAAAACACTGTCAAACGCGACATTTTCGAGTGTCGAACAGAGTACATCCAAAGAGTATAAGTACATCTGTGTTTTGTCAGTGTTGTTGATGGAAAGCGTTTTTTCGAACACTGCATCACACAGTGTCGCTTTTTGTGTAATTAGAAAGCAACCCATGAATAAATTCCTTGGTCCTCCTTTAATTAATGTACTATGTGGTCATTACATCGTTAGTCTGTGGCAAAGAGTATATAGTAGGGATGGCGATTCTTCTAAAAAAAGATTGATTTTTAAATCAATTCGAATCGCAACATGATGAATCGATTCTAAAAAAATCAAAGTCTAAAAGATCGATTTCTCAAAAATCGATATTTTTAATCTATTAAGAATAATATCCTTATTTTATGTAAAATAATAATGCCAACAAGTGTTTAGAAAAATTAATTAGAAATTGGTGCTGTTTTTAACTGTAAAAAATGCTTTTAGCATTAAGCTCGTCTGTTGTATACATACATGTGTATGTTCAACTGACTGAAAATTTTATTATCCTTTTGTATAACTTTTCGTAAGCTAATTGATAATATTTTTAAAAAAGCATAAAAATCGAATGTCGATTATCGAGGGTAAAATATCGATTCACTGGATCGATTCAGTACTAAACATCGATCCAAAAATCGATCTTTTTGGCTTGAAAAATCGATTTTTCGATTAATCGATCTCAGATCGCCATCCCTAGTATATAGTCTGTGGTATGCTCTATTCACAGAGCACTCTATTGATGGTCTATTATTATTCTTTTATTGCTTTTTTGTAAATTATATTTTTTTACAATGTTTACGGTTTGCACCATTTATTGTGCAGTGGTTTGAATTATTACAAAAATATGTGTTCTAAACATGTTTTGTTTAATTTATCATACTTTTTCTAAAACCCAAATAAGTGGTCAAAATAAAATATAATTATATTAAGTGTTACGATCAAAATGGAAGAAGAATTAAGATGTTTTATATGTAAAGAATTCTACAGGGAACCAGTTCTTCTACCCTGTGGTCACGCTTTGTGTCGTATATGTGCAGTAGGCTTACAGAATCATGTCCACGAATCCGACAATGCTTCAGCTACAACAACCGACTATCAGGAGGCAGATAAGGCATCCGTTTCGAGTGAAACAGATAGTGGTGTCGTTTGCGGATCGAGGCCTAACAGTTACGCTGGTGCTCCCGTTGCTTCTGCATATACTTCAGCAGCATTTAGCATTACATGTCCAATTTGTAATAAACAAGTATACTTAGACGATAATGGAGCAGAAGGACTTCCACCTTTCCGTGTTATGCGGACTATCGTTGAACGATTCGGTGGGATCAGTATATCTCCTCCTGCTGAGGAAGCTTGTCAAATGTGTGAAGGTGAGAGGAGGGCGGCTATAGTACGTTGTGAACAATGTTCAGTTCGGTATTGTGCGAGCTGCAGAGATGCATGGCATCCTATTAGAGGACCTCTTGCACAACATGAGTTGCGAGCATTGGGGACTACATGTATTGATCATGGCTCCACACCTGTCCTATATTGCAATACCTGCTTGGTTCCAATTTGCCAATCTTGCCTTGCGGAAAGACACTCACCACATGAAACACAACATTTATCTAGTGCAGCTAGAGCTCATAAGGTATAATCATGATTTTTTGAAATATGAAAATACAACGCACTTGGTTTTTTGGCATTCAAAACGAGGTGATTTGTTTTAAACCAGTCCTGAATTCGAGACAAAGAACTGTTCACGTCATGATAATTTACTTTTTTCCTATCAACTTTAAATATAAGCAATATGTCATCTGCAAATAGCACTATATCACAAATATCCGTTACATAAAATGGCAGATCATTTATATATATTAAAAAAAGAAAAGGACCTAGAATCAATCCTTGTAGAACGCCCATTTTTAGCACAGATCCAGAAGACTTCGTTCCGTTTATTGATGCATGTTGAATTCTATTAGATAGTATATATTTATGAACATATATATTTTTATAAATAAATGAATAGATACATTTTACATATATATAATAAATATACACCCAGACTTGGGATGGGAATAGAACCTACAACCCTGAAGTGGAAAGCGGAGTCACTGCCAACTGTGCCAATGAGCCAGTCAATAATATTTTTTAGTCTTTGCTATTTCTGGATAGTGTAGTTTTATAATTGTGAACGAATTATGAAAATCAGTTCAGTATTTAGTCAAGTTTATTGATAATAAACAAGTCTTATTGTTTTGTTTCATTTCAGACTGAATTATCGCAAACACTTCATCAGCTGTCTGAAGAAGCCAAAGCGATGACTGAATACATTCAACTAGTCAAAGGATCGGGAGAAAAAATTAATGTATGTATAAACTTTATAATTATTATCACTACTAATTGTGCAGAATATTTTTATCAGTGAAATAAAATCATTTGTTACTATTTTATTGAAAGAAATCCTGAAATCAAAAAGACTTATTTATTTAATGTAGTAAAAATTAAACTTTTTTAGGCCTGGGCCGCTCCTAAAAAAGTGTGATGCTTTACTATACCTATAAGTGTAATTATTACTTTATAAAAAATTGTAGCGAAAAACGTTTTATACACAATTTTTTTTTTAATCAACTGCCGTTGCCTTTTCTATAAATGTAGAGAACAAACCCACAATTAAAAAAAAAATGTTTGCCTATGAACATGGTGCCATAAGCGGAGCAGTACCTTTAAAATCAACGCGAGTAAAACTGCACGGGTCGGCTATTTAGAAAACAATATTTAAATTATTTGCTTCCTAAACCAGAGTTGCATTATTTATTCATGTAACATACTAATAGAACTATTAAAATAATTAGGAATCGTGCGAAGAATTGGAAGCACAAATAGACCAAGCATGTGCGGAAATCACACGCGCTGTAGAAAGAAGGAGAGATGAGCTTATAAGAGCAGCTCGCAACACAAGGTCTCAAGCAGTCAACAATATGCGTTCTCTTACATCACAAGCAGCGCAGAAACTTCGTGAAGCTACAGCTTTGTTACATTTCTCGATAGAAGCATTGAAAGAATCTGATCATGCTGCGTTTTTACAAGTAAGTTACGAACTAATTAACGTTACTTGTAATTTTAAGTATTTACTTAATAATGTATTTGTGTATACACTGTACTCATCGAGAATTAATTACTAATTAATAACGGGAATAATTTCTACATATTTAATTTTTGTTCAACATACAAACATTTTATAATCTACTAGCTTCTGCCCGCGGCTTCGCCCGCGTGTATGTCGGTTATCGCGACCAAAAAAAAAGTATCCTATGTTACTTCTATTATCTCCAATAATATCTATACAAAGTTTCATGATGATCGGTTAAGTACTTTTCGCATGAAAGCGTAACAAACAAACTTACTTTCGCATTTATAATATTAGTATGATTTGTGCCCATCAATCAATTAATATCTGGCAAGCGCGATTAACAAAACGGTACGTAAAGCTGTCGGTCCTGGTTGTTATCATAGACACCTGATAACGATCGTTACTCGTGGTAGGGAAATTATCCGCCAACCGGCAGTGTAACAGCGTGGTGGATTAAGCTCCAACCCTTCTTCTGTATGAAGAAGAGGCTTTCGCTCAGCTTGGGTTATTTACAGGCTGATATAGTATAGTAAAGTAAGCGCGATTCAGTGCCTAGTTCCATTTGATAAGCATCATCTATTAGCGAATGGTTAAAACAAACGTTCTTAACAATACATATTTACTACTCGAAATAGAGTAAAGCTACTAAAATTATTTTTGAAAAAAAAAATCATTGATGTAATTTTGAGTAACTAAAATTTTTCAAATGATGAATTTCGATAAATTTACCTGTTTCAATAATTGAATATGTAAAACAATTTATATACTAAAATAAATATAGGTTGCCTGTCCTAAAATATGATACGTGTTATTTGTCACACATGTGGTCGCGATACTCGAGACCCAATTACTATACGATACTAGATATCATCGTGAGCAATAACGCAATCAAAACAGTTATTATATCAATAATAATAATATTTTTACGGATTAACCGCTAAAACCAATGCAGTCCATTTTGAAAACAGTTTATTGAAAATTTATTAGGAATATCCAGTGCCAGATTAACTACGTAGCAAGAGTAGCAATTGCTACGGGCCCCGCACGAAAGGGGGGCCCGCGCCGCGCGAAATTGGTCCCCGCATATTTTAACCTACTCGTCTCTTGTCTAAGCGTAATTTTTTGAGGAATATGGAGAGGCGGTGACCTTTTTTTTAGGAATACGTATAGACGACAGGGGCTAATATCAGTGTGGGATCGTGACGACCTTTTTTTTTTCATGTTCACTTACAAAGAACAGGTACAGAAAAGTATCAGTACTGTCATCCAGTCTTTGCTACGGGCCCGCGCTTACTTAATCCGGCACTGGGTATATCGTAATATCACTTTAAAAATATACTATATTCTTTGGACATGAATCCATTTAATAATATGATATACAAATGTCTATGATGAGTCAGATTTATTCTGAAGAGATAATTTTTTTTATCTCTATTATGTAAAATTGCAGACGAGTTAACAAAATAAAATAAAATAAAATAAAGGAGTAATAGTATATTGTGTTACAAGGGACGAAAGTACTACTTTCTGTCCCGCGTGTGAAATTTTAGGTTTTAAATATTTGTCCCTGTGAAGCGGGGAAAAAATGTGTCACTTTTTTTTCTACTTGGGCCGATAGTTCGATTTTTGTCCTTGTAAAGCGGGGTAAAAGGTGTCACTTCTGTCCCGCTTCACAGGGACGAAAATCGAACTTTCGGCGGAGGTAGGAAAAAAAATATATTTTATTTTTTACGTCTAATAAAAGGTAGGTAGAATATTGTCTGCACGTGCACAAGAAACGGCGTCGGGTCTGCGCTCGTCGCTGGACACACCGCCTGCGCCCTCCGCGCTTACTCTCGACATCGAGCCCGTCCTACGAACCGTCAACACAATGAACTTCATCGAGTGTATACGTGAGTAAATACACTAGGTTTTCGTCACTCGATTTTTGTTTTCTTCCAAGATTTTTTTTTTTTTTTTGAAGTGAGACTTTCTATATAGACGGGGGACTATATGTATAACCGGACAAAATTTTTACTTGAAGTTTTACGGCCAGGTTTTCAAATTGGACAAGTACATTAACAATCTGCCCGTAAAACTTCGGATACTTCCGAAAAGTGAATACCAAATTTTCTCATGAAATTTGGTACGGACATTCTATTTGACTATCTACCCCTTAAAAGGATTTTTGGCGATTTGCAATATTTTTCGAAATATTGAATTTTGTGAGTACGCTGCTTTTTTAGTACGCTCAATATAAGACAGCAAGTCGATCAAAAGGAGGAGGTTGGAGTGTCTTCAAAGCGAGCTTCAAAGTGCATGTTTAGGTTAGGTTGTTAGGTTTTTTTTTGTTTTTCTTTTAGAATTCGTAAATGTATTTCTCAGCGACAAAAAAAAACCTAACAACCTAACCTAAACATGCAAAAAAACCCTGACAACCTAACCTAAACATGCAAAAAAAAAAGAAAAAAAAGCAATATTTCGAAAAATATTGCGCGTCGCCAAAAATCATTTTAAGGTGCTCTTAGATAGTCAAATGGAATGTCCGTGCCAAATTTCATGAGAAAATTCGGTATCTACTTTTCGGAAGTACACACAAAACTTCAAGTATAAATTTTTTTCCAATTCGTTTGTCTACTTGATCGTTGCCATTCGTTTTTCCACTTGTCCGTTGCGATTCGTTTTGCCACTCGTCCTAGTATGTGTCCCAGGACACATTTTTTTATAGAATTTTTTTTTCCATTTTTCTTAACACCAGTCTGATCTGTGAACCATATACAGGACATCACTATCTCTATCTGTCTCGCAAACAATACGTAACATGGATTTATTTTTAATTTAACACCCAATTTCGAATTAGATTTGAATTTTTTAACACTATGTATACATATTTATGCAATAATGATACATAATACTGTGTAAAATTCATAAAATTAATTTTTACTCTCGCAAACATTTGGACTGCAGCACCAGAGAAGCAAATGAAAACATCAGGTAAAATTGTTATGTTTATAAAACAGTTCAAGTAAGAAATAAAATATTTTTATAACAAAAATGAGTTCCAAACATTACCTACTAAGAACTACATCTATAATAAATTTAATACATTTGATCGATTATTTATTATCGATCGTATTTTCATAAAATCGCATGAGAAACATTGTGAGGATGAACGTATGCTTACTATATACATATTTCGCGGAAAGAACATTTAACTGACTAAAACTCGATACACTGATAACTCCAGACCAATATTAACACGTACGCTTTTTATACCGAAATTTACAAGGGATCGAATTTATGCGAGTAAAACCACGTACCTCAACTAGTAAACTATAGAATTAGAATACAAAGAAACAATTGTTTCTATATGTTATTACAAACAAAGATATTGATTGTGCTAATCAATATTTTTATGAGTATGAGTACATATTTGTAATCATCACTATCTTCTATAGAGGTTTGATAAAAGGTGACACATTTTACAGCATTACACATTAGCCTTATCTACATATATAAATAATACTCATGAATTAATAATAATTGATAAAATCGTGTTTATTGAATTGTATTTTTAAAAAACTTAAACATGACAAATGAAAATACTGTGACAAATATACATAAGTTAGTCATATATACTTAAGCCAAATTCGTTGTGGAATTTTTGTAAATAAACCAAAAGTTATCGTGTATAGGGTTGTCACAATTTTTATTAATGAAAAATTGTAATTTATCACCTATTTCCTAGTTATACATAAAAAACTTTAACATTGTTTCCTAGAACTTAACCGCCAAATACGTAATACGCAAGAAAATTGGCTTATAACAAAAATTAACAAATTTTTAATTACCTATATTATACTAGATGTATACCCTACATTTTAGCACTGACGTAAAATCAGTCGTTATATTGTTGAAGATAAATTGTAATTGATTTTTATGCACAACTTTAAATATTATAATTATTATGTGTATTCAATATAAGTAAAATAAATAATAAAAGAGAATGAGTGTCTGAACATAGATTTTTAAGGATAATAACTCCATTTTAAAACAAATGTACTAGTATTAAAACAAAACAGAATCCTGTTTTCTGCTCCTAGGGTTGTGGGTTCGATTCCCGCCCCGAGTATGGGTGTAATATATGTTTATTTATATATGTATTATTTATATGTATATTTATTAAAAAAAAAATGTATATCAATCGGCTGTTACCTATAACACAGGCATTAAGTTGCCTACCTTAGGAGCAGACGACCGTGTGTGTGTGTGTTAAACATATTTATTTATTTATGTTGTTTTATTTTGAATGCTATTCAGGGATAATGTAGCTATTTTTAATATAGTCATATACATATTTATAAAAATATTTAGAAATCATTCAGTAGGAAATTAGGTATAGCCACGTTATACCTTGTACAATTTAGCTTGATCTTTTTGACAGATGTAAATTTTTTTGATTGACATAACTTTGCAATGACGAACATATTATTTTCTTAATTTAATGATTTTAAAAATTATAAAACATTTAATAAATATCGATTACAAAAAATCATTATTAAAGATCATTTTTAAGTTATTGTTACGAACGGGGGTCCTTTTGATTGGGGTTTCTTTGGCTAGTGGTTGGGATCTCTTTAGCTGGTATAACTCTTTTTAGAAAAATAAGATTAAAAAAAATTGAATTCTAATTTGAACTACGCGTTCCATTTTTCCATCAACTGGCCATATAAGCCGAACGTCGGGAACACTCGGGGTCAGTAGTGTGGAGTAAAGTCAAGAGGAAAGAAGAGGTTAAAGGAAGAAGTTAAGAGGAAGCAAGACTACCTGCCCGTAACATTATTATTGTTGAATTTAAGTTTTTGTTTTGAACTTTTGTTAAACATGCCTAAAAGGGCGAAAAAAACTGTACTCAACAGTGAAATGCGTGAGTTTGTAATTCGCTTACGCGATTATTTTGAGCGTGAGTCACAAAATGGGGGACCATTATTGCCATTGTCTCAAGTGCGGCAACGTGTAGCTGACGCTTTGCTGATTGCATTAGCTACTGTGACACGAATCTCTACGGAAAAATATGGTAAAGAAGGTAACGAGGAGAATAAACTGTCGTCTCCTAATAAAAAACGTAGGCGTATCCAACCTATCGTCAATCTTGACGATTTTCAATGTGCGGCCATACGGAACCACATTTATGGTTATTATTCAAGAAAAGAATTGCCCACACTTGACAAGTTGCTGGTGACACTAAGAGAAGTTCATTTATATGACGGCGGTCGAACCTCGCTGTCAAAACTACTGCGTAGAATTGGATTTCATTACCAAAAATCCAACAACCGCAGGATTCTTATGGAAAGGAATGACATTGCCCTCAAACGAGTTGATTTCTTAAGAAAAGTCAAAAATATTACCGATTGGGAAAAAGTTGTATTTTTAGATGAAACTTGGTTGAATGCCAATCACACTGTTAAAAAAACATGAAACGATGGTACTGCCCAATCGTCTACAAAAGTACCAGAAGGAAAAGGGGAGAGACTGATAATTTGCCACGCAGGTACTGCCCAAGGTTTTGTGCCAAACTGTTTACTGGCATTTAAATCCAAAAAAACGAATGAGTATCACGAAGAGATGAACTTCGAAACGTTTTCGAAATGGTTATATAAAATGATGGACAACCTGGATGGTCCTCATATAATAATAATGGATAATGCATCCTATCATTCCACGCAATTTGACAAGGCTCCGACGATGGCAAACAAAAAAGCTGATATAATAAAGTGGCTCATAAACAAGGGCGTAAATGCCGACATGACAATGCTCAAGTACGAACTGCTTGGCCTGGTGGCCACACACAAACCGAGGGAGCCAGTATATTTACTGGACGAAGCAGCAAAGCAATGCGGTCACACAGTGATCAGATTGCCGCCCTATCATTGTCAATATAATGCCATAGAGCTAATATGGGCACAAATCAAATTAAATATAATAAATTCTTTAACATCTATTTCATTAATAGTATTATTTTAACAATCACTTATTTCATTCACAGGAAATGTAGCACTTACTAATACATCTCCTCCCTTCACCGCTGTAATGTATGCATTAAATATGAATATATGTACGTAAGAATATATAATATTATATTACCTCTCAGCATTTCTAATACCTTATAATGAGGCGACATAGTTAATAAAATGCATTAATAAACTGGACGTGTAACGATACACTTGTTTTCTTAAACACCCCGAGCTCCCCACCTTTACATGGCGACCCTGCCATACAAGGCGTGCTGCCGGAGTTCGGTCGAACGTCTCAGTTATTATAAATATTAATTAGAATTATGAAACACTAAAAATGTGCCGGTCTAATGTGGAAAATGAAGAGGTTTTCGTGAACCAGAATGCCGTTGGGTCTGTCTCTCAGGCATATCACCTATCAAACATCAGCATTGTCCTGGTGCTCATTTGCACTATGCTAGCAATTGCGGGACTTTGTGGGCTGTTCCTGCTATACAGAAGATGCCATCATAGATGGATCCACAATGAGATATTGTCGCAGTCATTGAGGCGTTCAATCCGGCGTCCGACCCGGGAGGCTCGTGTCTGCTACGAGTGCCAGCATCGCCCAGAAATGATACAAAATAATGGAAAAAGTGGTTTGTAAATGTGCAGTGATCGGTAAGAATATGTATATTTTTCTAATAACTATCCAAGTGATTCACGTGTTATATTACTTGCGTACAGTGCAAATTACTCGCGATGAGAGTATAATTATGGACTTATTATTATTTTGTTTTGTTTAATATCTAGATATATACATTTTTTTTCTTAATAAATAGATTTGTAGCCATAAAGTAATAATAATATTATTATACATTTTTTTAATAATAATTTTATAATAATGTTAGCTTTAGACTTACATTTTTTCTTTTAATGTAACGTAGGTATATTATATATAAATATTAAAATGTTTTGATGGCTAATGAAATAAAAGACATTTATGTAAAACTTAAGAATATTAAAGATAATTTAGTAAAGTTAAGCTATCCTAGGAGAACTAAGATTATATTAGAACAAAAGTTGTGTGAGGCTAATCAATTACGTAATCGGCTTGATGAGTGTATGTTATTAATTTCGGAACAAATACAAAAGAAACAATTAAGTGGAAAAGTGTTATTAGACTTGCAGTCATTTTGCGATTTAATTAAAGAAACATATATACAGATAGAAATTTTTTGTTCGAAAAGTTACGTTTCTGAGTGTACTGTCGTGAGCCTTGAAGGTGACACCACCATGGCCGCGTTCGATTTTAAAATTGCTGTGTCGATGATTCCGGTTATGACTGGTGATGAGACCATCACCAAGAGCCTTATTGATGCTGTAGAGTTGTATAGCTCTTCACTTAATTCTGAAGGTCAAAATATGCTTATAAAATTTGTTCTTAAGACTCGCCTAAACGAGAGCGCTAAATTACGATTATCTAGTTCGTATGACAGTTGTGAGTCACTAATCCGGGATATGCAAAATCATTTACTAACAAAAAAGTCAAGTACTTCTATCCATAACGAGCTAGTATCAATAAAACAAAATGGTACTTCTATAGAAAATTACGGAAGAAAAATCGAAGAGTTGTTTGTCAACTTGACGATTTCGGAAGCCGATGGTAATAAGGACGCATATAAAATATTACAACCTATAAATGAAAAGATCGCTATTAAAAGCTTTACCGATGGCTTGCGAAATCCCAAGTTGAGCACTATATTATCAGCTCGTAATTATTCGACCCTTAAAGACGTTATACGTGCGGCGAAGGACGAGGAACCGTCATGTAGTCGCCAAAATTCGGATTCTACTATATATTTTACACAACGCGGACGAACAAATTTTAAATATTCCCGAACTCAAAATAGGGGTCACTTTACTAGGCAAACGTCTAATCGTAATGTACAATTTTTACGGAGTAATAATCAGGCGAATTTATCTGTTAATCAAATGAGAGGTCGAAACTCGAATAAATCGCGTGGGGGCAATACTTTTACACAAATGCCTAACAAAGGTGGCGGAAGAAACCGCACATTTAACCGTGCTAATAATCATAAATTACGACTCATGTATAGTGATGGGTATATAGGTGACTCCGAGACGTCATCGAACCAAACACCGAGTTCGAGTTCACATCATATATCGAAACCAACAATCAATGACCAGACTCAGTTTTTTCGATAATAATTATATTTTAGCTTGTGATAATAGTAGTTCAGTTGAATTGTTTTTTAAAGATATTAAATATAGTTTTCTAGTTGATACAGGAGCATCTTTGTCGGCGTTGAAATTGGAAACGGTGCAGAAATGGAATGTTCCACTGTATAAACAACACATATGCATTAATGGTATAGGCGGCAAAGTTCAATCAATTGGATATGCTCATGTTACGCTTAACATAAATGGTCAGGAATTCGAACATAAGTTTTATATTATCGATTACCTACCATGTATGCAACAAGGAATAATAGGTAGAGATTTATTACAAAAATACGGTGCTATTTTAGATTTTGAGAAAAATACATTATCATTTAATAATTTTAGAAATAATCGTATAACAATTCCTATGATTAGTGGATCTTTAGGTAAAACAAGTTTTTTAACAATTCCACCGAGATGCGAAAAAATTTTTCTTGTTGATAGTATTACTAAGGATGAGTGTGTAGTAATACCGACAGAGCTATGTCAAGGTGTTTTCATGGCTGGTAGTATATGTAAACCTAAAAATAATAAAATTAAAATCTTAATATTAAACACTCGCGAAACGGAAGTGAGTCTTAGTTACTTCCGACCGGAAGTACACAAATTAACTGAATACGATTTTTGCAATTTTGAGTCTAGTAGTATTGATGGAAATAGAGTGCGTCAATTATTAACTTCTCTTAATTTAAATCATTTAAATAACGAAGAACGTGTCTCTATTGAAAACATATGCGCAAAATTTTCGGACGTTTTTCATTTACCTAACGATAAATTAACTACGGCTAATTTATACGATCAAACTATACAATTAAAACCAAATGCGGACCCTGTATATGTAAAACAATATCGCTTGCCATTCGCGCAGCGTGCGGAAATTGAAAAACAAATTCAAAAAATGCTTTCAGATAATATTATTGAACCAGCAAAAAGTGAGTGGTCCAGTCCAATTTTATTAGTGCCTAAAAAATGTAATGACTCTAATAACGAATCTAAAAAATGGAGATTAGTAATCGATTTTCGCAAACTTAACGATAGGATCTTAGATGATAAATTCCCATTGCCGAACATAACCGATATTTTAGATTCCCTGTCAGGTGCCATGTATTTTACTCAATTAGATTTGTCACAAGCATATTATCAAGCTAATTTAAGTCCCGAATGTCGTAAGTACACAGCCTTCACGACACCGTCCGGGCAGTATCAAATGACGCGCCTACCGATGGGATTAAAAATTAGTCCAAGTTCTTTCTCAAGATTAATGACAATTGCTATGTCGGGTTTAACTTATGATAAATTGTTTATATATTTAGATAATTTGATTTGTTTTGGAAGAAATTTAGACATGCATAATAAAAATTTAATAAGTATTTTAACAAGACTTCGAAAAACTAATTTAAAATTAAACCCAATTAAATGCGATTTTTTGAGGAAAGAAATGCAATTTTTAGGACATGTAATTTCAACGGAAGGTATAAAACCGGACCCGGAGAAAACAAAAGTTGTACAAAATTATCCTATACCGAAAAACGCTGATGAAACAAAAAGATTTGTTGCATTCACTAATTTTTATAGAAAATTTATCCCAAATTTCGCCGAAAAAGCGTTGCCACTCAATAAGCTATGTCGTAAAAATGTAGAATTTAAATGGACATCAGAATGTCAAAAGTCATTTTCTTCGCTTAAAAACGCACTTATATGTCCACCAATCCTACAATACCCGAACTTTGATATTGAAAATACATTCATTTTACAAACCGATGCTTCTGGCTTTGCAATCGGATCGGTGTTAAGTAACAGCGATAATAAACCAGTAGCATTCGCTAGTCGGAATTTAAATAAAACGGAAATTCGATATCCGACCATAGAAAAAGAGCTACTTGCTATAGTATGGTCCATTAAATATTTTAGACCTTACCTTTATGGTCGCAGGTTTATAATAAAAACCGATCATAAACCTTTAATTTATCTTTTTAATATGACGAATCCTTCAAGTCGTTTGACTAAGTTTAGGCTACTATTAGAGGAATATAATTATACTATCGAATACGTAAAAGGAGCGGACAATGCAGCTGCAGATGCCTTGTCACGCATCCGATTATCAAGTGAGGATTTGAAAGAGATGAATAATAAGGTGATGTGTGTATTAACTAGAGCGCAAAGAAAGAGGTTGGAAAAAGACAATATTAGGAATAAAAGTGACAGCCCTATGGTCGATGAAAGTACCACAAATAATTGGCCTGATCAACCAAATGTTGTGGGAACACTTAAAAAACCAGAGGGTTGTGTCGAGATGAGGTTTGTGAATGTCGAAGAATGGAATAAAATAGAGTATAATGCACAGGAAAAGTCTAATTTATTTGCATATAACTCACAAAAACAAATAATTTATATTACACCTTTTTTCCGATCATATTGTGCACGAGATGCCTTTGTGAGGAAACTATGTAATATGTGTAATCAATTAAAAATAAATAATGTGTTTATAATAAAAAATGATTGCAATCGTAAAGAGATAAATGATTTAATTAGTATAATAAATGACACACAAAAATGGTCCGGACCACGTTTTTATATATTAAATGGTGTCAAAAGGATATTTGATCGCGATACTCAATGCGTAATACTAAACGATTATCATATGTTGCCGACAAGCGGACACGCCGGCATAAGACGCATGATAAATAATATAAAGCGACGATATTTCTGGCCAGGTCTAGAAAAAGATGTTGCTGAATTCGTTAATCGTTGTGACAAGTGTTTACGACAGAAACACTTTAAACATATAAAAGAACCCATGGTTATAACCGACACCGGATATTCCGCTTTTGATAGGATTTATTTAGATATAGTAGGGCCCTTAAGTAAGGATAGCGATAATTATTCATATATACTCACACTACAGTGTGATTTAAGTAAGTACGTTGAGGCTTATCCTCTTAAGAATAAAGATACGGTTTCAGTAGCGTCAGCGTTTGTTAATAATTTTATCCTACGGTACGGAGTGCCGCGACACATTATATCCGATCGAGGTACCGAGTTTGTTTCCACAGTCATGCGAGAAGTCTGCGAAATTCTTAAAATTAAGCAAATAACGTCTACAGCGTACCATCATCAATCAATAGGTAGTTTAGAAAATACTCATAAAAATTTAATGTCGTACCTACGAATTCAAACTGAAAATGAACCAGAAAATTGGAGTAATTGGTTACCTTATTGGTGCTTCGCATTCAATACAACCGTACATTCCGAAACAAAATATTCACCGTATGAACTCGTCTTTGGAAAGCCTTGTAATTTACCCAGCAATTTAACTATGGAAATAGATCCGTTATACAATCATTACGATTATCCAAAACAATTAAAATATAGACTACAAAAATCGCAATATGACGCAAGGAAAAATTTAATTAAAAGCAAAGAAATAAGAAAAAATAAATATGATTGTTATACAAATCCAATTACATATAATGTTGGTGACCTGATACTGCTTAGAAACAATGTTGTAAAGAAACTCGATCCTCTATACATAGGTCCGTTTAGAGTTATTGAAGATTGTGAACCTAATCTAAAAATAGATTATAAAGGCAAAGAAATGTTAATACATAAGAATAGGAGTAGACCTTATATAAAAAATTTATAATAACAAATAAGTATATTATTATAGAAATTATAACATGAAAGTAATATAATGTGTAATTAAACATAATTATACCTAACCTATAACTGTGAAACTTATTTTTTAAATATTATTTTTTATTTTTATTGGATTGTACTAGTAAAATAAAATAAAATTTAATGTAATTTTATTTTTTTTCTAGCCGATGGGCGTGTAATGTATGCATTAAATATGAATATATGTACGTAAGAATATATAATATTATATTACCTCTCAGCATTTCTAATACCTTATAATGAGGCGACATAGTTAATAAAATGCATTAATAAACTGGACGTGTAACGATACACTTGTTTTCTTAAACACCCCGAGCTCCCCACCTTTACACCGCAAACAAAATGCTCCGCTTATTGGAAGAAGCTTGTGGTCAAGTGACCGCTGAAAACTGGGCGAATGTAGTACGACACGTCAAAGAAGTAATATTATCGGACTGGATGCGCGACGTCCACTTCGACAATTTTATTGAACACGAAATAATAATTGAAGTTCTAGATGATGACACAAGCTCCGACGACTCTGGTGATTATTATCTTGGCTGTGCTCCTCTTCCTCAATAAAAACTGTTTTAAAGATAAAACTATTTTATTTTTCAACCTTAATTTTTACATACAGGATTATTTTTGGACCTCCCGTCAAATTTAAATAGGTGGTTCAGAACATGAAACTAAACAACTTTTCCAAAGAAACATGGGACGAAAAGTGAAAAAAAATTCGACCCTCCCATAGAAAACTGCTCGATCACGTGGTCGATTTCGTATGGAGGGTCTCATTTTGAGGTCCAAAAATAACCCTGTAATATTAATGTAAGTTAATATAGTACTTATTATGAATATTGACCCACCGTCGCTTATCTACCCAATGTTTTATATGTCTAGTGCAATAAAGAATTTCACAAATAATACACCACATACATATATTATATATTACATATACATATATTTAAAAAACGTTATTTTTTGGACTACTAGATATTTTCTGTTTCCCATCACTAGCCCGTCTGTAAAAGATCAAGCTAACTACGAAAATTTTAAAACTTTTTATTGCTTTAAAGTAAAATTTAAATAGGAACACTGAAAATAATAGACGCTTGTACAATGTTACAACGGTCGAAACAAAAATCCGACCCACCGACGTAACATTGTACAAGCGTCTATTATTTTCAGTGTTCTTATTTAAATTTTACTTTTGAAGCAATAAAAAGTCCTAAAATTTTCAGATAACGCTTGAATCTTTAGGGACTTTTGTGTTATATGTATTTTTTTAATATTTTTACGATTTTTAAAATAATTTAAAATTTGAAAATAATATGTTCGTCATTGCAAAGTTATGTCGAACAGAAAATTTACATGTGTCAAAAAGATCAAGCTAAATTGTACAGGGTATAACAAGTAAATTTTATCTCCATAACTTAACTGATCACACGATAACTTCGACTGATCCGGTGGCGCAGTTTGCAGTGACCCTGTTTTCTGCTCCAAGGGTTGTGGGTTCGATTCCCGCCCCGAGTCTGGGTGTAATATATGTTTATTTATATGTATTATTTATATGTATATTTATATGTATATTTATTTAAAAAAATGTATATCAGTCGGCTGTTACCTAAAACACAGGCATTAAGTTGCCTACCTTAGGAACAGACGACCGTGTGTGTGTGTTAAATATATTTATATATATACAGGTGACTGGTAAATTACTATCAATATTTAAGGAGAATACTCGGTACATGATTCTCATTCGAATTATGTAAAAAAAAATAGGTAAATATTAATAAACTTTTAAGTAAAGTTACTCAATAATTATCCAACTATTTACGCGTCGTCTGGACACCCTAGCAGCTAGCTGCACTTTCGACACAAAACAGGTATTTTACCCACGTCCAAACGCCGCCACGTGTTAACAGGGTAGCAGGATAAACAAGCATGATCCAGTCCTCCTTAAGGCCTTACATACGTCCAGCGGTACCGAAAACGTACCAAAAGAAAAGCTGTTTTTAGGAAGGATAGAAATAGAAATTGATAAAAAAAATTCTTACACACTGTTTATTACTGTGTTATGTTTGTAAAAAAAAATTATTTCTATTTTTTTTTTTTAAATTACAACATGAAAAATCACATTTTTTGAAGCACTGTAAAAAAAAAGTTGCTCCACGGTCGGCAGTATTTCTTCCTCAAATGTTGACGGAGCTGCAAAATGTAAAGAAATTTTTGTAAAATAAGGGAGTAGTTATAGTCTGTCGAGACGGATTTTCGAAATTCGAAAAATTAAACAATTTACGGGAATTTAAAAAAAAAATAAGATTTTGTCAAAAAAGTGACACTTTAATTATTTTTATAAAATTTTCTAATTATAATTTTAAAAATCCGGCTCGACAGACTATAGAAAAAACAATTCCGAATACTAAAAAAAAAAATCATCAAAAAATATTAAAAACCGTACGAGTTATCATGCCGACCGTGTCAGAAAAAGTAGTTTTGAGAAAAACGCATTTAAAGTTCAAGCGCGTTTCTTCTTCTCTCGAAGACTTCTTCTCGAAGTCTCACGCGGCTTGAGCAAGAACTTTATGATTTTTTTTAAATTTATTAAGTTAATTTACCTACGTCTAATCTCCCATTCCAGCTTCATATTGTACGCCTTCCTTGTCGAAAATCACGAATACGATACACAACTGTTCACTTGTAACGTTCAAAGAGAACTAACCTTAAATCAGATCAGATCGTTAGTCACATTATCTACAATAACTTTTGAACTATGGGGAATTTTTATAATTAGCTTACACATAAATAGACCTAAGACTATAAGGAATAATTCTCTGTAGACAAAAAATAAAAAAATCGATTTTTTTGAAAATTCTCGACGTATGTAAGGCCTTAATACTTTAATCCTGGCTTAGGATAGGCAAAAATACTAAGATATTTTACTCGTTTAAGCAACAAATTTGTTGACTAGGTAAATGATGTAAACTTTGGCAATTTTTAGATGTGAACAAGCGGCACAGTGCAACACCTGTGCACGTGCCGCCGGCATGACTGGAAAAGTGTCATCGCTTCATTTATTTGAATTGAAATTTATGAAAATTTGGTCAAAAATTAAGTAACTATTTTTTTTTACATAATTCGAATGAGAATCATGTACCGAGTATTCTCCTTAAATATTGATAGTAATTTACCAGTCATCCTGTATATTTATTTATAACAGATAATTATAGATTGTATATAAATATATCTAACTCCCTGACTTATTTATTATTGCAAGTTTTATGTAGCTTGTACTACTGTGTATAAATATTAAACAATATAATTATAATTATTTTCCAACAGGTTGTTAACATCTGCCTATGGTTGGTTGCTAAGCAACGGTTTGTTGGTAAATATTCCATATCGAATTTGGCTTAAGTATATCTATTACAATAAAAAGTGTGTCTGTGTAATGTTACAATAACTTTTAAAAATAATTTATAATTAAAGACAAGGTGGTTTAATCAAGATTTTTTTGTGACTGCTAATCTGATTTTGATTGCACTTTCACTGACGGATAACTGAAGTTATAAGGAGTTATTTAAGCTACTTTTGTAAACGTGTTTTTCGGTGTTTTTTTTATCTTTTTTGTTTCGTTCGATCTAGACAAATATGTAACGTTAATAATTTTACAGAGGAAACAACCATTAATTTACTAGACCGTCTCGTACTTGGCCGATTTTCTTTTAAATATTATTCTTAACTGGCGCACAGTTGGCAGTAACACTAATTTTCTCTTCATGGTTGTGGGTTCGATTTCCGTTCCGAGTCTTGGTGAATTATTTATATATGTTTAATGTTTATATATTTAAGAAATATATTTATAAATGTGTATGTTACTCACCTGTTACCTAAAACACAGGCGTTAAGTTGCCTACTGTAGGAAAAGACGAGCATGTAGGTTAAAAAATAACGTGTGCGCCTGATCTCAGGACGCCCGACAGAAGTGATAAACTAATCTAAGTTGAATTATTTAATATTGAAATACTTAAATTTAATGTATATTAATATGATAATGTAAGGAAAGGTTATTTATTAACACTGTCAACAGTATATGTCTTTCTCACATTAAACACTGAGTAGAGAGAGAGGGAAGCGTCTGTCCGAAATACGGCTAGCGCTGTGGGTTAGAGTGAGAGAGCCTGGTGCCATAAGGCGTTACGTAACGAAGCGGTTTACCCTCCCATAAGAAGTTATCACTTCGAAAATTGAATCGTGTCATCATCGTTATAAATGTGGCAGCGCCCGGCGCGCCTGAGATGGCGGTGGAGGCGTGCGCGGCGCGCGGCTGCTCGTGCACGCTGGCGTGGCGCGCGCCCGCCGCGCCGCGCGCCGTGCGCGGCTACGTGCTCGAGCTCGACGACGGGCTGGGCGGGCCCTTCCGGGTAAGTGCACACACCTGCCTTTAAGGTACAGATACACACGCTCATTACTAGCATGCTTATAGTTTAGTTAACAAGTGCCATTTTGGTCAACGTTTTTCAGCAGTCTCCGAAAATTATGATTGAGGTATCATTCGATTCGAAATTGCAAGAATTATTAACAAATAACTTTAAAAAAGGGGTTTAGTTTTTAAAAACAACATTAATAACTTTTACAATTTTTGCAAGCGAAACTTCATTTTTTTTCCACAAATCATCTAGATACCATTCCGAATCGAATCACACCTCAATCATAATTTTCGGAGACTCTTGAAAAAAGTTGACGAAACTAGCACTTGTCGACTAGACTATAACCATGCTAGTAATGAGCATGTGTATCTGTACCCTTATTCCGGTGACGGTTCGCACCCGCGACAGGAGAAACAGAGACAACAGAACCGAGACGACCAATAATACAATTTGTCGCGGTCTCTTGTCTCTGTCTCTCTTGTCGCCTGAGCTAATGGCGGCTGGTCCAGTCGACTAAAATTGTTCGAATAACAAAAAAATTGACAAATATAAATCCAGTGCAACTATGATATAACGAAACTAAAGGGAATTGGAAAATATTCGTTATACCAATACTGTATCTAATTTTATCTAGTTGGTTTTGTAAAATTTTAATGAGCCATTGGGACTATTAAGTAGCTTGCGTGATTGCGAGAAATCACTGTACCTAATTGAGGATCAGCTAGTATTGAAATTCGACACCACAGGAATTTCTCGCGATCGCGCAAGGTACGTAATAGCCCACGGATATCACCCCTTGCCTCATAACAGCTCTCTCATTTCAACGGTTAAACTAAAGAATGTTTAGGTTCAGTTTTTAAGGAGACAAATATCACATTTAGAAGCACTCGATTTTTGGTGACTAACTACTTTCCCCTTCGAATTAAGTAAAATAAGTGCAATTAACGACTTTTAAGGATACACAAAAATTATTTTTCCGTTTATCTTTAGGAGGTGTACTGCGGTCGAGAAACGGTGTGCACCATTGACGGATTGCACTATGCATCATTGTACAGTGCACGGGTGAAAGCGTTTAATGGCGCTGGAGAGGGACCTTACAGCGAAGTCATAGGCTTACAGACATCACCCGGTGAGTGGTTATACTATTGACTTCTCAAAGAATATTATCTATCTTACGTATATACCTATCGTAATACCATGAGTCAATTAAAAAGTGAAAATATCCTGCTTTCTTATATTAAAAAAATACTAATGTCTGACATGAATTGAAGAACTTAGGTTAATACTTACTCATATTTTATTTTTCTTGCTTTGGCATATGTTAACAATGTGACCTCTTTATAGTGGCATGGTTTACCTGGGACGCTCGATGCGCCAGCGCAGAAGGTGGACTAGCCATTGGTTCTGAGGGTCTAGTCGCACGTGCCAGCGGCTGGCAGCCACGCGTAGCTTTGGCAGACCAACCACTGGCACGTGGCCTGCACTACTGGCGCCTGCGTATTGATGACTACGATGGAGACGCCGATCCTGCCTTTGGTATCGCGAGAGCTGATGTCGCCCGAGATAAGATGCTCGGTTAGTTAAATTGTGACAGCATCATTTAAAGTTGTCGAAATATTTGTTTAGTATTTTTTATGTAACAAATACATACATTTTTTAAATATACACCTTCAATTTGATTATGTTGATCAAGATATTACAACTTTCACCTCGGACGATGGAAAGAAATGGTTATGTAATCCCCTTTTAAAATCACAAACTAATATATAGTTTCATGACTAGGAAGCGACGCACTAGGATGGGCGATGTACATAGATGGATCAAGATCCTGGTTCGTGCACGGCGGCGCACACGGGGGCCGCGCGGCGGGAGGCATCGCCAGCGGCTCCACCGTCGGCGTGCTGCTCGACCTCACGCGCGGCACGCTGCGCTTCACTGTGGACGACCGCCCGCAGGTACACGCGCGCACACAGCGCACATCGCGCATCGCCAGCGGCTCCACCGTCGGCGTGCTGCTCGACCTCACGCGCGGCACGCTGCGCTTCACTGTGGACGACCGCCCGCAGGTACACGCGCGCACACAGCGCACATCGCACATCGCCAGCGGCTCCACCGTCGGCGTGCTGCTCGACCTCACGCGCGGCACGCTGCGCTTCACTGTGGACGACCGCCCGCAGGTACACGCGCGCACACAGCGCACATCGCGCATCGCCAGCGGCTCCACCGTCGGCGTGCTGCTCGACCTCACGCGCGGCACGCTGCGCTTCACTGTGGACGACCGCCCGCAGGTACACGCGCGCACACAGCGCACGTCGCACATCGCCAGCGGCTCCACCGTCGGCGTGCTGCTCGACCTCACGCGCGGCACGCTGCGCTTCACTGTGGACGACCGCCCGCAGGTACACGCGCGCACACAGCGCACGTCGCACATCGCCAGCGGCTCCACCGTCGGCGTGCTGCTCGACCTCACGCGCGGCACGCTGCGCTTCACTGTGGACGACCGCCCGCAGGTACACGCGCGCACACAGCGCACATCGCACGTCGCACATCGCCAGCGGCTCCACCGTCGGCGTGCTGCTCGACCTCACGCGCGGCACGCTGCGCTTCACTGTGGACGACCGCCCGCAGGTACACGCGCGCACACAGCGCACATCGCACATCGCCAGCGGCTCCACCGTCGGCGTGCTGCTCGACCTCACGCGCGGCACGCTGCGCTTCACTGTGGACGACCGCCCGCAGGTACACGCGCGCACACAGCGCACATCGCACATCGCCAGCGGCTCCACCGTCGGCGTGCTGCTCGACCTCACGCGCGGCACGCTGCGCTTCACTGTGGACGACCGCCCGCAGGTACACGCGCGCACACAGCGCACATCGCACATCGCCAGCGGCTCCACCGTCGGCGTGCTGCTCGACCTCACGCGCGGCACGCTGCGCTTCACTGTGGACGACCGCCCGCAGGTACACGCGCGCACACAGCGCACATCGCACATCGCCAGCGGCTCCACCGTCGGCGTGCTGCTCGACCTCACGCGCGGCACGCTGCGCTTCACTGTGGACGACCGCCCGCAGGTACACGCGCGCACACAGCGCACATCGCACATCGCCAGCGGCTCCACCGTCGGCGTGCTGCTCGACCTCACGCGCGGCACGCTGCGCTTCACTGTGGACGACCGCCCGCAGGTACACGCGCGCACACAGCGCACGTCGCACATCGCCAGCGGCTCCACCGTCGGCGTGCTGCTCGACCTCACGCGCGGCACGCTGCGCTTCACTGTGGACGACCGCCCGCAGGTACACGCGCGCACACAGCGCACATCGCACATCGCCAGCGGCTCCACCGTCGGCGTGCTGCTCGACCTCACGCGCGGCACGCTGCGCTTCACTGTGGACGACCGCCCGCAGGTACACGCGCGCACACAGCGCACATCGCACATCGCCAGCGGCTCCACCGTCGGCGTGCTGCTCGACCTCACGCGCGGCACGCTGCGCTTCACTGTGGACGACCGCCCGCAGGTACACGCGCGCACACAGCGCACATCGCACATCGCCAGCGGCTCCACCGTCGGCGTGCTGCTCGACCTCACGCGCGGCACGCTGCGCTTCACTGTGGACGACCGCCCGCAGGTACACGCGCGCACACAGCGCACATCGCACGTCGCACATCGCCAGCGGCTCCACCGTCGGCGTGCTGCTCGACCTCACGCGCGGCACGCTGCGCTTCACTGTGGACGACCGCCCGCAGGTACACGCGCGCACACAGCGCACATCGCACGTCGCACATCGCCAGCGGCTCCACCGTCGGCGTGCTGCTCGACCTCACGCGCGGCACGCTGCGCTTCACTGTGGACGACCGCCCGCAGGTACACGCGCGCACACAGCGCACATCGCACGTCGCACATCGCCAGCGGCTCCACCGTCGGCGTGCTGCTCGACCTCACGCGCGGCACGCTGCGCTTCACTGTGGACGACCGCCCGCAGGTACACGCGCGCACACAGCGCACATCGCACGTCGCGCATCGCCAGCGGCTCCACCGTCGGCGTGCTGCTCGACCTCACGCGCGGCACGCTGCGCTTCACTGTGGACGACCGCCCGCAGGTACACGCGCGCACACAGCGCACATCGCGCATCGCCAGCGGCTCCACCGTCGGCGTGCTGCTCGACCTCACGCGCGGCACGCTGCGCTTCACTGTGGACGACCGCCCGCAGGTACACGCGCGCACACAGCGCACGTCGCACATCGCCAGCGGCTCCACCGTCGGCGTGCTGCTCGACCTCACGCGCGGCACGCTGCGCTTCACTGTGGACGACCGCCCGCAGGTACACGCGCGCACACAGCGCACATCGCGCATCGCCAGCGGCTCCACCGTCGGCGTGCTGCTCGACCTCACGCGCGGCACGCTGCGCTTCACTGTGGACGACCGCCCGCAGGTACACGCGCGCACACAGCGCACATCGCGCATCGCCAGCGGCTCCACCGTCGGCGTGCTGCTCGACCTCACGCGCGGCACGCTGCGCTTCACTGTGGACGACCGCCCGCAGGTACACGCGCGCACACAGCGCACATCGCGCATCGCCAGCGGCTCCACCGTCGGCGTGCTGCTCGACCTCACGCGCGGCACGCTGCGCTTCACTGTGGACGACCGCCCGCAGGTACACGCGCGCACACAGCGCACATCGCGCATCGCCAGCGGCTCCACCGTCGGCGTGCTGCTCGACCTCACGCGCGGCACGCTGCGCTTCACTGTGGACGACCGCCCGCAGGTACACGCGCGCACACAGCGCACGTCGCACATCGCCAGCGGCTCCACCGTCGGCGTGCTGCTCGACCTCACGCGCGGCACGCTGCGCTTCACTGTGGACGACCGCCCGCAGGTACACGCGCGCACACAGCGCACATCGCGCATCGCCAGCGGCTCCACCGTCGGCGTGCTGCTCGACCTCACGCGCGGCACGCTGCGCTTCACTGTGGACGACCGCCCGCAGGTACACGCGCGCACACAGCGCACATCGCGCATCGCCAGCGGCTCCACCGTCGGCGTGCTGCTCGACCTCACGCGCGGCACGCTGCGCTTCACTGTGGACGACCGCCCGCAGGTACACGCGCGCACACAGCGCACGTCGCACATCGCCAGCGGCTCCACCGTCGGCGTGCTGCTCGACCTCACGCGCGGCACGCTGCGCTTCACTGTGGACGACCGCCCGCAGGTACACGCGCGCACACAGCGCACATCGCGCATCGCCAGCGGCTCCACCGTCGGCGTGCTGCTCGACCTCACGCGCGGCACGCTGCGCTTCACTGTGGACGACCGCCCGCAGGTACACGCGCGCACACAGCGCACATCGCGCATCGCCAGCGGCTCCACCGTCGGCGTGCTGCTCGACCTCACGCGCGGCACGCTGCGCTTCACTGTGGACGACCGCCCGCAGGTACACGCGCGCACACAGCGCACATCGCGCATCGCCAGCGGCTCCACCGTCGGCGTGCTGCTCGACCTCACGCGCGGCACGCTGCGCTTCACTGTGGACGACCGCCCGCAGGTACACGCGCGCACACAGCGCACATCGCGCATCGCCAGCGGCTCCACCGTCGGCGTGCTGCTCGACCTCACGCGCGGCACGCTGCGCTTCACTGTGGACGACCGCCCGCAGGTACACGCGCGCACACAGCGCACATCGCGCATCGCCAGCGGCTCCACCGTCGGCGTGCTGCTCGACCTCACGCGCGGCACGCTGCGCTTCACTGTGGACGACCGCCCGCAGGTACACGCGCGCACACAGCGCACGTCGCACATCGCCAGCGGCTCCACCGTCGGCGTGCTGCTCGACCTCACGCGCGGCACGCTGCGCTTCACTGTGGACGACCGCCCGCAGGTACACGCGCGCACACAGCGCACATCGCGCATCGCCAGCGGCTCCACCGTCGGCGTGCTGCTCGACCTCACGCGCGGCACGCTGCGCTTCACTGTGGACGACCGCCCGCAGGTACACGCGCGCACACAGCGCACATCGCACGTCGCGCATCGCCAGCGGCTCCACCGTCGGCGTGCTGCTCGACCTCACGCGCGGCACGCTGCGCTTCACTGTGGACGACCGCCCGCAGGTACACGCGCGCACACAGCGCACATCGCGCATCGCCAGCGGCTCCACCGTCGGCGTGCTGCTCGACCTCACGCGCGGCACGCTGCGCTTCACTGTGGACGACCGCCCGCAGGTACACGCGCGCACACAGCGCACGTCGCACATCGCCAGCGGCTCCACCGTCGGCGTGCTGCTCGACCTCACGCGCGGCACGCTGCGCTTCACTGTGGACGACCGCCCGCAGGTACACGCGCGCACACAGCGCACATCGCGCATCGCCAGCGGCTCCACCGTCGGCGTGCTGCTCGACCTCACGCGCGGCACGCTGCGCTTCACTGTGGACGACCGCCCGCAGGTACACGCGCGCACACAGCGCACATCGCGCATCGCCAGCGGCTCCACCGTCGGCGTGCTGCTCGACCTCACGCGCGGCACGCTGCGCTTCACTGTGGACGACCGCCCGCAGGTACACGCGCGCACACAGCGCACATCGCGCATCGCCAGCGGCTCCACCGTCGGCGTGCTGCTCGACCTCACGCGCGGCACGCTGCGCTTCACTGTGGACGACCGCCCGCAGGTACACGCGCGCACACAGCGCACATCGCGCATCGCCAGCGGCTCCACCGTCGGCGTGCTGCTCGACCTCACGCGCGGCACGCTGCGCTTCACTGTGGACGACCGCCCGCAGGTACACGCGCGCACACAGCGCACGTCGCGCATCGCCAGCGGCTCCACCGTCGGCGTGCTGCTCGACCTCACGCGCGGCACGCTGCGCTTCACTGTGGACGACCGCCCGCAGGTACACGCGCGCACACAGCGCACATCGCGCATCGCCAGCGGCTCCACCGTCGGCGTGCTGCTCGACCTCACGCGCGGCACGCTGCGCTTCACTGTGGACGACCGCCCGCAGGTACACGCGCGCACACAGCGCACATCGCGCATCGCCAGCGGCTCCACCGTCGGCGTGCTGCTCGACCTCACGCGCGGCACGCTGCGCTTCACTGTGGACGACCGCCCGCAGGTACACGCGCGCACACAGCGCACGTCGCACATCGCCAGCGGCTCCACCGTCGGCGTGCTGCTCGACCTCACGCGCGGCACGCTGCGCTTCACTGTGGACGACCGCCCGCAGGTACACGCGCGCACACAGCGCACATCGCGCATCGCCAGCGGCTCCACCGTCGGCGTGCTGCTCGACCTCACGCGCGGCACGCTGCGCTTCACTGTGGACGACCGCCCGCAGGTACACGCGCGCACACAGCGCACATCGCGCATCGCCAGCGGCTCCACCGTCGGCGTGCTGCTCGACCTCACGCGCGGCACGCTGCGCTTCACTGTGGACGACCGCCCGCAGGTACACGCGCGCACACAGCGCACGTCGCACATCGCCAGCGGCTCCACCGTCGGCGTGCTGCTCGACCTCACGCGCGGCACGCTGCGCTTCACTGTGGACGACCGCCCGCAGGTACACGCGCGCACACAGCGCACATCGCGTATCGCCAGCGGCTCCACCGTCGGCGTGCTGCTCGACCTCACGCGCGGCACGCTGCGCTTCACTGTGGACGACCGCCCGCAGGTACACGCGCGCACACAGCGCACATCGCGCATCGCCAGCGGCTCCACCGTCGGCGTGCTGCTCGACCTCACGCGCGGCACGCTGCGCTTCACTGTGGACGACCGCCCGCAGGTACACGCGCGCACACAGCGCACGTCGCACATCGCCAGCGGCTCCACCGTCGGCGTGCTGCTCGACCTCACGCGCGGCACGCTGCGCTTCACTGTGGACGACCGCCCGCAGGTACACGCGCGCACACAGCGCACATCGCGCATCGCCAGCGGCTCCACCGTCGGCGTGCTGCTCGACCTCACGCGCGGCACGCTGCGCTTCACTGTGGACGACCGCCCGCAGGTACACGCGCGCACACAGCGCACATCGCACATCGCCAGCGGCTCCACCGTCGGCGTGCTGCTCGACCTCACGCGCGGCACGCTGCGCTTCACTGTGGACGACCGCCCGCAGGTACACGCGCGCACACAGCGCACATCGCGCATCGCCAGCGGCTCCACCGTCGGCGTGCTGCTCGACCTCACGCGCGGCACGCTGCGCTTCACTGTGGACGACCGCCCGCAGGTACACGCGCGCACACAGCGCACATCGCACATCGCCAGCGGCTCCACCGTCGGCGTGCTGCTCGACCTCACGCGCGGCACGCTGCGCTTCACTGTGGACGACCGCCCGCAGGTACACGCGCGCACACAGCGCACATCGCACATCGCCAGCGGCTCCACCGTCGGCGTGCTGCTCGACCTCACGCGCGGCACGCTGCGCTTCACTGTGGACGACCGCCCGCAGGTACACGCGCGCACACAGCGCACATCGCCAGCGGCTCCACCGTCGGCGTGCTGCTCGACCTCACGCGCGGCACGCTGCGCTTCACTGTGGACGACCGCCCGCAGGTACACGCGCGCACACAGCGCACATCGCACATCGCCAGCGGCTCCACCGTCGGCGTGCTGCTCGACCTCACGCGCGGCACGCTGCGCTTCACTGTGGACGACCGCCCGCAGGTACACGCGCGCACACAGCGCACATCGCACATCGCCAGCGGCTCCACCGTCGGCGTGCTGCTCGACCTCACGCGCGGCACGCTGCGCTTCACTGTGGACGACCGCCCGCAGGTACACGCGCGCACACAGCGCACATCGCACATCGCCAGCGGCTCCACCGTCGGCGTGCTGCTCGACCTCACGCGCGGCACGCTGCGCTTCACTGTGGACGACCGCCCGCAGGTACACGCGCGCACACAGCGCACATCGCCAGCGGCTCCACCGTCGGCGTGCTGCTCGACCTCACGCGCGGCACGCTGCGCTTCACTGTGGACGACCGCCCGCAGGTACACGCGCGCACACAGCGCACATCGCACATCGCCAGCGGCTCCACCGTCGGCGTGCTGCTCGACCTCACGCGCGGCACGCTGCGCTTCACTGTGGACGACCGCCCGCAGGTACACGCGCGCACACAGCGCACATCGCACATCGCCAGCGGCTCCACCGTCGGCGTGCTGCTCGACCTCACGCGCGGCACGCTGCGCTTCACTGTGGACGACCGCCCGCAGGTACACGCGCGCACACAGCGCACATCGCACATCGCCAGCGGCTCCACCGTCGGCGTGCTGCTCGACCTCACGCGCGGCACGCTGCGCTTCACTGTGGACGACCGCCCGCAGGTACACGCGCGCACACAGCGCACATCGCACATCGCCAGCGGCTCCACCGTCGGCGTGCTGCTCGACCTCACGCGCGGCACGCTGCGCTTCACTGTGGACGACCGCCCGCAGGTACACGCGCGCACACAGCGCACATCGCACATCGCCAGCGGCTCCACCGTCGGCGTGCTGCTCGACCTCACGCGCGGCACGCTGCGCTTCACTGTGGACGACCGCCCGCAGGTACACGCGCGCACACAGCGCACATCGCGCATCGCCAGCGGCTCCACCGTCGGCGTGCTGCTCGACCTCACGCGCGGCACGCTGCGCTTCACTGTGGACGACCGCCCGCAGGTACACGCGCGCACACAGCGCACATCGCGCATCGCCAGCGGCTCCACCGTCGGCGTGCTGCTCGACCTCACGCGCGGCACGCTGCGCTTCACTGTGGACGACCGCCCGCAGGTACACGCGCGCACACAGCGCACATCGCACATCGCCAGCGGCTCCACCGTCGGCGTGCTGCTCGACCTCACGCGGAGTACTAGCCAGCGGTGGTACTTAAAATTGAAAATGAGCACATCATTTTTCTCAGTTCAAAATCACAAAGTAAAACGCGCGCTTCATACCTTTAATCTATAGATGTGTATGTCCTCAGGGCGACATCGCGTTCACGGGCCTTCGCGGCGCGTTCTACCCCGCCGTGTCGCTGAACCGTGGCGTGGCGGTCACACTGCAGCCCGGCCTCCCGCCGCCGCCAGACCTGCTCGGCGACGGGCTCGTCTCTGACTGAACTGACTCGATAATTGGATTCTATACTGATTAATGAAATTGTCCGAAAATGTATGAAAATGGCATAACATGAACGCGTGACTCGACTGATATTAAAATCGTTTTCATACGTTTGCCTAGAAATGAACAACACGTAAGTACACTGTCCTCGTTGAGCCCTGTTGGTACACAAACATTTTATAACGAAACGTTATAACTGTGCAAATATTCATATAGAACGACAAACATGGCCTACTGGATTCGAAAGTATATACTGACCTTATCATCGTCAAAGTTTTCATCAGAACAAAATAGATAAATAATCTTACAATTCGTCCGAAGTTCCTTTGTTATGCCGACTTGCATACTTCATTTATACTACTACTTTTGGCTTTCCGTTGAAAGAAAATAAATTTAATTTAAAATAAAAAAGTTTGTGATATAGTTGACGTCATGCTGCCGGCATTTACAAGTGAAAACTTTGCCAATATAAAGAAAATATACAATATTGAATGCGAAATGTTATTGGAATCATAAATAACGATTAAATAAAAAGTTAAAAAGCAATCAGCTAATACAAGTCATTTATAGATATGTAATCAAAATTTAGTCATAAAGAAGATGAGCCATATTGTATATTTGTAGCTTAGAAACAGCTTTTATTTTAAGAATATATTTTTAACGTTATTACTTTACAATTAATTTATCTGTAGCATTATACGGTTTTAATAAGCGATCTATTCATTTAAAAATAATAATTTAAAAAAAAAATTGTCTACCGATGTAAAAACAAGCCATAAATTCCACAAAATTTCGTTGTGTCCATAATTAAACGAATTTAAATTGTCTTTTGTAGTATTCTAAAGTAAAAAAAAAAATCAAATAAATAAGCATCTTATATTGGTGTATAGCTTACCTCGAATTAAATTATTGATAAAAAGTACGATATTAATCGTATTTAGTCTATTATAACCTACTTTAAAACTCTAATCTGTTTTATATATAATATATAAACAAACAATTAATATTATTAGAGATAAACGATGAATAAAATAATGCAAATATTAACAAAGCATAACATGTACTTATTAAAAAAAGACAACTTCGCTTAGCGAAAAATGTATATTAACATTTTAAAGTTATTTATTATTAGTTATATATACAGGATGAATGGTGAGTCACTATCAATACTTAAGGAATATATATACATACCCGGCACATGAATCTCATTCGAATTATGTAAAAAAAATTGGTAAATATTAATAAACTTCTAAGTAAAGTTACTCAACAATTATCTAATTATTTACGCGTCGTCTGGACACCCTAGCAGCCTACTGCACTTTCGACACAAAACAGGTAGTTTACCTACGTTTAAACGCCACCACGTGTTACAGGGTAGCAGGATAAACAAGCATGATCCAGTCCTCTTTAATACTTTAATCCTGGCTTAGGATAGGCAAAAATATTAAGATATTTTACTCGTTTAAGCAACAAATTTGTTGACTAGGTAAATGATGTGAACTTAGACTTTAGGTGTTAGGTTACTTTAGGTGTGAACAAGCGGCATAGTACAACACTTGCGCACGTGCCACCGGCATGACTGGACGTGTCAACGCTTCATTTATTTGAATTGAAATTTATGAAAATTTGGTCAAAAATTAAGCACCTATTTTTTTTACATAATTCGAATGAGAATCATGTACCGAGCAACCCAAATATTGACAGTGACTCACCAGTCATCCTGTATATATGGGTGCAATTTTTGTCAACGATCTAATACACAGGTCTTGCAACAACAGTAGTGGGCTTAATGATGGCTGTTCTTTTCAATTTACGGCCGCCAGAGGCACGACAATAGAGGGATGTGCTGTGCAAGGAAATCAAATCATTTTTTGAACAATGTCAAATCCAAACAACTTAAATGACAAAACAAAAATGACAACAAAATCGCAAAAAATTTATTAAATAACACAATACTTGGTAAAGAAAAATATACACCGAATGATTGATAATGAGAAATAAGACCAAGTGGCTTTTTCATTCGATAATTATCGATAAGTGTGATTCGATAATTATCGGCATATGTCAGCCGATAATTATCTTTTTTTTAGGTATTCGGATCAGGTACAAGGGTAAATGATACTGGATGTCGGATGACCTTTTTTTAGGAATTCGGATAGGCTACGGGGGTAAATATCGATGGTAAATCTTGGACGACCTTTTTTTTTCGTGTGCCTAGTGCACGTTACACAACAATTATCGATACTTGTCATTCTTCATCCGATAATTTTGAAGTCCACCCGATAATTATCGAATCGCCCGATAATTATCGATAACTATCGGCAACTATTGATAATTTTCATCCGATAATTATCGATAACTGTTTATTCGACAATATATTATCGATAACTTTCGATAACACGATACGATAAAATTATCGATAATAAAATTATCGATAGTTTTTTCCGATGAACATCCCTATCTTACGGTCACGGCTGGATTTAGGGGAGGGCAACCGGGGCAACTGCCCTGGGCCTCCACAAAAGAGGGGTCCCCACAATAGAGACTTCGGGAAAAAAATTGAAATTCTTAGATGACATTTTTTTAGGAATACATATAGCTCGACGGGGTAAATAAGAGCGGTCTGAAGTTGCGACGACATTTTTTTTTTTTCGTCATCATGAGCAAAGAAATATATTCGGAACCAAAATGTTAGATGAAGGGGCCTCCACTACTCTGTTTCCCCGGGCCTCTACAACTCTAAATCTGGTCCTGCTTACAGTCACTTTTCACTCAAGCGCATTGCAGCCATCGATAGCAACTACGTACAGTGGCGTTGACGTGCAAGAAAAATTTATTAACACGATTTTACTAATCTCTCAGTACTGAAATTGGGCTTCGTTGCAAGACCTGTATTTAGGACCGTGGTTTTGCCAAACATAAATATTAAAAAGTCAGTATATAAACTATGCAACGCTCATCGGCTCGGATTAAATATCGAAATGTGTATAATACTATTCCGTTCGTGAAAATGTATGTTTCCGTCTAATGATTATAATAGACAATATTATATTGGATTAATATTTATATCTACTTAGTCGCCATTATTCAAAAGCTAGCACTAAGAGAGCAAGTCTCTTATCAAGTGAATGTAGTCGATTTTAATATTACTTATACAAATTTATTGATAATAATGAAAAAAAAACGTAAAATTTAATTTTAAACACTAAAATCGCTTAAATACTATAATTATAATTTTTATTGAAATTTAATTTTTTTTAAGTAATACTTATCAATTATCTTCTTTATTAATAACATTTTTATTTAACAAACTATCGACTGTTTTCAAAAAGTTTTATGCAAATTATGTACTTAATATAATTTTAAAAACAATTAAAAATTCGAATCAAATATTTAATTATATTATATGTATTTATAAAGGCCATTTTATATCTAAATTTATGTAATGTACTTTAGATAGACAGTAGTAATAAATAAATAAAATATTATTCATGAATTTGTAACTTCTATGATTTTTTTATCTTATGATCAATTTGATAATATGCATGTGTTGTCATTTATTGTATTGTTTTTCTTTAAAAAAAATTGTACGAGACTATTTAAGAATTATTAAAAAATGCCTTAACTGTAAGTAGTATACATTCGAAGATCTACGAATACAGTCAAGAGTGACAAGGACTTGACACTTAACACGGGTGTAACCGGGTGCGATATCTAGTGTATCATAGAAAATATAATATTTAACTAAACACTTTTTCTATGAATTACAAGATGTGAATGTACCTATACTATTGTATCGTACAGAATACACAATAGGTGACTGAACAATAGCATTGTTTTGTGCATGATTATGGAACTTACCTCCATAGATAATTATTTAATTTATGTTATACTGGACAGTTTGTCCACACGTCTCTTATGGAAATGTTCCCTTTTTTGCAGATAATTCCGAAATTACAAACAATATTGAAATTTTCTACAAAAAAGGGAATATTTCCATAAGGGGTTACACTCAGTTTGAAATTCGATGTTCCGATTCCTTTTTGTAGTCCTGTTCCGTTCGTATGGAGCTTAGCGAGTCGTTTTTAATATCTTAAATCGTCACGGTAAATTTAATAAACAAACTTTAATTTTACAATATTTTTACCTTTAAACGGAGTTCAATGAACAGTTTTTATTGGCCGTAAAATAGAAAAGAGAAAATTACTGGCGGGTTAAGAAGAGTAAAAGAGTGATCAATTTTGTAATAGAAAGACAATGCGCGGAAATTAAAATAAATACTTAAAACTTTATTATCTACAACTGAAATTGTATAAAACTTTTTTATTTAATTTTTATTTTATAAGATTATAGTGAACCTTTATAATACTGCCGCTAAAATATTAGGGGACCTGACGACGCAACTTAAATATTCCACTTCCCACCTCAAAACCTTAAAATATTTTTGTACTAGTTTTAAGCACTTATGAGTTTTTATTAAATTTTAAAAGATTTAAATAAAAATATCATAATTTATTTATTTCAAAATATAAAGCTAACACGTTATTATTTCATAACATAATTATACAATTGCGGTATTTTTAGAGGCAGCAACATAAGTCATTGCTTTATGATAATGTAAGTGCTATGAATTTCAAGTCAGCGGTCTAACTAATGGAATTCCTTCAACCATATCAGTATATGTAATTTGTTTAACGAATTATATTTATATATTATACATATATAAATGCTTCGATGTTTTGGCATTTAATTAAAATAAAAAATAATCTAAATGATTTAAAAGTTCAATACTTTTTCTGAGTTTATAATTACCTAATAAGTTTGAATATTGAAATACTAACAAATAATAAAAATGTAACCGGACCATTAAATTTACACTTTATTGTTTATGTATTTACTTAAGAATAATTTTCGAGTAGGTACATATGTTTGAAAACACATTATCATACATATCGACTTTGTTATTATTGTTAGGTGTGTTAGCCTAAATCCTGTGAACCATGTCAAATCAGCCCATAATATGTTTACTGTAAATAATATTTTTAGCAATTGTGTAACAATAGATAAATCTATGTATTAATAATAATCACACCGATTTATCCTTTAAAAACGTATATATATATATATATATATATATATATATATATATATATATATATATATATATATATATATATAATCACTTATTTTGTTGTCTAAGACACTAATACAAGATTCCAATTCTTTTTTTTTTCGATAAAAATTAAAACTACTGTAAAATTGTTATTCTTATAAAAACATTAACGTCCCTTGATATTTTTTTTTTTTTCATGTTTTATGTACATTTTGGATCCGTTATTTTTGTCTATGCATGATCTTTCAACTATAAGTGCAACTGTGGCTGCGTTCCGATATACACTGCGACCACTGCTCAGTGGTGTCAGTGCTGAAAAATTCGTTCCGTTATAGGCTGCCAGTACACTGCCGCAGTACCATAGAGAAATATATGACGTTATAAATCGCCGCCGTTTTTGTACTGTGAGCACTGGCGCTTTCGAGGTAAGGTGCTCTCAGTACTGTGATCACGTGATCAAAACTATAACAGTGCCAATGATTGTTATTATTAATTAATACAACAATAATCAAAAAATAATATTTTTTGTTGAATAGAAAACATCATGATAAATATTTTCATTTGAAAAAAGTCGGGAAATGAGGATGATTATATTATAATGTTGTGATTATGTAATGTACACTGGGCTACGTTCTGTTATAAACAGCAACCAGTATAGCAAACTAAAAAAGGAACGGCTTCGCAGTATACTGAAATGACGTCACACCTCACAGCGCTTGCAGTGTATTTCGGAACACGGTCTGTATTTCTTGGTACTTAAGGTAGTTCCAGCGTGGTGAAGTGTAGTCATACCTTAATACCTTCTGCCTTATATCGTTAGTTGTAGTGATCTGGCAACGTTGATTGAGTGTTTTATATATTTTTGTTTATATGGTATGGTATGGTATATACAAATAGTATTGCGCTTTCTAATAATAGTTTTATTAAATTAAAAAGATGAGAGCGTTGTGCAAAGTGTTGCCAGATCACTATAAATTTAAAATTAATATTTATAATCTTAATATCTCGATAACACAACCGTGAAGTGCTACTTTTATTTTTTTAGCTTATTCTAAAAACATTTTTCAACACTCTCCTAGTTTTTTTTACAATTCTGTCGAGATAATTTTTTAATATAATAAAAAATTGGACATTTTACATACATAAATGGGGCATTACTCTCAAAATCGCGAACTTTGTCTTTAAATATCTCGCGATCTAAACCGTCAAAAATCATGAAAGTTCAGGAATTCATAAATAAAGCTATTCTGAACCCGTGAAAAAAATTTTAGCCGAATCTGTCAAAATTTTTTTTCATGCTGGAACCACCTTAACGGAAGAAATCCATTAGAAATTTTTATTGTACATTACACAAAATAAATTTGCTTTTGTAACATTTTATTTTTACAAAACTCTTCTAACTGTATAGGTCGAAATTAAAATTTGACTAGTTTTGACGCCTTACTCTACTATAAACGTATATATATAATATAACGTGTTATTTAAAAAACGATAACGATTATGATCAAAAGTTGCTATCTGTCCCAAAAAATATCGGCTTGGATATAATCAAAATCAATCTAGAATGTCTAAGTCTTCCTTGTGTATACTGAAATGTCTTATTGTCTTCAAAGTAATAAACGATTAAAATATTTATTAGGTGTTTAAAATTAGCTACTAGGTATATGATTGTTTGAATTTTGTGTGCTACGATGTTTTATTAACTTGTACTTAATAAATTTACTAATATTAATAGTGCAAGACGGACTTCTGTCACAATTTTTTAAGCGTCACGGCAGTTTGTCTTAACTATTTTGATGAATTTATTTAATTTTATGGGTATGACTGAAAGGCTTAATAAATATCCTATTTATTTAAATTGAGTACATATTTTTTCCATTTCCTTAAATTGTGGTTACTTTTCGTTTTGTATGTATGTATATCATATTTTTCAATTGTTTTTATATGATAGTCCTACATAAAAATAGTTAAAAATAATAATGAACGAATCTAAAATCATAAGTTCCACTGTCATAGTCCACCATACAAAATACACACTATTTTCGTATCCATTTGGATACCGTTAACTGTGAAGGTTTTAAATATGAGAAATTGTCTTGAAAAGGTACGATATAATATACTACGTGAATAACAAGTAGCACAGCTGTTGTGAAATAAAATTATGTGCCGGTAAATGTTTATTTAATAAAGACATATTATTTTTTAACCGACTGCGCGACGCAAAGGAGGGTAATGTTTTTATCAGTCTATATGTGTGTATCTTTGTTCCTATGTGGCGTTGTAGACCAAAATGCGTTGACCGATTTTGATAATTCTAACGTCAATCGATTCGTCTTAATCTCGCGAGTGTTACTAAAGACGTAGCAATAATTAAAAATCACCACAGCGACAACCGTTCTGGACGGACGACTTTCTGACGACCGTTCTGGTGTAGTGGTGCGAGTTTTTTTTATTTTTTTTTTTCTTTTACACGGTCGTCTGTTCCTAAGGTAGGCAACTTAATGCCTGTGTTTTAGGTAATAGCCGACTGATATACTTTTTTTGTTTTTAATAAGTATACATGTAAATAATACACATATAAATACAGCGATGTGACTTATTTAAGATACAAGTATCTGAAATACAGATACAAGATACAAAATACGTATTTTGTATCTTGTATCTAAAATACTTTTTTAAAATGTATTTTGTATCTTGTATCTAAATTCCTTTTGTTGGGTATCTTAGTATTTTGCAAATACTATGTTTGGTAAAATACTTTTAGTAATAGTTATTCTATGCATTCATTCACAAAATATGGCATAATCCAGTGATTTTAGGCATTTTAAGCCCCAATCTGCGGATAAATTCTAAGTGAGCTGAATTTTTGTATACACTTTTATTACGGCGTTGTAATGAAGATGTGAAAAATCGACATTGTAATCGTGCCGGCTAAAAAAGTTACAAAGGTCAAAAGGTCACAAAAATCAGTTTTGTTGCAAATATCTCGCGACCTATTGCTCGGAGGTCATTCCAGGTCATTATAAAAGTTATTCATCATAAAATTATCTACAAAAAATGTTTCATGCATTTTTCTGTAAAATTAACCGTTTTTGGAGTAGAGCGCTGAGAAAGCGACTAGAATGTACTCACATACGGTTTTGTATACCATACACCAAGGCGTAAACTCTATTGATTTTTATTTGGAGTTTTAACACAAACTAACTATTTGTGAAACTCTGGAAATTATACTGAGTCAATTGAAAAATATTTCTTGAGTGTTAAAGACTTTATTTTATTAGTTTCATGCTCTTCAACAGTTGATCAACCAATGATGAAAATAATAAAGATTTCGATTTAAATATAGAAATAAGACCACTCGACGTTTTGTCAGCAACTGTTAATGATATAAAAAACTGAAGATATCGACAATTATTGACAAAAAAAAAAATTGTAAGTATACTTACTATATATTATTTTTTCTGAATTTATCATTCAAATAAAAAATTATTCACTCTTAAAAAAATCTATTATTAAATATCATGGATTATTCATACGGGGAAAACCATGTAAAAAAAAAACGAACCTTGGATTCTTCTCGAGGTAGGTAGTGAGGAAAAGTGCATGTAGTCGCTTTCTCCGCGCTCTACTCCAAAAACGGTTAATTTTGGAGAAAAATGCAAGAGGCATTTTTTGTAGATAATTTTACGACAAACAATTTTTATAATGATCTATATTGATCTCCGAGTAATAGGTAGCGTGATATTTGCAAAAAACTGATTTTCGTGACCTTTTGACCTTTATAACTTTTTTAGCCGGCACGATATCAATGTCGATTTTTCACATCTTCATTACAACGCCGTAATAAAGGTGTATACAAAAAATCAGCTCACAAAAAAAAAATTCCGCAGTTAAAACCTAAAATGACTGGGTTGTTTCTATGGTGACATTAATTTTAAATGTTTTTAGAGGATTCTGATTCCTCTATTGCAAGTGGCGAAAACACAGGGTCTACTGGTAACACCGCTGACTTAAAAACACTGCAATACCTTAACAATAAAGATACCAACTTAAAGAGTTTAAATGCTTACTCTACAATAAGAAAAATATTTTTCAAATATAACACCTGTTTGCCAAGTTCTGCTCCTGTGGAGCGACTCTTCTCTTTTGGAGGTATGATTATCAGGCCTTATCGAAGAAAAATGAGTGATAAAATGTTTGAAGAACTGGTTTTACTTAAGTCTCAATTAAAACCTTAATAATATAATATTTTATCTTCTCACTTTTACGCGATCAACGGGATGTAGGTATTTGTAAATAATTCACGTAAAAAATTAAACTTACATTCAATAAAATGTTATTTTCTTACAAAAGTATTTGTATCTTTAAAAAGTATTTGGAAGATACGTATTTTGTATCTAGTATTTCAGATACCATTCCAGAAAGGTATTTGTATCTGGTATCTGAAATACTTGATTTTAAAGTATCTTGTATTTTGTATTCCAGATACTTTGTAAAGGGTATCTTGTACATCACTGTATAAATAAACATATATTACACCCAGACTCGGGGCGGGAATCGAACCCACAACCGAAAGAAAAAAGAGTCTGCAAAAACAGAGCAGAAAACAGGGTCTGCAAACTGCGCCAACGGGTCAGTCAGGCCTCAAGGCCACGCGCCGCGGCGGTCGCATGTTCAATTCCCGCGGGACAGATATTTGTATTGGTTTCCGGTCTAGATGTATGTCTTTCTGGGTCTCCCCACCGTGCCTCGGAGAGCACGTAAAGCCGTCGGTCCCGGTTGTTATCATAGACACCTGATAACGATCGTTATCCATTATAAGGAAATTATCCGCCAACCCGCAGTGGAGCAGCGTAGTGGATTAAACTTCAACCCTTCTTATACATGGAGAAGAGGCCTTCGCTCAGCAGTGGGTGGTTTACAGGCTGATACAGTACAGCGACAACCAGACGCCATATTGTCTAAATGAAACAAAAAAAAATCGATGAACTACGTCAATTAGAGTATCGATTAATAGGTATTCAAAAATGATTCTTAGCTTCCTTTCATCATTCTTCATTTTGAGTAATAGTTTAGGATATATAACGATTTAAAGTTGTTTAAACAATCAGTCTTGCTAATTTTCATAGATGAGTTACTTATATAGTTTAGTATGTATGTCGTTATTATGCCCTTGTTATGCTGAGATAGTAGCAATGATAGTCTAGTGCTAGTGGTATGACCGAAGACTGCGAAAGCATAGGTCTGTCAAAACAACACGGCTATTACAATGCAGAAACTGTGTGAAGATGGGAAACGGAAATTTAAGAAGCGATTAGTCGTCTTATGGCAGAAAATGCAGTGAGTAATCTATTAAAAAATGATGAGGATAATTATATACGACAACCTTTAAGAACGGTTTATAATGTTAAATCAGGGAGAGCAAGAAGAACAGATAGAAGAAAATGAAACTCGTACAAGTTTTACTGATGAAGAATTTGAACGAATTCTTTCCTCATTGAATATCCAGCAGCGACAGCTTAAAATGCTATCTCTGTTGTAACGGCATCTCACAAACTTTTGAATGACGATAATCAACCTTTTAGAATGTTTGTTACAGATGGAGGTGGAACTGGGAAAACCGTTTAGGCTAAAACTAATCGTAGAAAAAGTAAGGAGGTTTCGTACCAATCGTATGGATGAGAAAGCTATAACCGTTACAGCACCTACTGGTATAGCGGCCCGATTGATAGGTAGAAGTACCCTTCATTCGACCTTTGCACTTCCAATAGAAAAGGATAGACCTGAAAACCTGCGACCTTTAATATTAATCTACGCCTTCAGGAAATAAAGTATAATCAACTACACTTTGGTGGTTGTAATTGGTTGTAATATTTTATTTGATCTTATTGATGCAATTGCCATCTGTGTCCAAAACGACTGGCGGGGCTTATTGCTATCGACAACCTGTAACATTAAGGCCAGTATATCCCAAATCACCTGTTTTTGATAGAGTTTTAAACATAGTAATATTAATTTTTTTGATCCGTTAAAAATATATGTTATAGTTTAACAAACGTTCTTGATTATTCAACGGTTCAAAACACGATAATTGTAACTTGACTCGATAAAAAAAAAAACAAAGAAAGGATGTTTTTGATTATTTTTCGAGTTTTATTCGAAGAATATCAGATATTAAGTTACAATATTCACATGTAAAAATAGGTAATAACTTTTAGTAGAACATTTAACGGTTACTTTTTTAAATAAATGTTTCTATTTTTTTTAAATATTAAATATTTAAATTATATAAGAAAACGGCCCGCGCGCCTCGCTTTAGTTGCCTGCGTGGCGTCATCGAAGTAGGACCTGTATCTCTGCTGTCTGGCGGCGTCCCCCCCCCCCTCTAAAGATTGGATTTTTTTTTTATAACAAAAATATCCACGGGCTTATATTTGCCCGTGCCTTTTTTTTATTAAATGTATAAGATTGTTAATATATAGTTTCATGCGTACTATTTTAGACTTACATTAGCTAGACTTATTGTCAGGA
Source organism: Euphydryas editha (assembly GCA_036937285.1). Lineage (NCBI taxonomy): Eukaryota > Metazoa > Arthropoda > Insecta > Lepidoptera > Nymphalidae > Euphydryas > Euphydryas editha. Next base: position 7,779,478 of record JAUPFZ010000011.1, on the reverse strand, counting down.
TCTCTATGACGCGAGTCCGTATACTGACCATTATTTATTTATTATTATTATAATTTTTTTAATACATATAATCATATTTACATATATAATTTACATATACAAATATACACACATACATATATATACATATACACACACACACACATATATATTTTATATATATACATATATATATATATATATATAATTTTATTTTGTCTTTTTTTTTCTTACATCTATTTACATCATGTTTCTTATTTTCTATGTACATGCGTTTATTCCTTGATCTAATATAATCTAATATTTCATTGCTTGTTAGTACATACATACCAGCCACCACATTTTTACGGCTTGTCTACATTTACATTTGGGCTCTTTATTTTTGTATTATTTATTGGAGACTCTGCCGCAGCCATCCCCCGAGGGAAGCTGTTCGAGCACATCCTCAATGACGGCGGTGTCTCTTTTATGTATAGCCATCTTGAGGGTGTGCTCGAGTATTTCCTTTGTTGTGGCCTCCACCGAGGCCGACAAAACGACCGATTGCATCACCACCGTCGTCGGTGTAGTAGACACAGGTCTTTGTGTGCCTGGTCACCGCGACCACAGCATGCGGAACACTGTCATGAATCCGCAGCCTCCTAGTCTTTGTCTGGACGATGATGACTGCCTCGGGTGTCTGTCCCTGTGCCTCGTGGATAGTCATGACGCTCGATCCCTGTCCGGTGCCGTATCCCTTGTCTATCAACGTCTTCTTTTCCTCTTGTGTGAAAACCGATGTATAGGGTCCGGTCTTGTCTCTTAGGAATTCGAGCGCCAGTGAACCTCTCTATCCTCAGAGAATGGATAGTGTGGTTTGAGAAATAGATTGGATAATTTTATTTAGTACTAGCTGTGCCCCGCGGTTTCACCCGCGTTAATTTGAGGGAAAAACGTACTTAAATATTTTCGCCTCGTTGGTCCAGTGGTACCAAGCGTTACTGCCGAGCAAGGGGTCTCAGGTTTGATTCTTGGGTCGTTCAACATATTACTGAGTTTTTTTTTTCGAAAATTTACAGTAACAGAGTGATGTTATATTTACTTTAAAAGTGGAACTATAATTAAAAAATGTCTTGAGAAGAGAAATAATAAAGGACGCAACGGAAGCTCTCAAAAAAGATTATTTTTTCCCGTTTTTGTAACATTTCTTATTATTACTCAGCCCCTATTAGTCGTAGCGTGATGTTATATAGCTTAAATTCTTCCTCAGTAAATGGACTATCCAACGCAAAAAGAATTTTTAAATTTGAACCAGTGGTTCATGAGATTAGCGCGTTCAAACAAACAAACTCTTCAGTTTTATCTATTAGTATAGATTATTATTGATTATTTTATTAGATTAGTTTAGTTAGTACTCTAACAACGTTGGAAGTGTTTTTACTGTATAGCAGTGTAGTGTAGATATAAAATGGGGAATAAAACTAGAAATAAAAAGAAAATATCTAGACGTGAACTACGTAAGCTTAGAAAAGCGATCAGATAAGTACTCGTAAGTTTAATGAACACTCAATCTATTTTTAGCTAGAATATAATGATTGTCATCGATATCTTAGACCGATATATTAGCATATCCAAAATTTCAATAAGTTATATTAGTATTTTCACCTAACAGCGGCTAGCTAGCAGCTAGCGGCAATTGAAGATTCTTCGACGGTCAGCGAATGGCGATGGGTCCCAACCAGGCTAAACGTAGCCGACGACGCGGCGCGGGACGTACCAGCGGGATTCAGCAGTGGTCACAGATAGTACACAGGTCCTGAATTTCCTTATCATCCGGAGTCCACCTGGCCCACGGAAACGTCCGCCTTGTCGTCGTCAACCGAACCTACAGGCGAAGAAAGGACTCATCACGTCACCCATCGTAAACAGCCGCGACTCAAAGAAGGGTTCCCAGACTGCACACGGTACTCCAGCTGGAACAGACTCCGCTACACGACGGCTCGAGTGCTACAGTTTATAGAACTCTGTCGAGCCAATACACAACGAGTCAACTATAAAAGGACTAAGAAAAGCGCGTTAAAAGACCCAGACTGGAAAAGGACGAACAAGAAGCTGAAAACACGCCAGAAAATAAGAGTAGAGCTCGAAGAAACTTTGGAGGTTCGTCCGGTCTCCGCGGAACTTATCAGGAAAGCTGAAGACCTATTCATGAGAACAGTCCAAGAAGAATCTTTCCCAAATGAAGTAGAAAGCATTAAAGACGGGAAGTCGTTTACCCGAAACAGTCGCCTCAAGCAGCTGAGCATCGAGTGTGCAGAGAGAGCCCTCCGAGTCCGTAGTCGTATTAACGCCGCGGAGCAACTATCAACGCCATCTAAAAACCCGATGATACTAGATAGAAATCATCACACAGTGAAGTTGTGGATCATAGCGATGCATAGAACGAGGCATCACACGGGAGTCGAGGCGACTGTGAACGAATGTCGACAGCACTACTGGATACTACGCCTGCGGCCCGTCACAAGAACGCTCTTTCCACAGTGTCTAAACTGCCGGATTAGGGCAGCGATCCCGCCACACCCGAGAACAGGAGACCTACCTGCGTGTCGCCTAGCTCACCATCAGCGACCCTTCACATACACAGGGGTGGACTACTTCAGACCATTAACAGTCACCGTGGGACGCAGCCAACAGAAACGTTACGCGGCAGTATTCACGTGCCTCACTGTAAGAACGATCCACCTAGAGATAACGACGTCACTGAGCACAGACTCAGTGATAATGAATTTAAGAAGAATGAAAGCTCGACGAGGACAACCTGCTCAAATCTGGTCCGACAATGGGACTAACCTGCGAGGTGCCGACAACGAATTGAGACAGGCAATGGACAGAGCGACGTCCTCACCTTCGTCGCTGGGTCAACAGGCGGCATAGGGTCCTTACGTTTCGGCTGTCGCCGGTGCTTACCGGGCACGGTTGCTTCGGTAAGTACCTGCACCAAATCGCTAGGCGAGAAGCCACCCCTGATTTTGCCACGAGTGTAGCGCGCCAATCGACTCGGCGCGTCACACCCTGGAGGAATGCGCCGCTTGGGAGCCCCAGCGCAGGGCCCTGGTGGCAGTAATAGGTGGAACATAAACATTTAATACCTAAGAGAAGAAATAAAGTTTAAATCTACTTCTCTTAGGTATTAAATGTTGTAAAGTGTATTAATTAACAAAAAAAAAAAAAAAAAAAAATACTGATAATTAATATAAATTAAAATATTAATAGTAAATTTTTTTTAGCTATAAACCCATAAAAAATTAAATAATGGTTTTTATCTACTTCTCTTAGGTATTAAATGTTTATGTTGCATTTTATACTGTGCCTTCAGGATCGAAAACAAAACTGAATTATGAAATAACCTAAAGTAAAAATAAAAAAAAACCTAGTAAGTTACTGTAAAATTATATATTTAATTATTTCCGTGCGCCGTCGCCGCGCGCGGGGTCATCGAGAGTTCATTTGATCGGAGACTTCGCGTAACTAGTCGCGCGGGGAGGGAGGTAGCGCTGAATACCTACAACGCTCGAATATACTGGCCTTAATAGCTGAAATCAACCGTTGGTATATCTATATAGTTTCTATGAATTACCTCAAAATATTAGACAAGGATATGACACTACATTTGTGGAAATATTAAATAATCTTAGAGTCAGACAACTGATAATGGAACAACTGCAGATACAAAGAATTTATATCATAACTAGAACGCTCACTTAGTAAACTTGTATATTCAAATATGCACAATGAAATAAACGACATAAGGTTGACATTTCTTACCAACATGTAAAGTGAAAAATTGTTCTGAGCATTTCGTTGACAACTGGTGTTTTGTCTCTTTCTTACGAGTTTTGCCTTGAATCTATGGTAGAAAGAGACGCAATCCCGGGTTAAGAAACGTTTTTTGAGTGCACGTGAGCATTCCAGTTTGTATATAAATTTCTTGTGCAGATATTAGATAATCAACGAATAGACGTAAACGATTTCAATGAAATCATTCGAGTTTTCCCAACTACTAAAAAGATCGATGAACATAATCAAAACATGACATCTGTATTGACGAAGACAGCACAACACAATGTCTTATGTATCGATGAATGCCGTTTGCACGCACGAAAAAGCATAACTCATTGTCACCTTCCGCGAGCGAGAGCGCTTAACAAGCGATAGAGGCACGATCGGCCTAAGCGTTCGGCTTGTTACGCATCTATCTCTCTTCCACTCCATCGGCAGATGCGTCCGAGTAGAAGAGAAAAAAAATTTGAATTACCAAGTGCGAATAAAGATTAATTTATGAAAAACCAAATGTAATTTTAAATTAACTCCTTTATTATACAAAATAATCATAATTAAGTGATAATTATTCAATTCATAAAAGTATGAAATTTTTCATTAATGTTTTCTTCTGACGTTATAACGTAAAATTATCGTCCGTAACTAACTTTACAGACAACCAATGAAAATGGAAATCATAGGAGTTGTAACAAAATAAAAACTATGTAAAATGCGCGAAAATAAATTCAATCAAACTGATGACGGGACTGATTTGATGCGACCACCCCGCGCCCTTTGTTGTAGAATAATTAAATAGCCGAGAAACTAACCCAGCAACTAGTTGAGCAAGTCAGATATTTAATAAAATTTCATAGTAGGTATAGTCAGGTGTGAAAATCGAAAGAACCCTACGAAGATAGACGAAACCTCCTGCAAACGAGTTAGTTTTGGTAGGTAGCTAATGAAATGTTCACATCGCGGATATAAATTCGTTATATAAATTTTAAAAAAATCAAAATATCTTTAATGTACGTAAATCGGGCCCGTTACGTTATGTCCTAAGTATAGCTACAAAACTAAAATACTATTTAATAAATAAAATTGAATAACTTAACGAGAATATTTTTATCGACCTGATGCGCAACATCGATATCTTGCCAGGGGCACCAGCAACCGACAACAACTTCATAAAATAAAAGGATGAAGTACTTATTTATTGCATTTTTTGTAAAATTATATTGCTTAGAGCCTAAGCACACAGCGTATTTTAAACGGGCAGATGACGCGCGTATACGCGCTTCAAACAAGATTCTAACGCAACCTTGGAACCTACCCACACGGGACGAGCATGAAACGCCTCTACTTCGCGTATACGCGCAATTACAGCCATACAGGCATACTGTAGTCGCTCATAGCTTCCGTGTGATTGGTGAGCGCGCGCCTCTCCTCTGCCCCTTCCCCGCTCCTTTGTACGCGCGTTTGAAACAATGCAAACGCAACAATCAGCATCTACGGCGCCGAAAACGCGTGTCGTCTACGCGTTTCGAATATGCCGTGTGCTAAAGCCCGTTTATCAACTTACGACTCAACAGGAACAGCAACCGTAAAAGCGAGTGAAGCCGCACGGATGGTCTGGTGTAAAATAAAAAGTAAACTTTGTGTGAAGAGTTTTATTTGGCCCACTTTTTTAACAAAAATATACTTTTGAATATTAAAACATTTTTGCATGTAGAGCATATCTTTTTATCTATCTATTTCTTGTAAATTTACTTTTGATTGAAAATAACACGTTTAACTAAACATTTGATACATTTTATTATACAATAGAATCCATAAACAAATGGTTGCTAAATTATACTTGTGTAATACTCAAAACTAAGCAAGAGAATTGAGAAATATCTAATATATGCAACGAAATTATTTTAATCGAAGTATTCAATAAAAGTAGAATTTATCTTTATGATCGTAAATTGTGTATAACTTTAAGGACATGATTTATTGTTTGAAAATAGATTTTTATAAAAATACTTGTGATATGCTCTTTTGCTTGCACAGATGAGATGTCAAAAATTATTTTTCTATTAAAGTTAACAATCCAAAACGTTTTTTTGTACTAGTTGAATATCACGGTTAAGAACAAGGTAATTTTTATGTAACTAGAGCAAAATTTATAATTTTTCATTTATATAAAAATTAACTACTTTACCTGAACAAATCTAAAGTATAGGTAATCGGAAGACAAAATTAAGACAGAACATCTCATCTCTATATTTATATTAAGTGCCGTTAAAATAAATATCACAGTTATACAGATATTTTCACAATCTTGACGCTGTTTATGTTTAAATCATCTGTTATTTTAAAATAAAAACAGAACTAGATGGTTGATAAAATTTTACAACTAAACAAATAATTTTAAATAATGGCAGTGCTAAATAATAATGTTAATAATAAATAAATAAGTTTTAATTTATGTTGTAACAAATCTATAATTTATCTTAATTATGACCAATTATGTAACTCTTCACGTGACATCCCAAAATTTAAAACCCCGAGAGCTCATCATCTTTAAGTTGAACACAAATGACTCTCATTTTATTCCCTCAAGAAGCAGAGCAATATTCATAATGCAAGCCATTAAACATAATGATTCTATTCCTCTGCTTTGTTAGTTAGTCACAGTAGCTTTTATCAAGAAACCAGTAAAGGGTTGTAAAGACTATAGTTGTTAATAGAAAAAACGTTGCTCGCAATAATAGTACGATTATAATATATATGTACATATATATATTTTCAACTTGCTTTGCAACCCACTTACACTCAAGATCTAAATGTTTTCTTTTCCTGCAATGTGACTGTTACCGCTTAAAATTAACAATAAAATATGATAAGTGTAAATCAGGTTAATGCTAGCACGACAATCCTATCCATCCAAATAAATAATAATATTGCCGGATTTCTAGTACTTTTTTTTTGTGGCTTGTAGCTTATTAAAAATCTCAATCATCTCTGTTGCTTTAACCTGACTTTAAATAGGAATGGCTTGCAGTAAATGTATTGTTTCAAGCGGCCAGAAACAATATCTGTGATGCTGATATATTTAAATGTATAATTTCTCGATATGTACCATTTGAGCTAGTCTCTTTACCTACCCATACACGGAAAATATTCATGTAGGTCGAGTGAAATTTGAAAGTAAACATGTGCTAGCTCAAATCAATAACGTATGGGTAGGTGTCACACGTAGTAAAAGTCTACCACAATTTATGTTGCGATCACTGACAAATTTAGATAGACTCTCATAAAGAATGATACTCAGATAAATATTTTACTTTTTAACAATCGTAGGAAACCGCGCACAGATCCAATATGAACAACGCGCGACGGGTGCCTTTCGTAAGTTCCGATGTTTATTATATACACTTTTAAAAAAATTAACCTTTTCCAGGTTCAAGTCTTATTTCACGTTAAACTATATACACGCACATTACAATAAATTCATTACACTTTTTACAAAGTTTTTTGTTTTTGTAATTTTATCCTAAATCCTTTCACCAGTCAGCAGTCCAAAGTCCAGGCAGCGGGCGGGCGTTACTTGCTGTCGTCGTCGTCCACGCGCGCGACATACAGCGCGGGGTCGATGACCTTCGGGATCGGTTTAATTTCCGTTCCCAGCTCCTGTTCGATGCGGTGCAGGGCGAACCTGTCCTCGTACGTGATCAGATTGATCGCGATACCGAGGTGTCCGAACCGGCCCGAACGGCCTATACGATGTAGATAAGTCTCGGCCATACGCGGGAAGTCAAAGTTTATGACCACGTTCACTGCTTGCACGTCGATACCGCGCGTGAACAAGTCCGAGCAGACCAGGTTGCGGCAGAGGCCCGCGCGGAAGTCGTGGAACACGCGGTTGCGGTGCGCCTGCGCCATGCGCGCGTGTATGTAGTAGCAACAGTAGCCTAGCTCGGTGATTTTCTTTGCGAGCAACTCGACGCGTTGCGTTGAATTGCAGAATATAATAGATTGATTTATTTGCAACTGTAAAAAACACATACAATTATAATTAAGATACATGTAGAGAGAACGATGTAATTGTAACTATTATCAAATTATTTTTTCCTAGTAAATATATATATTTTTTTAATTTATTCAAGCAACCGCGAAGATTATCTAATGTTACTTAATATATAAAAATAGCTTTTAAATATATTTATTTATATTTAAAATTAAATTTGAAAGTATAGTAATCTTTAATAGAATTCTCGTAAATGATTTTTCTATGCATTAATCTGAAGAAAAGGTAAAATGGAAATTGCATTGACAATTCTTAATATTTGCTTACAAAAAAAATATGTAAATTTGATTAAATCAATAAAATAAAAATTTAAGAAAAACATAAGACGGGGAAAGAAATAATTATTCTAAAATACAGTTCGAAGTATAACAAAAAACAAAACTTGTAAATTTCTTCAAACAAGTACACATGGTTGTTACCAAAAGATTAGAAAATCCATACTAATATTATAAACGCGAAAGTAACTGTCTGTTACGCTTTCACACCTTAACCACTGAACGGATTATGATGAAATCTGGTACAGAGATAGAGTAAACCGTGGGAAAGGACATAAGACTATCTTTTATCGCGAAAAAAAGGCTTGAAGGGGTTGAAATATAGGGTGAAAATGTGTATGGAAATTCGTCATTGTCGAAGACCTGTATACCTAAATACATTATTACATAAAACTTTGTATTTAGGTACTTCATAAGAAAGAAAAAATGTTTGTTTTAGCGTTTTAGAAAATTCGACCCACTTTATACTCGGTAACCAAGCTCATTATCCATTCGGCTACTGCGCCACTCTGATGCATGAGCGAAATTACCGGTATACAAGCTGCGCGTGAAACTTCGGGGCCCTTTTTATCGCAAACCAGTGGTCATCTGGTACTTTTGCTTTGCAGGATAGATACCCTTTAAGTATACTACAAACCTGCAAATTCTCATCCTCAATAATATTTTGAGGTCGTGCAGTCTCCTCGTAAGTTTGACAACTCTATTGTCGTCACATTGACAACACCCCTTTTACACCTACGGACCCGTTTTAGCCAATTAAAACTTAAAAAAAAATCCTTCTTAAATACAGTGACTTAAACGGACAGTAAGATTCAAATCAAACTTTGAGAGATTAATGTAAGTCTATCAACCGTAATCATCAAACAAACACTAAAACTAAAAATAAAATAAAACATTAAAAATAAACCCTGCCAGTTATTACTAAAGGTACACCGGCAGATTAAATAAATGCTTGCTCGTTTTGTTTAACTACAGATATGCGAGCACAACTACACAATGATTCTCAAGAAGGGCAATAAGCCGCTGCTCTTCTAAAAAACGGAGAAGATCGTATGCCAACAGACAGCAACGGCATGATTACACTGAGACGTGAATTCTGTCAAATTGTCGGTAACGGATGATTTAAAAAACAATGTCTATCCTGATCTACAACTAAATATGGGTAATTGAGAATGGTTGTGTGAAAGGCTAATTTTTGCGCCGAAAAATGAGACAGTAAGCCAGATAAAACTAACAAACTATGTTATACAGGGAAGGGGATTTTGTCGAGTACCTCTCAGTAGACATGTTATGGACACTGAACCAATGGACTTCTTACTCTAGTTTCTCAACTCTTTAGAATTATCAGGAGTGCTATCCCACAAGTTGAGGCTAAAAGTTGGTGTTTATTACTGAGATGGGAATTCAACATTATAAAAGCTACAATCATGACTGGAATGGCAAAATGACAAAATGCTGCAAAATGATGCTCTGATTAATTCCCCATATTCCAATAATTCACACTGATTTGCAATTTCAGTTAAAAGATTGCAGTTTTCCCTGAAAGCAGCATTTGCAATAATAATAAACAAATCTCAAGGACAGATGCTAGTTGCATTGAAATAAAAATGTTTTCCCCATGGGCAACTCATGTAGCTTTTTTTTTTGTTTTTTTTTTTGTGACGCAGGGGAATCCATTTACGGATGATATCCAGGACACCTGGGTAGAGAGTACTAGACCTATGTCGGACTCGGCACTTTGGGAGTGCAATACCGTACTAAACCTCTGTGGGAGCCTTCAGCCGCTTTAATTGGAGGGTCCCGGATCTGCAGACAACAGGATATCTCCAGCGACAGGCTGACCTCGGCGAAAAGGCCAGACTTCTCCTCCATGAGGACTGACATGGGCAACTCATGTAGCTCGCTCACGAGTATCAAACCCGCAAAATGTTTATATATTAGCAAAGGATGTAAAAACGAAAAACTTAATTTAAAAAATATATTAAATTAAACTATTCACAGTAAGCCACAGGCAGCAGTTTGGGTATATTAGTTGCAAAAAAAGTACCCTAAAAATTACAAATGCTGGCCAAAATAACTATTCTACATGAACAAAGTGGCAAACAAAAGCTAACATAACCACCAATGATGCAATAAATATGATTTCCTATAGCAAGGTCTTCTGACCTTTGCTACAAACCTAACAACCTATTCACTTACATTTTTATACTAGCCTGTTTTAATTAATTGCTTATGATTTTTAAGCTAAGTTATTCTTTACTACATGTATCTTACCAAGTCTAACTTATGCAAGCCAAACATGGGTATATACAGAAAAAGTGAAAAACAAAATTTTATCTTGGCAACACGCCCTGGAAAGAAGTCTCTTAAAATTGAGAAGAATACCGAAAACAAGAAATGCTGACATCCGTAAGAAAACAAATGTAAGAGATACACTTCATCGTAGTTTGAAACAAAAATGGAAATGGGCAGGACACATAGCAAGACATCAAGACAAAAAATGGACCCATGAAACAACAAAATGGAAAGGCCCAATAGGCAAGAGGAGCATCTGTCAACAAAAAAAAAAGATGGGTAGATGATGATCAAAAATATAGCAGGAAATTAGTAAAAACTGTGAAAAATGGCTCAGATTGGAGGAAGCTTTTACCCTATAGGGACTACACACCAAAAACAAATAAATAGAATTAGTTACCTTACATTTTTTTTTTGTTAAATAGTTTTTATTTAACTGTGTAGACAAATAAAGTTTATTATTATTTGTTACTTATTTAATAAAACGTAGACTGATGAAAGTAGAGAGAAAAGGGGCTACTTATGAAATGCAGACGTCGCGGGTACCGGCTAGTTACCTAATATATAATTAATAAAATAAAGATCAAACCAATTATTACATAAAAAGTATATTGTAAAAATCACTTTTAATATATTTCATTGATTTATTAAACATTTTTTTACCTATACTATGCAGTTAATTCAAATATGCCTATTTATTAAAAAATATCAACTAACAATCAAATCAATTTGATATAAATCAGAAGGAATTCCAAAAATTTTTTTTTATTTTTTTTGATTTGTTAATAATAATTTTGGACTACAAACAGCATGTAATTTTAATTTATATAGATCTCTCCTAAATATAAAAAACTCAAGAATCACAGACTTAAAAATATTTTGTAAATAAATGAAAGTGTAGGTGGTACCTTTGAAAACAGTGTATTTAAACAATGCACTTTCTGCCTCTCCTGTACAAATGCATAGTACTGTGTTACACCTTTCAAAGTTAATTCCTCCATGAGATTAATCTCATATGGTTCCCTCAAATGCTTCTCCATGAACTGTTTAACGCTGAGCGGAAACGTAGCGGAGAATAACAATATTTGACGTTTTTTTGGTAGTCTGAAACAAAGAAAAAATAGCATTGTGATTATTATTACATTCACTATGTATATATTATATTGAGTTTTATTAATATTTTTTAAAAATTTTAATATCATACAGCAGATAGATTTGTTTGCCTTTATGAGCTCATAATTAGCTAATCTTGATCCTATATTTTTTCTCATTAACGCCGAGTTGCACGAAACAAATTTTAAATTTAAGTGTTTATTAAACTAATTTAATCACAAGAATCGTGATTATCTGTTGCACGAAAGCTACATCTGATTAACGGCGAGTTGCACGAAACCGTCGCTAACTTTCCGTTAGTTAAGTTGCAATTAATCTTAAAATTAGTTGATCTCATGAGTAATTTAAAGCTGTTAGAATTAATCATCCGTTAGATAGGTCTTTAATTAAACTAAATTTTTTTGTTAACTTAATCAGATGTAGGTTTCGTGCAACAGATAATCACGATTCTTGTAATTAAATTAGTTTAATAAACACTTAAATTTAAAATTTGTTTCGTGCAACTCGGCGTTAGTTAACAAAAAAACATTAGTTTAATTAAAGACCTATCTAATGGATGATTAATTCCAACAGCTTTAAATTAATCATGAGATCAACTAATTTTAAGATTAATTGCAACTTAACTAACGGAAAGTTAGCGACGGTTTCGTGCAACTCGCCGTAAGTCCACTAAATATACATTTAAAACCGATCAGTTGAAGCATTCAGTTAAATCATAACATTTTTTTAAGCCAATAATTTTTTAAAACACACTAACTAATGCAATAATTGGGTTAATGACAAATATTAAAAATCAATAAATAATATTATTATGATTTATAATGAAGTATAATCAAAATACTCTTTTTTTTATATATAAATTAGCTGGCTGGCTTAATATTTTCATAAAAATAAAAACTCAAAATACTATGAAAATACATTCATTTCACATACCGATGCTTCTGGCTTTGCAATCGGATCGGTATTAAGTAACAGCAATAATAAACCAGTAACATTCGCTAGTCGGAATTTAAATAAAGCCAAAATTAGATACCCGACCATAGAAAAAGAGTTCATTGCTATAGTATGGTCCATTAAATATAATAGGCCATACCTTTATGGTTGCAGGTTTATAATAAGAACTGATCATAAACCTTTAATTTAACTTTTTAACTTGACGAATCCATCAAGTTGTTTGACTAAGTTTAGGCTACTATTGAAGGGATACGATTATACTATCAAATACGTAAAAGGAGCAGACAATGCAGCTGCAGATGCCTTCTCACGCATCCGATTATCAAGTGAGGATTTGAAACAGATGAATAATAAGGTGATTAACTAGAGCGCAAAGCAAGAGATTGGAAAAAGATAATATAAGGAATAAAAGTGACAGCCCTATTGTGAATGAAATTACCACAAATAATTGGCCTTATCAACCAAAAGTTGTAGGTACACTCATCACACTATACTATACAATAAATATTGGACTTTACATGAAACACCAATAAGTGTGTGACGTAACATTTATTTAAATACATCTTAGCTTTAATAAGACTACTTGTGTTTTATTTATTTATATACTTTATTGCAGACTTATACATGAGACAGAAAACAAAAAAAAAAAACATACTAAACAAAGTGCAAAGGCAGTCTTATCACTATAAAAGTTATTTCTTACAGACAACTCCTATAAAGTCTACAAGTCTATAAAGCAGCCAGTCCATAAAGGAAAAGTTGATCTCTGTTAATAAATGATCTTTTGATATTTTTTGGGCTGTTATTTATTTTACGGCGAGTTGCACGAAACCGTCGCTAACTTTCCGTTAGTTAAGTTGCAATTAATCTTAAAATTAGTTGATCTCATGATTAATTTAAAGCTGTTGGAATTAATCATCCATTAGATAGGTCTTTAATTAAACTAAATTTTTTTGTTAAATTAATCAGATGTAGGTTTCGTGCAACAGATAATCACGATTCTTGTGATTAAATTAGTTTAATAAACACTTAAATTTAAAATTTGTTTCGTGCAACTCGGCGTTAGTAAATCAAAATTATTTCCTAGTGATGGAACAAGGATTCAAAGCAAACAGTTCGAATTTGCCTAGAATTGATTTATTCATGTTGGGCAAATTGAAATGAAGACTCTTGTTCACAGAATTTCTAAATCTGAAGGCTTCATTGTAAATGCACATAATTTATTTCACAATTTATTCAAAAATATTGTAATTTAGTGCATGTCCATTGACAAAATCTACACTTATTGTAATTAGTTTCTATTACCAAATGTAAATTTAAATATTAAATGCAAGTGTATTTTAGCAATGAATATTGATTGATCTAAACAGAAATTACTCTAGATAATAAAAAAATTAATTACTAGCGTAAGTTAACACATATAAATTCGATACATAAGTGTTACACACTATGAACACCAAAAAAAATAAAACTGAAGCAACTAATGATAGAACTTGTGGTGTGTAGGTAACAGGGCCTCAGTTATACCTATTAATAAAGATTAAATTGTTGAGTCCCACTTGGAAAATAAACGTCTCACACTCAACGGTCCCCAGTAGGATGTGTATCCTGTGTCAGAGGTCCGGAAACACACAATACACAAGCACAAAAGCCCAGACCACGACAAACATCTGTATGGCCTATACAAATATTTGTCATGTGCAGGAATCGAACCCGCGACCGTCAGCCAGTTACCGTGACCACTGCGACAACACGTCATCACTTTAAAAACAAAGACAGTGTAGAAGTAACAGAACAATAAACTTGAGTAAAAACGAATGGATCATCTAATTATAATAAAATTCTATTTACCGTGCAATAACTGTATCCAGCATGCCTTTGAAGTCCTGTGAAAGTAGTTTATCTGCCTCGTCAAGAACCAACATCCGGCAGTTATCCATCTTAGCTACTTGCTTATCCATGAGATCAATCATACGCCCTGGTGTGGCAATTATTACTTGAACTGAAAGAATATACAAATATTAAAAATATAAAAAAAAATTGAAATATCTATATTCAAATTAAGTATTGCCAAAATTGATCTATAAAAACTCTGCTAATATATTAAAATTTAAAACTATGTATTTTCAAATATTAATATATTAACAGCTAAACTCTCTTTCTCTAACTACTTCAACAGTTAAAGTATTTACTGTTTTGAACAATTAAAAAAAATGTACACAAATTTTCTACAATTAAAAACATCTATCTACATACAAACATATGCATTTTTACAAATATATTTAAAAATAATAATAATAACTGTCCAAGTTTTTTATTATTAATAAACTTGAACCCACTTAACAGTTTTATTCATCACCTTATGTCCTTCTAATTTAAGATTGATGTAAAAAGAAATGCAAATTAAATATAAAAAATTACAATTATTGTCACTATTAATATATTAATAAACAAAATACTACTTATTGTAAGAATGATGATGATATAAATGGCTCTCACCGTTTTGGTAAATGCGCATTATGTCATCTCTCAGGTTTGTTCCTCCCGTGGTGACCATAACACGAATGTCTGTATGTTTTGCCAGCTCGATGCATATCTGTGATGTTTGTAGAGCCAGCTCTCTCGTAGGTACCACGACTAATGCCTGTATAGTATCTTTTTTAGGATCAACCTGGAACAAAAACATAGCATTAACATATGTAAACTTTAAAAAAAATGCTAATAAACAAAAATTGACTATCAGTACTGTTTTTTCTCACTTATCAGCAAGTGAAGGGGAATCCAAAAGTTATCATCATTTTATTGATTAAGATAATATTAATATAAACAAACAAAAAATATTAAACAACTTACAATTTTTTTGTCACAAAATATTTTAATCTATTTTTATGTAATTGTGACATACTCAAAAAACACAGTTAAGTTGATATGTTAAAGCAAGTAAATATACCTGTTCTAAAACTGGAATACAATAAGCGCCTGTTTTACCAGTACCATTCTTGGCCCTCGCTAGTACATCTTTACCACTAAGTGCAATGGGAATTGCAGCCTCTTGGATAGGCGATGGTTTCTCCCATCCCTTTTCAAAAATGCCCATCAGTATGTCCCTTTTAAGACAAAATTCCTCAAATTCATTTCCTCTTGTATCTGTCACATCCTGTTTAAGAAATTAAAGTATTTATATATTTTTATTTTTTAAATTCAAATTGTAAACAGTAATAAAAACAGTAATGGGGGTACTTTGTAAACTTACACTGGTTTTGATTCTTCTGTCTTTGGGGGGTAGTTTTAATTTTGCTTTCCACTCTATATCGTCCACAGTTTTATCAACATCTCTGCAATGAACAAAGAAAGTATGAAAGGAAGTTAAGCTAAATAAAAAAAAATAATTAGAAAAAAAAACCTACTCTTTCTGACTGCTCATGTTCCCGACGTGATTGCTAGAACTAATTCTATTTTCGGTCATCATTTTACCAAATATGCCCTTACGGGTGACTAAAATTAGAAACTTAAAAAATCTTTATTTGAATCCAACACTAAACAAATTTCACGATAAGTCACTTTTAAATACATATGATACTTTAGAATTTTATCACGTTCAACTAACTTAGTCCGGAAATATCTGTAACAAAAAACAATTAAATCATTAAACTCGTATTACAGAACGCTTCCATTGAAGACATTGAGACGCGTCAACAAGCAATGTATACCACAAACTTATACAATTTATACGTTTACTATATTGGACGCTATTTAACAATAAAAACAATAATAAAAAAATATTACAACTAGAACTTAAATCTTAAACATAATGTTACGTGTTTTTATTACCTAAACTGTTTATTAGAGATTGGCAATCGATCAAGAAGATTTGTTACGATGAATTTTACAAAGGAACTTCTATTTTTAATATGGCCGCCATAGAAAGGACTACATAGAAATAATGGAATAAAGATGTAAATTATCGAAACGTAAATGGTTTTTAAGTTATGAAAACATGTAATCTGAATATGTAACCGTAAAAATTAATTAATAAAACAATAATCACCTTGATAAAACTTTAAAAAAGACGACGACACTCGATACTCGACGACGACATCACAAAGTAAGCAAGCAAATGTGTCGCCATATGAAAAATTCAAACAATCATAGATTTTTGTTTTATTTCATGCAAATAATGTCAATAGTTGTTTCCTTCCGTATAATTAATCAAAAATTTAGTAAAATAAAAAATTTCTTTAAATAAAATATACCAAAAAAACTGCAGCAAACTAACTTTTGTTAACTTTTGTGTTCCAGTATATTATATTATACATATCGGTTCTTTTTTTATCAACATTCTGAATAAACTGTCAACACTCAACATACAAAACTAAAGTACCTTGGTACCTATCTAATTAATGTATTGATTACTTAGATTTTTGTACATATTTAAGATTATAAACATAAAAATAATGTATTTTAAAAGAAAACGTAGAATAATATCTATATTAGTATCAGACAATTCCTTACATTAAGAGACTTAGCCTGATAATTTAAAGCTTTCTTAAAATAACAAGATACCTATCTGATGCAAAAAGAAGGAAAACATTTATTTCCGATTAGAATAGATAATCGTCATTTCTTCCAAACAAAGTACTTGAGTATTTAATTATATAAATAACAGCATACAGCGTATATTTTTCTCCCCCAAGTATTTATTGTGTTATTTAATCATAGTTTTGCGATTTTGTTGTCATTTTTCTGTTTCGTTTGGATTTGACATTGTTCAAAACATGAAATGACTTCGTTGCACAGAACACCCATCTATCCCACGATCTAGCTATTAGATCTATACCACGATCTACTAATAGCTAGATCGTGATATATCCTCATGCATCTGACAGTTGTAAATTTAAAAAGAATAGCCATCACCACGATAGGATGACCGTGGCCATCACGTACCCCCACTACTGTTGCAACTTTGCAAGACTTGTGTATTAGGCCGTCCTTGAGCCTCTGACGCCCCTGATTTCAAACTTCTGAATTAATGTCAAATTGGTCAAAGCTAAAGCGAGCTAAAGCCAAACCGTCAACACCAAAAGTATTGTATTTGTAATTTTGTATAGTCTGTTAACTCTGTTAAACTAGGGTTGGCGATTCTTCTAACTCACCTCTCACCAGTCACCTGTATATACAGGTGAATGGAGAGTCACTAGGCTACGCAAAGTTAGCACCCTATCGAAAGATTTTTGAAATCAAATGACCTTAATCGATAGGTCTATTAAAGTCATTTTGATTTCAAAAATCCTTCAGTGGGGTGCTAACTTTGTGTAGCTGAGTCACTATCAATATTTAAGGAGAATACTCGGTACATGATTCGGAAATATATATATATATATATATATATATATATATATATATATATATATATATATATATATATATATATATATATATATACATATATATATATATATACATATATATATATATATATATATATATATATATATATATATATATATATATATATATATATTATATATTATATATTTGATCTGGCCAACAAGTGCTTAAAATAATTAAATAAAAATTAGTGCTGTATTTAACTGTGGAGAATGTATTTAAAATGCTTTTAGCATTAAGCTCGCCTTTTCTATACATACATGTGTATGTTCAACTGAGTTTTTTTTTTTTTTTACTTTTCTTAAGCTAACTGAAAATATTATTATGGTTTTTATTAAATCATAAAAAAATCGAATGTCAATTATCGAGGGTAAAAATCGATTCGATTTTGGCTCGAAAAATCGATTCTTCGATAAATCAATTTCAGATCGCCATCCCTATGTTTAATGTTAATTTGTTAAATAAATAATAATCTATAAATAAATGTTAATTGTTAATCTATTTTCGTGCAAGGACTGTTTTCGAATTTCGAAGTGCTCTAAATAAATAGTTCCTTCGAACCAGGTAGGTGTTTACGAAATTATTTATTATTCATTCCAAGTCTCCGAAGACCTGTGTTTTTTTTACGACTTGTGTTGATACCAGTGCCCTAACACTCCATACAAATATTTTTTCTTAGAGAAAATCAGTTCCGTCACTTTGCAGTAGATGGCGTTACATTGCAGTCATTTTTCGGTCTTTCCGCAGAAATATTATGCATCTGTGGGTCTTTCATAATGACCCTAAAAAATTTCATTTAATCTCTACTAGATGTCACTGTATTGCTTTTCGGCGTGCTCTATTAAAATCTTTAATTATATTAATTATCAAAAAATATATATAGCATGAAAAATAATTTCGTAATTTTATATGTATGCAGGATAATTATTATAAAAAATTACTCACATCTATTTTTTAAATACATTATTATGCATCTGTGTACTCTGATGAGACATTGATATGTACTCTGTGATAATGACTCAATTTAAATTGTCATCAAATTCCGCCATTTGTTTTATTGTATTTTCAATTGTTCATATTTATTTATTTTCTACGAAGTTGCTTGATTTCTGGACTCTGAAGACTTCGTAAAAGTGATCAAAATTGAATTTAAAAGTATTCAATGGAATCATTGTTTCTTTCCATCAGTTTTTGTTTTATATCAAATATAATATAACCTATACATCATTTTAAACATGGTAATAATATATTAATTTTTTTATTATTATTTAATTATTGCACTATTAACTATTAATATATAACATGCCACAAAGTACTTAAATTCAATATATTGAAAGCAATAATTTTTTTCACATTTGGGTTTGGAATCATCTATCCACCAATGTTCATTTGAATGAAGACATTCATATAATTGTATATTTTTATAAATTAGGTTGAGAATATTATACTTTTAGTCGATTCAAATATATATTCTATTATACATACAACTTTTATTACTTTGATAATAGATGATAAAATCATAATTTTTTTCTAAGTATAATCAAATTTTGTAAGATAAATAAACAATAATATTCATATATCAGTGGAATAAATAATAAAATTTAATTTTAAAATTGTATTTAAATACATCCTTTTTTGTTTTATTTCTCTGAATTGAAAATGTTTATTTTTTTAATGATTTAAAGGAATATCATAATTGCTTAAGTTGGAATGATGTGATACTCTTTAGGTTTTTTACACTTATCTATAGCAGTAAAATAATTATATAATTGAGAGAAAACTAAAAAAACCTAAGTATATGTAAATTCAAAGCCTACTTTAAATAAATATGTATTGATATATGTATTTATTCTATATAAATATAAATAATATTATTTCTTCTAGTATCTACTCAGATATTATTTATTATGAGCATTTAAGTAATAAAATTATTAATAATAATTTGTTTAGGAAAACTAAAACGAAACAAACTCAGAAATTCTATAAAAATATATTGTTTTTTCTTTTTGTATTAATATTATCTACAATCATCTTCTTAGACAGAAGTATTGATATTTCTTCTCTATGAAAAATACAGGACAATAATTTTGAAATTGATGCTATGCTAATTATGTGAATTGTCTGCGAGGTTTCTTATGCTTTTTTATAGATGAAAAATATATGAAAATAATAACACATTCTTATTACTTTTATAGTTATTTGGTATAATTTAAAATATTTCACAGACTACTATCATCATACTTTATCAAATATTTAATTAAAATAACTTAATTCTAGCATATGAAACGAGCATATGGTACGAGGAATCCAAAAAAAACTATAAGCAACCTGTGGCTTATACATTTTGCTCAGGCAGCACCAGCAAAACTGAACTTACAAGATTAATAAAAGAGGTAATTAAAGAACTGCATGATACAGGCCTTCATGTTCTAGTAACTGTTTGCTACCAAGGGACAACAAATATCCGTGCTATAAATTCCCTTATTAAACAAACAGAAAAATATATAAAGCAAAATGTGAATCATTACAGAGATACATTTGAAGTTGAGGACAGTGAAATTATCCCTCTCTATGACACACCACATTTAATAAAGGGAATAAGAAATAATTTAATAAATAAAATTTTAACATGCCATATTAGTGGCTCAAAATAAACACAAAATGGGAGCATATTAATAAACTATATGAAGAGGATCCAGCTTATAAAGGAATAAGATTAGTAAAAAAATTATCTGAATATCATGTTAATTCTGATAAATTTCAAAAGATGAAGGTGAAATATGCAAATCAGGTGTTCAGTCGACAAGTTGCAGTGACCATGGGATTTTTATCAGGTAACTGTTTGTAAAATACTTAAAAGTTTCAATAAAGTATGCAACAATGTTCTCTATGAGCGAGTGATAAGCAAGCTAAACTCAGCGCAGTATATGTGTCCAATGGGAAGTGGGATAGTAAATTGCACCAAATGTACCACTGATTAACATGCTGAGCTTCACATTACTATACTTGTTCTATCTTTTTGAAGCTACAAATGTCAATTATTTTACATACACCTGCACAGGTGATAAAACCTTTGACAACCTCCCTGGCGCAGTGGTGAGCGCTGTTATCTTATAAGTTGAAGGTCCCGGGTTTGATCTCCGACATGGTCAATTCAGAAATTTGTGATATCTGAATTTTCTATGGTTTGGCCCGATTGGAAGATTCGGCCGTGGCTAGTAACTACTAACCACGCTACTAGTTCTACATGGCATTGTATCGGAATGCTTTCTAGCAGTGCAATTATTAATTTATATTATTTTACTAAATTATTAATTCCCGAACTGACCTTGCCCGGGATAAGACCACAGCGCTCATCCCTGCACCAGGAATGTTATAAAAATTTCCACTTGTAGTGTAATAAAAAAAATTAAAACTTTTCATTAAATTCTTTCCTCTTAGTTTGTTTAAGATTTCTTGGTATATAGCTCGATCTCTAAATATTATACTTTTCTATTTTCAGAACGGAATATATTGCCAGCTGAATGTGGCGGAGACTGCTGATGTTTTACTATTTTTTGACAAACTATTCGACTCATTGAATGGCAGCTTCACTAACTCCAAGAAGAGAGAGGTGGTAAAAATTTATTAATGCTTGTAACGCCCAAATCTGATCATGGTACCGTTTGGTCAAATGCTAAAAATGTTCAGAGCACAATGAAATTTATTGATAAAAATAATGAAATGTCATTTGATAAGCTTGTCACTGTTCCGACAATTAACAATTGGTTAAGAACTGTAAATAATGTGGAATATCTAATACAAAAACTATTTAATGACTACAATATAAAATCTGTGTGGATGCGGCATCTAAACCAAGATCTAAATTTCTTTGGGGCGATTCGAAGCCTGGGAACGATGGGAACCTTGTTTAATAAATCAGAAAATGAGCCCATCTACACAGATATTTGATAATATAAACGATTTATATGTTGAATATGAAGAAAAAAAGAATAGCCCCAGAGTATTAGCAACTTAACAGTTTCTAACTGGCTATTTATTAAAAAAGGTCCAAATAAAAGTATTAAAGAATTGTAAAAAATGCAAACAATGCTTATATGACTCAAATAATAGAGGTGATTTTTTAAAAGTGCAGGAAAATTAAAAAGGTAATACATATTTAACTTATCCTAGTGATAACTTAGTCAATATTTTTTCGAAAATTCAATCTACTCATGAAATGAAATTAAATGAATCATAAAATGGGTTTATTTTTAATTATATAAGTAATTAGATAACTTATATAATTAAAAATAAACCCATGAGTTTAAATATTAAACCACTTTTAAAAACTTATTTATATACAGAGTTCAATTTTGACTTTCTCGGTTGTGAAATTCATAAATCACAGATAATCGACTTATCATTTGACTAATTGTGCAATTTTTTTCTTTTCAACTTGTGCAGAGATGTAAATAGAATAATAAACGGTACCAGATTGGATTTAGACGATGATGATATTGTAAAAATGGCTGCGTTTAATTTATTTAATAAAAAAAAAAAAAAAAAATCGAACAATCGCTAAACTGTTGTTTAATTTTCCCAAATAACCTAAATTTCATTGTCTCCCAAGTAATTTCCAAAAGCCAAATCAAATTATTCAAAATATGATTTGGCTTTTGGAAATTACTTGGGGGGAATAAAAAAATTAAAAAATACCCCGAAGAGCGCGGTTCGCTTGGCTTTAGTGACGTCGTATATCGCTAGATGGCGCTACTACAATCATTCTGAGTGTTATCTCTATACCCCTACACTCAATGTACTCTGTGGTTGATACTAGGGAAAATGCTTCTTGACAAGATATTTACTCATTTTACAAGGGTCACTGAAGTTAGCCCCCCAAAAAATTTTTTTTTTTATTTTTCCAATTTTCGTTTGCCTATATCGTTTGTTCGTCGTTTGTTCTTGATTGTTCGTTATAAACAATCATTTGTTCGTTAATCGTTTATTTATAAAAAAATATTAAAAATATGCCTTTAAGTTAGCCCCCCCTACTCCAATTTCTAATTTTTTTCGTTATTAGTAGGCTCTAAATATTTATAAATGTTTGTTCTTTTATAAAACACGTTTGTTCTATCGATATAATGTCTATTTTTTGTTTAATTAACAATTTTTATTTTGCATGATAACCGTCCAGAAACACTTGTGTTGCGCATGCGTCCGTTTGACGTCTAAGCGGTTTATTTAAAAATCACAATCACAATAAATAAACTTAAAACAAGTTATCTGGATATTAAATTTAATCTTTTAAAAACATAATTATTTAAAATTAGTAAACAACTAAACAACATAACTGCGAAAGACCAAGTAACAAGATTTGTGAAAATAATGAGTTTTAAGTGTTTATCATTGGTGTCTTGTATCTGAATGCAATAATAGAAGTGTAAAAACGACACAAAAATTATGGATCCATTGCTAAGTGATATTAAAATGAGAAACACTTGGTTGAAACTGGCAAGAAGAGATCAAACATCATTAAATAAATAAATAAACATTGTCTACAAAGACTAGACTGTATTTCTGTGAAGACCACTTTGATATAAGTATGCGTTATAAATGGTATATTAACTATCAAATAAACAAAAGAAAACCTTATGTTTATATTACAAACAAAATGCCATATTTTGTAATGTATTTATAGGTTACGATATGTAGTGAGTTGAAAGCTTCATAAATATTTTATTCTACATTTTAGCTAGAAAATGATATGGAAAATTATACAGAGTATAAGATCATGGGTTCTGTTAAACAAATTCAGATCAAACCGAACTGTGTAACATCCAGATTTGATTACCAAGCAAACAAGAAACACGAGTCCACTTCAAGTGAACCTCAGCATGCCTTTATTAAATCAATCTAAGATCTAGATCAAACAATCTAGATCTAAATCAAAATTAATTAAAAGGCAAAGAATATCTACAATTAAGGAGAATGAAGAGACCATACAAAATGAGAATTATGTTATAACATTACCGTCATGTAGTCCAGGTAATTTTTTAATTTTGTAGTTTATGCAGTTGTAATAAATTATCAATAGTATCACTGGGATTATATATTATATTAATCATATTTTACTATTATTATCAGATTTTTTGACACTTGAAATTAAGAAGTGAGACAATAAAGCAGTCCAAGTAGTACAAAAGCAGGAATATAAAGCAATTCAAGTCCGTCGGATGACACACTACAGAAGTAGAAATATGCAGACTAGTATAAAAAAAGAAGACAGCATGATGTCACCTTTCAAGACAACTGTGTGTGCCTACTGCAACATCATCCTTAAAATTATCTCAGGGAAGAATGAGTACTCTATGTGTATCTATTCTTACAGCCACTAAAAGGGTACTGATTTTTTTTTGAAGATAAATATGAGAGTGATGAGTTATGCACACCATCAATAGCAGGTTCGATGGTAGATTACAATTCCACTTCATACAAACTATCTAGTCAATCAAAAACTACTTCTGATGCTAACTCTCAAGAGGAATTGGAAAAAAGATGTAAAAGTAATTCTACTGAGTACTTTGTCTAAGATAAAAAGTAAGCCTCAATTATATATTGGTCTACTAAAGGAACTCTATTTTCTGATAGATTTGATTGGAAAACAAACCAATCTTTCGCAACAAAATATTTTATTAATAAAATTATATAGAACATTTGCACAACTCGCTGATTATTTTGATATATAGGTGACTTGAGCTAGCAATGTAAGTTTCAACACAATGCCAGAAATTGTGAATTTACTTTCACCCTTTATTAAAAAGTTTTCAACTAATACACTCAAGAAGTACCTATCTATTGCTTTTAGGCATAAATATAATAAAGTTACAAGTATGATAGACTGCTTAGACATTGAAATCCAATGTATTGTCTGTATGATCTGATGGTCTCTTAAATTTTGTCTCTACTGGATATGCAGGAAGGACAAAGGATGTGAACTTCGTTCAACATAGCAAATTTTTAGATAGTTTGCCATCTAATGCTTGTATTTTAGCTGACAGAGGGTTTGAGCACCTTGAACATTTTTATCATCATAGTATTTTTTTTGAACATCATAGTGAAAATTGTATCAAAATAAATCCAGTGGTTTTGAAGGATTAAATGAATACTTGCACTATATACTACTATTATATTAAAATAAAAAATATAACCAATATTAAGTATGGTTTTATTATTTCCATGGTGCACTGTATAAAAGATGATGTTGGTCAACACATGGCCGAATTGATTTGAAGATTTGGTCAACATAGCCACCATAATAGATGTTAGTGATATAGTAATAGATGTGCATTTTTCAAAAGTGCATGTGCAAAATATGTGAATACATAGACACTATATACAGGATCTACTGTACTGCTCTCTTGGTATCAATTCAGCTTTTAATATTACTCAAAAAGTAAAAGTAAAATTAATTCAATAAAACAATTATTTTCATTATAAAATTGATGTATTGTAAAAATCTACCTCATAGGTTACAATGTCACAAACAATAACTTTTACATATTATAAGAAATTATCAGTTATTCATATAATAACACGAAAAGTATATTTTCAGTGGTTTTTAAACTTTAACGCTTTTATATAAAATTGGAAAAATGTTATTCTTCCAAAAATCAACTACACTATTTAATAACTTCATGACATATTCATGTTCATATTCAACAGGAATTATAGTGACTCGATTATTTAACACAAAAATAACTTTTATACAAATATATGGTTTTCTTTAGCACAATATTTTGGATTTGAACTTGCACAAAATATTTCTTTGACATTGTACCATTCTTATCTATACAGTTTTGTGCAGTTTTTTCACTAGACGGACGCTTAATGTAGTCTTGTTATTAAGCCAGCAACCATTGGGAATGACTGAGAAATATATAGACCACATTTTTCTATCTTCATTCCTATTTTCTTTTTCACTGTTATCCTTACTTTGTCATGTTACATTGCTGGAGTTTCTGGAATTTTTGCACCAAAAATCATAGCAACAAGAGTACTATCCACAGTTTTGCACTCACTCAATTTATAGCATTTCGAGGCTGTGCTTCTGCCATATCTTAGTTGATGCCACAAACCACTTTAATGATAATCTCTAGTTCTACTCTCTAGGAATGATATGGTTTTTTGATTGAATACATGTAAGATTTGTGTTAAAAAAATGTCAGTTTTCGTCGTTGTATTTAACTGTTAGATGATGCAGTGATAACGTTGACTTGATGTCAATGTCAAAATCGGTTTCATGCTTTAAAAACTGGTATTTGTCGATTTTTCTTTTTTTTGCATTCTACAACAATTTTATTTAACACTCTGCTGTCTGGAACCATCTACTTTGGTTTTCTTTTAGAGATTTCTTTTACACCCAAAATTTTTATTGACGAGGCAATATTTTCTGACAAGGGGCAATCGTGGCACTTGATACTAGTCACAGTCTCTTCCTTTTCATTCACAATAAGTGTCACCGCATAGGGCTTGGGAAGCACTTTTGTTCCAGGCATATATATTTTGAACCCGCTTGAGCTGCATATAGCCTATTGCGTCGTCCCCGTAAGATTCCCTTCACGACCTGACGACAAAAAATAAGTAAGGTTCGATTCTAAATAGTAAATATAGGTATTATCGTGTTGTGTATTGTTATTGTTCTTATTGTTAGAAAAAACTTGATACGATAGTTACTTACATTGCTGTTTTAATATTTCTCAGCTCGGCAGAACAGAAATCTTGGTTGGATGCAATAATTTCGCTACCATCAACGTATTTATCATTAGCAGATTTTGTACTTTGTGCTTTCACAAAATCATCTTCGATGATGCGATTTTAATAAAATCGAGGATAAAAGTCCACAAACGATACAAAAAATTGTAATAATTATCTTGTAAAATTTCAAAACAAACTCGGAGCACGTCAAAAACCTAAATCCAATATGGCGAATGACATTGACGTTTTTAATCAATTTTAATTTTTTTTTTGGGATTTTATGACCTGGTATCTACAACCTTTAGGTCAATAATCAATTTTAAATATTTGAAAAACAGATAAAAAAGAATTTTTAAAACTTATTACTTTTTTTTACGTATGAATAGACATGTATTTTATTATTTACTCTAAATATTATGTAATTTTATATCATATTTTATAACTAACACGCGATTCCAATCAGTATTCGTTTTATAGTACACGTATAGCAAAGAGTATATAAATAGAATATGTAAACACTAAGTCTCAAATTAACATCTATTGTTTAACATTAGTTAATTCATTAATATAATATTGATTATGGATCATGACTTAAGCAGTAAAGCAAAAACATGTTTTCTTAAACATGTCTTCAAATTTAAATGTTTAAATTAAAGGAGTAATTGAAAGTAACAGTAACAGTTTTGACTTTAACCCTTTGACCGCCAAGCGCAGCGCATGGAAAGTGAGCCCTCCACGCCAAGCATTTTTTTAAATATTAAATAGCTACAAAATGCTAGTGATGAGACTTTCACAAATATCGATAAATATTTATCACTCCTGCTGTAATAGATTTTCCATATATAGGTGTTAAATTTATATATAGGCATTAAATTTATAAAATAAATCGACTGTCCCTACGTATACCATCGAAACTGAAAAAAGGTACTTTACAGGAGAGCACTTTTAAGTTAATTTTGTGTACAAAATTATCATTTATTTGTTAAGTATCGATATTATACTCATGAAAAATGTGGTTTAATATGTATTTTTTAGCTTATTCTCTTTTTTTGTATGAAAACATATATAAAAAGGAGTTTCTTAGTGCAATAAAAAAATCGCAAATTTTCAGTTTCGATACTGTACGTAGGGACAGTCGAAATGTTGCAATAGTAGCATTAATTAAGTTTCATAAATGAAATAACCGAATTAACAAACTTCACCAAAACACGTTTTTATCGAACCAAGCCCATCCCTAAAATGAAAGTGACGTCAATACTTGTCGCTTAAAAGCGTCAATGGCGTATGGTTTCAAAGAAAATATGGTTATTTTAGGGATGTGGTAATGATTAATATATAAAATATAATAAACACATTTAATAGTAACTATACGGACGGAAAAAATCAGGCCAGAAGAAAGATTATGCTATGGGCAAATCATAAATAGGATAAGATGCCGTGGAGAAAATGATATTTCGTGACTTTCCGTATAGTTACTATTAAATGTGTTTATTATATTTTATATATTAATCATTACCACATCCCTAAAATAACCATATTTTCTTTGAAACCATACGCCATTGACGCTTTTAAGCGACAAGTATTGACGTCACTTTCATTTTAGGGATGGGCTTGGTTCGATAAAAACGTGTTTTGGTGAAGTTTGTTAATTCGGTTATTTCATTTATGAAACTTAATTAATGCTACTATTGCAACATTTCGACTGTCCCTACGTACAGTATCGAAACTGAAAATTTGCGATTTTTTTATTGCACTAAGAAACTCCTTTTTATATATGTTTTCATACAAAAAAAGAGAATAAGCTAAAAATACATATTAAACCACATTTTTCATGAGTATAATATCGATACTTAACAAATAAATGATAATTTTGTACACAAAATTAACTTAAAAGTGCTCTCCTGTAAAGTACCTTTTTTCAGTTTCGATGGTATACGTAGGGACAGTCGATTTATTTTATAAATTTAATGCCTATATATAAATTTAACACCTATATATGGAAAATCTATTACAGCAGGAGTGATAAATATTTATCGATATTTGTGAAAGTCTCATCACTAGCATTTTGTAGCTATTTAATATTTAAAAAAATGCTTGGCGTGGAGGGCTCACTTTCCATGCGCTGCGCTTGGCGGTCAAAGGGTTAAAGTCAAAACTGTTACTGTTACTTTCAATTACTCCTTTAATTTAAACATTTAAATTTGAAGACATGTTTAAGAAAACATGTTTTTGCTTTACTGCTTAAGTCATGATCCATAATCAATATTATATTAATGAATTAACTAATGTTAAACAATAGATGTTAATTTGAGACTTAGTGTTTACATATTCTATTTATATACTCTTTGCTATACGTGTACTATAAAACGAATACTGATTGGAATCGCGTGTTAGTTATAAAATATGATATAAAATTACATAATATTTAGAGTAAATAATAAAATACATGTCTATTCATACGTAAAAAAAAGTAATAAGTTTTAAAAATTCTTTTTTATCTGTTTTTCAAATATTTAAAATTGATTATTGACCTAAAGGTTGTAGATACCAGGTCATAAAATCCCAAAAAAAAAATTAAAATTGATTAAAAACGTCAATGTCATTCGCCATATTGGATTTAGGTTTTTGACGTGCTCCGAGTTTGTTTTGAAATTTTACAAGATAATTATTACAATTTTTTGTATCGTTTGTGGACTTTTATCCTCGATTTTATTAAAATCGCATCATCGAAGATGATTTTGTGAAAGCACAAAGTACAAAATCTGCTAATGATAAATACGTTGATGGTAGCGAAATTATTGCATCCAACCAAGATTTCTGTTCTGCCGAGCTGAGAAATATTAAAACAGCAATGTAAGTAACTATCGTATCAAGTTTTTTCTAACAATAAGAACAATAACAATACACAACACGATAATACCTATATTTACTATTTAGAATCGAACCTTACTTATTTTTTGTCGTCAGGTCGTGAAGGGAATCTTACGGGGACGACGCAATAGGCTATATGCAGCTCAAGCGGGTTCAAAATATATATGCCTGGAACAAAAGTGCTTCCCAAGCCCTATGCGGTGACACTTATTGTGAATGAAAAGGAAGAGACTGTGACTAGTATCAAGTGCCACGATTGCCCCTTGTCAGAAAATATTGGCTCGTCAATAAAAATTTTGGGTGTAAAAGAAATCTCTAAAAGAAAACCAAAGTAGATGGTTCCAGACAGCAGAGTGTTAAATAAAATTGTTGTAGAATGCAAAAAAAAGAAAAATCGACAAATACCAGTTTTTAAAGCATGAAACCGATTTTGACATTGACATCAAGTCAACGTTATCACTGCATCATCTAACAGTTAAATACAACGACGAAAACTGACATTTTTTTAACACAAATCTTACATGTATTCAATCAAAAAACCATATCATTCCTAGAGAGTAGAACTAGAGATTATCATTAAAGTGGTTTGTGGCATCAACTAAGATATGGCAGAAGCACAGCCTCGAAATGCTATAAATTGAGTGAGTGCAAAACTGTGGATAGTACTCTTGTTGCTATGATTTTTGGTGCAAAAATTCCAGAAACTCCAGCAATGTAACATGACAAAGTAAGGATAACAGTGAAAAAGAAAATAGGAATGAAGATAGAAAAATGTGGTCTATATATTTCTCAGTCATTCCCAATGGTTGCTGGCTTAATAACAAGACTACATTAAGCGTCCGTCTAGTGAAAAAACTGCACAAAACTGTATAGATAAGAATGGTACAATGTCAAAGAAATATTTTGTGCAAGTTCAAATCCAAAATATTGTGCTAAAGAAAACCATATATTTGTATAAAAGTTATTTTTGTGTTAAATAATCGAGTCACTATAATTCCTGTTGAATATGAACATGAATATGTCATGAAGTTATTAAATAGTGTAGTTGATTTTTGGAAGAATAACATTTTTCCAATTTTATATAAAAGCGTTAAAGTTTAAAAACCACTGAAAATATACTTTTCGTGTTATTATATGAATAACTGATAATTTCTTATAATATGTAAAAGTTATTGTTTGTGACATTGTAACCTATGAGGTAGATTTTTACAATACATCAATTTTATAATGAAAATAATTGTTTTATTGAATTAATTTTACTTTTACTTTTTGAGTAATATTAAAAGCTGAATTGATACCAAGAGAGCAGTACAGTAGATCCTGTATATAGTGTCTATGTATTCACATATTTTGCACATGCACTTTTGAAAAATGCACATCTATTACTATATCACTAACATCTATTATGGTGGCTATGTTGACCAAATCTTCAAATCAATTCGGCCATGTGTTGACCAACATCATCTTTTATACAGTGCACCATGGAAATAATAAAACCATACTTAATATTGGTTATATTTTTTATTTTAATATAATAGTAGTATATAGTGCAAGTATTCATTTAATCCTTCAAAACCACTGGATTTATTTTGATACAATTTTCACTATGATGTTCAAAAAAAATACTATGATGATAAAAATGTTCAAGGTGCTCAAACCCTCTGTCAGCTAAAATACAAGCATTAGATGGCAAACTATCTAAAAATTTGCTATGTTGAACGAAGTTCACATCCTTTGTCCTTCCTGCATATCCAGTAGAGACAAAATTTAAGAGACCATCAGATCATACAGACAATACATTGGATTTCAATGTCTAAGCAGTCTATCATACTTGTAACTTTATTATATTTATGCCTAAAAGCAATAGATAGGTACTTCTTGAGTGTATTAGTTGAAAACTTTTTAATAAAGGGTGAAAGTAAATTCACAATTTCTGGCATTGTGTTGAAACTTACATTGCTAGCTCAAGTCACCTATATATCAAAATAATCAGCGAGTTGTGCAAATGTTCTATATAATTTTATTAATAAAATATTTTGTTGCGAAAGATTGGTTTGTTTTCCAATCAAATCTATCAGAAAATAGAGTTCCTTTAGTAGACCAATATATAATTGAGGCTTACTTTTTATCTTAGACAAAGTACTCAGTAGAATTACTTTTACATCTTTTTTCCAATTCCTCTTGAGAGTTAGCATCAGAAGTAGTTTTTGATTGACTAGATAGTTTGTATGAAGTGGAATTGTAATCTACCATCGAACCTGCTATTGATGGTGTGCATAACTCATCACTCTCATATTTATCTTCAAAAAAAAATCAGTACCCTTTTAGTGGCTGTAAGAATAGATACACATAGAGTACTCATTCTTCCCTGAGATAATTTTAAGGATGATGTTGCAGTAGGCACACACAGTTGTCTTGAAAGGTGACATCATGCTGTCTTCTTTTTTTATACTAGTCTGCATATTTCTACTTCTGTAGTGTGTCATCCGACGGACTTGAATTGCTTTATATTCCTGCTTTTGTACTACTTGGACTGCTTTATTGTCTCACTTCTTAATTTCAAGTGTCAAAAAATCTGATAATAATAGTAAAATATGATTAATATAATATATAATCCCAGTGATACTATTGATAATTTATTACAACTGCATAAACTACAAAATTAAAAAATTACCTGGACTACATGACGGTAATGTTATAACATAATTCTCATTTTGTATGGTCTCTTCATTCTCCTTAATTGTAGATATTCTTTGCCTTTTAATTAATTTTGATTTAGATCTAGATTGTTTGATCTAGATCTTAGATTGATTTAATAAAGGCATGCTGAGGTTCACTTGAAGTGGACTCGTGTTTCTTGTTTGCTTGGTAATCAAATCTGGATGTTACACAGTTCGGTTTGATCTGAATTTGTTTAACAGAACCCATGATCTTATACTCTGTATAATTTTCCATATCATTTTCTAGCTAAAATGTAGAATAAAATATTTATGAAGCTTTCAACTCACTACATATCGTAACCTATAAATACATTACAAAATATGGCATTTTGTTTGTAATATAAACATAAGGTTTTCTTTTGTTTATTTGATAGTTAATATACCATTTATAACGCATACTTATATCAAAGTGGTCTTCACAGAAATACAGTCTAGTCTTTGTAGACAATGTTTATTTATTTATTTAATGATGTTTGATCTCTTCTTGCCAGTTTCAACCAAGTGTTTCTCATTTTAATATCACTTAGCAATGGATCCATAATTTTTGTGTCGTTTTTACACTTCTATTATTGCATTCAGATACAAGACACCAATGATAAACACTTAAAACTCATTATTTTCACAAATCTTGTTACTTGGTCTTTCGCAGTTATGTTGTTTAGTTGTTTACTAATTTTAAATAATTATGTTTTTAAAAGATTAAATTTAATATCCAGATAACTTGTTTTAAGTTTATTTATTGTGATTGTGATTTTTAAATAAACCGCTTAGACGTCAAACGGACGCATGCGCAACACAAGTGTTTCTGGACGGTTATCATGCAAAATAAAAATTGTTAATTAAACAAAAAATAGACATTATATCGATAGAACAAACGTGTTTTATAAAAGAACAAACATTTATAAATATTTAGAGCCTACTAATAACGAAAAAAATTAGAAATTGGAGTAGGGGGGGCTAACTTAAAGGCATATTTTTAATATTTTTTTATAAATAAACGATTAACGAACAAACGATTGTTTATAACGAACAATCAAGAACAAACGACGAACAAACGATATAGGCAAACGAAAATTGGAAAAATAAAAAAAAAATTTTTTTGGGGGGCTAACTTCCGTGACCCATTTTACAAGTATTTTTTTAATTATGGGCTTTTAACTTATTTCTTTTATATATGACTAAGTTATTTTGATAAAAAAGTACATTATTATTATGTATTCAGTTAAAAAACATGTGAAACAACACTACAGTTTTTCGTTGTTAAAAAGCACGTGTAGGTATAAAAATATTTTCGTGTTGATCCATAGAATAACACAAAGCAATATTTTAGATATTTTGATTCTTAACAAAAACACATTATTCAACGTTTCATTGTCTCTGAGTAGCTTATATTATCTATTTATTTACAATGTTTACATTATCTATTTATTTACCATTTTAGGTATTTTATACATTTGTGTTTAACATTTTCATGCTTTCTCTTTATGCAATTCTTCTATCGCTTGAAACCACTTTATCGTATCAAAGGTGTATTTATTCAGGTAAACATGCCTCCTGTGTCTAATTTTTTTTAAACCAATATCTGTACAGTACTGAATCAGCCTATAAACCACCCACGCTGAGCGAAGGCCTCTTCTCCAAATAGAAGAAGGATTGGAGCTTAATCAACGGCGGTTGCGGAACAAATATCTGCTTGATCCTGAATTGGTGTGTGAAAAAAAAACCTAAAACATTATAACATAGGTATGTGTGTAATAATTTTGAACATTAAATATAATCAATAGTTAACTGCATTAATGAACTTCCACTAATATTTTCTACAGTAGTTAAAGATGATATTTACAAATTTTAAAATGTTGATTGTAAGCTATTTCAATGATAAGCTTTTGTATGCCTATTGCAAAATCACATTAATTGGAGAATCTAAGTGGATCTTAATATTATTTTCACCAAACTAATTCAACAGCAAGAAGAATGGACAGCTAAACATGATAAGTACCATTAGATGAGTCTCTTGATGCAATTTCCTCTTCACATCTTAAAGGCATAAAATAAGAAACCATCAGAAGATATGAGGTAAGGTGATTTTTTGCATTTTTAATATTATCTTGACATAAATAATTCTGGATTAATAGCATTTTAAAACTATGTGTTGTAAGTATAAATAGTTCTATGGTCTTTATATTGGATTGGCTTTTTTACTACACACTTCTATTTATATTTGCTTACAAAAAACAGCATAAGTTTCAAACATTATACATGTATTAATAACAAAATACAATAATTGTATTAAATATAGTAACTTCCCTTCTTTTATGGAGAAGAGGCCTTCGCTCAGCAGTGGGTTTTTTACAGGCTGATACAGTACAGTACATAGTAACTTGTTTTTATAATCACCTCACCAAACAGGACTTCATGTGTATAAAAAAAATTGTACTTTAGGTATTTTTTTTTAGTAAATAAGTAGTAAACATGCAACTTGATCTATCACTGCGTAAGTTTTAGTCCAAGTAATAAAGTAACCTAAAAGATGAAAAATAAATTTTACAATTACAATAATAAATTTAAAGGAAAAATTTAGGTTTATGTATCTTATCTATAAACTCTTAAATAATAAACATTGAAATCCATATCAAGCATTTTTTTATATTAAATATTAGCATAGCAAGCATTTTTTTTTTTATTAAATATTAAAATTTTGATTACCACATAAAATATAGTTAACATCAGCACAGTTGATAAAAGGTAAATTAATTACTTTTATTTACCAGACTCACATTTTTATTTCAGTTCTTCAAGATGTAACTAACATAAGGAAGGTGACAATTCAAAATACTATCAATAACTTATAAAAAGTGAGTGTCTTATTTATTTATCATTCATATAGTAGAATACATAGAGATATTGTGTTACATTTTGGTACAATATGTGACTATTTACCTTAAAACTTAAATTAGTTAATTAATTAATTAGTTTGTTCAAAAATTATATCTTGAAGTTATTATTTCAAAATTTGACTACAACATGGTAAACAACACATTGACAAATGAAAAGATTAGAAATTGACTATGTTAGATGTATGATAAAATTTGATTTAATCTGCAGTCAATCATTACTCAGAATCACATTTTGTTCCTGTCCTGTACAAATTATAATTAATGAACGACTGGCCTGTTGCTGCAGTGGCTTTATGCCCCAGGGTTGTGGGTTCGATTCCAGTCCTGAATCAGGGTGTAATATTTGTATATTATATATGCATATTTACTAAAAGGTTATACCATGGGTGTGTTCAAACATATTTATTTATTTAAATCACTTTGTTATTAATATCAAAGTATTTTATTTGATGGTTCTCTAACGAAAATCCTGTATTATTAGGTTATTTTAAATAAATATTATTTACAAATCCTTTTTAACTTCTATATATTATACCTATTTAATAAAGTTGAGACTTTTACTGGGTACTGAGTCAATAACAAAGATTATTTTTGTTTGAATATTGGTTTATCAAAGAAAGTTGTCTTAAAAATCTATTGTTTGACCAAAAATTATCATTAAAACAATGATGACCAAAAATTTTAATTTTATGATTACTTAAACTATATTAAACTAACTTTTTTTTTTGTATTGCTATTTAAGGTCCAAATTCATTGGTTGCTTATAAATGTTCTGATAGTTATCTGTAATAATGGAGTCTAAAAGATAAAAGATTCTGATATGTTTTTTTCTGTTTTACCATCAAACTTCATTTTATCTGTCAGATATTTATATTTGCATCCAAAATTTGTAGTTCTTGAGGTGAAACAGGTTCTAATGGCCTTTTTACCTCCTGCTGTTAAAGATCACCGATAGCCTCTCAGTAATTAAAGTGCAAGATAAACGTCAACAACTAGTGAAATTGGTCCATATGTTTTAATTTGTTATTGTTAAATCAATAGAAATTCAAAACTATAAAATAAATTTTAAAAAATTTAATTTTAAAGAAATAATGTTGCGATTAATTGAATTTTCAGATATAAGAGGTTTATAGCTACATCACCACACCCTCTTCTCCCAAGAATCTTGGTGCTTGTATCTACCTCGCAAACTAATAATCCTAGGTAAGAATAAAGTTATACTTACATATAATTTTCTAATGGCTGGTTACAATAATAAATCTACATTTAACAATTTCGCACCTCCTCTAGAAAACTGTCATAACATCGAAAAAGTGTGTTTCAGACTAAGAATGCAGTAATGTTTAGTTTTTAATTCTCTACAATCCTCAAAAACACTCATATTTTTATCATCAAAAATCGCCACTAGATAGCCAAAGTGTCAGTTTTCTACGGAGCCATTTTACGCGCCCTCCGCTCCACAACAGTGTCGTATCACAGCTTATTCCGATCTGTCCTGTGTTTTTGTTCCAATAAACCGCCATAAACTTTTTTTTTAAGTGATTTGAACATGTTCTTGGAAGATAATGAAAGATTTAAGAGTATTATTTGTTTATTATAATTGTGATTACTTTTGGAGACATTTAAATAAAACCGTTGATTTAAATAAAACATAATTTAGGTTTTACTAGACACAATTTCCTGATAGAATGTAAAAAAGTGTCATATTATGGGAATTATTTTAGTTTTTATTTAATAACAGTCATTAATACCATAAAATCTGGCTAAATTAAGTTACAATTAAATAGCTAGATACTTTTTACATTGATTGGTAACGTTAAAAGGGAATAATGTGAAATATATTTACCACAATGGAAAAAAATATTAGACCGAAATCACTTAATTGCGTTTTTCTCAAAACTGTGTTTTTTGTGATATGACAGTTTTCTAGAGGAGGTGCGATTTGTTAAATTAGGTAACACAGATAGCACATATGACATGTGTACGTTTTAAAAAGTAAGATATATTGGAATTTCTACCTTCAACTTTGATCTTTATTTGGGAAGGCTCAGTGTTAACTAAAGATAGAAGAAGCAATAAAAAAATTTGGAGCATTTCAATAAGTTACTGCCGATATTATTTTATTTATAATAAAATTTGTCTAAAATCAGCAATCTGTCCAAAACTTCATAAAAAATAACCCAAAAAAATTATAATTTAGTAAAGAAATTGATAATGACACATATGTATGATGAATATTATACATATTGTATACCATTTGTCAAAAAATATTTCATCAAGGTGATGAAATGATAACATCATTCCTTGTGAAGGATATTTGTCTACATCAAATATTGTTTTTTTTTTGTTCGAGATTTAAAACTGAAATATAAAATAGTCAGTTAATATTTAATTGATAACAAAAAATTACTCTTTAATTATAATTTAGAGTGCATATTGTATATTGTAAATATATGTATTACTTTTTGATATATTTTTACATTTAAATTATGTCTAATTTCAGATTCTACATCAACTGTATTGGCCATTCTTCAGATCAAGCACTCAACGAAAAATTGTTTGAAGCTCATTTAAGAATCAAGAAAAAATCAAGAATTTCAATTCATAAATTTCATAATACATAAAATCAGATGTTGATGAGAGGTCTGGGATAGAATTTAGAAATAGTGTAAAACATAATTAATATTTAGCAGATTTCCAATAGCTTACAATGATATAACAAATATAAATGATATAACAAATATTAATAAAATAATTAACTCGAAATAATAAAATTTTGAGTAAATAGCAAAATAAAGAATAGGTATTTGATAGAATATAATAAAATATATATAAGTAAATAATGCAATAAAAAATAATCGCAGAAATCCATTAAATATATTATAACTTTAAAGAAATATTATAAAAAGCGGTTATACTAAACAATTGTTGCCTATTTAAAGCATTTGATTAATAAAAACTAGTCAGTAAATAATGCTTAATAAAAACTTATAACATCGTAAACATTGAGATTTCTAACAAAGATTCACTCTAGTTTTGAAAATACAATACTTAATTTTTGCTATTTTCTGACAAGTACTGTTTATATGTAGTTGGTTATCATAAAATCTCTATATCTATAATATGTCTATATTTTGCATGTTTTAAAAATAGAAAATTGCTGTTTTGTGTTATTACTGCCAAAAATTATAATATTTTGAGTAGCTAACTTCCTTTCAATATTTACATTTTTTAAATTAAAAAAAAAAAAAGAATTTTATTATGTTCTGCCGAATACTGTTTGCAATAATGATTTATTTATTATATAATGTTTTACAAATTTTCATTATTTGAATATATTTCTGTGAATATTAACATTTTTAGATTGTATAATTACTCTTTATTAATTCCTGCCAAATACTGCTTGCAGTAATTGTTTATTCTACAAAGTTTTTTAAATTTAAATATTTTGAGTAGATTTCTGCTCATATTTTTACATTTTCTTACAATGGAAAGCTTTAGTTTTGTATCTTCCAACAAAAAATGGAAAATGTTTTATAATATCAATATTTTTTTTTAAGAGGACAGTTCCGATTATACAGTCTAATCTTAAGTCTTATATCGGTCTGTAAGGTATCCAGATTAATTATGAAAAAAAAAATTGTGGAAAGCAAAAAAAAAAAATATAAACCATATTTTCAGGTTATGTTTGTATATCACATTATTTAATATTTTTTGAGAATTACTGTATAATGAGTGTTTTTTTTTATTTAATGCTCGTTGGAATATTGTATTTTTCTCAGTTGATATCTGTAAATATTTTAATGTTAAGTTTGTAAAACATATTATTTAATATTTTTTGAGAATTACTGTATAGTGAGAGTCTCTTTTGTAATGCTCTTCGGAATTCTATTTTTAAGTTGATATTTGTAAATATTTTCATATTTTGTTTGTAAATCATATTATTTTTTGAAAATCATTGTATAATGAGAGTGTATTTTATGTAATGCTCTTTGGAATTGTATTTTTTAACTTGATATCTGTAAATATTTTCATATTATGTTTGTAACTCATATTATTTAATATTTTTTGAGAATTACTGTATAGTGAGAGTCTCTCTTTTGTAATGCTCTTCGGAATTATATTTTTTAAGTTGATATTTGTAAATATTTTCATATTTTGTTTGTAAATCATATTATTTTTTGAAAATCATGTATAATGAGAGTGTATTTTATGTAATGCTCTTTGGAATTGTATTTTTTAATTTGATATCTGTAAATATTTTCATATTATGTTTGTAACTCATATTATTTAATATTTTTTGAGAATTACTGTATAATGAGAGTCTCTCTTTTATAATGCTCTTAGGAATTATATTTTTTAAGTTGATATTTGTAAATATTTTCATATTTTGTTTGTAAATCATATTATTTTTTGAAAATCATTGTATAATGAGAGTGTATTTTATGTAATGCTCTTTGGAATTGTATTTTTTAACTTGATATCTGTAAATATTTTCATATTATGTTTGTAACTCATATTATTTAATATTTTTTGAGAATTACTGTATAGTGAGAGTCTCTTTTTTGTAATGCTCTTCGGAATTCTATTTTTTAAGTTGATATTTGTAAATATTTTCATATTTTGTTTGTAAATCGTATTATTTTTTGAAAATCATTGTATAATGAGAGTGTATTTTATGTAATGCTCTTTGGAATTCTATTTTTCTCAGTTGATATCTGAAAATATTATCATGTTATGTTTGTAAATCATATTATCATATTGAAATATAAATAATAATAATAAAAAAGTGTGTTTTATTTACAATAATTACAAAAATGTATAATTCAAAGAACCCCATGCTACAAAAGTATCGATAGTTTTATCGATAATTTTCACACTAGTATCGATATCTGGTACGATAAAATTGAGACAACACTATGCGTCATTACTACCAAACTAATGGAAAAAAGAACTCAACCGTAATGTTGCAATCATGGTATAGTGAATTATTTATTTATTTATTTTAGCTCAACTCTATGTTCGAAGCGCCGCCTCTTATTTATATACTCTTTGTAAATAGGAATTACTCGCATTAGGAGCAATATACTCTTGGGAATTAGGAAATAAGAATCTTTGTAAGAACTAAGAATTAAAGAAATCTATACAACTAAAATTTTATGATTATTTGTTATTATCAATTAATCAATTATCAAGTTAAAAAATAATTAATGTTTGTCATATTTATAACCATTTTTTAAATGTTAGTACTTTTAAGATAATATTATACTATATGCAATTAAATTAAACTAAAATGTAAGTAACATTTTTATGTGGTGGTATATTGATATAATTATATTTGCCTCATTAAAATATTCCCTTTTTCATATTTTTCATATTATTGCAGGACTACATATTGGAAGTCACAAGATCGCAAATATTGTGATTTTTGCAAATGCTGGTTTGCAGATAATAAAGTTGTAAGTTTTAGTTGTTGTTTGTTGGTAACCTAACCTTATATATCAAAATACATTGTTAATTCTATTTTCAGTCAATTTCATTTCATGAAAATGGCAAAAAGCACAAAGAAAATGTCAAAAAACATATAAATCAGCTTAGTAAAAGAAGTGCTAAGGAATTTAAACAGAAGGAGAAAATTCAAGATGACATTAAAAAAATGGAAGCGGCAGCAATGACTGCTTATTTGAAAGATATACAAAATAATGCAGACTTGACTTCACAAGTAGGTTTCATATTTTTCATATTTATCATATAGTAACTTATTTTAATAGATTATTACCATTAGAGAACTGAAAAGGATGTATGGGTCTTAATAGTAATGTTAAAATATATGTCGTAATTAAATTAATAGCATTACTTTTATATAATTAATATTTTACAGAGTATCAATGAAATGTTAGAAGTGAGTGGAAACACTAGCAAAGACATTGTGATATCAAGTAGCAGTGCTGCGAAAGATGTTCCTGTTTGGAAAGAAGTTAAAAATGAAGACAATAATAGTACATACTTCTGGAATACACAAACTAATGGTAATAAAAATTATAGTTTGCTTATACTTGTATTAGTGACCCTTATTTACGGCTTTGCAAGGCTAGTAGAGCATATTATGCTTATATATTATTTCTGTCGTAGGGTTGCATAAGCTTGTCGTATCGAATGTGTGAATTAGATTTAAATGTAACATATGTATACATTACTAAGTAAAACAAAGAAAAAAGTTTCTTTATTTACAACGTTGATAACTTCTCCCTGATTACAAGTAAAATTATATATCAAGTGAGTTCAATATGCACTTGAATTAATTTTCGCATGCATTAGTTTTTGTGAATAACTTGTAAGATATTCATTTTAATTATATGGTAACTAACATTTTATAAGTTGAGACGGAATAATACTGTATCTGTCTAAATAGCTTTCCAGTTATCTCAATGTATGTGACCATTTTTTTTGAAGTTAGAATGGGTATAGTAAGCTATTATTGAAAGATAGATATATGCCATCTTTCCACTAGTAAGTTCTCTATCCCTATAGTTGATTGAAAGAGATCGCTATAAAGTAATAAGATCACCAGTTGCACTGAGTTCATATTTATTTAAATTCAATTTGAGTTAGTGTTAAAATAAAAAAGGCATTTGTACTCTGAAATTTATTTTTGAAAAACTAGATAAATACCATAAAAGATAGATAAATTTACCATATATTTCCCATTGCTGTCTGTAAGTTACTCTATTATATATGTAATCTGTCTGTCAATCTCTATATATACATATATCATTTGATTTCAATTAAATAATTTTACTCATGAATCCGGCCGGCCGTTCATAAAATACGTCACACTAAAATCAGCTTTTTTTTACCCCTTCCCCCCCATTGTCACGCTGTGTCACACTTTTTGTGACCCCCCCCCTAGAAATATTTCGTCACAAAAACTAAGACCCCCCCTGCTGAGTATGATAAATTCTAAATGGTAGTACACAAATTCTGAAAATTAAAAATATTTATTTAGTTATAATAAAATTTAAATAAATTAATAAATATCTTTCATAACGAAATATAAATATAATAACTAATATATAATAATAAATAACTGAAGAGTATTAAATTGAGAAGATGAAAAAAGCGTCTGTTTTAGTTCACTACTAAATGACGAATGAAGGAATAAAATAATAATAAATACATAAGAAAGAGTATTTTCATTTGTTATTGAATCGAGAGCGCAGGGTACGTGAAAACGTTACTGTCTCAAGTATTGGAAAAACAAAGAAACCCGTTGTGACGGATCGCAACGCCGCTAGAGTCGCGCCACAGAGCTAGCGCTCATGTAAAAAAATAATAAACGGTGAACGTCACGTTGCCGTATACCCCCCGTCCCCCCTTGTCACATCTTGTCACACTCAGCCAGACCCCTCCCCTCCCCTTGTATGCGAACGTATTTTATGAACGGCCCCTTAACACTAAATCTAGTAGCTACTTAAGTAACTGTATATTATAGAAAAAGTCGTGCTGTAAGTTCAAGAAAAATGAAAATCTAAAATTTAACTATTTTAATTAGTGTTAAAAACAGTCATTTGATCGCTCTGGTAGGTTTAGTGTTAATGTAAAAAGTAACTATATTTTTAAGGCTACTCAACTGAAA
The DNA here is from genome assembly GCA_036937285.1 of Euphydryas editha. NCBI lineage: Eukaryota > Metazoa > Arthropoda > Insecta > Lepidoptera > Nymphalidae > Euphydryas > Euphydryas editha. The sequence continues at coordinate 7,736,741 of JAUPFZ010000011.1, read as the reverse complement.
AACATAGATATGTTTAAAATAATATTCTTTTCAATTATCGCAGCACAACAAACCAGTCGGTCCTATCCAACACAGCATGTATGCTACTTCTAAAATGTCTTTTTTTATGTAACTAAATATATTATTAAAATTGTATGATTATGGCTGTTTGTGACCTCAAATGCCATCAGAATAGATTGCATAAGTTGTAACATGATCATCCCTATCCTAAATATGATTATTCCTATTTTATTACGCATCCTTATATACTCCACATGTAATAAGTTTCCCATAGCGTGGAAAGATGCACATCTGTGTGTTTTCCCAATTCCTAAAAAAAACTAGTGCTGTCTGTGTATCCGATCCTGGACCCGAGCAAATAAACAGTTTTTTTACAAGTATTCCATCCTGAATCCTCTTCAATCTGAATTCCATTCTAGTCATAATACGGTTTCAGCTCTAGTCAAAGTTACAGTTGATATTCAATTGGTTATGAACAATCACTGTTTTGATTCTTTTGGAATTTAGTAATGCATTTAACTGTGTTGACATGATCGATGTTTAGTGTGTTACATGCTTTTAACATGATGTATGAAAAAAGGCAAAGGCTCCGACCTCTTTAAAAGATAAATTTGAGTTTATCGGGGTCCATTCCTCACTAAGATTTTCAAAGAGATTCAGGCATTTAAAATATAAAATATTGTGTAGATATTTGTATATAAGCTTATTATAATATAACAGCACCACCTACCCAATATCTCTAATTAATACTCAATCCTATTTTGGGTTTTCTGGAAGAAATTGATGTCTATTGTCTAGCCATAAGACCTCCCCTTATTCTACACAATTTCTAATCTTTTTTTATTTTCTAGTCTTAAATGTATGTGTTGTGGACATTTTACAATTAAGCGTAAATAAAGAAATAAATTATTCCTGAGTTGTAGAATTAGCCAACCATTTTTTGCTTATTAATTTAAATTTTAGTTAAATAATTTCTTTAAAATTTAAATTTTATTAATAAAGTACATTTAATAAGTTTATTTAAAAAAATATAGGAACTTGCAAAGATCTATAATTATTAATTACACAATTTATATTTTGGCTAAAACATATTTGTATATTTATGGTTGTCACAGTATAATAAGAATAATGACGTAATATTTGACGTCTTTTAAAAAAAAGACCAAGAAATTTTATAAATGTTATTTAATATCTCATACAACTACTAAAAAATCTTATTAATTAAATATTTAAATTTCAGAGACGACCTGGGATCCACCTGACAATTACGTATCTTTGGCCCAGCAGGAGGAACAGAAACTGAAAGATAAAGAAGAACAGAAAAGACAGAAAAAAATTAAGTAAATAGTTAAACATATTTAATTTTAAAGAAACGGTTGAAAATAGATAATATAGTTGATGACTAAATAGAAAATAAAACTATTGCAATAATCACATAGTTCTACTTCAACCTAAATAAGTATTATTTTTGCAAGAAACCATTATTAAAAATAATAATAATTTTTATTTTTTTAAATCTTTCATACTGCGCACCAAAGCGCTCAAAGATGTCATGGCGTACGTCATGTATATGTAAGCAGTGACAGATCGCTAAAACATTCTAGCACAGTATTATTGTTTGCGATTATTTATTTGAAACCAAATGAATTCCAAGGTGTATAAGTGGTGTGTGGTTCCGAATTGTACAAATACATCACAAAAAACTCCCATCGAACTGTTTATGTTCCACATAAAAAAAAAATATTTGCTATATAAGTGGTTATGTCACACACTCTTATTGGTGTTTCATGTAACATGTCAGACTGTAGTTTTTTGAGTTTTTATTTTAATTAAAATATTTGAAAACCGGCACTTATATTTAAAAAAAAATTAAAATATTTTGACTATACTTAATTAAAAAATCATAATATTTTATCGATTTCTAATATTTGCCATCAATCCAATTATAAGGTATTTCAAGGATTTAATTTGTTAGATTTATTTTCGATCCGATTTATTTTATTAGAAGTTTGATAATTGTTGAATAAAATGTTATATGCTACTTTAAAGAAATATAAAAATAAAAATAATTTAAATCAGCATTGAAAGAAGTGAAGTAACGTAATTTCTTATATACAAAGTTTTCTAAGGAAAGTAAAAATAATTTTAGTTATAATTTTAATTTTTATCTTTATATTTAGAAAACAAAAACAAAAAGAAGCTGCTATGGAAGTAAAAGCTCATATGACAAGAGAAAGCATGAGGGAACTAGCAGTTGATAAAGATAAGCCACCGCCCACTGCCAGTGTACCATTTGGACCCGTAACGATGAGCAAACCCTATGGGTCTTGGAAACCTGTTGTAAAAGAGTAAGTACATGTAATAAAATGGTAGCAAAATTTGCATGATAAATATTGTTATAATGAAGCCAATTTTATATGATTACTAGCTTCCGCCCGCGTGGTAGTATTGACAAAAAGTAGCCTATGTCCTTCCCCAAGCTTCATACTATCCGTATCAATTCTTACAACAGCTAGGTAACAAAGAGTCAAACAAAAAACGTTCCTCCACGCTCGCAGAGTGCACAGTAATATTGACCAGTCAACATTTTAGTGAATTCTCGCGAAAAGAAGGTCGTAAGCGCCATAGAATAGGCGTCACGTACGCGTTTTCGCGTGATATTTTTTTAACTGTTATATTATGGCTAAATTACACAAAATGTTTATAAATTGTAGCCTATGTGTTATTCTGATGTATAAGCTATATTACTGTACAGTTTCATCTAAATCCGTTCATTAGTTTTTGCTTGAAAGAGTAACAAACATCCAGACCAGCGTTGCCAGACGTCCCGATTTTAGCGGGACGTCCCGATTTTTAAATCAAAATTAATTGTCCCGCGCGGGACACGCTCAGTCCCGCTTTTCGGGGAAAACTTGACCTTGCGTGCAGCGTGCTGAGGAAGTGTGGGCGGGTGACACAGACAAGTGTGGAGTTGTGGACTGGCCGCCCGCCCTTTTATTTCCGAAGACGAATAAGACTCCTCTATTTAACGATAGGGTAAATCTGATTTCAAATATTATATTTTTATTAAAATACATTTTCTATGGCTATTTTTGCTATCTATTGTCTCGTAAACGTAATTTTGTTTTTAATTTGAATTCAAATAAAAAAGATAAATATTTAAAAACTTCTGATTATGTACGTTTTTATACTATGTCCCGCTTTCGACGAATGAATCCTGCTTTTTCACTCAAAACGTTCCAAAATCCCGACTTGGCAAAAATAAAATCTGGCAACGCTGATCCAGACAAACTTTCTCATTCATACTATTAACATAGGATTTTTAGAATTTTTTGTCTGTATTTTTGTATGCAAAATCTCAAATCTCAGTCGTGGCTGGCTATAAACAATATCGTTACTGTATTAAGATACATTTAAGTAAAAGAAAGTAATATGCAAACTCTAACATCTTTATTTGTTTTTTAAATGTTAATGATTAAACCAGCTTTGTCTAAAACATCGTTCGCGCAGAAGTACCTACCTAGATCATATTTAAATTTGAAACAACCTAAAATAGGTTAAAACGCGTACTTGGGTTATTGTCAAATTTTGGGCAGGTAAATTTGTCCCTCAACGTTTTTTATTTTTTATTATTATTAATAACATCACAATCTCTTAACAAATTTATTAGTAAGCATCCATTACAAAATTAAGACAGTATCGATTTTTCCTAGTTTGTTTAAAGTAACGTAGTGGTAATATCTGGTAACAGAATGGTTTTTGGTACTAGAATAAGTAACGTCGTACTATAATAACCTGTCCCGGTAGCACTTCTATATATAATAAAGATCAAATAACTTACGTTTTTACTATATCAACCTACTTAAATTAAATTATTATCTTAAAATGGATATTGTAATATATTTATGTCATTTCAACTTGCGTTTACCTGCCCAAAAATTGACAATGACCCACTTGTTGTTTTCTAATCAAAACCCAATCTTAACTTCAAAAACTTTAAATTTTTTTTTAAAAACTTATAATACTTTTATCAAAATAAAAATAAAGAAATCGGAATCCTCTAATTCAAATACGGAATACAATAATTTCTTATCCTTTGTTTTTTTTTAAAAGCCCTTTTTTGCCCAATTTCATATGTTTCGTAAGGATATCTTATTTTATAACTATAGATAATCACACACAGACACATGTTATTCTATGTAGAGACACGAAAAATCCCTTAAATGTATTTGGAGCATGATTAGTGCTTAACTTGAAATTAGGGACATGATATGTGCGACATAAGGATTATCATTTAAAAGAAATTATAAATTAAAGTAATACACGAAAAAAAAGTATAATATAAGTATAGTATATAAAAATATATTAGATATAGGTATCTAGAAATTTTATCTATTTTAATCAAATCAAATATCAAATATACTATATATATAAATTTGATAAATATTATATATATATAATATTTATCAAATTTAATTGATTGAAATCCTGTAATTTGAGCGCAATTTATCATAATTAAATAATAGTAAAACAAAAAACTAAAAAACATCCTTTAATAGAAAACCAAACTAAAAAGTAGAAAATAATTTTACGTTTAAACAGTTTGGAAAATCCAAAAGTGCACGCCTCATAATCTCATTCTTCAAAATAAAATTGATAAAATAATTAAACCACATCGAATTAGAACGTGAAATTAAATAGGGCTCTATTTCTACCTATACTGAAGCGTAAGAAAAAAAAAAGAACTCGATTTGTGAAGTCTTTCGGTCTTTATCGTAACCAAATACAGGATCCGCATATACAGACACACATGGTCGTCCAAGACAGAATTTTTTAAACAGTTTTTTAATAGAGTACTTTCGGTAAATATTCTGATTTTGAGTCATAAAAGCACATTGTTGTTTTATTATATTGAAATTAAAAGTCGTAATATTTAATCTGTATATCACGTGAGCTAAAACACGAGCCGCCATGGTGTGACGTCGTAAAGACAATGTTTCCGATGCACACCGCGAGCACTGCTCACTGCTCCCACAGGTGAAAAATTCGTTCCTTTATTGAGTGCCAGCACACTGCTACAATACCATATGTAAATATATGACGTCATACATAGCATAATTTTTGTACTGTAAGCACTGGCGCTTTCGAGGGAAGGTGCTCTCAGTACTTTGATCACCTGATCAAAAAATATAACAGGACGAATGATTATTATTATTTAATATTGTTATTCTAAAATGTAAACAATATTCAAAAGATATTTTTTCTTTTTGAACAGAAAACGTATACATGACATATATTTTTATTTGAAAACAATGTCGAAAAATTATGATGATAGTATACTGGACTGCGTTCCGTTTTATCAGTAACCAGTATAGCACATTATAGCAAACTAAAAAGTAACGGCTTCGCAGTATACTGAATTGACGTCACACCTCAGAGTGCTCCCAGTGTATATCGAAACACAACTTTACACATATTACGTCACCAAAATAGATGACCGCGTTTTCGCGGGAATTAAAAAGGTTTAAAATTTCATTTTATTTTATGGCAAGAAAGCGTGTTTATTTTGCCGAAATAACTTTTTTTGTGGCTTTTTATTAGGAAAATTAACATTTTGAAGTACTTTTTCAAACATAGTAGAATAACCTATTAGTTTAAATAACAAAAATAGCATTACAAGTATCATGAGTGTTAAAAATAGCGTTTTTTCTTAATATATGTGTGTGTGTATAAATTGTTTTGCAAGTGCAATAGACAATAAATAGAAACATTTTAAGTTCGAAAAATCACTCGCTATGCGTGAAGTGATAGTAGAACCCAATATAGTATGATTAACAAAAAGATTAATTTTATTGTAAAAAAGCGTCATTTGTATACCATATTAACTTTCGACAGTAGCATCTAATCTAAATTAAAGAACTTGGGGTAAAATAGTTTGAAAAATAAATAAATTCCTATCTTTTCATTTTCTTGGTTAGGCTACGAACTTTTCAAATGACCCTCGTATAATCAACAACATAGTATGTTGTATTTTGCTCGCCGAAATTCGAAATCTTTCGTCTTTTTAAGCAACTTTTTTATTTATAATTTTCTTTTTCTTTAAGACCAGAGCAGAAAATCGACTTGCAGTTACCAAAATCACAGAAGGAAGTAATCCCACCACCCGTTGTTCTTGAACCAGAAATAGTGCAGTTCAAGGAAAAGCGCATCGAATCACTCGGAGATGGACCAGTTGAATTTAAGAAGAGAAAACTAAATAAGCGAAATATGAGACAAAAATTAGACGACGATTAATAAAATATTTTTTAACCAATTACTTTTTTTTTTTGTTTTATTCTTGATATGACTTTGTACTATTGTAATAATCTCTGTATGGGGCATACTGCTGAGTAAGAGTATTCCGCCAAAATTCGCTACACTTCACCCGTACAAAGTCCAGAATTTCCTGTAAGATTGTATTGATTATATCAAAAATTTAGACTTGTAGCATAAGTACAAATTGATATAAGTTTACAACGACGGCCTTACCCCTTTATAGCGATTTCTTCACGTCAAAGTCGGCCTTTTTTAAAGTGATTTAACCTAAAAGTCTAGACAAAAATGTCCAAATCAATGCAACAACATAGAGAAAATAAGAAAATAGTAGTTTAGGTGTAATGCCAAAACCTTAAAGTAAAGTAAATTTAAATCACTTGCGTTTTCCCTATTGTTAGTACATAGGTTACTCTACTTACTACCACATACTTAGCCCTGATGATACGATAGAGGTCATCAAGTCAAACAGATGTATTAAATAGCCCTTACCTTCTTACATCACCTTTATACATCTTTTGATTTGTATGAACGACTCACGCAATAATAGCAATACAAAAACATAATTTACAATAAATTCGCAATTTTAATTATTTAAAGACATGTCAAAATGATACCATGCAGATTTTCTTTATAATTAGACTGGATTTGTGAAAGATAAATACCTACGTAAAGATAAATACCTACGTAAAGATAAATACGTACGTAAAGATAAATACCTACGTAAAGATAAATACCTACGTAAAGATAAATACCTACGTAAAGATAAATACCTACGTAAAGATAAATACCTACTTAAGAACATATAAACCTAGGCAGCGGCTTGCCACTTCTTACCCTTCTACTTTCTTATTTGACTACCTATTCATCGTTATACGATATCAACAAACGTACATTTTTTAATTAAAATCAAGTGGTAACTGTCAGCATTGATTGAAATAACAACATAACACGAAATAATTTTTATAACTTTCAAATTCAAATACTTTTACTGAAATAGCACGTAGAATTAATTTAACTTATGAATTATATTCAAAGCAAATTATAGGCTCATCTATGTTTGCACCACTATGGCCTTAGTCGCCTATTACAACACCTAGGCAACTTTCTTGCCTAGTTCAGGACTTTTCCTCTCTGGCGTTCACCACACGGCATGAAATATAATTACTTTATTATAACTACAATTATATACGTAAGAAACGTGAGCAAGATATTAAAAAAAAAATAAAGAAAGTGCTCTTAACATCTGTGACGTAACTATAAACATTTATCCGGCACTTACAGGTTTAAATAAATAGAACTATTAGAAGTATATAGAACGACGATTTCATATAGAAAATATCTGTTGCCCAAAGGCGAGCAAAGTAGATCATAGACAAATTTAAAATAGCCTAAGTCATTAAAAAAAATCTCTTTCATATTATTCCTTTGAGTTTTAAAATTTAAAAATATTCAGGTACGTGTGCTTAGTATTTTGTAATAAAAATAAATTTATAACGTTTAATGCACAATTTTATCTCCGATAGGGTGAAATTCTTAAAAATGCTATGCTTCCTCATAATATTTTTAATAAAATTTCCAAAACAAATAAACTTTTATCCTTTAAGCATCCAAAATACTCTCGAGTAGGTACTAACTTATATCCTGAATCTGAAGTAGAAAAAAATAATAGTATTAATAATACAATATAAAATATAAGTATTTATTTTTCACCTAAAACCTAAAAATAAAGTATAATCCTTATAACTTAAAAAATAACTAACTTACATACAGACTTTCATCGGAGGTAGGTATATTGCAAAAGAGCTATACAAGCCGAATTTAAATTAGGCTTGACAGATTTATTAGCAGTCTTACTTTGATAATTTTGTAATTCATAATTTTATTATTTTGTAAAGTTTGAAGATACCAACAAATTTAAGTGAGCTCGAAGGTGTCTAATTGGCCTCAATTATCGGGACGTGTGTAGAAATTCATTATCGTATTAGGATATGTTAGCAGATATTACTTTACGAAATGAATGACTGCTAAGGTTACATGTACATGTATATGAGAAGGTCAAATTTTAAGACGAATGTACTGTGTCTTTTCCTATTACAAGTATACAATAGGTGTCATTCATAAAAACAAATTGGGGTAAAAAAAGGATAAGTATTCTTGCTAAACTTCCACTGAGATAGGCAATAAATACATATACGGATTATTATCTATTATTAGGGTTGCAATGAATAACCAAAAAATATATATTTCATATTTACAGATACATATATTACCGGTACATATAATACTACATTCATAATATGTACCTAAGTATATTACTTGTCATGTATTTCTACTTTTCTCGTCTTGACATTTGGCCCTTGATAAAATTGTGAAAGAAACCCAATCTGAGCGTTGTAATTACCCACTCTTATAGGTCTTCGCATTTACAAAATTGGCGGCGAGCGCTTTAAATAACCCAAAGCTTCTAAGTCGTTGGATTCTTTCATTTAAATATTATGATATAGCTTACGCTCGTGGCTTTCCCTGTATACATTTTAATTTAACCGATACTACATAAATAATAAAAGATGAAATGAACCAAAAAGATTACAAATATAAACCTTTTGGGTTTATGTTTGTAATTTTATTACAATTATTTATTTATAATTTGTATTATGTTGGGTTAGCACTTTTTAGAGGAATGTCTATAGATACCGGTTTAGCTGACGGTGTTGATGCGATGGACGGATCAATTCCATTTTTATATTTAGACTACACACACACACACACACACTATAATTTTATATATTATTACTTACATAGGTATAGTTTAACTACAGTGCACAGTAAAACTAACTTTTGTTTATGGGGCACTGCATGTATATATATATATTTTAATGTATTAATAAATAAATAAATAAATGAAATAGCCCATTGTTTTGTAAGATTGTTTAAAGTTTTCATCTTTTTGGATTATCCGAATGTTTTAAAATATACATAATATGACTATGCTAAAAAGTCAATAAATATATTAATTTTAGGATACAAAATATATCACTATCACAAATTTAATATTTATTGGATTAATCTATACATATAATAAAATAGTAGGAAAGTCAAAACTGTGCATTGAATATTTTTTTAAAAGAATACTTGGGGTGTGATCTACAATCGATACCGAAGCCAAAAATATAGTTTTTAGAATCTTTGTCTGTTTGTCTGTATGTATGTCCTGGATAAACTCAAAAAGTACTGGATGGCTTTACTTCAAATTTGGCACGAATATTATTAAGAAGTCGGGTCAACATATAGGCTACATATTATCACGCTATCACCTACGGGGAACGAGCAGTGAACCTTTATTTCTTCAACGCATTCTGTAACAACGTGTAATCTAATAGAGTTCACGCAGACGACGGCGCGGGCAGCAGCTAGCAGCAATATAAAGTGCTGTTTTTAAGGAGATACTAATTTATTATACTTTTAATTGCAAAAGCGACTATTTTGTCTTAAAGAGTAGGGATGCATTGTCAATATCATATTACTCCTTTATCTTTATATTAGCTATACCTCCGATGGGATATCTAATCGCCAAGCTATTGTATATCTACCCTCACTTAGTGGAGTAGGTAATTATTTTTTTTTTTGGGTACAAATCAACACAGAGAACACACAGTAGAATGTGTGTATTATTATATACAGATATTAGGTACAGATTATTTAGATTTTATTCTAATTGACTAAACAGTTCATAAATATATACGTATAATAGTTTATTAAATCTAAATGTTTCTCGTAGTTTCGCCCGAGTAATTTATCTTATATTTTCATCCTCATTGTAATATGTAACCAGTGTAAATATTTTAACGGTGGTACGAAACTACTTATGAGCGAGTCCAACCCACTCAAGTCCTATTACTCAATTTTTCTTTCGCCAACCCGCAGTTGAAAAGCCAGACGGATTAAAGTCTTTTAAATATCCTATATATTACTATTTATGACTGGCCCGTGGCGCAGTTGGTAGTGGCCCTGTTTTATTTATTTTATTTATTTTGTATTATGTTTTTATTTATATATATTTTATTTATATGTATATTTATTAAAAAAAATTATATCAGTCAACTGCTACCTAAAACACAGGCATTAAACTTAATTACACACACGGTCGCCTGTTCCTAAAGTAGGCAACTGCCTACCTTAGGAACAGGCGACCGTGTGTGTATGCTAAACATATTTAATTATTTTGGTATTTAATTTAACTTTACTTTACACAAATATAAGAGAATAATCTTTTGAATAAAATAATCTTTTGCCTAGCAGTGGGATATTTATAGATTCAATTCAATCCAGTAGCTGATTTTTATACATTAAAAATGATATCGATTATTTATTAATTTCTGTTATACAGCCTATTTATTGAGAATGTTTTATTTAATTACTTATTTTCAGATGTAAATATATATTTTATAATTATATATTTTTATTTTTTTAGTTAGGTACTTGTTAATAATTTTTGCAATTTTTGCAAGCGTAACTTCGTTTTTTTTTTTCAAAAATCATCTAGATGCTATTTCGAATCGAATAACACATCAATCATAATTTTCGGAGACTGCTGAAAAAAGTTGACCAAAATGACACACATGTTAACTAGACTAATTGTCGCACACGAGAATTCGCAAAATATTTTGTATATAAAGTTATACTACGCTAAAGCTATTGTATATAGTAACGATTTGTTTTTTGCTACAATAAATAAATGTCTTTAGAATTTACGTAGGTACTCCTATTGTTACGGTGATCCGGGTTCGATATGGAAATGACATAGTTCTCTTAACGCTTAATGCGACATTGTGAATAATATTGTGTCCGGTATCATTGAACATCCAAGTCGGTGTGGTGATTAGTTTTTCCAATCACGGACGACACAATTGTTCTTCGGAAACATATATATAAGAATCGGGATTAGGTGTGAACACCATTACAGTCACAGCAGCTGACGACATTCCCATCTAGTGTCTCTAGACGCGGCTTTGTTGTTTTGAAGTTACGGATTTATTAAGAGAAAACATGTTCAAACTGGTAAGATTAATTATCATTTTTTGTAATTTTTTTTTTCTTCTTCTATTATATTACTTTAAATGTTTATTACCTATATAATTTCTAATAAATTTATAAACCACGCTATTTATATAAATGTAGATATTTTTTATTTATTTGTACGCGTTAATATCGGGAAATCAATATAAAAAAAATCCCTTAATTAAAACGGTTAATATCAGTTTTATTAAGAGGAAGTTTACTAACATTACCTACGCTACAAAGTATACAACTTAACGAGAGTGTTATTGGAAAGCTAGTCTAGTATTTTGTTCTGTTATGTAAATGTCTCAAAATGTTGAACAAAAACATCTACAAAATAGAAGTAGCAGTAGATTTATTATCCTAAGACTAAGAGAAGTCTAATTATCACCTACAAACAATATTAATAAGAAATACATTATCATATTTTTGTGAATATTATTATGCTTATGTGTTTTCTGTATTATTGTGTATTTACCGTTTTCCAGTTTAAAATAGCTCTTTGAACATTTAATAACTGACAACCTAAATCTTTTTTTTTTTCTTTTATTTAGGAACAAACAGTTTTATACAATGTAACAAAGAAAAATACATATATGACAATAATTTTAAACCTATAGTTCCCTGAATTAATACACACACACAAAAAGAGTAATATTATAAAGCTAATAAGGTTATATTGTTAGATACGTATTGAAAAGAAGAAAATATTTATTAATTTAGTATTTTAATAAGATCTCTCTTAAACATGTTTTTTTTTGTACCAAATATATCCATATCAATTAATCTATTATTATATAATTTGCATGCACGTCGTATAAAGCTATTAGCAGTGTAGCATGTCCTACTTTTAGATATTGTAAATAAAACCTTTTTACGAATACTTCTTTCTTGTCTGCGAGGAATACGGAAGTAGATACTAGAAAGCAGGAAAGGGGCATCAACTAAGTCATTTAAAATTTTAAATAAATACATCGCATAATTACAGTCTCGTCTTACAGCAAGGCTCGACAGCTTGTGTACTTTTAATGAATTACTATATTCTGTATAAATATTATCAATATTATCAACTCTGTATTCTTACTTTATAATTTTTATTTGTAATCTTTCAATTTTTTCTACATGTACTTTTTGATAGGGATTCCAGACGCAACTAGCAAATTCCAAACGACTGCGGACATAGCTATTGTACAGAATCCTATAGGTGAATGCACTTTTGAATGGTTTACCGACACGCAAAATAAAACCCAAAAGTTTATAAGCTTTATTTAAAATATTCTCAATGTGAGGAATATATGTTAATTTAGAATCTAAAATAACACCCAGATCACGGATTAGAAATAGAAATCTACTCTAATATGATAATAAAAACTACGTGTGCGTCTCAGGACGCTCGCTTAATATTGAAATTGTTTAAGTTGAGAAGCTTCGGTTATTATTTAAGAGGAAAGGATACCGGCTCTTTCTCCATACAAACGTAGTCGACTGTTTCCTCCCTGGAAAATGACACTAGATCAAATATTTTTGTAACATAAAACTTTTAACTGCCATGACAATGTCCCTATGTCTTGGTTTTTTCATATTCTTATTATCATAGGGAGTAGGAGTCTTCAAAGCTAGAAATATTGCCTAAGTTTTTATACATTTTTGGAGATACTCATTCAATAAAAATTACGCATATTTGCAAAAAAACGAGAACATAGGGGCATAGCTGAAGGTTTTTTTAGATACATTTAAAAAAAAAATTGGTATGTTTTCGGGAGGAAATAGTCGACTACGAAATGCTGTTTTGGTCAATAATTATCTACCTAAAACGTCTGAGCTGCAGTTGTCCCTTTCTTGCGGTTTGTGGATAGGTCTGGGGGAGCTAGACAGGAACACCAATTCAAATACCTATTTTTCAAAAGTCTCTCCGGTACCCTTTCCTCTTAAATTTTATGTATATTAATATGATAATGTAAGGAAAGGCTATTTAATGATAAAGTCTTTTACTGATTCTAAAATATATTTTATTATATATTATTACTCTATGGACGCGCGTGTATATATATGTATATATAAAAGGAAGCCAGACAGACTGGCGCTGTTACGCATTACGCAAGGAAGCGGTTTACCCTCCCCTAAGAAGTTATCACTTCAAAAATGATATATATGTATTTATGTTTGTTCTTCTTCTTCTTCTTCTTGTTCAATGTTGCTACCTCAAGGATTTGCCAATGTCAGAGTGTATGAAATATTGTTCGGTAAATGTTATTTAAGATGACGTAACACTATAGTCTATAGATATTGACTTTGTGAAGATACAAGTTAAATAGGAAATATACATATAATAAATCAGAAGAGAAAAATAAACAAGTTGCTAAACCAAAAACAAAAGGCAAACGAATATAATAAATATACGATACTAATATATGCAAATTAAATATATAGAATCTACAAAATATCGACAAAATAGATATATACAAATTTTATGTTTGTTTTTATCAATAAATTCTGAGACTACTAAAATCGGTTTGATTTTAATAATTTTTATCACGTTAGAAATTTACATTATATATCATAGTATATACAACAACTTATTAAAACCCAGACAAGCGAAAAAGTCAACAATAAATGTCAATGATAGTAAGACCGCGAGACACGTGTAGTCTTCATTACTATGTACTCGTATGTTACGGCTGCGTAAATATTAATTGGCTACGTATTTACGAAACTTGCATAACTTATATATATTTATTTGTAGATGTTGCTTCTCATCGCCGCGGCAGTGCTCCTTGTAGCGCCAACTTTCGCTAAGCCTCAGGTTCTGCTCGACTACGGATACTACGCGCCTGCCTACGTCGCGGCCTACAGCGCTCCCTATGCCTATACGTACCCCTATGCCTACGCCTACACCTACCCATTAGCCTACTATTAAACTCAGTATAAAGATAATGGTATATGGCAGACGTTTACATCCTTTTGTACAAAAAGTATCGATTCTGTAACACACTTGCTATTTATAATTGTAATTGTTGAAGTTTTAAAATAACTATGTAAGCGAGGAGGAAAGATTTATATATTTCTTGTGGCTATTGTAACGTAAACTTTATAAAAGTAAAGTATGCAATGTCGTAAGAAAATATATTGTATATGTAATTTATTCAGCCTGTAATAAAAATGTTTATGAAATAAAAATTGTTTTATTTTTGCTAAAAAAAAAATTGATATCTATAATATGTACCTATATGAATAATTGAATATAATATTTAAGATATATGTGTGCCACCATTCTCGCAGATTATGTAGTGTTCTAAATATCCCAAGAGAATCAGATAACTTGTAAAGAGCTCTTCACTCGGAACGCTGCATTTTGTTAACAATTTTTTTTGAACTCTTTATGTTCCACGAAATGGCCGTAAAATTCTGATCTAAAAAATAAAAGTTTATAGCTTTGATTCAAAAATATTACGTATAAATTATGAAATATAATTCGATATGTTTGGTTAAATGTTTTCATACATACATATATTACATTGGCATACATTTATGTAAAAAAAATCTTAGAAGCCGCTTAAAGGGTCCCATTGCAAATCCCTGTAAACCCATTTACAAAAATATACAAAAATCTTCATCAAAAATAATTTTGTCGCTTAGAAGGATTTCAGTGACGTACACCGGTAAATAATTATGTATATTAATTGTATATAAATTATATTAAGTGGACCTAAGCTGGAGACTACTTTCTTCCTTGTACGAGGTAAGTGAACTCAACGCGAACACGGCGCGTACTGAAGCAAAATATTAAACAGCTCTAGCTAGCTTCTTTCAGTTCTCTACGTGAATTAACTCGTTAGATGTGTGGAGTAGAGTGGTAAATCCAAGTGAACACTATTCCCACATTGGAAACAAAACAAAAATGACATATATTTACTGTAAAAATTCAATTGACACGTAAATTCCTATAACCTGATAAAACTCACTAATACACATTTAAATAGATGAACGTAACGGATGACAAACTATCTAACATTAATATTATGTTACTTTTAATAAGGAATACGTTTGAATCAAATCATTCATCTATTTATGAGTATATCATTACTATTTGAGGAACATAACGATGTACAGTCATGATGCAATAACTATGACACGTACAAGGTCAGTCGGTCTTCCCCATCATTTGTATGCAGGGAATCAAGCGATTTGACAGCTATCGAAGTTGTTATCTATACTAACAATAAGTTATATATTATATATAATTTATTTAACTATGTTTCATACTATCTTTGTGTAACACCTATATTACCGGTTGATGTATGCATGTATTTATAATAAAAAAAGCATGAGGAAAATCGACTCAGATACATATTATATACATTATATTATATCGATAGATTATTGAAACTTTTTAAATGTACTTATATGTCCTATGATATTAAGGGCTAATAAATTGATCTAGCTGTCTCATCTGAAAAAAAAAATGTTTTCTCTATTTTCACCCGAGCAGAGCTCGTTTGCCCTGGTGCTGTAAAAGGTAATCGTTTTTCTAATATAAGTATTTATTTCTAAAAATATTGCTTTATCTTAAACTATACTAAAACACCATAGCTTGACAGTTTTAATAAAGTATAGATCACGTATTTTAAATATTTACTTTTCGATTATATTATTACAAAAGTATTATATTTCTTGATGGTTAACAGTTACGGAACTGTCACAGCACATGCAAGGCAAGTTTATTCAATCGCCTCGTTTTTTCAACGACGCGCGGGTTCGATTCCTTCTCATTTCAAATGTTATAATGACTATACACATTTTTGTTCTAATATAGGCATTAGCGTTTATTTCGTGTGTTTCCGGTCTCCGACACAGGATTTCGTCCTTTAATTAGAATTTAAATTATAAAGATATTTTTTATTATTTTACTATATTTAATTTTAATTTATAAAGATAATTTAAATAAAAATTTGCTTGAAATAAAGTTTTGTAATATTTTTGTTATGTATTATTATTATATATATTTTTGGCCGCTTAAATTTTGGAGCATCTAATTTCAGTTGAAAACCAAAACAAAATAGTGTCTAATGAAAAACCTTGGTATTCTTATTTATAATTTATTAATTATCCTATAATATATTGCCAATAGCAAGACATATTTCATAGATTGATATTGCATAGAGGTACTATACGAACAATAAAATTTCGTTTATATAGTTTGAACTTACGTACTACCACAGCAGAAATATGTAAACTTTTATTTTATAACGGCAACAAATTCAAATTATTTAAATTGCTTGTAAATAAGATTATTAAAATTTTTACTCAATTTCGTTGAAATTATATGGGGGAATAAACAAAAATTTTTTTAGGTCACGTAGTGTACCTAGTGTAAAAATTGAATTAAATTAAAAAGAAAAAGAAAAGACAAAATAATAAGTAATTACTTTCGCCGTTGGAATTTCATATAGTAAATACTAATTATAATATTAAAGAAGAAATATACAGCTTAAAAAATATTTAGTATATTACAATTTCATGACATTAAAGTTTGTTGTACACATAGATATTTGTTATGCATTAACTAAATAAGTACATTGAAACTACAATAATAACTTAAAATATATATATCTATAAATACACTAGGAGATAAAAGCGTTTTATTAATTTAGTTATTTCTATATTATATATAACAATTAATACACTGACTAAATTTCAACTATAATGAAATCGTATCAAGTCCTTAATGACTAAACGTTTGTGCACTTCGTTCGATTTTATTTTATGTAATTGTCACATGTTATGTTGAGATAGTTTTTACTTATTAAGTTCACGATATTTTTAGCACTGATACTTAAGCGACTTCGAGATCAGAGTCCTCGGAGTCATCGGTATAGGGGCGGGGTGTGGGGGGTGCAGGAGGCATCTGCGCAGGCGGCGATAAACGGGCCCGCGCCGATACCATTGCCCGGCTGCAAGCTCGCTCCTCTTGCAGTTTACGTAGTCGTTCCTGCTCTTCACGTTTTTGCTTACGCCACTTCGCTCGTCGATTCTTGAACCATACCTGCAAATAAAACAATTTTAATCATGTATAGGTACAATCTATCAGTGAAAAAAAATTACTCTAAGCAGTGTAAAATTTTAAAGCCATATAAAATATTTTTAATTTATATCGCTTGAATAAAATACCTGAAATAATTTATGAATTAGACGTATATTGTGTATGACCACGCAGCACTTTTTTTTTTAAACTTTAATAATTCAGTTTACTGTTCTGTAACCAAAAGACGCCAACGGGATCCTATTACAAGGATTCTCATGAAATATATTCTTATTTCATTCTAAATTTTATTTTTATTATCATTAATTGGTTAGATTTTAATTTATAGCGGTACCTATTATGATACCATAGAGTCAAATTCAGAAATAATAGGGTTACATTGACATCCTTTGGGTTCGAAACCTTAAAAATTACACACAGTTTGATGAAACTGACTTATAAAATTACTGACTGACTTATATACTGACTTAAAAATGTTTAAAAGGCGTGTTTTATTATTTTGTGCAATTTGTATTCTCATTAGGTAATATCATTTTTATATTAATCCCTATTCACATCAAGAATATAAAATATTTTAAGTGTTTACCTAATTAACGTGTTTAGACTACAATTAATATGTTTAAAAAACAAATATATTATATTTAAAATAGTATGAAGTTTATAATTTCACAGTATTAATAACACTATTGAAGCTTCTTTACAATATGAAAGCTAAATATTAAATTTAAAATATCATATTTACAAAATAATTCAACTGTGAAATAAAACCGTGTACCGTGTATACATCTCAAATCTCTATTAATATGGAATGCATTCAAGGATCAGTAAAATTCGTTCAGTGTGTTGTGATCAATAATACATATTAATGTGTTGTATTATCCTCGGACAATTGAATGACCCAATTTTATATGTTACTGACCGCGCTACTGAACTAACACCAAACGAAAAAAATGTCTTTCTTTGGTGGAATAAATGATGTTTCTCAGTATGTCTCGGTCGTTTCCACTCAACTTAGCACTCACAAGTGTTGTCGAATCCCGAACTGCGGGTGGTCGCGGCGGCTTATGTTGACGTCTCAACAGAGAACGCACCTTTCCACTCATTCATAACTCCTGAACTTCTATTTATATTTTACTGGACTAGATCTTAGACAACTAGTATACTTATTATTTAAATTATTAGTATTTTAATATATAATTATGCTATAATATAAACTACTTTGGCCGACCCGGAAATTGCAGTGTCTTCTTTAAAAAAAATAGTAATGACTAGCTGTGCCCCGCGGTTACACCCGCGTTAATTTGAGGGAAAAACGTACTTAAATATTTTTAAACAATTACTCTAAGAGCCTCATTGGTCGAGTGGTCGCAAGCGTTACTGCCGAGCAAGGGGTCTGAGGTTTGATTCCAGTCTTGTTCAACGTATTATTAAGTTTTTTATTTTTCTCAGTAAAAGAGTGATATTATATTTACTTTAAAATGGAACTACAGTTAAAAATGTCTCGAGAAGAGAAATTAGAAAGGACGCAACGAAAGCTCTCAAAACAGATTATTTTTTTCCCGTTTTTGTAACATTTATTATTATTTCTCAGCCCCTATTGGTCGTAGCGTGATGTTATACAGCCTATTGTCTTCCTCGGTAAATGGGCTATCCAACACAAAAAGAATTTTTCAATTCGAACCAGTAGTTCCTGAGATTAGCGCGTTCAAACAAACAAACAAACTCTTCAGCTTTATAATATTAGTATAGATTTAAATATAAGCTACATTTTTATTATATTTATTGACAGCTCACATTATTCATTAATGTGTAGTAAGGTGCTTATTATTTATATCCCGTTTACTAATATTTTACACAGATAATGCTTAAAATTCTAAAAGTAGCTCAGAAACGTCAATTCTTCTATCTTAAGTACTAATTAATGATGATTGCATCAAAACCATTAATTAGATTAATGATAGAATCGACAGACAAATATGTGACCGTACAACAATCATGTGTTGAGCTCCTATCCATGGCTTCCTCTTATACATTCGAAAGCAGCTCACCTATAAACTTTACTACAAAGTATTACTATACTGTTGAAATGGGAGCTATACTTTTTGAGCCTAACCAACAAAACACGACGTTTTAAACAACAAAGCACAATCCCAAAGCGTGTTGAGTTTTATTGACGCTGGGAGCTTAAAATTAATTCGTTAACGATACCGCCATTGTAAAAGTTAATTGCATTACAAGTGTCGGTAGGTAGTCCAACAATAGCCCTATTAACTTTCGGGAAATGAGTGAGCTCTCGCACTTATCGAACGCTCGGTATTGTGCGGCGTTCATGCGGCAAATATGGCCGCTGCCACCACCAGACTCGAGGGCGTCTCTGCGCGGTGCACGCTCTCAGCTTATCTCGCATTCCTTGTGCTTTGTCAATGCTCGCCCGCAAGATCAACTAACCCATAATTTTTTGGGGGTTGCTCATTGTGTTTGATATAGCTTGTTTATTTTATCATCTACTTATGATGTATTTTCAATTAAGAGCAATTCAAGCAAATGTTATGTTATTTTTATATTGTTGGTGATAAATTTCATTTATTTATTTATTAATAGACAAATATCATTGGATTTAATTGCAAATTTCTGTAGATATATTTCTATTTAAATTTAACAAAATTCAGAAGTCAATCAAGAATTTATAATTATTATTATCATTGTTATAAAATTATTAACATTCCCTTCTCTTAAATAACCTATAACAGGTTTCTTTTACAAAAGGACTTTTCTTTTACAACAGAAGCTGCTATTTCCATTGTTGTATGTCCAGAATACAGAGAATTACCAAATTCCATTATATTGCTGCATTGATTCTGTTATGCTTAAATATGTAATATATAGCTCGTAGCTATACCGAAGGCAAACACTGCTTTATTGAAACTTTAAACTGCATAGTAAATGTGTATAAGTTTCTCCTTTGTTCCGGTTTAACGAGATTGTACCGTAAGCATTTAACCTGTCTAGGCTCTAAACTCTTTAAGCCAATACGACTGTACTAAATGATTGTCGCTTTTAATTTAATTTACGTTTATTACAAGTTATTATCTCATATCTTTAAACGAGCAATTGTTGTATATATATAATCTGAATCGCGGAAACGGCTCCAATGATTTTCATGAAATTAAGTATGTAGGGCGTTTCGGGGTCGTTAAATCGATCTAGCTAGGATTCATTTTTAGATCTACAATGTTATAATAGTTCAGGTGGGAAATCGGGCAATCCCGAAACCAGAAGACCCCGGTACGAGTCTATATGTCTCCAGATCCAGATCCTCCGATTATTTCTTCCATGTTCCTTCTGAGAAAAACTGTTATTGCGAGCCGTTTTTATTTTTTATTTCAATTTCAAAACAATTTATTTTTTATTTCAATTTCAGAACAACCAGTTCAATTTTTTTTTATTATTATGTCGGTAAGATCGAAAAATACTGTTCATATTTCATCAGTATGTAATTCGTATCTAACTTCCAAAAAACACTGAAAAAAATACCGAGGAAAACTCGGTCATCCAGGTACTAACTTAATTATATATATACCTACTCTGTTTCGCACAAGCAACTAATTTATAAAGAATAAGCTAAAGGAAAGAATATTTTTCATATTTTCTCCTTTATTTTATTCTATTTGTAAATATTTGTATCTGTTAACAATTAAATTTAAATTAAAGTATATATTTTCGTGTATAAAAAAATTCAATGTATGATAATTTAAATAACAGGAAAAAAGTCAAGCTTCTATATTTATTTTTAGACCCTTTCTTAATGTTAGTCGTAAACAATAAACGCACCACACAATACCAAGAAATGTTATTTTTGTTACTTAATAAAGACATCAAATATATTTTAGGAATTTATGAATGGTTGGGTTGAAAAAAAAAGTATTTGTTGAAAAAAAAAAAAGAGTTTCTTGTTTCGCAGTCTTAAACTATTTACTGATAATTTCCCTACCATGAGTAACGATAGCTATTAGGTCTATGATAACAACCGGGAGTACCGGGACCGACGGCTTTACGTGCTTACCGAGGCGCGGTGGTTAGACGCACAAGAACATACAGCCAGTCCAGAAACAAATATTCGTATCACACATATTTATGAATTATATTTAATTTTCTTTCATTTTAACAGTAACTGTTAATAAATTTAGTTTACTAACATGTAAAATTTATTATTTCAGCACATACTGTATACAATCCATTGTCATAGGTACTATTAGTGATAATATGATTATAAAATAAATATACATAACATACACGTAAATTTAATGCTTTAGAGATTTTATAATCAAGAAAGAATTTTCGAATGACGTTAATAAATTAATTTAAAGTAATTACTTTATATGGTATGGGAAAACAAGCAGATGATACAGGATCACACTTCGCCCTCGGCTATGCGTTCCACGCCTCGACGCCTGGCGTATGTCGTCTGAATATTACGATACGCCGCCGGCGTCTATTCTAAAACCATTATTTTATAATCTCGTTCAGCCTTTATTTTATGTTAAAATAAGAAAACGTTTAAACTAAACAATACATTTATAACTTGTGTCTATCTTTAAACTTTGAAATGTTACAAAACATAAAAATTGGAGCACCTCAGTTGTGTGCTTTTTTTTTGTCGTACTTGTGGTTAATGTTTGTGTAATACTAGATATTAATTAAATTTCTTATTGCAAGACTTATACTTGCTTAAACCGTCTAATGACCACGCTGTCTGGACAATCTATTTAGATTTTAAAAATTATTAAATGGATAGTAAAGGGATGACGACCGTTCTGGTGCAGTGGTGCGAGTAGTTGCCTTAATGCCGCGCACCTCGGGTCAGATATTTGTATTTGTACAAATATTTGTTTCCAATCTGGTTGTATGTCCTTGTGGGTCTCCCCACCGCACCTCGGAGAGCACGTAAAGCCGTCGATCTCGATTTTTATCATAGAAACCTGATAACGATCTTTACTCATAGTAGGGAAATTATTCGCCAACCTGCAGTGGATCAGCGTGGTGGATTAAGCTCCAACCCTTCTTCTATATGGAGGAGAGGCCTTCGCTCAGCAGTGTGTGGTTTATAGACTGATACAGTAAAGGGATAACGGGTACTATCCTATTTAATTAACCAAAAAATATATACATATATTATTTGTAATAAGAATAATTTACCTATATCAAAATGTATAAAATTAGATTAATTAAAAATGTGTTTGTGTTTGTAACATTATAATATAACGAAATGAGACGTCGTTAACTGTATAACAAGAGAAGTGTACGATGTACGTAAGAGAGCATCGTGTGAACCCGCGCGGTGGCTCGAGTGGCGGACGGGCGGCGCCGCGGTGAACCGAACCCAAACTTATTGTAATAATGTTGTTAGAACAAACACCGCCGCTCCCTCCGCAAGCCTTGTTTGAGATTACAATTACGGTTTTAGCGAACTGATTTATTAATGGACCGCCTGATCCGCCTCTGATACTTTAATGTCGATTTAATTTACATTCAACGAAAATTTGTATTTTTTTGCCTATCGGGTTTTTATTTTAAAGATGAAAAAAATTGTGGTGAATTATAAGAAGCGTATTATACCTATTCATTTAATGAAACGAATCTTAATACGTGATTATCATAAATCTAACTATTAATGATAATTTACTCCTTGAAATTCCTTCCCACTCCACTATTTTCTATACTAAATCATTTACTGTTCAAGCTGTCCGACTTTGGAACTCCCTACCCTTGTCCATTAGATGTGCTCAATACTAACAATTTTAAGAAATTTGTAAAACACAATTTCCTTCAATTTTAATCCTTTACTTCTATGTATCCACTCATACTCGTATAATTATTTCCTTTCGTCACTTTAAATAATATGATCAAATTCCTCATGTATGTTTGTCTATAATAATTTTTATGCATACATCTATCTGTATATATTATACATATACGTGTACCTATATATTTGTTAAATAATTACATTATTTTTATCTATCTGTCTATATATATTGTATATATTATAAAATAAAACTATAGGTACACCTATACCATCAGCATACCATTTCCTCTGCCCTAAGGTTGCCTGGAAGAGATCGCTCTTTAGCGATAAGGCTACATCTTGTACATATTTCCTTTTTTTTTGTATATAATGTTTTTTTTTGTATAATAAAAAGTTATTATTATTATTATTTACATTGAATTGTGATCAAGAAATTATAAATCAATATTAAGTACTAGAGTATATACATATATTATGTACGTGTTGGCTAGTTATCCTTAAATAAAGAACCGGAGGAGAGCGCGTTGGAATTACAATATTAAACATTTTATTTGTTTGAAGATCGAGCTAAAACGCTAAATTCAAACGTCTTTTTGTATGGCGTACAAATAGTACATATTCTTTGAAAATTTCAAGTGTTTACCTCGATTGGTTCCAAGGATAAAGTCACAGAATAACGGATATACAAGGAAGATTTAGTAATAGATTTCTATTAAGACCCTTTGGGTATGAAATCCTAAAATGAAATACAATTTAATTAGAGACATTTAATAATAAAGCTAAAAAGAGCTCAACGCTCTCTCTTTATAGAAAAATCACCTTCTAAGCCACGAATAAAGCCGTCACACCTGTCGTATTCCGACTCCCCATTAGCTGTGAAATGCATTAGTCAATATTAAATATGCCATCCGCGAGTATAATTCCACAAAGGGCACTTCAAATCACACCCATCTCCTTTCGGTTAACGTCAAAACATTACTCCTCTTCGCGTCCGGAGGCTGAAAAAGTAACCCCCAGTGTCTGTCACTTCGTATCAATTACCGCACGCAAACAACCGTGCCAGCGCCTCTGTACTGCCATAAAGACTTATCTGCACACAATACGCCAAACAAATCGAAATTCAGTTGTCAAAAGATGGCTTTAATAGTGCCTCAGTACTGCCGTGAATCAAAAAAGTATTTTGTCATTTCCATCCTGAAGCAAAATAAAACTTATAATCGAAGGGATAGGTACGAGCTTTGTCGAGCTACGAGTCGCTTGGCGTATCCCAGAGGGTCGTTTTACAAACATCGGGCTCCCCTAAACGTTATACTTTGAAAACAATAATTTGTATTGCGTATCGAACGCGCTTATAAATAATAAAGTGATACTTCAGCCAGAGCCGAAGCTGAGCGTAACATAATTTTTAAATTTATTGGGTACTTACTTACTTTTTAAATAAATATTATTATTACGAACACGGTACATACAGTAGATTATTATTTTTTTAAATATTGAATTATATTTTTTTTTTATAAAAATTAAGTTATTTGTTCGATAATTATTCACATACATATCGATATTGGGTTGTTTTTATGATACTGAATTTAATGGCATTTTTTAATTTAAACTTTTTTAATCACCGATTCGAATGAAGATTTTTCAAATTATTTATTTGATAATGTTATATGTATTTTACTTTCTGTACAAATAAGCAGGACCGTGACATTCAGCATAAGCTATTTTTTTGTTTCAATCAATCAAAATTGATGTCCAGCATATAACATAGGAACTGAACGTAGCACGTATTCCGAAATCAATTGTATCTAAACACATGGTCGAGGTGGAAGCGCTATATCAT
Organism: Euphydryas editha; assembly: GCA_036937285.1. Classification (NCBI taxonomy): domain Eukaryota; kingdom Metazoa; phylum Arthropoda; class Insecta; order Lepidoptera; family Nymphalidae; genus Euphydryas; species Euphydryas editha. Next base: position 7,711,685 of record JAUPFZ010000011.1, on the reverse strand, counting down.
GCTGTGTTTCGGATAGTGATAACATTTTCATTTCAATTAACAATTTAAACAGGACTATTAAGCAAACAAATGTTAGACTAGCGGAGCTATTAGTAAAAACTATATAATAGTAAGTCATGTAAGAACATGTAGCTTTTTTTATTCCGAGATTATTTTTTAAATGTCATCTTTAACAACGATATATTTTGCCTATAAGTAAGGCAAATATTTTGCGCACCTAATTTAATGAGTACCATAACACCAAATATTACCAAAAAATATATAAAATATTTTTAAAACTGGTATTTTAAAGTGGCTATAAAGGGGATAAATACATATAAAGTCTGAAGGTCCATAGATTATTTTTTTACCTATTTGGCCTCATTTTTGAGACATTTAAAGACTGTGGGCTTTGTATAAGTACCTACAAATGGAAATAGCTGAAAAACAAAGTTTAAAACAAATATTTAAGAGATGTCTTAGTATGTTGTTGTTTAAAAGTATCGTATAGTATAATGACAAATGATAATTAATGTCAGTCGTTATTACTTTAGAAATAAGCCAGTATGTTGTAGTATTTTCACCTACTTGTTTACAAACGAATTTATCAATATTCAGAGCTTTGATTGTGGTAGAACGTACGTAGATAGTTGACATGTACAGCTGGTTTGACCATCAAACTCTTTCAGAAAACCGACATATAGTATCTGCGTTTCGTACGTTGAGTGAAAGAGCCGGAAGTCAACGTCCTTTCTATTCCTATTATTAGTTTCATCCTATTCCCCTTCTTTTCTTTATGTTTTAATTTTTAAAGTATCCTTGGATGATTAGCTAATATCAACGTACGTGCTCGTTTATTGGCTATTTCCATTAAAAAAAATCTTGACTTAAGTCATAGAAAATACCTATAAATACTTAGTAGACCCATATCGTGGGGATAGTTAAAAAGTTGACTATAATACATGATTGAAAAATATGACTTTGATATCTAAAACTGGTTTGAGTCGTTAACCACATTATACTATTTCTCTATTGTACTTAATTGTCTGTTGACTTGTGACCCAACACGCTACTCTGTTGTGAACTAGCAGATTCACGTGTCCCAGAATTTCTACCGAAGTAGATTTTTTTAAGCACTAGAACTTGAAAACTAAGCGGTGCTTTTCCTGAGATCTTCCGCGATCGGTTTTTACCTCCTTGTTTTAATAATTATGACATCACAGCTCTATTGAACTTGGTAATTTAACCTTTACTATTAAAATAATCTTGTTAAGTTGATAATAACCTTCCTAAGACGTGATAAGACACGTCACTACCACAAACTATTTCCATATAAAACACATTAATCGCTGTAGACTCCAACTTTGTTTAGAATATATAAATACAGCACAGCCTACTATATTTAGGAGTATTAATTGTATATTGTATAGGGTTTTTAAGTTACAAATAGGTAAAAAATAAAGTTATGCTTTTATTTCTAGTTTAAATGTCATTCAGTTAAACTTTGACAGGTAACAATTGAAAGTTAGATACGTATCGTTTAACAATCAGGTATGAGACCAACAAGCGTAAAATGAACTGAAACAAACTCTTTGATCAGTGATGTCGGATCACTGCTCAGCTCATAAAAGCGTTATTGCTTTGAGTTGACGCGGAAGCAAAAGACAAAATGGCGCCGCTTTATTACTTAGTAACACATTGCGCGCGTATCTCTTTTATTATAGCTGGAAGATAATTCTTGCCAGAGGGAGGCTATATGCGACTAGGAAGCGACGCTGGGTCGCTTGCCACTGGGCGGAGCGACACGCCCACTTTTTCATGTTCATTGCTATCTAGGGATGTACTTTGTCATTCTGTCGTATGTATTTATTACCCTAGTATTTGTTGCATTTTATTTTTAAGTGTAATTAAATAATTTACTTTTTCATTACTCTTTCAATATGGCTTCTATATCAATAGATGATTTAATTAAATGAATATATTGTAAGATGAGTCATATCAACGGAAACCGCAGAATTAATCAGACAGTTCGAAGTAAAGATCAACAATGACTCTACACACAGAGCTTGAGGCAATGTCGGCTGAGGCCGCGGAGATTATATGTCTATTTAATTATTAATTGTGTAAAGAGTTGAAATACAATCATTGAGACTCAAACAAAGCAATGTCACCCCTCCATTGTCTTTCGTTTACACAGAGTTGTTCATCATCCCATTCAAAGAAATGAAAAAACTTCGTTGTTTCTATGTCGTTACATATTTATACTCAAGATAAAAGAGTTTTTTTTTATAAATTAAAAATTTTCTTCCAGCAATTTTTACCCAATTCAACAACATACGTCTTTATTTAAGATTTAATGCACACATACTATTACTACAATTTAAGCTTTTTTTCTTATTAGTATATATTCTGCAAATTTATGTGCCTAGGTAATTTATGTTTTACGTTGATACTTCTTATTTCAGTCATGTTGTTAATATATTTTGACTCACTCGTGTATTTAAAGCTTTTTACGAGTCAACTTTAAGGCTCGAAATTTAAAAAAGAAACTCAAACAAACATTTGTTAAATTTAAAGAACCCTTCTGAAAAAAAAAAACAGTCACCGTAACATGAAAATAAAATTCATTACACCAGTAGGTATTTAAGAATTTTTCTATCGATCTTAATCATTGAAATATAATATTGTATGTAGTTTAATAGAAAGCAGTATATGCTATTAAAATTTGACGAGACATATTTGTTCGGATTTATTGTTCTTACGAAACTAAAAATTTGAATAGTAGGTACCTAGTAAATTTACACTCTACGAACTACTCATAACACGTATATATTTAATCGTAATATAATCGGAATTACGAATCAAGGGAGAAATTTTGCCAGTGTCCTTATCAACATTCCATGGGGATATGATTTAAACCACAATTATGTGTAAAAAAAAATTAAAATTTATCGTGTTAAATATGTATTTTTGTATTCGTAATTTGAAATTTCATTTATTTTATTTTAATCTACCTACTTATTAAGCATACGAGGAGTAAAGATAAATTTTAAAAAAATCACAACAATGAAATAAACAAAGCATTCGTATGTGAGGGTAAACGCGATTTTCAGTAAGTGTTGTGATGCCAAAACAAAAGCCTTTTAATAATGCAGTTTTCAATTGCCGCTGCGCAAATAACGGGGAAACAACGCTCTACAACTGTGGAAATAAGCGTTTTTCATATATACTGTGATATAAATGTACGACTTGAAAGAAATACTATGTTTATACGTATATTATGTGTACAGCATCTTAGCTTTTAAGGGAGATAATTGGGATTGTTTTAAGCTCTAAGGCAGATTACATTTATTATTGATAATTTAACATTAACTAATAAGTTTACAGTTCGAGACCTGAGTCATACTCTAAACAACGATATAAGCTAAAACTTACATTCACTAGTATATGTCTGTGGTAATTTAATAAAGACAAAGAAAAAAGTATAGATTAGCTAGTAAAAATTCACATGAACGCGTGAGACCGCGTGTATTATCTAGTCGTCTATTCTAAAGATCTGTCTAATCTATGCCCTTAATAAATGTCTATTAAAATCTTAAAAAAAAATAATTATATGCAACTGCATTTGTAGTCTTATAAATTTAACATTTTTTTCATTTAGCATAGATTATGCTTACCTATATTTAAAATAAAACACTTTATTCGAACACGCCAATTACAGGATCAACTAATCCGATTCGAAAGAAGAAGAATTTTTTTTTGCGTTAGATAACCTATTTAACGAAGTTTAGGCTATACAACCTCACGGTACGACTCTTAGGAACAACATTAAATATAAACTGAAGTGTAATTGCGCAAATAGTTTCAGAGCACAATGAATATATATTTATAAGAGCAACGTTGTTTAATATGTCCGTTCATCTAGTCTGAGATAGGAACATATAATAGAAAACCGTTTACACCTTTTATTAGGCATATCATAACGTCTTTAAAAAAATGCATATATAAAATTACATATATTTAAATAATAAATGCACCAATACATCAACCGTATAACAAAACATGTCACGTGGACGCATTCCATTTAGTTTAGTTACTTAATTATTTAGTTTAAAATCACACAAGTTGTATTTTTATAAAAAAAAATATTAAATAATAAACGTCTAACATAAGTTTTATTTATCTATTTTTATTACGGTATTTACCCGTTTGATATATTAACATATATCTGTCGCAGTAAGATAGATATAGCCGTAATATAGTTATATCCCTAGGGATATAATTATGTACCGTAACATAGTTATACGAAAGCGATTCATTACTATCTCACTAGGAATATAGTTATAAAACGTCCAAGTTTAGTGATATAATTATATTACTAGATTAAGTTTAGTGAAATAGCTATCAGAGTGTGCGGCGCTGGCGGAGCTACACAAAGTTAGCACCCCATGGAAGGATTTTTGAAATCAAAATGACTTTAATCGATAGGTCTACGTTAGGTCTGTATAGGTCCACCAAAATTTTTCTTAGGTCGCCTATTTTTTTTAATAAATATTTTTAATAAATAGGTCTATTTTTTCAACAAAAAAAAAAAAAAAAACCTAACAACCTAAAAAAAAGACCTAATAACCTATTATTGATAGGTTGTTAGGTCTTTTTTTTTTTGTTGAAAAAATAGACCTATTTATTAAAAATATTTATTAAAAAAAATAGGCGACCTAAGAAAAATTTTGGTGGACCTATACAGACCTAACGTAGACCTATCGATTAAAGTCATTTTGATTTCAAAAATCCTTCCATGGGGTGCTAACTTTGTGTAGCTCCGCCAGCGCCGCACACTCTGATAGCTATTTCACTAAACTTAATCTAGTAATATAATTATATCACTAAACTTGGACGTTTTATAACTATATTCCTAGTGAGATAGTAATGAATCGCTTTCGTATAACTATGTTACGGTACATAATTATATCCCTAGGGATATAACTATATTACGGCTATATCTATCTTACTGCGACATATCCATCTAATCAAGTTTTATATAATATATCGAGCCACTGAATGTATCATTATTGTTTCATTTTTTACATATTTAATTTTAATGCTTTTATTCTATAATAGGTACAAAGTAAAACGTTTATCGGAAACGATATTTTCCTTAAATAACTCAAGTCACGAGTTCCTTAAATCGAAAAAACACTGTTATACTGTGAAAAGCCTTATAAGTGACCCTCATTAGCCTCATTGTTGTACTTTTATCGTTCCCGGCGCCCTCGGCTCGGGCTAGCATAAATAAATCAAATTTAATTAACTCAGATTAATTTTCGCGGCGCCGTCTCACCCGCAGATGAACGTCCCTTTTTATTCGCCCCGAGGTTAAATTTTTGGCTCTCTATTCAAGTTTATACGGATTCCTTAATAAAAAGTTTACATTTAACAAATTATACTTGTCGTCCAATACTTTCTAGCGGAGAAGCCGCACAAAATAAATAAGATTGAAATCACATTGATGTTTAACGTAATATCACCATTTCACTCAAAAGTAACTCAGTTTACTTACTCACTTGTTATTAATTTGTTTCTTTATTATTCGCCAAATTAAAGTACTACATTGTTATAAAATATGAAACATTAAAAGATTAATAAGCCAAATTTTGATAAAAACAATACAATAGCTCAATATTAATTCTTTACTATTTCTTAACACAATCATAGTATATTGAAATTATTATTTGTAGCTAAAATGATAATATAGTGTATAACAACTTTATGGCTTAACTTTATAATAATGTTATAGAATTATAATCTATACTAATATTATAAAGCTGAAGAGTTTGTTTGTTTGAAAACGCTAATCCCAGGAACTACTGGTTCGAATTGAAAAATTCTTTTTGTGTTGGATAGTCAATTTACCGAGGAAGGCTATAGGCTATATAACATCACGCTACGACCAATAAGAGCTGAGCAATAATAAGAAATGTTACAAGTAAGTAAATTATTAAAGTAAGTTTTCAAATTAACCCTCAAATTAACGCGGGTGAAACCACGGGGCACAGCACGAGTTTGTTTATTTGAAAGTCTATTTGTTGAGCAACATTAAAGGCAAATGTAACAACATCATGCAATTTGCCATCAGAAGAAGATTGATATTTCCTACAAATCATTTCAAGTTTATTGAAGATAGATGAAATATATCAATAAATAACCTGTAAACAAACCTATTTATTGTAAACAAATCTACATACCTGGCATTTGTTGCAGTAAAATAAAAAATGTTTATATAGCGAAGACACATAACATTAATTTTAGAAAGAAGAATCTAAATTGTTGTACATTACTAGGTACTTTAGGTATTTATAAAAATTAAAAAAATATATATACTCAATTTTTCTTTAATCAGCTGAAGGGACCGTTCAGATATTAAAATTAGCTTAAAATAATTGACAAAAGTATTTCGGAATCTCTTCGTATTGTCAATGTGACTATTGTCTTGAATCCATTCAGATAGAGACCGTTCAGCATTAGAATACGACTTAGCAAATGAATTATATGAAAGCCTGAATGTCAAACGAAAAATTATATCTTCATTCAACATTAAATGTTTTCGCTATACCGACTCTACTCTAATATTTGCCTCTTAAAATATACTTACATATATACATTACATGTATATCTATATTATATATATACCCTTTTTTTTTTTTTTTTTTTTGGCGCTGGGAAATACGTTTACGTATCCCGTCACCCGAAGGTGGCGGGTATGTGGGACTCGCTGACTGCGAAGTCAGAATACCCACTAAAACCCAGCGGTGCCCTCTTCGTCGTACAAGGACGCCACGGGATCACGGTTGCATGCCACCGTGACGCCCCGACGGTTGGCTCGCCTACGCGGGCTGCCCTCGGTCATAGAGCGCTCGCGGGCACCGTGAGCGCTCTATCTCCGCTGCACCAGAGACCGGCGAACGGGGAAAACTGCGGCAGGTCATGATGACATGGCCGCAGTCTCCTCCGTTGACTGATGCGAACTTTGGGGAGCGGTCGGAGCCTTAGCGACCGCTCTAACCCTCGATTTTGGGGGGCGGCATTCCCGTCCTCCCATAATGTGCGACGCCGGTTTGCCGGCATCAGCGCAAACGGCGCAGCGCAGTGCCCCGGTGCAGTTACGGGCAATGTGGCCCTCCACGCCGCACCGGAAACACGCGCCTCTGCGGTCGACCGCAGCCGGACAAGTCGGGCGAGTGTGCCCGATACCCATGCACTTATAGCAGCGCATGGGGCGCTGCTCCAAAACCTGGACCCTGGCCGAACTCCAGCCGACCAAGAGTCGCCCTGCCTCGGCCAGGGCCTTTGCGACTGGGATCGGGCATCGCACCACAGTGCAGCCCAACCCACCCGGTCCGACCGCGATTGCGCCGACTTTAACAGAGCCGACGTCGCACTTGCCAGCCTGCGCTGCCGCAGCGGCCACCATCTCGCAGCTGACTGAGTCGTCCAGCCCAGAAACTCGCAGACTCGCGAGCTTCATGGGTTGGACCACCCTCGCCATTTCGCCCAATGCAGTCTGCATCGCCTCCGCCAGGCGTCCCGCCGCTTCCGGGGTCTGCCCCTTCGGCAGCTCCAACAATCTGGCCCCAGTCGCGGCGCGCCGCAGCTTGAGCCCACCGACGATGCCGAGTTCGGCCAGATCTATCGTATCTGCCGCCTGCTTGAGCAGGTGGCAGTACGTGACGCCCTTGCTCTCGGCGTACTCGTCAAGCGTGACGAGCACTGCCGGAGAGCGGGGGGCAGCCAGCTTAATTATATATATACCCTGAAGCCTGTCAATATAAAAACTATAAGCTTTTATAATTAAAAAAAATAATAATTATACCTAATATGGAATTTAAAAAATCTTATTAATACAATTATTATTTATACATAAAATTAGAACAAAAGATCCGTGACAACTTTTAATATAAATAATATTAATAAAAAATTAAAATTTAATAAATTTAATAAAAAATTAGTTCTCACAACGTCAAGTTTGCTGTCTTTACATCATCAGCGATTTAATTTTAAGGATCTTATGCAACATATACTGTCTGCGTACTACCTGTAGGTACTTTCTACTATACTATATTCTATAATATGATAAACCGACATCCATAGACACCCGCCAAATCAGATAGCAGGTGCGTTGCCGACCTTTTAAATGGGTTCATGCTCTTTTCTTGAAGGGAAAAGACTGTAAAATATCACCCTTTCGACTCATGAGATCAGAACAATAAGAATAAACGTCAACGCAGAAGACACCGTGCGGAACGCCTAGTGATATAATATAATTATCTTCGCTGACCCGTAATGATTAATGACTAGGCTCCGAGCCTTAGGAGAGTCTTTGGCCACCAGTCGGACGTATTCTTAGGTTAATGCAGTTACATACATTAAATTTGTATTTATTTTATTTTTTATTTATCCTTTATTGCACACCACAAATAAATAGACAGCATAGTTCCAAATTTGTTGAGTCAAGATTGTGTAGTACAACAGGCGGTCTTATGGCTAATTAGCCATTTCTTCCAGACAACCCAAACGAAAAAGGAGAGTTCAACAAAGAAAGAAACGGGTAGTTTGTGCAGTTATATAATAAACTTACATACTAATGTCTACATACTAATACTTATACAAGATACATATGTAGATGAAAATATAACCAATATCTCTATTATAAACTAATAAATATTAAATATAAATTAAATTAAATAAATAAAAATATAAAAGCATCTAAAAGAATTTAATTTTTTTTTTTAAATGAATTGCATTAGATATTAAAGTTATCACAGATTTAATGATGAAAAAGTAAGAAATTATAGATTCTACCGGCTGACACGACATAACACACAATTTGACAATATAATCAAGCAATTTTAATGGTTTTAGATAATATGAAAAATTACTGTTTTATTATTAAATACACAGTTAAAGCTGATTAGGTAGGCTAAAATATAAGAGGTCGTAAAAAATAAACTACCGTAAAGAGAGCTACTATGAAAATCAAATTTAATATTATTTTAACTCCTTTGAACTTAAATGTTGACAAAAAATTTTTGTTAAACTTTTTTGTAATGCAAATAAAACAAATTAAACGGTATAAGCTTGTGAATAGGTTGTTACTTAGGTATATTGTAATTCGTTTTGTCCAATAAAAGAGTAATAATTTGCGCAACGGTACAGAAAAAAAAGCGGGCATGTAAACAAGCGATGAGCTGTCTGGGTGGTAGTTAGGCGGTGGAGTGGACGGCACACACTCAAGCAACACCGGTAGCCCGCAAACATCTCGCTAACAACCGTTGGCCCAAATATTGTTCGGTCAGTTAAACTAGATAAATACATTGTGTAACAGTTTGTTTAACTCGTTGGATACCAACTATTGGTAGCAATGGGTTTATAATATTTCGTGTATGATATTAGCATTTTCTTCGTCAATCGTACCGATATTTCAAAATGCCTGCAGATATTTAACACTATTACATATTATACTATGGTCATAACACTAGACGCTGTACCTAAAACTATTTGTATATGTAATATTTTTATTATTTATAATGTAAGCTAGTTATGCGGTGATCGGCAGAGAAGAGTAGACCCGACCTATTACTTGTCGAGGTGTCGTAAAAGGCGTCTTAGGCTATAGTGGTGCGAACAACTGTACACCGATCAGGATGTTGATGGGCAGCAGCGTCACCATTTGGCAGGACCAAAACATACTACGCTCGCCAATCCGCCTGCGTGACGAGTATTGGCGAACCCCCCCCCAATAATGGAGGACAACTACGTTCAGCTGTAGACCTCCAGCGGCTGTTGGATTTTTCGATTCTACCTTGAAAGATTTAAATACATTTACATCAGCAGGCTGAATAAATGAAACAATCAATAAAATAATGTACGCAATTTTCGTTTATGACGATTCCATTAATTAAAGATTAAAAAAGTACAGAATGCAATGAACCTCTTTGTTTTATTTTTTTTATTTAATTAATGTTAGCCGACCTATGAATGTTAAACCAATTTAACACTAAAATCCAAGGATAAATAAAATATATTCTACATGTATTAACAAATATCTAGTTATAGACGAACTCTTAATTTTGACTCTACAAAGTATGTAAAACTTTTGTATCGTTAAAACAATTATCTAAATGAGAACCTGAATAATTTCATCTACTATAAAAAGTAGCCTTTTACATTCTAAAGTGAAATACTACACCAATTCTTTTAAACAAATTAGAGATTACAACTAACTAGGGTACTTTAAGCTGGATTTATTTTTTTGGTGCGGGCCACCCACACAATGTTGTCACACAAAATGTCGCGTCAGCTCTGTTGACACTTAGACCCCTTTGCTTCTTCTAAACTTTCCGCCTTGCTAACGTAATCTTATAGATGCATTATTAACATTTGAATGATTAAGAAAAGGTATTCAGTTATCAATATACATAAAATACAAAACTATCTGATCCGTGTCTACGTTTAGATTTACCGTGGGAGATAGTATTAAGGATGGACAACAATATAACTCTGAAAAATATTATTTCGATAAAATCTTTATGTGAATCGTACTCACGTTTAGGAGGAAATCGGTTTGATACGTTGTCTACAATTTTTTTGTCCACATTTCAGTTACAAAAACATGTTCTCCTACACTGGCCAACAACAAACGTAAATATATATGCACAATATTAAGAGTAGTGGGTACTGTAATTACTGTTAGTAATATGTAAATTAAAAAAAAAACTTTTAATAATTATTTAATAATTTTAGATTTTTTTATAATAAATATGTATTAGAGACTCTCACAAAAACTTTCTTATTGGATATGTCACACGATAAAAGTTTACAAGACAATTTTTTTTCTATTTCTACTCCAAAGGTGATGTTAAGAAAATTAATTTACTTATGTTTTTAAGTCAAAGAATTAGGTTGTCAGAGTCAAAAATACGTCCATAGCGTAAGAATCTAGAAAGTCGAGATTTGCATCTAACCCATGATTTACTTTTATGATATACTGAGATTTTTTTTTCTACGAGTAATTTATGTTTAAATTATTGAACGCAAAGTTTCTAATGTGTCAATAACTTTACGACTCTTTATGGTAATTTGAAGCTATCAACACTTATATCCGCTATCGAAAATCACTAAATATTATAAAATAAACTCCTTGGCCGCGTCTGTCTGTCTGTTCACGATGAACTCAAAAACTACTGTACGGATTTTCATGCGGTTTTCACCAATCGATAGATTCATGAGGAAGGTTTAGCTACATATATATATATCACGGGCGCAGTTTGGGCGAACTGCTAGTATTATATAGGTATATTAATTACAAAAAATCATATAGACTAAAAATTAAACCGAAAATAAAACTTTTAGAAGTTTCAAAACCCTTTATTAGAAAATACCAGTCTGTGTTATGATGTCACGCGTCGTGAGACGTCTACGGTCACGTGATCATTTTGATATCTTAGATACCTATTTTAAAAATGAAAAATAAAGTGAAAAAAAAACATTCATTAAAGTATCTACTTCGACTTCGTTACTCTTTTCTTTTTTTATGTTTTCAGGCTTTTATTTTATTTAAATGTATCATTTCATTTAGGTATATGTGTTTGAAAAAAAAATATATTAAAATATTACCGAAGTAATATTTACTTTACTATCTTTATTCTTTATCTTATTTATTACTATCTTTAATTCTGTCGCTGGGTATTTACATAACTCAGCTAGCGATATCGTTATAATAAAAAATTATCTAACATTTTTTATATCACCACACACAATCATTCTAAATTCTCAATTATATATAAAGTTTAACTTCATAATAGAACTTAATTGCTAATGGAGGCAACAGCATAACTTATCAAGCTGTACGAATATGATAAAAGTAAAGAGATTGTTTATATATATATAATAATTATTGTTACGATTTTTTCCGTTCAAACAAAATAAATTTTCTCAATTTCTTTTTTTTTTTTTGCACACCTACAAACTCTCCTACAAACTCTTCACTCTTGTACGTCCTAAGGTTAGCTGGTAGAGAATGCTTTTAGCATCAAGCCCGCCTTTTGTATAATTCAATTTTGTATTTTGCTTTATGTATTAAGAAATAAATAAATAAAATTAGTTTATTTCATATAGCCTGATGAGGAAGCTTATAGATTATAAATCATCACGTAGCAACTAATAGAAGAGAAAGAGTGATCAAAAACGTCAACAAAGTGACAAGTACCAAAAAGAAATGGTGGCAAACACCGGTGCTAAATCAGATCTGAATTTGTTCGGTAATGTCAAAACTGAAAAAAATTAGATATTTTTATTGGAAGAAGAAATTAGATATTTTTATTGGAAGGCGCCTTTTTTCAAACTTAATGATTTATTATTATTATATTTATTAAACTTAATTATTGATATTATGTAAAGAATTACAATAACGTTATAAAAAAATATGAAGTTATACGTATATTTTAGTTGCTAGGAAGATAGACTAAAAGTATTTTTATACAATAATTTTTTTAAAACGTTAAACGTAAAAGTTTTCTTCTAGTCTCTAGTCTTCATTGGTAGGTACATATTAACTGCAAAGGTTTCATCATCATCATCATATCTCTAAAAGTTTATTGTAAGAAAATGGAATTTAAGGTTGGTTTTTAAAGCAATACATTATAAATGAACAGTTGACGCAATGGTCACTACATCTATTTGCTGCTCTATTTGTCGTGGGTACGTTCCCCACTCATAACAAATATTTTATTGGGTGTTAAGTGTGAAATGTTTGTGAGAAATGTTTTTATTTTGTCTCTACATACCTCAACCCGCTCTTCTTTCAAGTCGACCCTTAACGCGAGTTGTTCTCTGAGAACAACGTCTGGGTAATGCGTTTTGTCGAAGGTGCTCTCCAACTGTTCCAGTTGTTCTTCTGTGAAGATAGTTCGGTGCCGGCGCTTGCGTTTGGGCGGAGGGCCGGACAGGCCAGCTAGTGCGGCCGCAGCGTAGCCCCCGTACAAACCCGCATAACTCCCGGCTGACGTCACCACGTTTCCTACACCTGTTTAATTTAAAGTTATTTAAAATAAAATGTCCCAAAAATACATAAAAGAAAACTATTATCGACGATCCCGTTGGTGTAATGGTCACCATGCCGGACTGCCAACCAGAGGGTCCCGGGTTCGATTCCCGGCACGGCCAACACCTTTGTGATGAGCAAATTTGTTGGCTGTCGGTCTGAGTGTTCAATATGTATCGATATAAAGTATTTATGTATGTATATGTAGTATATCAGTTGTGTTAGCACCCATAACACAAACTATATATAGTTTACCATGGAGCTAACCAGCCGTGTGTGAAATGTGTCCTAATATTTAATATTTATTATTTATCTTCCTATCTGTTATATACCAATGTCTAATATTCTATACCACAAAATTTTTAACCTACATTACTTAATCAGAGATCATATTCTTTATTTATTTATTTATATGTATATACTTTATTGTATACCACTTTACACACACATAACTTAAATATACACAGTATTTAAACATGTAAAAAGTCGGTCTTATCGCTAGGTAGCGATTTATCTTTTTTATATAATATAATTCTTCTGTGCGTGTGTATGTGACAGAACTCTTCCTAAACGGTTGGACCGATTTTGATTTAAAAAAAAATTGTGTGTTCAAGTCGATTCGAGAATGGTTTAGATTCACAATTTAATATTTCTATCTACCCGGGCTTTTCCTCACCGGTAGCATTTTTAAGTTGTTGGTGATTTTGGAATGTTTTACTTTGGATCCGTCACAGTGCTGCGATCGCGGTGTCTAATATTCCAAAATATTTTATTTTACTTCCAGTTTGTCCCGATAGTTGGGGTTGCGATCGGATTGAGGAGAATTTCGTAACTTTGTTTTATTATTTTGTTAAAATAAATCGCGAGCTAATTGAAATATTACATTTAGATGCAATTATTGTGTAAAGGTTTTGAAGTGTAGATAAAAAACTATATAGGTATTGTGAAAATTCGGTGCGGTATTGAAGTGAGTACATAATTATTTTATATGATTTCCTATCAAATTTACACATGTATTGATTAACAATCATCCTAACCTATAAATGTATTTGTGTAGTTAATTGATTTCATAGCAAATATTTAAAATTGTTTTTATTTTAAATTGTTACTTATCGGAAATATTAAATTCAAAAAATGATACTTTATTTATCTAAAATTTGGTGAAATAAATCCTTTCAATCTTGTTACTTAATTAAAATTTTACACAACAACTCATATTAGTTGTAATAATGTAATTTTTTACAGTATTTTATTTTTTACAAAAAAATGCCACTTCTTCTTCTTATTCTTCACAAAAGAGCAAAAATGCTCTAGATTATTAAAACTTATTCAAAAAAAAAAAAAATTTTTCGGATTTGTCTTTAAATCATACGCCTGAAGAATCTCGAAAAAAAGCTGCTAAAAGTAGTAGAAATATGTTACAGTTGCTAATATAAGGTTCTATAAGGTATCTACATATCTTTTAACACCTCTTATTTGTAAAATTCTTTGTTATAAAAAGAGAATAATGGTCATTATACGTCCAAGTATATGATTTAATTATCTATTTAATGGATATGCCATCGACGAGAATCATGACGAGAAATATATTTATTTTATAGACGTATATTAAATAAATTATTAATAAATAACGAGAAAAATAATCGTTATAACAAATCTAGAATAATACTAAGAATATAATTTTATAATAATTCTCGACGGGCTACTCTCCCTTCTATATCGAAATAATAATATAATTAATATGTAGTTAATTAAAAAAATACGGTATAGTTGATAAATTTTTACATTAAATCTGTAAAAAATCGTTAAAAATATTTGAAGTTAAGTTTCATCATCTTTCATTTGAAATGTGGCAGTAACATATTTAATTTTTTTGCTAATATTTAATTATTTTTTGGCTACAATTGTTTACAATTATTGATTAAATAGTACCTAATTTGAAATAGCGATTTATTTACCAAATTTTTTCCTTTACCTATAAAATATAAAATATTGTATAAATCTAAATATTTTATTCTGTTGTTTTAATAAAAAAATACGTTCTAACAAGAAATTGATTGATAATGTTATAGTCGATAAGTTACCGAGGTACATTATCAGTAAATGGTAAATGGGCGATGTTCACATTGATTAAGATAAAAAATTTCAAAAAAAAAAAACGGTACCTAATAATATGATTTTATTTTAAACAAGTTTTTACCCGCGCTTTAGTACGCATGAAAATTACTTGCATCTAGTTTAGTGTAGTAGATTTTGCGTGATTACAGTACAAACATACGACGACGTACGACATACAGACGAAAACTCTAAATTTAAATAAAAAAAAATAACTGTTTTCACTTCTATATAGATCTCATAAAGACCCCTATAAAGACATCGGCAGGTTGAACTGAACTGAACTAGGTATATCTGTCGGTATACGTCCCACTGCTTGGCAAAGGCCTCTTCTCCATATAGAAGAAGGGTTGGAGAGCTTAAGCCACCATGCTGCTCCACTGCGAGATTCGCGACAATATTCTCCAAGGATAATTAAACTACCATGAGTAACGATTATCATCAGGTGTCTGTGATAACCGGGAGCTTTACGTGCTCTCCGAAGCACCCTGGGAAGACCTATAAGGACACACACCCAGACCAGAAACAAATATTTGTACAAATACAAATATCTGCCATGAATGGGAATCGATTACGCAACCGCCGGCGTTGAGACGACCACTCGTACCACCACACCAGAACGGTCGTAATCGGCAGGTTACAATTTTATTATATGTAGGTATAAGTATTAGAATAATAAATTGATTAATTTGTCAAAAACATTAACAAACATTAAAACTAGAAGAAAAAAATAAAATTATAACGCAAAGTTTTTGATTTCCCATATTATTATTACTTTTTTTTTCTTATTACTGGTACAATTATTCGTTAATCGAATATTATTGCAGAAATTTTTATACTCGATAATTTTAAACTTTATATTTAAGTTAGAAAAATGTTAGTATCTAAAAGCTACTTAACTATTAAACTACTTTAAGTATTATTTAATTAATGGTAATAGTTTTAAGATCTCTATTAAGTTATATATTATAAAATATGTCAAATGGTTTTAATTGGCTTTCTTGCAGGACATAAATAAAACTACTAACATTTACGTTATTACGATATCGTGACTATTTTGTAATGAGTTAATAAGCAACTGCTGAGTTGAATGTTGTTTTTTCAAAATCAGAAATTAAATTTCGATGCGGCGTTACCCTCTCATAAACTATTGTATAATATTATAAAATAAACATTAAAAAGTGCTTTAAAGGACTCATGGACGTAGCGAGGTACAGGCAGGGGTGGGGCAGCTGCCTAGAAGAGCGGTTGGTCACTGATAAAAATGTTTTTCCATCTTTTCTTACTTTAAGCAATGTCATTAATAACGATAAGTGAAACGAATAAAAGAACACCTCAACTACTAATGTGAGATACACATATAATATGTTAAAACCACGATTAAAACAATACAGTCTATGAGTTTCTTTATGTGCCCCAATATAGAATCCTGGCTTAATAAAATACATCTTGATTTTTATTTTAATAAAAGAGAAGAATAATTTAAAAAACTGCAACTAGAGTCGTCTCGTCGTCGTGTACTAAGAATTGTATACAACCGCATGTTGGATATGAAAACAATTTATAAATAGACAGATTTGAGCTTTTATGATGAATAAAAAAGATTATGCCTGTTAAGTTAAGCTAGAAATAATTCTTATTATGAAAATGGTAGGTGGAACAAGAAAAATAATGTTTATAATGCGAGGATCTTCAACAACGTAAATGTTGTATATAGCCTTTGTGTGTGTTTTGTTATGTTTATTATATAACTACCTCAAAGTTTTATTATTAAATATTATGTTACAATGGATTTTTGTATACGCCTAGATTAACTGTACTCTGTATCTGGTTGCTAGTTTGTAATGTTTAAAGACATAATAATTTCTATTTAGTTTAATTTTTTTTAATTTTTATGTATCCATTCTATTAATTTCCGCTTTTTTTTTTGTTATCAAGATCAAACTTTGGCTTTCTATTGTCCTAATGTAACAGTACTAAGATGTATATAAAAATAGGAAAACCTATTATTGGCCTTACTGTTAATATTACTCAAAAATTTTTATATATATGTACGATTTGTTACGCTGTTGGTTTTCAAATAAATAAATAAATAAATAAATAAATAAATAAACGTTAACCTGATTATACGAGTAGGTACGTACGGTAGGTATAAAATAGGTACATACCAACTATGTCAGTCGATGCTTTCTTTAAAAGTTTCATTTTTATATCAAGAATATCCAAACATTTTTCATTTTAGAACATTAGCTGTTGTAGTAATAAAGATTTTTTTTAATAACAAAATATAGATTTAAATTCAAAATAAAAATATTTTAAACACGTCGCGGTCGATTAGAATTAGCAAACAGTGAAGCAGTCGACCCACGAATATCCGGGCTTAAGGCCCTATAAGCGCTCCCTAGACGTGGTTAAAACTG
This sequence comes from Euphydryas editha, assembly GCA_036937285.1. Classification (NCBI taxonomy): domain Eukaryota; kingdom Metazoa; phylum Arthropoda; class Insecta; order Lepidoptera; family Nymphalidae; genus Euphydryas; species Euphydryas editha. The sequence goes on along the minus strand of JAUPFZ010000011.1, from coordinate 7,694,072 downwards.
CCTGAACGATTCCAAATATAACGCTACGAAGAAAAATTCAATATTTTTGCATGCTTCCGGCGTCGGTGGGGTATTACATTGTATTACTTGTGGTAGAATTGTAAAAGCTTTTAAGGCCGCCAGCGTATTTTTAAGGTGCTATCGATGGTTTTCGGCTTGCCGTCTCACATTTTTACGAGTGCGCGCCCGCCTAAGCCATATTGATTTGAAAAATACTATCCTACTTGTAACATGACGCGAGCTGACGCATAGAATAAAAGACTTAAATTATTTTCGTAGCCTTTATCGCCATTGTATATCTTCTCTTATATATATAGGAGACTTTCTATAGATATAGTCACTCATCACGATATCTCTGGAATTATGAGACCTAAAAACTTGAAATTTGGTAGGAACATTCCTTTTGCCGAGTAGAGGTCAGCTAAGAACGGATTTTAAGAAATTCTACCTCTAAGGGGATGAAACAGGGAGGCAAACTTTGTATGGGACAACGTGATTCCTTGGTCCAATCTAATTCAAATTTTGCATAAATATTATTTAACAGAATTGATTGAAGACGTGTTTCGTATTTTATCGAAATTCATCCCCTAACCGGGTTAAAAGGAGGTAGAAAGTTATTTTGATATCAATACTCCTTAGTGCTTTTTTATTAAATTACATTTTATTTTGACACACTCAATCCGTCTATTATATAATATTTTCCAGTATTGACGCAGGCGTAGGTGATATCTCTTTATGGGTGCTCCTGGTGGAACAGGCAAGACTTTATAATATACGTAACAAAATTGAGTTATAAATTTACCGTGTGATCGCTTTATTATAAAATAGTGTTTTATATAATATTATTTACTTCAATGTTGGTGTTGTTTTAAGTCAAGGGTTTTAAACTAAATGACTCATCAGCAAGGCATCTGTAGTTCACAATAATATAGATATAGAAGACACCGAAGTGAACTTGGAAACATTTTTGAATTATACGGCATTAACACCCCAATTAGTACAGATTGGCACCACGGACTAATGTTGGAACAAGATCAGAATACATTATAAATCATGTACCCATTTAACTTTATCTTACACTAAAATTAAGAAGGAGGAGATAAAAGCTGTCTTGGACTATTATTGAATATAAATATATGTTTGACATACACAAACGATCGTCTGTTCCTAAGGTAGGCAACTTAATGCCTGTGTTTTAGGTAACAGCCGATTGATATATTTTTTTTTTTATAAATATACATATAAATAATACATATAGAAATAAATACATATTACACCCGGACTCGAGGCGGGAATCGAACCCACGATCCTGGAGCAGAAAGCAGGATCACTACCAACTGTACCGAGTCAATCAAAATTTAAAAAATAATTACTTGCGGGTTTATTCAAATTTAAGAGCCAAAATCGTATTGACTTGTGGTGTAATTATACCAACGATACAACGAACGAAGCATTGAAGACCGTTCTGGTATAGTGGTGCGAGTAGTCGCCTTAACGCCTCGCCTCAATACCGGTGGTCACGGGTTCGATTCCCGCTCGCGGCAGATATTTGTATTTGTGCCAATATTTGTTTCAGGTCTGGGTGTATGTCCTTATGGGTTTCCCCACCGTGCCCCGGAGAGCGGCTGAAGGCGCAAAGCCGTCGGTTCCTTTTGTTATCAGGGATACCTTATAATAATCGTTACTTATGGTAGTAATATTATCCGCCAACCCGCAGTGTAGCAGTGTGGTGGATTAAACTCAAACCCTTCTTCTATGTGGAAAAAAAGCCTTCGCTCAGCAATGGGTTGTTTACATGCTGATAGAATATAGTACAGTACAGTACAGAAGCATTTGTGGCCTGCAGTAACCTTACAGTAGCCTTACAATAAATATTAGAGTCCATCTAAGGGGAGATCTTACTGCCGGACAGTTCTTAGACCTGTTGCTTAAAATAGGAAATGGTGATTTCCGGGTATGTGTATATGAATATGTATTTACCATAAACAAAGCTTAAGGTCAAACTCTTTAATGTAGCGGGAGTACACTTGAGGGCAAGCTGCTTCTCCCACAGCCAGTTGTTAAATTATTAAAAAATTGTTTATCCTTACTAATATTATAAATGGGAAAGTGAGTTTGTATGTTTGTTCCGCTTTCACGCCGTAACTACTGAACCGATTGCTTTGAAATTTTGCAGACGTAAAGTTAGAAGTCCGGATTAAATAATAGGGTACTTCTTATCCCGAAAAAGTTTGATTTTCCCGAGGGAAAACAAAAATATTGTTAGTTCGGAGATAGATGGCGCTGTGTGTAGTTTAAAACAAAGTTATGTTTTGCATACGAATATACACAATGTAAACTTAGAAGGTAAATGATATGATAATTAATCCCCGAAAATGAGGAATTTAGTTTATCTTCTAAACTGGTTTTTTACATCTACTAATCATGTGTACTTAGTAATTTTCTTTGCAAAAACTTCTGTTATTATTTACCTACCCTTTATCCTGGTATAATACTGTTCCAGAGGGTTTACAAAAGTGAAGAAATTTCAAAAAAGTAGATTATTACGTGCAAATATGACAAATATACTGAAATAAGTATAAAGTATTAGCAGTTACGCTATTTAGTTCTTAAGATATGCGATAGATGGCGCTTGGTGGTTTTTAAAACGTGGTATCGTTGTGTTTTCTAAGATGCGTAAGTAGTGGAATGACATCTCGCGCTTTAACCAATAGCTCATACGCTACCTATACTTATTCGGTGCACTTTTCGACTCATTTATTTGCTGTTTAACCTAATTTCACTTTAGTTTTTTTCTTTTCTTTGGAATTATCTGGGGTGCCATCACATAAATTAAAATTAAAAGTAGGGGTTCCGGTGATGCTCATGCGTAATCTCGATGCCCCTAGACTGTGCAATGGTACCAGGCTGCGTGTCACTCACCTTGGGCGGAATATTATTACCGCCACTATTTTAACTGGCGCTGCAAAGGGTGAAAGTGTACTCATTCCTCGGATTCCGATTATTCCAACAGACCTCCCATTTCAGTTTAAAAGACTTCAATTTCCTATAAGGGTTTCATTTGCTATGACCATTAATAAAGCACAAGGTCAAACTCTAAGGGTTGCTGGAGTACACTTAGAAAAGCATAGTTTTTCGCATGGCCAGCTCTATGTAGCGTGTTCCCGGGTATCCAGTGCCCAAAATTTGCATGTTTTTGCTCCCCAACGTAAAACATATAATATAGTTTACCACGCAGTTTTGGTTTAAAAACTCTAAACTCTATATATACGGGAAGAAGCGCGATATAACCGAATTCATAACCGAATTCCACGCGGGCGAAGCCGCGGGTAAAAGCTAGTGATTTATAAAATGAATATTACTAGTAAGGAAAGATTTTGAAAATAGATTTTAATATATTTAGAGGAAAAATAAAGTAAGATGCACAAAGAGACTTGGATGTAAATATAGGCTCTAATTTCAAGCTCAGGAAGGTTAAATCGCTAAAATTAAATGTTCATTAATCATTATTGATGATGATATTAAAAAATTAGGGAAGGTTTTTTTTTTGTGGAAATCTTCTAGTAAATTACCCACTGATAATAACTTATTACATACTATAACATTTGTGAGATTTCTATCCATCACTAATAGTTTTGTTCGGTTTTGTAAAAAGCTATGGTGCAGTAGAGGTTAGAAATATTATTATCAATTGGAATTAATTGCTTTCACTAGTACCAAGATAGCAAAGATGATTTCGCCAATGTCACTTAGAATAAGGTTACACATAAGTAAAATACAGTTATAGCAGCCAATAATCAAAATTTTCAGGTTTTTGATATAATGACATTGAAATGAAGCTTAATTTTAAATATGATTAATATGCAACAAACCCCACAACATGGAATAAATGAGAGTAAAGTCATCTCCACTTATATATACCACGTATTTTAACGTGGTATATAATAATGCAAGTATCTCTAAAAAAATATTTTTTTTTGAAAATTTATTTAATATTTTGTATCTATGTACAAAACTATTTGTGATTATAAATATAGAACTCAAAGATTACCTTTTACTCTAAATTTATAACGACTAAAATATTAAAAAACTAAATTCAAAAGCACTCATTAATTTATAAGGGACTAGATTAACTTAATAACACGAAACCTTATTTAAGGAAAATAAAAATCAAATCCAGTTTATAAATTCATATAGAAGAATTATATAATCAATATCAAATGCCCTGCCCTTTTCAATAAATCAAAAAATTAGATTTGATGTTTGGTTAACTTGGATTACTACAGTTAATGTAAGTTATAGCAGTTGTTTGTTAGTATCATAGTATTAAAACACAAAAGTATTTGGTGATATTTTTAGCCATATTATATGTAAGTTTAGCTAACAAAAACTTCATCATAAATCTAACTAGATTTTCCTAAACTCTATAGCGTAGCAACATTGAGGTGAATGTAAATTATAGGTTTCTTATTCTTAATGCAATAATAGAGTCCGTACAATAATGGTGAAGAGAAAGTTGGAAGATCTCTCCTCAAGTTCAGGAAACTAATGATTGTTGGAATGTCGAAATCACTAGGATTTTTTGTTTACAGTGAACATATCCGATACAAACTGATTGTACTGGAATAAGTTATATCCGACGATACTTACTGATCAACAATATTTGTCACTCTCTACTAAATGACTTTTATCAGTAATATTAAACATCCACTCGGCGTCAAAAAAATCGCACCTTTCAAAAATCTGCTTCAAACAACTTTAAACCTTATGTAGCATGAATAATGATGGTAATATTGGATAACATTTGAAATGCAATGAAATGGAGAGCACAAAAACAATTGAATTAATTATTTTTCTTTTATTGGAAGTGTACAAAAAAGAATTACACAAAACAATAAAAATCCTGAACTAAGCATTTATTTAAAACAGATTAATTACGAGTACATACAGAAATGACCTTAAAACTCATCTAAAATCTAGTGATAACCCCCCTTGTCCTGATGACGGCTTCCATACGATCGCTCATGAATCTTACCAATTTTAGAATTTCTTCTTGAGAGATAGTATCCCGTTCCTCAATAACGGCATCTTTGAGTTCCTGGAGAGTCGTGAAAGTGGAATCATGAGACCGAGTCTTGCGTTTTAAATTGTCTCAGGTGCTCTATCGGGTTCAGATCTAGAGTTCTCACTGGCCACTACATGACAGAGATTCCAACGTCTTGAAGAAGTCGCGCGCAATCATCACAGTGTGAGCGCGTGTATTGTCATGCATCAATGTGAACCCCTCGCCAACAAAACCGGCAAAGGGTTACCACATCATCTTCCAGGATCTCTATGATGTACGGGTAAGCAGTAAGCAACACTTGCCCGCGAGCACCTCGAGCCCGGGAAAATCTAACAAGATTTTGCCGTCGGCCGACATGTCGCTCCAGAACATACAAGAACCGTCTTCAAGAAAAAAAAGTCCACCGTCTCCTGGATGTAGGCTATCAAAACGTTCACACTGTCTTCTGTACACTCTTTTGCGTCTGTCTCGGCTCTTTGCGGGTCGCCGATGGTCTGTGGTCAATTTTGGATCCGTAGCAACTCAATGCGTCGCCTATTTTCCTTTCCCCCAGTCTTCACCTAACCGTATACACACTCACGGTTCTTCTTTTAGCTGTCTGGAGCTGCTGTTGCAACCCAACAGCATTTAAGAATCGATTTCTCAAAGATGTCGATACAATGAATCGGTTGTCTCTCTCCGAGGTGCGCCGATATCTACTAGACTCATGCCTTCGGATGTAGCCACTGATCTCCAGGAAACACTGGTTACACTCTTCGAACCGTAAAAAGGCTCGAGTTGAGTTGCCGAACGACATCACACTGCACACATCATATGCATGCCTGATTGCAGTAGTGCAAATACTTGAGCGGCTTCATGAACAATGATATCCATCTTCAAGTGTATTTTTCTTGGAAATGAGTTTCTGGTGTGTCCACATCAACGGTTGAATAGAGAATGATCCCGACTGAACCTGTATTGACTCTTTTATACCAATGAAAATTAGCGCAACTAGCGGCTGTTTTATGGAGCAAATATGCAAGTGTTTTGTATACTTCTTCTTTTGTGCTCTTCCAGTAAAAGAAAAAAAAAATAATTGAACTGTTGTGTGATCTCTATTTCATTGCCTTTTACATGATATCCAACATTACCGTCAATACTGATGCCAAATATGTTTTAAAATTATTTGAAGGAGATTTTTTTCGATGTGCGATTTTTTGACGCCGAGTGTATTTTGTTAACTTTTCAAACTTTTCTGTAGTTTATGAAGAGTTAAAAGTAAAGTAAATTAAAAATAAAAAGATAAATTAGACTATTATCATCATCATTATATGAGTCATTGGATGTCCACTCTAGCACGCAGGCTTCCCCTATCGAGCTTCAGAATGACCAGTCAGAAGCAGCTTCCATCCAGCTTCCGACAACTTTCCTCAAGTCGTCTGTCCATTTCGCGTACGGCCGTCCTACACTGTGCTTCCCGGTACGTTGTCTCAACACGAGAACCAATCCGTTGGTTCAACGAGCTATATGCCCTACCCACCCTACCCAGCCCTACCCACTGCCACTACAGAGCGTTCAAATTCGTTGGGCTATGTTGGCAACCTTCGTTCGTCTGCGGATCTCACCATTTCTGATTCGATCTCGCAGTGAAATACCAAGCATAGTCCTCACCATTGTTCGCTGTACGACTTAGAGCTTGTTTAAAAGGTTCATAGTCACGGAGATTACGTCACAGTTCCATATGTCATCACTGGTAACACACATTGGTCGAAGACTTTCGAACTAAGGGAGTGAGGTATGACGGATAAAAAGATGTGTTTTAACGTTTTGTGTTCTGCGGTGACCGTCAGAGAAGAATAGTCATTCTTGCCGAGATGTCATAAAAGGTGACTAAGGTCGTAGTGGTGCGATAAACTGTGCACTAAACAAGATTGTTCAAACAAATTTTCTCGAATCCGCTACTGAAACGAACACTCGGAAATTATTTTTGTTTTAGTAATACAATTTTTTTTAATACGACAAACAGAAGATACCTACTGTATTATTTTTTCGTTTAGTACTCAAGATGTCAAATTTTGTATATTTAGAATGTAACATGAGCGTTAAAGTTCATTTGTTACATCCTTAATTCCATGACACCTTTGAAAATATAGTGAGGAACAGGGTAAATGATTATACAAAGATATACGAATAATGGAATAGCAATACGAATAAGGTATAACATACATAACACCTCTATGAAATTAAAAACTCAAAATCTAAGACAAGGTACGACTAATTTATACCGATTAACATGAAATCTTTAACTAAAGAAATATTTTTGTGAGAAGTAAAAAAACTGCAAAATAAAAATCAAAGTTGCTAGAATAAATCAAGTATTTTTTTCCTTAGCAGGTAACCTGCACACTTATTAATCAATAATGATGAAAAAGTCTAGAGAAATAATAAATGACATTGTCTTATTATTGGTCAGGCCCCACATTGTACTTAATATAATTTTTTAATTACTATTCTGCAGTATTTAAATTTGAATTTTTTTGGCTTTTATTTTCGGTCATCGCTTGAACATTGTCGGTAAAGCTAGTATTACTTTACCGACGATGTTTAGCGTAAAAATGATATTTATATTTTTATAAATTATCAATGATTATCTCTAGAACAAATATTTTTTATTACTACATACACTATATATTTAATTATTAACCTATATAGCATGATCTTCATTAAAAAAGAGTCATATTGAGATAATTTAACGTTACGTATTACGTCATTTTATAACAAATATAGGTAATTATTATTGTAAATAGAGCTTAACTGTTTATAATTTTGAACTATGTCGTGTATGTTGTTCACACATTGACAGTTGTGCAGAATTAGGACATAAGAGTATATATGCATATACGTAGTTAGATAAGTAAGGTACTATAGATACGGATCTGGCTCAAAACATACATAGGTATATATTAATTTTATATCGTCTTTATGCACCGGTTTCGCTTAAGACAATTCTGTCGCAGATGAAGTCGCTAGCGTAAGCAAGTATTAGATACATGTATCATTGAGTTTTCACGGTTATACCTGTTATAAAATATATTTAAAATATGTATATATTTATTGTGTGACGTGCGTAACATAATGCAAAACTGTATAATGTACATAAATTGGCTTTAATAAAATTAAGACTAAATGATTATTATTTATTTTATTAATTATTAAAAATACTCACATGATATCTACTTTGTTTGATTGGTATGAACATAAACTTGATTTTTTTTTTAATTTTATATTGTTCGATAATTACTTTTTTTTTGTAATAAGAATATACAGAAATTCTCTTACATTATCCATAGTATGATTAGCAAGCAAAATAGAAGTAATTTGTTTTAGATATAGAGTTAAAAAAATATGTAAAATAAAATATATGAGTACTCTTACAATTAATTCATATCGATTTGACAGTTATCTATCTACCTTATGTAAAGTGTTTTTATTTTTTTCGTGGTTGAGATCTGTAAAGCCCTGGAGATATTTTAATTCTTAAAATACTTTTTACGAGAAAGAAAGACTTTAATTGGGATAAACCCTGTCTTCACCCCACGATCCCTTCGAGCGGGGTAGCTCGTAGCTAGAGGCGCTTTACGCTACTTACCTTAGGTGTATGTTTAATTCATTAAAATTAACTTAAAATAATGACTAAAATTGAAAAAATAATTAAAAATCTGTAGAATTACTAAGTGTCTGTCATATATCTTTCTAAAAAAAATTAAATAACAATTTGTCCATTCATCGATTTTACATGTTTTATTTTAGTTAGAAATGTTAATATAATTGACAATGAGAGTTATGAATAAGAATTCTAGTTAAAACAGTAATAAATCTGTCATTGTTATAGTAAGCCAACCAACAGTGTACTAGCTTAACGAATTAAGCTCTAACCCTCCTAGTAGATAAAGGAATAGCTTTTGCTGAAATTGAAAAGTTTGTTTCAAATTCTGTGATATATAGTGAAAATTATTCTATTATAACTATTCTTTCATTGTTAATTTAACCGTCATCTCATTTAATAATAATGTCTTCATCGGTTCTTTAATGAAAAACTAATTAATTAATAATCAGGTGAAAAATAGAGAGCTTGGCTATTTTTATGGTCAATTATCAAAAAATATGCAATATCGAATTCCCCCTACTCATAGCACCTATCGAACTTACGAGTAAGAGCAAAGACGAGGACGACCAAGTCTAAGCAATTCTTAGGAAGCAAATGGTGTTGCTTAGGCAAAAGGTAAAGCTTCCTAGAATCAGAAAGGCATTTGTTTAAAAAATTAAAGAAAAAAAAAATGTTTTTGATGTACAAATAACAGACCCTAAGAAGGTCAATTTGATCGGTAGAAAAAAGTTTTTTACTTAATTACAAATATTATTGGTAACTTTGAATTCGATATATCGCTAATTAAAATACTTATCCATAAAAATTTGGACGAACACATCCTTAGTTTAAGTACCTAATGGATAATTATTTGATGTTTAATCAAATAAAGGGTCTTTTTGTATAGTTTTAAGTTTATGTAGAGATATAATTGTCGCATTGTTAGTTTCAAGTTAAACGACTGATATATCTCTGCGATAATAATGTTACACAATTAAACAATATTAATCACATATTAGTTATTTTCCTCATTCATTATCTATTTATACTCTAAAAAAAAATAATTAAATATTAATATTATAAATCGACATGACATGACTCTCATGACTCATTGTCACGTTCCGCGAGCGAGAGCGCGGAACAAGCGATAGAGAGGCACGATCGGCCTAAGCGTTCGGGTTGTGACGCATGTATCTCTCTTCCACTCCATCAGCAGATGTGTGCGAGTAGAAGAGAAAATTATTTGAATTAACGAATGCAAATAAATGTATGTTAATTTATTGAAAAAAAAAAAATAATTTTCATTAACACCTTTTTTGTATTATACAAAATAATGATAGCTCAGTGATAATAATTTTATTCAATTCAATTCATAAAAGTATGCAATTTTTCATCAATGTTTTCTTATGACGTTATTACGTAAAATTATCGTCCGTAAACCGACTTTTTTTTTTGTAAATATGTTATTTCCTTGTCCACGCATCTTATTATTAAAACGATAACTTTTTTATCACGTAATCAATTTGTATTCTTACACATTCAAAAAATACATTAGAGATAAAAATATTTTAACAGCAATAGTATAATGAAATCATTGTATATAAAATAGATTTCCTATGTATTTTTTTAATACCAGCTTGCACAGATATACGAGAAGATATATAGTTAATATAGTGTCGGTACCTTTTTTTGACGTGATAACATCTAGTAAATTGATGAAAGCTACTGGGTGCATGTCCGAAAAAGATGACGTCTTTGTCACAATTACTTGTTTTTAAAGTTATAATAGTGAAAAATTAATGTCGTTTCCATAGTTTATTACAACAACAATTACAGCAAAAAAGGTAATTAATTCTTGCATTTTAAGAATTCGATTAGCGATATAATCTCATATATTTGTTCTTTGATTATTTAAAAAGTAGCATCGGTCGGCGAGTGCAGTAATAATAGGTTATATTACAATTTTGACTAAAATTTTTAGGACTCATATAATTACGATCGTATAAAAAGTAAACTACTTTTATTTAGTAGGTATATTTTTACAATTTTCGTAAGTGGATAATGATAATCTAATTTGTTTTGCTAACTTTAAATTATTAAACTTAACTTCTTTATTAAATATAAGATAATTCAGTGAATAATTCAATTCCATTCATGTTTTCTTATGACGTTATCACGTAAATATAAAACCGTAAACCGACTTTACAGACAACCATTTTTTTGTCGCAGGGGAATCAATTTACGGATGATATCCAGAACTCCCGGGTGGCAGTCCTAGACCTATGTCGGACTCGGCACTTTGGGAGTGCAATACCGTACTAAACACCTGCGGGAGCCTTCAGCCGCTTTAATCGGAGGGTCCCGGATCTGCAGGCAACAGGATCCCTCCAGCGACAGGCTGGCCTCGGCGAAAAGGCCAGACTTCTCCTCCATGGGGATAGTGTCGGTACCTAATATAGATATCAAATAATGATATTTTCTTTTAAATAGCTTTGACAATTTTTAATATTAGAATTTTAAAACAAACTTCCTTTCGGAATACTTTTCTAAAAAGATTAGAATTATTTTTACACACATAAATACATATTTATTTGTTTAAAATTAATGACTATACCTAAACCATTCTTTACACTAGTGTTATTTTAAAAAGTAATACGTAAACATGAAACTTTAAACTTGATAATACGTAACGAATACCTTTCTACATTTTCTAGTGAAAAATAATTTACTCTATGTTGCAAGGAAGAAATTGTATTTAACCCAGTTATAAAAGTAAGCCACGTAAGGATGCACGGTGTCCAGTGTCTTCCATTATCTACGCAAAAGAAACTGTAGCTGGCGCAATTGGGATGAAACCTTCCTGATTTAAATCAAATAAAATTAAAATACCTATAGTTATTTTAGTATGATTTTCACAAGCTGTTTTAAATCACAAAAAAAAAAAGAAATATCTAATTATTATGAAGCTCCACTTCCATCGGTTAATAATGTAGATTCAACTGAGAAATTTAAATTGTTAGGTATATCATCAAAATTAAAAAAATCATTAAATACCTACATTATAAGTGAACCGCCCGCAAAAAAAGTAGGTACCGTTTAGTGTAGATATTGTAAGTCTTCGCCTCTTTATCATCTAAACAATCTTACATAGTACCTACCTATAGGTACCTATTTAATTTGCTCTGTTATAATTTCTAATAAGATTCATATTTATTTAACGGCAAGGGAAAATATTTTTACAAAATTAGTTTTTTTTACATAGTTATTATTATTTTATTAAATTTGAATAATATGTAGGAAATTGTAATTATTTTTTTTAAATAGGTATATTTTTTTTAAAACATACCAAAAATATCGTGCGCCCTTTGAAATGGTGAATGGGCCAAATGATGTAGTTGAAGCGGCGGCATCGGAGGCTGCGGCCTCGGTGCCAGAATGCTGTCGATGGTGAAGAGCGGCGGCGGCGGACGGTCGACCAACGAGGCCGCTCCGCCCGCGCCACCCAGCAGCAGCGCCGTGCTGAGCAGCGCGGGCGCGTCTCGCGGCCAGCCGCCCGGCCCGCCCATGCCCTCGCGCCCACGCTCGCTGCTCGCGCCTTCCGCCACGCTGCTTCACCGTGTCGACCGCGGCTCGCACCACTCCGCACACGGTATCCTCTCGTAAACACCGCACCTCATCATACTCCGTTCGCGCTACTTACGATCATTCTTCGATCACGATAACACAGATTAGTTCCTACAATACGATGCGATTATGCTTCGTCAATCTATATTTCGTTCGATACAAAATAATTTATCACAGGAGATCTCTCATGGCGGCGGCGACCGGACGAGAAACCGTAAACTCGTTGATAACTATCACTAAAATGATAGGATAATGGGGTGAACGCGTGATGCGATTGCGAGCAAATCGTTTTAGTGAGATCTCGCGTTGTGATTCGAGTGGTGGCCCGAGCGGCGCGCGGCGTGGGGTGGCAGCGCCGGGGGCGTGCGTCGGGGCGTGCCGCGGCTCCGCCCCTCGGGCAACTTAATGGATGTGACAATACGACGCTCCCAAACACTCACTAATAATAGTAATCTTTATCCCTCCCTTTCGTTAATATTTATATCTGCTCTGCACTTTACGAATACCCGTTTGAGATAAATGTAAAGTTTAAATTGACACAATCGAATGATATCTTTCCTTTGTTTAACGTTTTTAAAGAAGTAACAACTTAAAAGCAATAACATAACTGAAATATATACAAATATATACCTACTTTTTTCAAATTAATAGATCTACTTAAATAGGTATTTAGATTTTTATAATACGTAAGAAATTGATCTAAATAGTCTTACTCTGTAGGTTACAAGAAAACACGTGAAATAGGTTTGTAGTAAAACGAATAACAATATTCTGAAGAAATGATAGATAATTCAAACCAACTAAAATTTTAAACCACCCATAAAATTTCAGACAAAAGAAGATTTACTTGAAAAACAATGTACAAAATAATACATTTTTTGAAATTTCTCAATCATTCTATCAATTTCATTCTGAATCTGATCTGGGATCTGTCTGAACATTGAATTGAATTGTTATCATTCAGATAACATTATGTGAATTAAACTCCATTTAAAATCAGACACCGCCACACACGGCTTATTGTCAATGGTAAGACGCGAGGATTACCATCATCTAACAGCCAACAAATTGGAGGCTTAGTTGCTGAATGTTGCGCCCCTGGCGTTCACGACGTGTTCGCCTTTTTGCAGCTTAAGAAACAACAATATCAAGATAGACATACCTACATGTCAATAGACGACACATGTTCTTTTTCACAAATGTTGAATCGTACCTCAAGGATTAACGTAAAAAAAACACCTAAAGAACGTAGCAACTCTTGAAATGTTTTAGAAAATCATTTTGAATAGGTACATACTCGCACAATATCTATATCACATTCAGTTTATATATAAACATAAATAAATAAAAACATTTACAAAAAAAATATATAATTAAAATATGATTAAAAGTTTGCTACACATAGGTATTTTTCTATATATTTTACTAACTTGCACCCGCGTGAATGTTGATTATCTCGACCAAAAAAAAGTATCCTATATTACTTTAAACACATCCAAGAATATGTGTACACAGTTTCATGATGATCGGTTAAGTAGCTTTCGGAGCGTAACAAACAGACTTACATTTAACATTTATAAAATAGGTAGGGAGGTAGGGATTATTATAGTAATATAATATAATAAAAATACGACGGAAAGAGTAAGGTTATCGCAAGTATAACAATAGTATTTTAGATTCCTAGGCTATTTAATCATAATATAAACTACGTAGATACTTCAAGTATGCTTAGCGAATAGCGTTACAATGTTAGTAAACTTCGAGTACATCTAAGTAGAGCTATGTCACAATATGTTCCTATAATATAACGTTTCAAGTATAAATAAACTTAGAACAAAATAATATTGAGATTTTTATACTATTAAATCAAATAATTTAAGGAACGAAAATAGTTTATTTTTAATTAATAAATAATAGAGAAAATAATTTGTCGACTCTACAAATTAAATTTATATTTAGGTATAGTAAGAATAATATTTATAAATTGTCGATGATTAAAATTTTAATACGTTTTAGACATTTTACGTGTACCGGTGTATATTGGACTAAAATGTAAAGCTATTATTTTAAAATAATTATATCACTTCATTAAGAAAATCGACTCTACATTCGTTTAATGTGCTTTTGTAGTTTAGAATGTAATCTCAGATACCTACCATGGGTTAGTAAATTAAAAAAGTAAGCACAAAAATCTATTTCAGCAGTAAATCTCTCAATTACTCTACACTTTTTAAATGGGACACTTGCAATTATATTTTATAAAAAAGTAGCATTTTAATAAATAGAGTTAATAGTTGACAATGTTATTTACTATCTTGAATTGTAAGTGAATTTCTAGAATAATTTTCAATTTTTTTTTTATACATAGGTAAGGATAGATACTATTTTCGATTTAACTAAATATAATATATATTTTATAAGTATCGTTATTTACTCTATGTTTGGGCCGCGGCGTAGTCACTCTATTTATCAATATTTAATCAATGTAAAGTTGGTACCTACGTTTATGTCAATTTCCTGTAATGTTAAAAAATAATGTATATTTTCTAAGTATTGCTATTTACTCTATTTATCAATATTTAATATATGTAAAATTAGTAGGTACCTATGTCAATTTCCTGTAATATTGAACATTACATAATATATTAATAATTTTTTTTTTAATTTATTACAGAAATTTTACATTATTATACATATTTACAATTCAAAACTTAAAATAATTATTTACAAACAGTTTTGGTATAAATCATGTCCGCGTGGAATGGTGCCAAGAATACTAGCAGCATTTCCCCGTTGAATCGCAATTCCGATTCTTTGGGCAAAAAATGCACCAGCCTTCTTGTCACCAGTGGAGGCAATGAGTCGTGGGGTTAATTTAATTAATTAATTAAATTAATTAATAAATTAATTAACTAAATAATAATTAACTAATTAATTAATTTAATTAGTTAATTTAATTAATTAATAAATTCTTAATATTGTTAATATGAAAGATTATTTTTGTAACTCGGACCCAATAAATATACATAATTGTCTTTTGATTTATGGTTAAAAAATTCATCGATTCGATTATAATATTTATGAAAAAAAATCTCATAACTGCGGAGCGATCGAGAGGCGCAAGGCGGAGACGGGCGGCGCAACTCTTCGCAAATATTTACAAAGGTGGGAGCCAGAAACCCGAGCGCGCTTCTGTTTGCCTATAATTGATGTAATTAGTCGTGTCGACCAGCTGCCACGATAAAACCTCACATCTAATGTTTAAATAGTTAATACGATACTTTCACGGACCGGAAACATCTTTACGGTGTCCTGTTCTGGCAAATATTGGTCACCCTCGACGATGCGTGACGACTACTGAATGTAGCTTAGACGATGTAGGTACAGGTGTATACGTTTATAAAGCTTATCTCTTTGCATACATTCCTTAAGGTTAACAAAATAAATTTAATATTTTTCGATGATATGTTTATATGCGAAATTAAAGAACTTCGTTTTTATAATAATGAATATAAGTAGAATTATTTTAGCATTGAGGGTCTTTACTTTTCTACAACTTTCTGAAAATTTCTAGAACAATTTCGTCGAATCATATCTTAATTCACTTTATCACATTGATTTTATTTGTTTAAATATTCATCTCTTTGAGTTTAATATTATCGTTTTGTTAATAACTTTTAATGTAAACGTGAGTAAATAAATAAAGTATTTCGATGTGTGTCAACGATTTGTGTCGCTAAACGGGCAGCTGCCAATCCCGTTGATACTGGCAATGGAAAATTAACTGCGTATAATGCGGCGATTATCCGCGTATAACTTAATTCAGCCGTTCACATAAAGAGCATAACTATTAAAATATCTAACAATAGGCAGGATTATCCCAGCTAACCTCCCCCAGCGCCAACAATATGTATGAATTCCCCCACCATTTTCGACAATTTGAATAGTACATTTAGAAGAAATTAACGATTAGTCTTTGCTAATGTTTAACTTCCCATGTTGCAAACAAGACGATCGTGTATTAAAAAAAAGTTTAACTAACATAATATTTTCAAGCTTATATCAAAACTCATCATTGCATTGGACTAATACATTAATTTTCTTTTATATACTTTATATCAATATCTACAAATAGTAGGTAGGTATGTAGTGTTATTTACATTATTATGTAAATTAATGTACATATTACTTATATAGGTAATATTAATTAATAAATCAATTTGAATTACAATCGCAGTTTGAAGTGCATTTAACCGCAAAATTCCATTTATATTTGTAGTACCTATAGTGTTTATTTTATACCGCAAAATTCGTGTCGAAAATTATTGAGAGAGACTTTTGTCATCTTATGTATTTTGAAAATCTGTAGGTATATCTAATTGTAAATAAGAAAAAAAAATTGGCAAATAAAACAGATTTTTTTTTTCATACATGGACTATTATTTTTCTACAACGGTCTGAGAATGTTTCTTTTCATTTTCGTTATCAGATGCTTCTAGCTTAGTTACATTAAAATCATGTTATCATCATTATATTGGCCATTGAATATCTTCTGCTAAGCGTAGGCCTCTTGCATCGATTTCCAGAGCGACCGGTTCGAAGCAGCTTCTATCCAACATTCTTTCCGGCGACTCTCTTTTAATCGTCTCTCTATTTCGTGGAGAGCCATCCAACGCTGCGCTTGCCGGTACGAGATCTCCACTCGGGAACCTTTCTGCTCTATTGGCCGTCAGTTCTACGAGCTACGAGTTATGTCCCTACACATGCCACTTCAGCTTACAAATCCGTCGGGCTATGTCAACTTTTTTTTTAACTATCGTTCGTCTGCGGATCTCATCTTTTCTGATTTGATCTATTGTAGAGAAATACCAAGCATAGCCCTCTCGACTACTCACTGTACGACTTGGAGCTCGTTTAAAAGGGCCATAGTTAGAAACCACGTCTCAGATCCGTAGGTCATCACTAATAATACTCATTGGTCAAAAACTTACGACTTAAGACACTTATGTATAACGGATGAGAAAACGTTTTTTAACTTTACATTGAAAATTTAAATGCTTAATTTAACTGTTTGTTTCATTATAATTTAATAGATTACAAATTTAAATATTTATTTAATTACAACTATTGATACAAACGTAGATACAATGAATTATTATTTTTATATAATTATGTGTAAGTTTTACGTTACGAATATAAAATATTTTAACAAACATAAATATTTCTAAAATTAATATTGGTTAATATTACAGACGTAATAGTATTATCTCGGTAACTCTAATTGGATTTTGTGATGTTGTAGACTAGGCTTCTTAACTATCTGCTAGGTAATACGCGTAAGTATGACGCCCTCAATGCTATAAGAGTATTAGTACAGGATTTAGTTAAAACTAGGTCTTGCTTGAATTACCGACTCGTAAATATGAATGCTTTGTAATAGTAATGTGTATATTACCTGCATTTGTGAAAATTTTATTTTAAGAAAATCCCACGTGAAATTAGCGAAATAAAGTGTGTTAAATTAACTCACCGAAAAGCCATTAAACGAATAAATAAATTCGTGCAATTAAATTGTATAAAACCCCTTTAAGGAACCATATATAACAATTAGTTAAATTTTTATTTTAGTTAAAAAAATTATCACCTCTGTCATTTTTCTCGATAATTACCATTATTTTTTATCGATACCAGTTATCATAAAACAGAAAAGAAAAAACGCATATAAAAAATCTTACCTTGAAAACCGTCCGTCTAATGAAAGCGAACCTTTAGAAAAGCACTCGCTGAAGCGTGTCGATCGTGAACTTATTCAGTTGTGTAACTCAATCAGCGACTGTCTCATGTACAGAATTGAATTAATAAACTTGTTTAATAAGTCAAATGTTTTCATATTATTATCAAACTCGTTAAATAAAACACAATTAACTCTTTATTAAATGTATTCAATTTGCTATACATAAAACTTAACAATCATTGTTTTGTATCAGCATTGATGAAATGAACTAAATTTTTAATACAATTATATGCTGTAAATTACAGAACCGACCTAGATGGAATAGTTTCTATTGTGATCGAAAATCTTAGCAAATTTTATGACCTTTACAAATACATGAGGTTTCACTTGTATTATATTTATGTAGGTAGTCCTATCTCGTCTACAAACGTACTCGTACAATAGACATCTCCCGCGGTTTTATTTGCGTTTTGATACACGTCAGATAACGGATAGTAGGAACCCTATCGTATCTAGTGTATGTTGTTCATAACCTTCATCAACAAAACAGGTTTTCTAACATAAAAATATGTTTTCAAATTATACTAATAGACCCCGAGATGTGGGCGTTTAAAAAAAGTTGTCTAATGTGAGTCGAGCTCACAGACGAAGAGTTCCGTACCATTGTTATGTCTGACGATGCATGCCAAGATAGGTTTGATTTGTTTTTTGTATATGAATCTGATTCAATTTTTGGTGATATTTTATTATTTCTTATTATGTCATGGACCATATAATTTGGGGAAAATTTTAAATGCGTATCTGTTATGGTTCCAAATATATTGATCTATCTGTAAATGAGAGATGTAAAGATAGAGTCGGATTAGAGAGGAGAGGAAGAGGAGTCGGCGAACAGATATTATGGAGTCTTAGTAATAGGGTTCTGTTGGAACTAGCACCTTTAGATATAAAGACAAGTAAATAACTGCAAGCTTTATTTTATTAAAATTTCAACAATTATCAAATGTATGTTGGCTTAGCAGTTATTTTAAAACTCACTTAGATTTTTTTTTATTAAAAATTGTAATTAATTCATGCGTAATGCTATATAGAAGTGATATAAAGAGTAATCGAGTGATTATCAGGGCTGGGTTTAACCTTAGCGCCGCCCCTGGGCACTGAAGAAAAGGATACCCTACCACCGATGTTTTACATCAAATTATTAGTATTAACCTACAATTTCTTTATAAATAAAATGACTTATTTACAGCAGAAAATTTATTACATATAAATAGGTTAAATACTTAACATATACATTAGAGCTTTTTTCATAATATATAGAGAGATAAAATTGCAACGTTTATAATTATAAACATAAACTTAATTATGAATAAAGTTATTTTATTATCATAATTTGAAGATGATTCAAACACAATTATACTTTTTAAAGAAATTTCGATAGCGTTGAGATATTTTTTTCCACGCTTCGAATTTCGCCGCCCCAGAAAATTTGCCGCCCTGGGCATTAGCCCCGATTGTCCCTAGAGTAAATCCAGCGCTGGTGATAATATACATTTATTTTAAATTTTTAATATAATCTTATTTTGTTTTTTTCCCTTATGTTTCAAAAAGTTATTAATAACTTAATTTATAAAATAGGTCACAAAAAAACATAATGTCATGAAAATACTTTTATAAAAAAAAAACAGGTACCCGTATATATACAAAAAAAAATAATATTAAAAAAAACCGCTGCTTATACTATTTATTATACTAAATAATCTTTTGAGCTACGCTGAAGTTGATTATAAATATTTTTGTTATACTTTTAGGAGATATTTACAGCAGCTAGATTTTTACAGCTGCCCCTTTTTATTATCACTAATTTCAAAAAAGTAATTTAAAGTAATAGTTTTTTTTTTGTCGCAGGGGAATCCATTTACGGATGATATCCAGGTCGCCCGGGTAGACAGTCCTAGACCTATGTCGGACTCGGCACTTTGGGAGTGTATTACCTTACTAAACCTCTGCGGGAGCCTTCAGCCGCTTTAATTGGAGGCTCACCTCTTAACAGTCCCAGCTACGCCGTGTCTAGCAGGACCAGGTTCCCATCCCGCCCAGACACGGGCACAGAGGCGTTACTGGAGGTGTATTAAGTAGCGCCTCCTACGCACCCCCATTCGTCGCCCGCGGAAAGTAAGAGTGTTCTAGACATCATTGGCTACGAATTTCTATTATAGCCTGTCAATGAACTTTAAGATAACTAGGTAGCCTCTGTAAATCTTTGTACTGGAATAATTAAAAAAATTGATTATCGGATTCACAAAAAAATCGCAAAAATCGTATCACGATACCTTTCGAAAATGATAATTTCTGTCTTGTTAAATAAGTTTTAATAATTTGATTAAAAATTAATTGATCTGAACGGGTTTCATATAAACGCTTGCAAATCTGTGACATAATAATGGAAAACTACATTACCTTCTGTAAATATACAATTTACATCTGTTAAGTAAACATAAAACATATTAAATATATTAATTTGTATTTAAATAATTCGTAACGTTTCTGAATTGTTATTCATATTTAATATTTTGTGATGGAGACATTTTTTAATCATTCAAAAGGAAAAAAGGTGTATATTCGTATAAATACAACTGAGTAGGATTAGGTAGAGCACTGCGCGTAATTTT
Organism: Euphydryas editha; assembly: GCA_036937285.1. NCBI lineage: Eukaryota > Metazoa > Arthropoda > Insecta > Lepidoptera > Nymphalidae > Euphydryas > Euphydryas editha. Next base: position 7,673,352 of record JAUPFZ010000011.1, on the reverse strand, counting down.
TGTATTCGTAAAATGCTTTAAAGATCTGAGACTTAATTAAACAAATTGAAAACCGCAAAAAACTTGAAAGTTTAGTATTCATATATTTACAAAAGTATTAAAAGTTTTTGTGGATACATTTTAAGCAACGAAATTAAAAAGAAATTATATTTTGATCACAAAATAATGATTTTCTTAACCACTTACTTTTCGTGAATTAATAAAATTATAAAAATATATATTTATAGAAAATATGGTTATAATTAGATTATATTCTCATTAATTTATATAGCACTAGCTTCTGCCCGCGACTTCGCCCACGTGTATGTCGATTATCACGACCAAAAAAAAAAGTATTCTATATTATTTCTAATACCTCCAAGAATATGTCTACAAAGTTTCATGATGATGGTTATTAGTTTTCACGTGAAAGCGTAACAAACAAATTTACTTTCGCATTTATAATCTTAGTATGATTAAACTTATAATAAATCGAATAAAACGAAAAAACATCTCCACCATTTTGGTCAAATTTCAGATATTACATATATCCTGTCATAATCTTTTAACTATTAAAAAAAAAAAATCTTTCCAATATACTCATAGGCGTGTATAATCGAAATGAATGTGCAAACAGAGAGATAATGTAGAGGACGTATGCAGGAAGGGAGTACATTAAACAAGTTTAGTCGCTCGGAAGAATTGTTTAACGCTAACCAAATAGTGGCCTTTCAAAGAATCCACTAAGCAGATAATTTACGATTGGTTCAGGATTATACGCCTTCAATCAACAACTATCAATTGAGATCTACGAATATGGTTAACTTTACAGAAAAAAAAATTAAATACGAATAATGTCTGATCATAATAGACATGATTTTCAAAGAAATTACCAGGCTTTGAAATTACCGCGCAAGTTCTCACGTGTTTTGGTTTATTAAATATTCATAAAAATTACATACATTAGTAAGCAAGTATTTATTTATCAATTGGAACGGTATTCAACAACCTAAACTTCTCTTTTAAATTTTCTTCCTCACTGAAATGCCCCAATCTAGTTTTATTACGTAAATAAGAGTTAATTACATAATATGAAAAAGTGAAATAAAATCGAAAATAAGGGTTTATTTTAGATAATTATAAATTTAAAAAAAAAGAACCACTACATAAAAATAAACAAATTAATACCTAATACAAATCACAGAATTAATACTAAAAAATTGTCCCTGAACCAGTAGCGCTAGGCGGTTGCGGAATATTTATATTTCTCCACTGCTGTAGATCACTTACTGATATAAAATAGACAATCAGCAATTCAGATGTTAGTTACAACCGGACTTCCGATAGAGAGCGACCAAGAACTCCCTATCATGAGAGTGTTGATATTGTTAGGAGTGCTATGTGTCGTAGCGGCATGCACCGCGTACGAGGCAGAAGACCTCGCGGTGGCCGCGAGCAAGCACGAACATGGGGGTGGACATCATCATCACGAGCATCATCACCATGAACATGGCGGTAAAGGACACAAGGGCCACAAGGGACATCATCACCACCACAAGGGCGATGAGGGCCATCATGGCAAACACCATCATGAGGAACACCACCATGAACACGGCGGTGGACACAAGAAACATTGGGATGAGCATGACCACCACGGTGAACATCACGAGCACGGCCACCACCACAAAGGAGAAAAACATGGCCACCATGAACATCACGATAAGGGAGAAAAGATCGACGGCTACCACAAGAAACATCATAAGGACCACTTCCACAAGGACCATCACTTCCACGACGGCCACCACCACGAAGGCAAACATCACAAGCATGGACATCACCACGGACACCACGAGAAAAAGGGAGGACACCACAAGAAGGGTGGTCACCATCATTCCGGACATCATGAGGATCATTACGGCAAACACGGTCACCACGACAAACATCACTACGATGAGGATCATCACGGCCATAAGGGTCACCACGGACACGATGAACACCATCACCATCACCACGATCATGGCAAGAAGGGCGGTCATGAAGACCACAAGCATTGGGGATTCCATCATGGAAAGCATTAATATTATATTTAACTATAATTGTTATGAATTTTTGTTGCCGATTATGAAGTTTGTTATTGCTATTTTTCATACGTTTTATACAGTAATTATTAAACATTACACCTGAAATTTTAATACTGACTAATTTTTACCTTTACTAAAATTTCCTACCTTTTTAACTTTCTGCCTTTAATGTAAAATTCTCATGTAGACACCACGTCATGTAATTAATGTACAAAATAAGAAAAAGTTGAGTTTTTGTTTTTTTAACACATTTTAATTTTATTACAACAGCTCAAAATCTCGATACATTTAATTTAGAAAATATGTATAGGTACGTACCAACTGACACAAAATATACACATAAGTATATACGAGTAGGTATACATAGACTTTAGGTTGAATTAGTCGAAATTGGCTAATGACTGTGGAAGAGTAACTTTTTCTGTAAAACAGATCAGACCTTAAGCTGCCAATCAGTCATATGAAAAGATAATTCGTGTAAGAATGTATTTTATATTTAAACTAGCTATTACCTTCGTCCTACTTCGTCCGCGTAGAAGTCGAAAATGCTTATAATAGGTTTTTTAATTGTTTACGTTATTAATTTTGTGATCCTATTAATTCTATTAATATTATAAATGCTGATTTAATTGAAACTTGAATTGAACTGAAACTTTACAGTAACATAGCTTATACATCAGAATAACACATAGGCTACAATTTATAAATATTTTGTATAATTTGGCCATAATATAACATATTTTAATAAACATCATGCTAAAACGCGTAAGTGCTATACAATTTCATTGCGCTAACGATCTTCTTTTCGCGTGAATTCGATTGGTCCGAATGGAGCGCCATTAAACGAATACTATGAGTAGGAATGTTCACGTAAAAAAGTATCGATATTTTTATAACCATATGGTTTGAAAACTATATCAATTATTTTATATTATCAATTATTTCGATCCGACATATAGGATAAATAATAGGTACCTATGAAATTGCCGTTTTTGATGAAATAAATTAACGCACTTTTTTTCTATATTTTTTTATTTTTATTATTCAAAGTAATTACCCATGGAACCAATGTATTTTCGCCAACGTAATGGTAACTTATTGATGCCTTCCTTGAAAAACTCTGCTGGACGGGAGGCAACAAAGTCTTCAAAGGCATTTTGTACTGCCTCACAGGTATTGAATTTATTTCCCGCCAAAAAGTTATCCAAATTCTGGAACAAGTGAAAGTCAGCTGAACTGAACAAAGGAATGGAATTCTCTTCCTGCGTCACTGTTTCCCGATACGTATAATATAGGAATTTTTAAGGCAAGAGTGAACAGGTATTATTTGAGTTTGCGTGCTCCACCTTAGACTTCATCGTTGTTTACCATCAGACAAGATAGAGGTCAAACGCACTCAAATTTTTGATTTAAAAAAAGTCTGTAGGGGCAAGATCTGATGAGTACGGTGGGTGACGGAGAACTTCCAAACCCAGCTCTTGTAACTTGGAGAACCATCTGCTGTGCAGTATGAGGTCGCGGGTTGTCGTGCAGGAGCAGCGAAGCCAAGCGATTGACCAAAGCTGGTTAGAGACCTGTGAGCTTCCCCATCATTGTGTTTAGTTCTGCACAGTACACATCTGCAATAATGCTCATGCCGTTTAGTAAGAAGCTGTGATGAATTACACCGGCGCTAGACCACCAAACAGTTACCATCAAGTGATGGTAGTAAGTATAGTATCTTAAGGGTTATTTTTCTTTAGAGCATTGTGTAGGTACTAGACATGGGCGTTTTCGGTTTTTAGATCAAACGGCTACGTAGCCGATATTAAGTTTCCATATCGATCTTGAAAACCGTTTTAGGATATCGATATCAGTACTAATGTTTTACTATCAATTACGTAACGTAAACATAAACCGAAACAAACGCAAACTGTTGAACACAAAGGTTAAAACAGTTTAAATATAAACTATAACAAGTTTATATCAAATGTTTTGAAAAACTACGTCTTATGGTTATAATATATTAAAATATATTATAGTATTATTATAATTTTATATATTTTAATATAATAATTTATTATTATAAGGCATACAAACTTTTCCTTAAATACATGCACTATTTTATTACGGAAACTAAATTATCATAACCATAAAATCTCGACATTATTGCTTAAACTTGTAGTTATATTTTGCGATGTACACAGTTGCATTAAAACCGCTAAATCGTATCGAAAACCATATTCGCCTCATCTCTTTTATTCAGTATGAAGTTACCGTTATAAGAAAGAGATGCAGATAATTTGGTTTTAGCTGTCGCGCCGCTCTTAGCCGTTGCGCGCCCGTGACATATCGTCACCGTTCTACCAGTTTTGGTTTCGTGTTCGCGCTCAAGTTTTCGTTTGTTATGTGAAAACGGCTATGTGTTTTGGTATATTGATATGATATGATATGGGGACGCGTAACCGATATTAGTTACGTTTTGATATATCGGTTTCATGCCTAGTAGTTACTGAACCAGGATCTAATCAACTAGCTGAGCACTTGCGATTGTCCAATAGAATATTTGTAAACAATATTCTTTGTTTTTCCTTCGGGTGCTAGAATCATCAGGCTACTCTGGAGCATGCCACATAGGTACAACTGGCCGTGGGAGAAGCAGTTTTCCCTCAAATATACTCCCGCTACCTTAAGAGTTTGCCCTTGAGCTTTGTTTATGGTAATTTTGAAGCTGGCTTTGATGGAAAACTGCACTCTCTTGAATTCGAAGGGGTGATTTGATGATGTTAGGGGAAGCCTAGGAATAATTACAGACTCTCCTCGAGAACAACCGGTCAGTATAGTTGCCTCGATTACGTTGCGATGAAATGATTTCACCAGCAATTTGGTGCCATTGCAAAAATTTGGTGGATTTATATGGCGCAGCAACATAATTTCCGCGCCAAATCTCAATTTTAATATGTGAGTTGGGAAACGGGGAGGATTCAGTGTATTCAGGAACTGGTCCTAATAATGAATGGCGTATTGGTGTTTATCACTGCGACGACGGATTTATATTAATATTAGACCCCTTCGAATGATCTTAAAAGTATTTCATTTAAGACTGAGACTTGTTCGTTTTTTGGGCACGCTCGCATAACCATTCTGCAGATTTGTCGTGAATATTATTAATGTTTGGGTAAATTTTAGCTATAAGCTCTTCTACAGTGGAAACAATTGTATCTTACTCTGTAGAGAGAATTATGTTAAGATTATGGTGGACTCAGAAAGAAAAGATGACAACTTCTGTTAAGTGGTTTATTAAATATATTCGGATTATAACACAAACTTTCCGACATGAGCTGACATGACATAATCGACCGACGTCCATAGATAAAAAGAAAAGTGACAGAGAGAGCACAGTCTGTCAGACACAGACAACGTAAAAACTACAGATTACAAAATAGTGCGTTCTCATTTAGGTTTTCATTGTCCACTAACAAATTATAGATAGATAAAGACTTTATTGCACTCACATAAAAGTATACACAAAATAATGAAATACACAGTAATAAAAAAAAGGTAATGGTGCAAGGGCGGCCTTATCACTAAAAGTGATTTCTTAAAGGCAACCTTATGAATGGATTAAATGAAAATAGAACAGGTGGAAACAAAAAAAGAGTGAATTTTGTAAATACGTAAATATACATATAATCATTTACATACACTCATAGATTATATGACTACCCAGTTCCGAGAAATCACCGATTCCTATTTTAAGCAACAGGTCTGAGAACTGTCCGGCAGTAACATCTCCCCTCAGATGGACTCTCATATTCTTGGTAAGGCTCAATTTTGTCACTGAAAGCCACAAATGAAACCACTTCACGCATGCTTTAACTTAGTCCGCTCGCGTTTCTCTGGGCACTACTGGTAAAGTCTTCCGTAAATCGCCTGCTAACAATACACTAACTCATCCCATTTGACAATTTATTATTATTCCTAATATATTATTATATATTATTATTATATGTAAAGATCTATTTAGGGCTTCGAAACCCCTTTCACGAGCCATAGTATTCTCATCCCAAACAATTAATTTCGTTTTGAGGAGTACTTTTGCCATATTACTTTGTTTCAATTCAATCAATTCTGTTCAAGAATGCTTACGCAAAATTTGAAGTAGATTGGAACAAGGAATCACGTTGTCCCATACAAACTTTGCCACTATTTTTCATCCCCTTAGTGGTAGTATTTCGAAAATTCCTTTCTTATCGGATGCCTACGTCAACAAAAAACGCACCCTCCAAGTTTCAGGTCTGCAAAGCAAAGCATTTTATATATGTATAGATACATTTGAGATACATATAGTAAATACTAAAAACAATTAAATACGATAAGTTCATTAAATATTTTCTATTTAATCAAATTACTATAATTACGTATTAAAAAACTTAAAGCTAAGTGCGAATCTGACTACACATGAAGGAGACGGAACGCTTCATGTGTGAATCTGTCTAACCACAGAAATTTTAAAACTATATTTTTTAAATATCGAGCTAAAATGTATAAATAAACACGTTCATTATATGGGGAATCTCTTTAAGTTTTAAACTTTCTTTATTGAAGTGAAACTTATATCGACGTATGGGGTAAAAAATAAAAATCGTCACACGTGTTCATATATACGTGTGTCGTATATGGTTTTGTACTGTATTTCGGAACTCCGTACTATATACATATGTAATGAAACGACGCAACCGAGTCTTGAGTCTCTATCCGAGTCCGATTCTATCGAATTTCGACTCGTTTGATTCGTCTTGACGAGTACTTTGTTTTTAGGTGGTTACCAGGGTCTGATCTTATCTGATTTTATCAGGCTCGATTGAAACATCTTGACGAGTAGTTTGTCTTTCAGTGGTAACCAGGGTCTAAATTCTGATGATGGAGTTGTAAGTTAGTTATAGGAACTCTGTAATGAAACGACGCAATCCCACCGAGTATGGGCTCGAATTGAATCGTCTTGACGAGTAATTGTCTTTCAATGGTAACCAGGGTCTGATGATGGAGCTGGAAGGTAGTCACGGGAACTTCGCAATGAAACGATACAACCCTATCGAGTTCGAGCTTGATTGAATCGTCTTGACGAGTAGTTTGTCTTTCAAGAGTAACCAGGGTCTGATGTTGGAGCTGGAGGTAGTCATAGGAACTCTGTAATTGAACGATGCAACCCCATCGAGTTCGGGCTCGATTGAATCGTCTTGACGAGTAGTCTGTCTTTCAATGGTAACCAGATTCTGGTGATGGAGCTGGAAGATGGTCATAGGAACTCTGTAATGAAACGACGCAACCCCATCGAGTTTCGGCTCTTTTGATTGTCTTGATGAGTAATTTGATTTTAGATGATTACCAGGGTCTGATTACAGATGGCGCGCACTACCCATTAACTCGGCGCATCGTTTTATTATAAGTATAACTTCTTACGTGCGTACATAAGTACACATCCTTTTGTTTCGTAAACGTCACTTGACCAGTTAATGTTAAACATATAATAAAAAGTTACACGTATGAAACGTGTGTACATTAATACACCCAAACATTTTTTTTGTTTTCGTTTTATCGGCCATAAAGTCTAATATTCGAACGGAAAACAAAGTCTTGGAAATTGGATTCCATTGGAACACTTGATAAAAAAAGGAATAGAAATGGTAATAGCAGTCTTAAAAATAAAGTTAACAACAAGTACAAAGAACAATATCTAGTTAGGGCTAAAATCCGAAGTGCGGTTAATCCTAGTTTCAACTGGCTAGAACTAGTTGCAGCCTATAGGCCTAGTACATTTTTAATCTTAGGTAGGTACTTAATTACGACTTAACTTGTTCATTTTTTATTTTGCTTATATAAATAGCATGTCCAGTTACTTACTTTAAAGGCAATACCATTTTCCATTACAAATGTGTTTTTATCATAGAAAACATACCGTACAGCTATCTAAGTCAAAACTACTTTATTATTCGACTTCTACATGACAGATTTCAGTCATACCCCAAAGTGATTTTATAAATAACTCGGAGGCATGAAGAAAGATCTGCCTCCCTGCATTACGCAAAAACTAACGCACGAAATTGAACGAGGTTTTCGGTCTTATTACTGGATGTCCTTAAAATCTCTTGAACAATATATTTTACAGCCTAGAAATGAATCTATTATTCTAATTTATTTGAAATACTACATATTATTTCTTTTTTTTTTTATTAAATTATAACGGCGATAGTAATATCATCACAATCTGTAATTTTTGACGTGATAACGTCTTATAAATCTATGAACGCTGGCTGGCTATTGGCCTATAAGCTATTTAAGCAATTGCTTAGGGCATCCCGTCTTGGGGGGCACCAGAGACGACATGACAGAGACGAAATCATGTTGTGTCGACCCCACCTAGCATGGGATAGGGGTGTGCGATAATTATCGATAATTCGTAAGTACTCGATAATTTTTCATTCGATAAATATCGATAACTATCGATAAGTTTTCATTCGATGATTATTGATAATTTTTTTTTTTTTAGGTATTCGTATAGGGTACGGAGGAAAATGTCCATGCTGAAGGCCGGATGACCATTTTTTTTTTTTTTTTTTGTTTTCGTCGTCCGAAAATTGAACCGATAATTATCGATAACTATCGTCAACTATCGATAATTTTTATCCGGCAAAACAACTCTTTGTAGTTCACTTAAGGATAGGGGGGCCCACAGGGGAAAATTGCTTAGGGCATCAATTTACTTTAATCAGGCACTGGCTGCACGCACGAAAAAGCATGACTCATTGTCACGTTCCGCGAGCGAGAGCGCGAAACAAGTGATAGAGAGGCACGATCGGCCGAAGCCTTCGGCTTGTGATGCATCTATCTCTCTTTCATTGCATCGGCAGATTCGTCCGAGTAGAAAATAAAAAAATATTTGAATCAACGAGTGCAAATTAATGTTAATTTATCGGAAAAAAAAATAATTTTCAATTAACTCCTTCTTTGTATTATACAAAATAACGATAATTCAGTGATAGTAATACAATTAAATTCATAAAAGTATGCAATTTTTTATCAATGTTTTCTTATGACGTTATTACGTAAAATTATCGTCCGTAAACCGACTTTACAGACAACCAATTTTCTTTTAGTTTTTCTCTATAACTGTCCCAAAGAAACAGCCTTGTAGTAGCCCGACGGACTATTTGATAAAATAATTTAAATAAGTAATTTAGTAAGGAAATCTATAATTACATTCAAATTTTATTTGATTATTGATGTTCAATGATGAATCAAATTTAATTATTGATGCTCTGACATATCCTCCTGTCACCAGTGGAGTGAGAGACGTAGGATCAATTATTTAGAAATTTTTTTACACTTCTACTCCAAGATAAAAGTGTTTCAACTGCAAACGACACAAAGATATAATTTGTGATAAGTGGTGAATATTTGTGTCGTTTAGTCATTTCAGATTTTTCAGCAGCGGCTGCTGCTTTTAAAGCTGTCTCCCTGATATGAGACGGGGCTAATGTATCGACGCAGGATGCGTCTCACAAAAGAACACGTCCCGTAAATTTATACCTCCTAATATAATAAAGTTAATAAGTCTATCCTATCAAAAACATAACTTGTAAAAAATCGCAGTCTCGCAACTCAGTTCTTCTACTCTACCGTAAAAAGTTGTGAGATCCATGTATTACCAAGTCGGCTAATTTATTCAATCCCTACTTAAGGGTTCTTTTGTCTTAAGTTATTACGTAATTAACTAACCTAACAACATATTATAGTGACCATATCAATATTAAAAATCTTTAATGTTATAATTAGATAGATTGACTTGGATTGACTGATGAGACTTGGATTTTTTACAAGTTATGTTTTTGATAGCATCTTATTTCTTTTTGTAGATAGTCCTACTTGTTTTCCTTTCCAGTGTCTTCTACTTCTTGAATACCACCAATGCATTTTCTTAAAACCTACGCTCTGTCTAATGATCTTTTCTTATTTTCGTAGATAATCTTCCTTTTTTCTTTTCCGGTACTACTTCTTGAGTTTCAGCTATTACTGGTATAGATAGTACTGGTGCGCAAGAGTTATTTATTTCTTGCAGGAATACGATTAACAGATATAAATACGATTAATAAAATTTAAAAATAAAAAATCTTTTATTTGTCATGTTATACATATTGTGATGTCAAGTTGGCAACTTAAGATATTTGACAAGAGACATAAATGAAGTATGTTAAGCCGGAAACAGTGTTATTAGATTGCTGTCGATTTTTTACACCTAATTCTCCACAAAAATAAACTTTATAAAAATATTTAAAAAGTGTATGTGTACTTATATACGCACGTAAGAAGTTATACTTACAATAAATCGATGCGCCGAGTTAACGGTTAGTGCACGCCATGTATAATAAGACCCTGATAACCCAATAAAAACAAACTATTCGTCAAGACGAATCAAACGAGCCGAAGCTCGATGGGGTTGCGTCGTTTCATTACAGAGTTCCTATGACCACCTCCCAGCTCCATCATTAGATCCTAGTTATCATAGAAAGACAAACTACTCGTCAAGGCGATTCAAACGAGCCCGATTTCGATGAGGTTGTTTCATTTCATTGCGAAGTTCTTATGGCCACCTTGCAGCTCCATCATCAGATCAGACCCTAGTAACCATCTAAAAACAAATTTCTCGTCAAGACGATTCAAATGAGCCCGAACTCGATGTGGTTGTGTTGTTTCATTGCAAAGTTCCTATGACCACATTCCAGCTCCATCACCAGGCCCTGGTTAACATTGAAAGATAAACTCCTCGTCAAGACGATTTAAAAGAGCCTGAACTCGATGTGGTTGTGTCATTTTATTGCGAAGTTCCTATGGCCACATTCCAGCTCCATAATCAGACCCTGGTTACCATCTTGCACTGAAGTACTCGTCAAGACGAATCAAACGAGCCCATATTGTATGGGTTTATGTCATTTAATTAATGAGTCTCTATGGCCATCTTCCAGTTCCATCATCAGACCCTGGTTACCATATAGCACCAAAGTACTCGTCAAGACGAATCAAACGAGCCTATATTCGATGTGATTATGTCATTTAGTTACTGAGTTCCTATGGCCATCTTCCAGCTCCATCATCGGACCCTGGTTTCCATTGAAAGGCAAACTAATCTTCAAGACGATTCAAACGAGCCTAAACTCGGTGAGGTTTTGTCGTTTCATTGCGAAGTATCTATGGCCACCTTCCAGCTCCATCATCAGACCCTGGTTGGATTTTTCCTTGGTTTATATACTAAACACTAATGGTATTCTCAATTCGAAGCTTCTATGTCTGCTAGAAGTGCCTTAGAGTTTTGATGATCGGTCAGTCAGTGAGTGACAAAATTAGGAAACTTTGACTAATTATAATTCTTAAACTACTAGTTTGAATTGAATGAAATTTGAAATATACCGTGTTTATACATTGCCTACTTAGGTATTGAAAATTCAGATTTCTACTTTTATCCACAACAAAGTTATAGGGGGTCGAAAATGGCCTGAATTGTTTCGAGAAAAGGATAGTACGGCGTGCCACTTTTTTTTTGCTCGACTTGGCGGGGGCACTGCCGTGCCTCCAGATTTATTTGTCTAGACATTCATTTCGGAAATTACAAGTCTCATTTAACGCTTATATTTTGTACTGATGTAAATTATATGATTGTATTTAATCTATATTTGAACTAATAAATTTTACCTTATTCCTCAATATCGGATGTAATTAGGTAACTTTGCTTAGTTAGCTAGTAGTAAACAACGACGACACGCCCTTTTTCATCTTTTTTTTTTAACTTAAAAAGAGTTTTTCATTCCTTGGATGTGATATCTAGCTCTTGCTAATCTAAAAGTGATGCCTAACAGATTATTAACAACCGTGAATTGAACTAATTTTTATAATAATTATTTTACAGTTCAAATTCTATAACTCTTTCAGGTATAAGAAATTGGTCAAATTGATTCGATTCGCATAATGGTATACATAATAACTTTAGTCGTGTATGAGAATAAGTACACAATATACAGTATTATGTATCAGTTCTCATTTAACTTTTAAAAGTAGGTACCTATATATTATGTAATCTTAAGTTTTATATAAGCATGTTTAAGCGTATAGCTTTGTTTATTTTTCAAAAGACTTTTCTTAAAAACTTCACGGAACTCTTAAAAACTCCGTTTACGAAATTATTACGGAAACCTGTTATTAAGTTATACGTAATGTATATTTGTAAATTTTGTATCCAAAACAATTGGATTGCTGACATTTAAGTTTTTTCATTAACCCTAATGATTTCTAAATTTTAATGGCACAAACCTAACACGGTATTTCCGAACCGATACGACTTAGGGACCTTCAAGAAAAGAGCATACGCTTATTTGAAAGGCCGGCAGGCGGCAACGCACCTGCTAATCCTCTGATTTAGTGGGTGTCTATGGATGTCGCTTTCACTTACTACCAGGTGAACCGACTGTCCGTTTGCCTCCTCTTCTATAAAAAATAAACAAATAATAAACTGGCAAAGTTTTGATGTTCAAATTATATGGTATTCTAGTATGTTCATTAAGTCTGACGCCGTTTTATACGACTGAATGAGTATAATGATTTTCTAAATATACATAAACTATATAATCTGTAACGTTCCTCGACTTTACATTTCAATATATCTTATTCTTTTTAAAAGATAAACCAATGTTTGATAAGAATATCTATCAAACAAACCTCGAAGTTAAATATTGCAAAAGTCCAAAAGATCTGCAGTCTTAAGACTGCCTAGAAACGATTTTATTCTTCACATATTTTTTTTTTAGCAAATCCGTTGGGCTATGTCGACAACCTTCATTCGCCTGCGAATCTCATCTTTTCTGATTCGATCTCGCAGAGAAATACCAAGCATAGCCCTTTCCATTGCACGCAGTGCGACTTGGAGTCTGTATAATAAAAGGCCCATAGTCAGAGACCACGTCTCAGATCCGTATGTCATCACTGGTAACGCACATTGGTCGAAGACTTTCGACTTCAGGCATTGAGGTGTGTCAAATAAAAAGACGTTTTTTGACTTCATTACATTCACTTGGTCACGCCATCACGTGTGAAAGGTTGGACCGATTTCACTAATTCTTTAAGTTTAGTCAAGAGGATACTATGATACTAAATAAATTTAATTCATTATCATAATCGTGTCAATCATTACATATTATAAAACAATGTTCTTCGCCGCATCTGTCTGTCTGTCTGTTCGCGATAAACTCAAAAACTACTACACGGATTGTCATGCCGTTTTCACCAAAAGATAGAGTGATTCGTGAGAAAAGTTTAGCAACATATACATACCCGGGGGCAGCTGGGGCGAGCTGCTAGTAGACTTATATAAAAAAAAATTATAATAAATTTATAACGCTTTGGCGCAGTGATCATAGCAACGCAACCGCTAGCGGTCGCAACTTCGATCCTGCATATGAAATTTTTTTTTTTGTAATTTTTATTCATAACAAATTATTAGAGGCCATACACTGTTTGTCGTGGTTTGTGTGTTTGTGTTGTGTGCGTTTCCCCTGACACATGGTCTTCATCCTATTGGGGGCGGTTAAGTGTGACCCGTTTATTTACTTATAATCACCGAATAGTCTATAAAAATATGGACCTAACTAGTATCTATTTTATTGCGAGATCAATCTGTCATCGTTTCTATTGTAACGCGTTGCGTTGTTATTATTCGTAGTTGTCGCAAAGATACTTTACACAAAGTTTGCTTTTTGAGTCTCAAAAAGCTTATTAATTTGTAAAGATAAAACTAAAACAAGCAATTATTTATAATATTTATAATATTACCTATCCCGTTGATATAAGTAAAATACCTTCTAATGTATTAAATATTTTTGGATATTAACTCCGAAATAGTCTTTACTGAAAATAGCTCTATGAGCAAAATAATAGGTTTTCTATAATAGTAAAGTAAATACACTACTTTATAAATCTTACTATCGTTTTGAGGTAATTCGTAATAAGAAGTCTCTAAGTGGAATTTTCGGTAGTTACTTAAGTTACTGATTTGAACTTATTATTTAATTTTGCATCTATGATATTGTTATTAAAATATTATAAAGTGCGTTTTATAATGTCGTAACAATCAAATTCTATAGGCGTAACAGTTTGCTCTGGCGTCCTTGTCCGGTAATTTCACTAGCTGCAATCAGCTACTTTAATGATTTATATAAATGCCCTCTCGATCGGTAGCAAATCAGTTCAGTCCCAGTGATAAAACCTGAAGTATAGTAATCCAATAAAAAGTTAAAAATGAGGACGCTTGTCGCCCTTACCTTATTAGGATGTGTTCTAGTCGTTTGCTCAGGCCGCGAGATCGGCCAGGGCGTATCCGACCTGGTGGCTGCCGCTAGCCATCATAAGGGACACCATCACGAAGAAGGTGGTGGCAAGGAACATCACGGCCATCATCATCATGAACATGGTGAAAAGGGTCACAAGGGTCATAAAGGACACCATCATCACCACAAAGGTGAACATGATGAACACCACAAACATCATCATGCTGGTCATCATCACGAACATGGTGGTGGTCATAAAAAGCACTGGGATGAACATGATCATCACGGTAAGCACCACGAGCATGGACATCACCATAAGGGTGGAAAACATCACCACAAAAAACATCACGATAAAGGTGAAGAAACTGAAGGTTACCATAAAAAGTACCATAAGGACGAATACCACAAGGACCACCACTTCTACGATGACCACCACAAGGAAGGAAAACATCACAAGCATGGTAAACACCACGGTCATCACGAAAAGCATGGCGGTCATCACAAAAAAGGAGGTCATCACCACTCCGGTTATGAAGAACATCATCATGGTAAAAAGGGACATCATGATAAGCATCACTACGACGAAGATCATAAGGGTCATAAAGGACATCATGGACATGAGGAGCACCACCATCATCATGAGGGACATGGGAAGAAAGGCGGCCACGATGACCACAAGCACTGGGGATACCATCATGGAAAGCACTAGACATTTTTCGTCTAAGATACAACTAGGTTATAATCTTTGTTTACTTCTTTTTTGTTATCTTCATAGTTTTGTAAATAAATAATTTTAATGAATGTTACATTGTTGTTCTTATTTAATACAACATAAAATAAGGACTTTTTTAATTATAATATGCTTATTATTTTCAATCATTTATTTAATATTTATTTATAAAATGTATTTATAATAAATCAATTCAATCGATAACATAATAGGCATTATAACGGAACTAATTTTATTTTACCGTTAACTAATGATGTCGTCACATTAAACGACGGAATCACTCGTCCAGAAATCTACAGCAATGTTATTGCTAAAGATCACTCTGTAATCGACAACAGATGAAAGCGACTTTATCAATATAAATGCAAACTGTTGAAACGATTGTAACACAACGGGCCCAGTCCAGTGCGCAGCCACACCTTCTGGTAAGACAAGAAAATCTAATTAAATACTTAAAAATTTCTTAAATTTATAATAATTTATAGCAAATAAATCTGTTTACAGTAAACATGAAGGTAATGCTTATTGTCGTGCTGCTAACTTGCAGTATTATACTAGTAAATACACGACATGTCGAAAATGAAGAACAAATAGATACCTCAAATAAACAACAGTCCGTGGATCTAGTTCCTGCTGGAACCGAAAAAAAAGAGGCGAAGAGCAGTCACAAGGAAGAGGGAGGTGGAAAGGAACATCACGCACATCACCATAAAGAAGAAGGAGAAAAGGGTGAAAAAGGATACAAATCACATCATCACCATGACAAAGGAGAGCACGGCCATCACGGCAAACATCATCATGAAGGTCACCATGACGAACATGGTGGACATAAAAAGAAACATCACGACGAACATGATCATCACGGGGAACACCATGAGGCAGAACATGGCCATAAAGGGGGTAAATTCGGTCATAAAAAGGGCCACAAGAAGGGCTCAAAGACTACCGGTTTTCATCACAAGTCTCACAAAGACGAATACCATAAAGAACATAAGTTCTATGACGACTTCCACAAGGGCGGTCACCATCACAAGCATGGAGACTTTCATGGTCATCATGATAAAAAGGGAGGACATCACAAAAAGGGTGGACATCATGAGAAAGGTCATCACGAAAAACACCACGGCAAGAAAGGTAAACATGACAAAGGTCACTATGATGAAGATCATAAAGGACACAAAGGCCACCATGGTCACGAAGAACACCATGCCCATCACCACGATCATGGCAAGAAAGGGGGACATGCAGGAGGAAAAGAGTTTGGCTATAGTCATGGAAAGAAAGCCTAAGAATGTATCAACACAAAATCTTGTACACTTTACACTATTTTATATTTTTATTGAATTAAGTCATTTTTATATTATTTAAAATTTTGTAAATAAAAGAAACTAATTTTAGAACCTTTTCTTTTTATTGTCATTTTGTCATGAAATAAGTAATCACCAGCAATGAACAAATTTTATTATATTTTTTTCTTCCTTACAGCAAAAATGTTGATGTTTCGAATTATAAATATTTGTTGTTTACACCTAAAATGTCAAATATTGCTATTATATTGATGTTACTTTAAAGTCACTTTAGTGCTATAATTTAGCAGTTTTTTTAGCAACTATATCAATTAAAAATAGCATATACTTTTTACTGTAGAAACTGTAGTTTAATCCACCATGCTAACCAGTCGAATTTCTGTCATGGAAATTAGGATTGTAATGAGCTGCATAACCCGAACTATATTATTTCCGAAAAAAAACTATCCATAACTACATCCAATATAAATTTTGAATCACTTTAGGATAGGGACCAGAGTCTAAATAATACATGTTATGACATGTTTTTATTTTTTACCAGTCGAGCCTACAAACTATATGCTTGCATGCGTTGTATTTTTTATTCTCTTACTTAATTTCACTAATGTCTGTGGATTTACATTTACAGAATTTAGATAAAAATTCTTGTGAAAATTACAAAACTATGCCATAGGCTTAAAAATAATTAGCTATAATAACTACTTACATGGCGGATTATAGTACCATACGTCAACCGAGTTACACTAGCCCAGATTTGAACCCCTTACAACCATTCAATTATTATGAATATCCCCATGCTTCTACCTATACACTTTTCAATGATATTTGTTAAAAAAAATGATTTTTTTTTTATTATTGAAGTGAAACTTCTTTATCGGGGTTGGAAAGATTTTTTCGTTACGCGCCATCTTGCGTTACGCGCCATCTTGTTCTTGATTATTGCGTATTTCAGTCGTTTTTCAATAAACACATGCGCAAGGAAGATTCCGAGTGGTAGTAGATGAAATCCTATATATATAAATAAATAGTTAAACTAAATAAATCAAACATCAAATTTTGAATGCTACAAAATGTGGGTCTCGCAGGGTTTTGAACTTGCAGCTCTCAAGCGATATACGAAATTCAATTCGCGTTGGCAGCCACTGCGCTAGCAATCTCTAAGATTCTTGAGTGAAATTAAGTATCACTATATAGAAGTTTGCAGTTATTGTATGATGTATTCTATAGTGAGTAGGTAATTCGAATATAAATATGTCCGAACGCAAACACAGGACTCATATAATTACGATCGTATAAAAAGTAAACTGTTTTTATTATAAGTTTCACTTCTTACGAGTGTACGCTAGTACACGCAATTTAAATTTTTTTTAAAATAATGTCTTCAAAAACATGATTTTAATATATTTTATTGTTATATCATCTCAATCAAATATTCTTTACAAAATGGTCATTAGTGGAGCTAAATGCTCAAATTCAATTTTTTCAGTAATATTCTTAGTCTTGATATTTTCATCTTGATTAGCTATGAAGATAAGATCCCCTTCATCACGCCAACCATACTTTTTAACCCAATGTTTTAGGGTTATATCTGAAAAGAAAAATAAAACAAAATGTACTTAGTGAAGTTTAAGCAACTGCCTAAATGTCATTAATAAGAGATCTCTTAGCATTGAATGCCAAGCTGCTAGATTATACTTCAGTTATAATAGTTAAGTTTACATTTTTTAATATCTACTTTATTTATTTTTTTACTGAACACTCGACTATTACAATACTAACCATCAATTCCTCCAAGAAGATTAGATAGATTATTTTTATCAATAGTCTGGAAGGTGATGCCTACAACATGGCAGACAAATTTGCGAATGGAGTCATGAAAGCCATTGATGCGGTTACAGAGCTCAGGCATTTGATGGACTCTATTCCAAAATTGAGCAAAATCACATTGCTCTAAGATATCAGCCAAATATTTAATTTGTGATATTGTCTCATTTTCAACCTGAAAATTAATAAATTCAAATATTAAGTATTACAATATACTTTATTACTATAAAAGACGCATTTTATTTTATTTTCAACTTACAACAGACTCCAGAAGTAAACATTTGCACAGAGTAAAATCGGTATGAGGGAAATTTGTAAGCGCTTTCAGTAATATTTGACATGTGATATCAGGATTGAAATTTTCGGGATTAAACTGGTAAAGTTTCAGCACAGCTAAATTAGCTTCCAAATCATAGGTGTTTTCCTTTGATTGCATTTCCACGTAACGCTCTAATGTGTGAAGATTAGCTGGGTTATACCTTTCTATACTTTTCAGTATTGCAGCAACAGTTTGTCTCATTGTTTCCGCCATTTCCAATTTTCAAAACTATTTGTGTTTATTATATAACAATAAATGGTCAAACTAACTGTACACAAAACGGAACGCGTGGTAACAGAAAAATTGCTTAGGTTTTTACATTTGACAGAAAAATCAAAAAAGAGAATGGTACAGGTGCCACAGACAATTTAGTTGACAGACTGCTTATATCACGGTCTTATATAGAAGGTCTTGCAACGAAGCCTGATTTCAGTACCGTAAAACCAAGCGACTTTGAGATACGGGTGAATTTGATGATTACAAAAAAAAAATACATTTTTACCCGACTGCGACAAAAGGAGAGTTATGTTTTTCGAGTGTATATATGTATGTATGTATGTATGTCCATTTCTTTGGCACGCCCTACAGCTCAAACGGCTGGACGGTTTTTGAAATATGAGGTGTCGTTGGATTTGTCTAAATTGTAGTAGTGAGATAGGCTATATAAATTTTCAGATATTGTAAGTAAGTTAAAGTAAATAAATATGTATTTTGAAGGTTATCGGACTTATAGGCTAGAATTTTAGACTTGCAAAACTCCAAAGACACAACTAAAAGTATTTAGATGTTACTTATAGTAAAAATATTTCGTAATTATGTTTTTTGTAATCCAAATTATATTTTCATAATTGCTTTTCAGTCGCCATTTTCTTTTAAATTGCATACTTTACAAACCGAGGCTGCATTGATAGACACCACGAGGCGAAATTGATAGCTATAATTTTGCCCCAGTGAGCGACGGTTTTCTTAAATAACGAGAAGTGTTTATATTAACTCCATTTTATTTGGGCCGGTAGGTTAATCATGGTTCGGACTTCCACGAAGGCTCCAGGTAACTGCCCTTATAAAAATTACACCGAAGAGACTTATGGAGAAACTGTCGAGAAAGTAACTAACGACGAAATTACCATAAATGCGGCTACTATACAATATCATATTCCATTTGGGACAGTGTATACACATATAAAGGCTTGTACAATAGAACGCCCGGCGGACAAACAGTTTTTAAACATCAAGAAGAGAAATCAATATTAAATGCCGCCACTACGTGTGCTGATTGGGGTCTCCCTTTAACACTGTTAGATTTACATTTTTTTGCAAACACATATTTAGACAACAGGGTAAGACAGTAGAACGATTTTCAAACAATTTACCGGCTGTTGAGTGGGCCGTTAGTTTATTAAAGCGCCATAAAAACTCTTATGGCCTAAGGTTAACAGCGAACATAAAGAGATCAAGTAGGGCGGGATTCGATAAATAAATATTTTATCAATTTTGAATTCGAGGTAAAAGATATTGCGCCGAGTAACATTTTTAATTAAGACGAGACGAATAATTTGAGGCTATTGTAAAATATATATTTTTGTTGATCTATATTTAAACGATTAAGACTGATGTTGTTAATTACCTCTTAATTAGATCTGAGAGTGCAAGATCTCAGAAGTGACGCTTTACGTTTAAGATTTTTGAAGTGTTATTTTCTTAAGTTTTGTTGTAAATTATTAATCAGATTTTGCTGATTTCTGACTGAATTAATTAAGACTGATGTTAAACACTAATATACACTAAATAATAATATAGTTTTTGAATTGTGTTTATTTTCTTTTCTACCATTAATAATCATTTTATTCATTATCAATGTCACCCCTGGGATCAAAGTGATCCCTACAATATAAAAAAAATTATATTAAAAAACAAAAGAACGACAGAAGATCTCAAACAATTTTTTCTTTATAGTTTATATTCTAGTCAGGGCGTGTTATAAAATCCGTGAAAATAACTGGGGTTTCTAAGGTATCTCCTTTGCATACGCAACTTTGATAACGCTGTTTTGTTTTTTTTTTCTCGTAAACTATCGAAATTTATCTTTTTTTTTTTTCTTGTAATCTAATAACGTTCATTATGTCCACTTTTTATATATTTATTTTATTTCTTAGGATACAATTAAAGATAACAGCGTACATTAAAGTTTGAAACTAATCAATATCACCCCGTTTTACGGTACTGAGAGATTAGTACGATCGTGATATAACTTTTATCTTTCACGTCAACGCTGCTGTACGTCGTTGCTATCGATGGTTGCACGTCATTTGAGTGACAAATTACTGTAAGCGCCTCAGTCTCATTTCTCATTATCAATCATACGGCGTATATTTTTCTCTTCCAAGTATGGTGTTAATTTTTTTTTTGCTATTTTGTTGTTATTTTTGTTTTGTTATTTAACTGTTCTGTTTGGATTTGACAATATCCAAAACATGATTTGACTTAGTTGCACAGAACACCTATCTATCGTCACTCTTGACACTGAACAAGCGTGCGCAGTGCGCACTGCTCACCGCACCCACTGACACGATCGTATTAGCCTAAGTTCACATGTAACGCGCCGTAACGCAGGTCAACGCGCGATTAAATTTATAAAGAGTTCAGATGACAAGCGCTAACGCGCGTTGCGAGAGCTTATCAGTTGTCAGTCTGTTTCAGTAGAGCTTAGGTAATGGACGTGGAAGACGCTATTATTTTGTTGTATATGTTGTTGTATATTCAATATACAGGATGACTGGTAAATTACTATCCATATTGAAGGAGACTACTCGGTACATGATTCTCATTCGAATTATGTAAAAAAAAAAACAGGTAAATATTAATAAACCTTTAAGTAAAGTTACTCAACAATTATCCAATTATATACACTTCGTCTTTACACCCTAGCAGCTAGCTGCACTTTCGACACAAAACAGGTAGTTTACCTACGTCCAAACGCCGCCACGTGTTAACAGGGTAGCAGGATAAACAAGCATGATCCAGTCCCCCTTAATACTTTAATCCTGGCTTAGGATAGGCAAAAATACTAAGATATTTTACTCGTTTAAGCAACAAATTTGTTGACTAGGTAAATGATGTAAACTTTGGCAATTTTTAGATGTGAAAAAGCGGCACAGTACAACACCTGTGCACGTGCCGCCGGCACGACTGTAGAGTGACTACGCTTCATTTACTTGAATTGAAATTTATGAAAATTTGGTCAAAAATTAAGTACCTATTTTTTTTTACATAATTCGAATGAGAATCATGTACCGAGTATTCTCCTTAAATATGGATAGTAATTTACCAGTCATCCTGTATATATTGTATATTTTGTTGTATTACAAAAAATATATATAGAAAAAGAAAATGCACACATTGGGTTCAGCTAATTTTTTAAAATGGACCCAGTTTGTTTGCAACATTGGGTACGTTCGCGCGCCCTCTTCTAATTGATAATTCATCACTTTTATAGGAGCGCATGCGTACTTCATACTTTTTTATCTATGCATTCCACAGACCACATGCGGGGAAACAAAAATGGGACATGCGCAATAGTTTTTTATTTATCAGTTTTTAATAAAAATATTATTATTTTAAGTAGTGAATAAATGCAAGAAGATAATCTTGTTTATTTTATCTTTTATGAACAATAGCAAACAATTATTTCTAAAGTTCGACAGTTAAATTCAGTTTTTGATTAAAGAAGTATCATTTCCGCGCATGTGGTCTGTGGAATGCATAGATTAAAAATTATGAAGTACGCATGCACTCCTATAAAAGTGATGAATTATCAATTAGAAGAGGGCCCGCGAACGTACCCATTATATCCGAATCTGAGAGAAAATGAATCCAAATTATTTAATTATACTTATTTTTATGAATATAATACGAAAACAATATATATTTATTTACGAAAATTATAAAAAAAACATGCGATCGCGATGGTAACGCGCGCTTAACTGAACAATCAATGGACGTTATTATATAGCGCATATCAAAGCGCGCGTCAACGCGCGATCCCCTTCATCTAGAGACTTTTTCTCTGAGCGCCGCGTTAACGCTCACTGACGCGCGTTAACCCGCGCTCATGTGATCGATTTTATGGAAATGCTAGGATGTCTAGTCGTGCGATTTGAAAACGTGCGTCAAAATTTTGCCATCTGAACATGGCCTTAATCTCTCAGTACTTAAATTAGGCTTTGTTGCAAGATCTGTATTTACGACCGTGTATTCGACGCTCTATGACTATTATATACTCTTTGTCTAATAAGAGTTGACCTAAAGGTTATAGATACCAGGTCATAAAATCCCAAAAAAAAAACTCTTTGCTCTATGACATTCTTGACAATACTCCATACGAGTCAATTTGTCAATAAGGTCAAAATAAAATTATTCACGAGTTAGTGGGATCAGTATTAATTTTGGTATTAATAGTTTATTCATTATTGTAAAAATGGTATGTGACGGTCCAGACCCTCCCGACGACTCTCCACAAAACTTAATACCACCTCCTAGACACGATTTAATGGCCAATGGCAACCATGACGACAGCGATGATGAAAATAATGACCATTTCGGTTACGAGCCCTTGCCACAAGGTCCAGAATTAATACTTTCAGATCGAGAAAGTGAGGAGGAGCAAGAAGTACCAAATTTTTTATTTTCGTATTAAATTTAAATACTTCTTTATTTTATGTTTTAAACATTGTCTATAACTGTATATTCCAGAACGAGGCAAATCAAGATCCACCTAGCAATGTACCTCCAATAGAACCAATGGAAAACGCTTTAACAAGAGAAGTCTGGAGCGTTCCTCGGCCCAATGATCCTATTGAAATGAACAATGAAAGAGCACAACAGGTATATCTGTTTATTATTAATACATTTTTAATAGTAATATTATTTGACTTAAGATTAATTAGTAAAAAGGTAATTATTCGGTATCGCGCCACCACCGATTTTGAGGCTGATTTTTTTTTTAGAGGTCCGTTATGACTTCAAAA
Organism: Euphydryas editha; assembly: GCA_036937285.1. NCBI lineage: Eukaryota > Metazoa > Arthropoda > Insecta > Lepidoptera > Nymphalidae > Euphydryas > Euphydryas editha. The sequence continues at coordinate 7,649,735 of JAUPFZ010000011.1, read as the reverse complement.
CATCATAACTAGTGTTGTTATGATGGCGCATGACCTTTTTTGGCGTAAAAAAAAATCTAAAAAAAATTTCGTACGAATAATTTTTTTACTCATACGATTATCGAAAGATTTTTTCTTTTATTGTTATGTTGTTAGAGGTATTTTTTTTATTGATAGGTTGTTAGGTCTTTTTTTTTTAGTTACAACCATAAAGGTATTTATACCTCTATAGTTACAATGCGTCGTCCCTAGTTAAAAAACTAGTTATTGATTTAAAAGAAGAAAGAAGAAAAGAAAAGTCTTTGTTAAAACTAGAAGAAACGCTCAAAAAAAAAGACCTAACATCCTATCAATAAAAAAAAAGCTAATATAACATTAAAAACATATCTTTCGATAATTGTGTAACAAAAAAATTATTCGTACGATAATTTTTTTTAATTTTTTTTTTTTTAAAGTCAAAAAAAGGTCATGCGCCATCATAACAACACTAGTTATGATGTTTTGAAGTCATAACGCACCTCTAAAAAAAAATCAGCCTCAAAATCGGTGGTGGCGCGATACCGAATATTTACCTTATTTTATTATTATTATATTACTTATTTCATAATTTATTATTAAATGTGTATGATATAGCATTATAGTAGTTATGATTTGTCTATTTTCAGGTAATGTCATTAATGGCTAATTTTGCTTTACCACAAAACTCCATACCAGAATGGGCACAGAGCATTTCAGAAGAACAGTGGAAACAGACACTTAATGATAGGATAGAACGGTTACGCAGCAATAGGTAAACTTGAGGTTCTTTCGTGTCTAATTTGTGTGATAATCCATGAGAATAAATAATTTCTAAAACTTACAATTTAGCATTAAAATAGGGCTTAAAATAAGTAATAGCATATTTATTTAATATAATTATAAGATAATATTAGTTAACAACATAATACAATGTACATAAAGTAATTATTTAGGGTGCGTTCAGCTAAGGTAATTTTTCGATTAGTTATGAGGCCTTCAGAATTTATTTTTTTGACTGGTTATTTATAAGGTTATGACAAAAACATACATCAATTGGTATTTATACATACTAGTTCTTACGTGTATTATGTTTCTTATTTCTTAACATGTAATAATTGTTATTTTATGTAAGCTTAAAGTTATGGAATACAATAGAAAACGCTAAGGAAAGAACAGATCTTGTATCTTTAGGTTCATAATCAGACTATAAAAATAGGTAAACAAAATATAAGAAAAAAATGGTGCTTGTTTATTTTTTTAATTATAATATTATGGTAGTGCGATCTTACCACGCCTACCTGAACTTAAGCTTTTTCCGGTTCTCAACCTTTGCGATAGTGTCTAAATTATTTTCAATCATTTTTTTTTACTTTTTAATAGAACAGTAGGTTTTAGACATTATATTTACTACATTTTAATTAAGATTTTAATAAAACATTTAACAACATCAAATTTAAAAAAATTCCAAAGAATTTATTAGAAATTAATGATTCTAATGAATTTATTCATAACTAGCGGCCCGCCCCGGCTTCGCACGGGTATTTAACTAAAATTTTAAAAATTATAAATTTATATTTTTTATCACCTACATGCGCCATCTATCCGTATAATAGTAGAATATCGTTTTTATATTTAGTGACATTTAACATAATAGTACCTTACCTTAGACCAGATGGCGTTGGCGGCGTAGGTACCTATTTCTATTTTCTTAAATATTTATTTTTAAATTTAATTGCAATGAAACAAAAACTAAATTATACTGTGAATTATGTTAAATTTTTATGTATTAAAGTTATTTACATTGGTTTTGTACTTTTTACGTGATACGTGCACACAAAAAAATGATAAGAGATGGCGCTGATACAAAAATAAACGCGCTATTAAAATTTTTTCTTGATGATATATAGTGTATTAATAAAACGGAGGTTTTAACAGATTTATTATTTGTATAGACTAGCGGCCCGCCCCGGCTTCGCACAGGTATTTAACTAAAATTTTAAAAATTATAAATTTATATTTTTTATCACCTACATGCGCCATCTATCGTATAATGGAAGCATACCGTTTTTATTTTTAGTGACATTTAACATAATAGTACTTATATTAATTGAAAATGATGTTTATCTAAAATATTAAAACGATTTCTATTTCTATCCGACATATTTAGTAAACTTTTAAGTTTAACAAAATAATAACTCAAAAGTAAGTTTTGTGAGTTTTTAAGATTCCTTAGACCAGATGGCGTTGGCGGCGTAGGTACCTATTTCTATTTTCTTAAATATTTATTTTTAAATTTAATTACAATGAAACAAAAACTAAATTATACTGTGAATTATGTTAAATTTTTATGTATTAAAGTTATTTACATTGGTTTTGTACTTTTTACGTGATACGTGCACACAAAAAAATGATAAGAGATGGCGCTGATACAAAAAAAAACGCGCTATTGAAATTTCTTCTTGATGATATATAGTGTATTAATAAAACGGAGGTTTTAACAGATTTATTATTTGTATAGATAACAATTAGATGCTGCATTATATCTGTCAATTCATTGTTACTTACTTTTTCGATTGGAATTTTCATATCTTGTACTATGTAAGAAAGTCATAATCTTTTTTTGCCTTTGTTAAGCATGAGAATTCGGTTATTAAATAAAGCTACAAGGATAATATTATTTCTATATTGCATAATTGAAAAGGCATGCAAAAAAAGTAATTCTTATGAGAGTATTTGATTCAATAGACTTTTTTTTACAGATTTCGTGTATATTGCGTTACGAAAAAAATGTTAATTTCTTAGGTTCTAGTTGCCTTGGGCAAACTAAGTGTCCTTGGTTACTACACCTCAATATAAAAAAAATATATTTGACAGCCAATTTAATTATTATTTACCATAAAAGATCACATCATTTATAGGTTGTACTATCTTATCTCATATACGAACTTAGCCAAACGCACCCTATATTTTTATAAGATTTTGAAATCTATATAGTGGGATCAAATATAACAGCACTAAATGTAACAAGTTTAGTCACTTCATTTCTGATAAACATATAAAATGGTGAATCCGCATAAAACAACTCAGCTGATCTAGCTAATATTCCACTGGTTGCAGCAGTTGCTTCAGTCCCATATTCTGTTTAAAAAAACACAGGTTTATAACAAAGTATATAATATAACAACTTAACATATGAAGGTTTGGTTGAATTGCTTGAAAAACTGAATAATTTATTAAATTTCAGAATGAATAAAACAGTGTGTTAAAGAATTTCTTTGTATCTTCTTTGTTTTACATAATAATAACAACCTTATTATGTAAACAACTTCATTTTTATTGGCTGTTTCACTTTGTCTATCACTAATTATTGAGCAAAAATCTTTTTTTTAATTACTTTCTTTAAGTAAAGGCTTTATAATTATCTTGTAGCAAAAAAGTTTTACTATAGAAATTAAAAGCTCAAAAATGTTTATTATATAGAAGAATAAATACATATAACTGTTAATGGAAATATTATTTTTGACACTTACCATCGATTGTTATCCTAACATCGTGTATGATGGAATCCACATTTATACCGGGGTTCGGAAGACTATCAATTATATCTCTAATGTTTGGCTCCAAAGTTTTTGCCCTCATGATCAATTCATTTTCTGTTTTGTTATTATTACTATCTATCATAAGAGCAAAGTTTGCTTGTCCAGGTATAAAAATAGATTGAACTCCTAAAGCTTTGAGGGGTTCTTCTAAACTAGCTCTGAATTTTAAGTCCATCTTTGGAAATCTCATGATGGTCTTTTTACTTTCTAACTTATCTATAAGTTCTGAAATCCTTGTATAATTTAATTTATTCATAAGTTCTGTTAGATTCATGAGATGCGGTTTTCGAGGTTTGAGGGCGTATAAAGTTGTGATGCTGTCATTGTAAGGAATTGCTATTAAGTGAACATCTGAAAAATTAAATTAAGATTTAAAATATTTGTTTAAAAACCATGTTGCATGTTTATGATATACTAATTGATCTAAGACTAAATTGTTTTATTTAAAACGAGACAATTTCACCTGCATTGACATGTTTGCCTACTATTCAGCAGCTGTGTCGTATGTGTGTAACTTTCCAATTGTAAAAGAAAATATTATTGCTTTAGAGCTAGGGTGCACAGACCGCGGCCCGCGGGCCATATGCGGCCCACTACAGACCTACATGCGGCCCACCAGCCACCTGATGGAATAGAACAAAACTAAGATTTTGCATGCGCCGTGATATGTGAACTCGCGGCCGGAACCAAATATCAAAAAATTGTTAGCACAATGCAATGTCATGTATTTAATTGAAATAATCTAATTAGATAGACACGTAAAATAAAAGTTTGTCACAATTATAAAAATTTCAATGTGATTTTTTAAACCGTCATTCCTGTGGCCCGCCTGTAGCTCATAATCTGTCCGAGTGGCCCCTGACCCCAATAAGTCTGTGCATCTCTGCTTTAGAGTTTGTCGATGAAAAACAAAATTCTTAGTATAGACATAGAAGTATGCATAAAATGTTTTCTTGTAAGAACTTACCATCTTTAACTGAATAAACTTGATCGAACTCTCCTATATTCATCATCATGTCTGTCATCACTTGTCCATTAGTTTTTTTGAACGGTAACCTACAATGAAAAAAACGTATGTATGATCTAGACCTAGACTACTTAGTCTAGTTTATCCGAAGTTAGTAATTAGTATTGACGAATTTAAAATCTGGGAGGATCATATTACATGAGTAAACAGTCTGCGCAGTTACATTTGTATGTTTAGGTACTGCTTCATTTTCATCGCTCGAAGAATTTAAAAAAAACTCGTCAATTTTATACTGATATAACGTAAAATATGCGATTTGTATATATATATATAATATATATACTAGCTTCCGCCCGTGACTTTGCCCGCGTGGTTGTTTTGATAAAGAGTAGCCTATGTCCTTCCCCAGGTTTCAGACTTACAATATTAAGAAACATTTAAGTACACAAATACAACCTTAATAACAAAAACTATACCTAATTAACTAAAACTACTATTCAATGATAAAAAAAGCAAATCTAATACGACTGGAATTAAAATATAAAGTGATCTATATTTCTAATATAAGCTATGTTATTGTAAGGTTTTATCTAAATCCATTTAGTAGTTTTTGCGTGAAAGAATAACAAACATCCATCCATACTCAAAAATTTTCGCATTTTATAATATGTTTTAGTAGGTAATAACTTATTACGGAATATTCTATATATTCCCTAATATTTTATTAAATCTGTGATATGATTGATATATTTATAATGATGGTGGTTATAGTTATTTTAATAATTTGCTACTTTGACAATTGCTTATTCTTTCAAGACGATATAAATAAAGACATATGTATATAAATAAAGATGATGTGAAATCACTTACTTTGTCGTGTATTGTGGAAAAAAGGGATATTTCCATTGACCACTAAAATACAAGGCACTCAATAAGACTGCCTTTGCGTTGCGTGGAAGGGGCTCTTGTAAAAAATCTGGTATTTTTCCGTCAGTGTTGTTACTCATCCATCTAAAACACAAAAATAAAAATCGTGAATGAAAAAAAAAGTAATCAAAACCATGCTAAAAAGCAGAAAAATAAATTAAAACATAAAAATTAAATTTACAGGATTATTACATTACAATAAAATTAAGTCCCGGATCTTTGGGGTGGGGGGCAAACCGGAGACACGCCCCGAAAGACAGTTTCAGGAAGCGCGAAAATCATAATATTACATGGTAAAAAAAATTGTGTGTGTCAGCTCCGACGCACGACTGGAGTTTACTCCTTAAGTACGATTGTCTAAACATACGCAAAAAGATTTTATCCAACTGAAAATAAGATTAATACCATATGAAAGGGTAAATTAACAAATTAATGAATATAATATACATATATAAATATATATTTATTCATTTTATATACATTTATTATAACTAATCGGCGAAATATTTTACATTAAACTTTTCACAATAGTCAATTTCAGATGTACACAAATATTTCATTAGGAATGTTGATAAATTATGTAATTATTATTATCTGACAATTATCATTTATTTTTTAAATATTATTTTTCAATATTAAATAGAGCAACATTACTTTCGCACCGCACCATAGGTGCGCGCGCACCGAAAAAGTAACGAGGTCATTCATAAGTAGATTTTACCTCTCATATTTTTCTCATACCGGGCGCCTTATATATGAAAATCGATTCTTAAGGAGTAAACTCCAAAAAACTTACTTTACAAAGTATATAACGCACCTTATTCGTCACAAAAAATTATCTCAAGGGCTGGAGAAAGCCAGCGCCAATATCAAGTTTCTCTGCCCATTTCGAAGAACTGTTAGAACCGAGGTTGAATGATTTTGGATTTGACTCACTCGTTTATTTTATTTTTAACATCTTCGTCGGCGAAGTTAACTCCTCTCGCTTCTCCGTTGTATATTTCGTGTAAATAAGTTTGATAAGCTTCTCGCAGTTGAGATGAATTGTCAACGAAGATAGCATCAGCGTATGTTGTCTTACTTGAAGTTCCGTTCGAATTTAGATTCTTTAATAGACCCCCGAAATATTCATGACTAATCCGATTGATTTTTAAATCTGTGTAAAAAAAAGTATATAATATATATTATACTATACTAGCTTTTACCCGCGGCTTCGCCCGCGTGGAATTCGGTTATGAATTCGGTTAAATCGCGCTTCTTAGTTTTCCCGTATATATAGAGTTTAGAGTTTTTAAACCAAAACTGCGTGGTAAACTATATTATATGTTTTACGTTGGGGAGCAAAAACATGCAAATTTTGGGCACTGGATACCCGGGAACACGCTACATAGAGCTGGCCATGCGAAAAACAATGCTTTTCTAAGTGTACTCCAGCAACCCTTAGAGTTTGACCTTGTGCTTTATTAATGGTCATAGCAAATGAAACCCTTATAGGAAATTGAAGTCTTTTAAACTGAAATGGGAGGTCTGTTGGAATAATCGGAATCCGAGGAATGAGTACACTTTCACCCTTTGCAGCGCCAGTTAAAATAGTGGCGGTAATAATATTCCGCCCAAGGTGAGTGACACGCAGCCTGGTACCATTGCACAGTCTAGGGGCATCGAGATTACGCATGAGCATCACCGGAACCCCTACTTTTAATTTTAATTTATGTGATGGCACCCCAGATAATTCAAAAGAATTTAAGAACTCTACAGGATATGAGATACTATTTTCTGAGTCTATCACCGTGTCTACAGATAAATATTCAGTAGTTTCTCCCATAACTTCATCCAAAATATTTTCATTTATTTTAGTGACCGTTTCGTTTTTTGGTGCTAATATTGCGCGTTCGCAGAGCCATTGGTCATCATGTATATTATTGTGTAAGTCAGTATAAACTTTGGCTACCAACTCTGATTCGCTGCCCACAACATTACAAAAATCTTCCGTTAAAGTTATCATTCCCTCTGCATCTACTGTCATTCTCCCATCACCGATTTTTAACAATGTTTCCGCGTAATGACCTGAGTGAAAGTCGTTAAATAATCTTACTCGCATGTTTGTTGTCAATTGGAATTTTATGACATGGTCCCATAACTTAGACGATTTTAGGCAAGCTTTTATTTCATCTGCTGGAGTCCCCCTTTGTATCCAAGCGCCATCTATCGCATACCTTAAGAACTAAATAGCGTAACTGCTAATACTTTATACTTATTTCAGTATATTTGTCATATTTGCACGTAATAACCTACTTTTCTGAAATTTCTTCACTTTTGTAAACCCTCTGGAACAGTATTATACCAGGATAAAGGGTAGGTAAATAATAACAGAAGTTTTTGCAAAGAAAATTACTAAGTACACAGGATTAGTAGATGTAAAAAACCAGTTTAGAAGATAAACCAAATTCCTCATTTTCGGGGATTAATTATCATATCATTTACCTTCTAAGTTTACATTGTGTATATTCGTATGCAAAACATAACTTTGTTTTAAACTACACACAGCGCCATCTATCGCCATCATCTCCGAACTAACAATATTTTTGTTTTCCCTCGGGAAAATCAAACTTTTTCGTGATAAAAAGTACCCTATTATTTAATCCGGACTTCTAACTTTATGTCTGCAAAATTTCAAAGCAATCGGTTCAGTAGTTACGGCGTGAAAGCGGAACAAACATACAAACTCACTTTCCCATTTATAATATTAATAGTAAGGATTTACAAATGAAAATTGTATTATTTTATTTCGTAGGTAGTGTGAAATAATCTAATTTCTAAAACTACTAAAAATATATCCCTTGAGTTGTTTGTGATAATTTGGAAATAATGTCGAGTAAGCTCGACTCTTGGATCTTTAGCCAAATTCGAACAGGTTTGTTGACCGAGGTATACAACTGTCCGTAAAACTGTACCTCCATACTCTGTTTTAAGCTTCGACAACTGGCATTGACCAACGGACGAATCCCTTGAAAACACTTTGGATCCCCGATTCCTCTCTATCGTATCTTTAATACGTTTTGTATTAAAGACACGCATATCGTGTCTCAGAGATTTCCATATCCGTCTGTTAATCCACTTATATGCTTCAGCATTACCAGAGGACTGCAGGTTTCATTCTTCCATGTGATTTTTAGTTTGATCAGAGAGCTTTCGGGGGCCGTTTTTACGGCTGGGTGTGTAAAATCGGCCCCCTAGCTATATGGAAAGTGTTACCAACCCGTTGTTTATATCGTCCACAGAACGCAATCGTCAATAAGGCAATCAAAACGATTAGATAATTTAAGTTCAAAGCTCTCGGGGTTTTGGATATGAGCGTGCGATGGTCGGAGTGTAGACTTCACCAAGCTAGACCGTCTGATATACAATGTGCCTCTAACCAATACGTGATTAGGTACTCCCGGTTTTTACCCTATGCATCACGGAGACGTCATTGAATAATTATGGTTTGGTGCTCATGATGAAGTCTATTAGTTTATGTTTGTATTGTATTGGTTTATGGTTGTATGTCTATTGGTTGGTATTTGGTGCCAGAACTCGCTACGCTTGGCAGGAGTATTGGCGAGCGCAGTATGTTATGTCAGGATGTGGTGACACTGCTACCCATCACCACCCTGGTCGGTGTAGTTGTTCGCACCAGTATAGCAATCACATTTACGACATCTTATTAAGTTTATGGAAGTTAAAGTTAAACCAAACCTGGTGTCAAAACCTAACAAGTACAAAATTTTATTATTATGAGTAACTATCATAAAACCCCATATCGTGAAAAGCATTTCCGTGAATAATATATTTTATGATAACAAGGATCTATGTGTGTACAATATACAAATAATTATTTTGGTACGCAAGTGAATATTTCTAATAAATTCCATTACGGACTTGTGAATTTTCGTTAATAAAACACAATCGTATTTATAATACGAATACATTTAGAAACAAGAATACAGTGTGTCTAACTTTGTTTAAATAAATCAGAGTACAAAAAAAACCAGCTTAGATATTTTATATTCAACTATGTATCTATGCGTAATGCGTAATAGTGTTAAATGTAAATAAAATTCTAATTTTACTATGTGTACTAACAGTGAAGTTAATAAAGGCTATTTATAGTAAGGTTACAGGCTTACCTTGAGAAAACCCGAGTATCTCGGCCAGCTCATCGTACGACTTGCCGACAGTACCCAAAAGTGTCATCGCTAACAATCCTGCAATATGCAAGTATTCCATGTTTATATACCTATGTATATGTATTTTATATACATATTTTGTTTAAAACACAACTGATTTGATGATTAAAAAGATAAATATTTATAGATAAATTAAAATATTCATTACACAAAATTGTTTTCTCAATAACAATTTTTAATCATATGGGTGGACATTTTCTATTATTACATTTTAAAACCAATTACAACTTTTTTATTATGTATTATTCCGTTATTCGGCTTAAGCTTCTGCAGCGACATCTATCTCGCCACATACGAACTAAAAACTGACGTATACTACATCGCGCTATCAAAGTTATTCAAGCGATTGAACAATATATACGAGAACACGACAACAACCGTCGGGGCAGTAGCCCACCAGACTCAACACCCGTCTGGTCGGAGGATCCTCCCTTTTCAATGGTGTATGAGGAACTTTACTCCCTGTTCCTTACTCCCCAAAAACTGGTGACCTGTTCTTCACTTCCCCTAAACTTCTTTAATAAATATCCTTTAGGAGTTTGGTAGTAGGTGTATTTATTAATATTGCTGTAAATATTTTAGTTATATTGATTATTATTATATTCTTTATTGCATTTTAAAATATTTTTACAATTTAAGTTTACAATGGAAGTTGGCGAGGGCGAACTTATCTCTAAAAGAGATCACTACCAGTCTACCCATGATGGTGGGAGACGATGTACAGTAGTGCAAAAGAAGTGAAAAAAGCCCAAGTATATTTATTTATGCTTTTTTGTACACCATTTTTATACACACAACTTAAATATATATAGTATTTAGATAAATGTACAAAGGCGGTCTTATCGCTAAGTAACTATTTCTTCCAGACAACCCGAACTACAGGGAATATGGATAGAAAAGGTAGGTGGTATACCATTACTACATACTTAATATATAGATGAAATATACTTATATATACGTATAGAATATATGTATAGTATATACACTCAACATATACAACATACACCAATATATACATACACACACGCATAACAAACATATTTGACGGCCGGCTGGTCTAGTGGTCAGGCAACTGGACACTTTACGCAGCGGTCGCGGGTTCGAATCCCGCCAGGTGCAGATAATCTGTATGACGAATATAGATGTCTGCACCGGGTCATGGATGTGTATTTATGTATATATGTATTTATATCTTAAATTTATTTCCGTTCCTAGTACCTGTAACACAAGTTCTTACGAACTTATCACGGGGCTAGGTTAACGTGGTGTGATTGTTGGTTAATATTTATGTATTTATATTTATTTTATATACATATGTATACCTATTACAAATGCTATTTCTATTGTACGTCTCATACATTGGGAGTTACTTTAGAGAGAAGTTGATTCCTCAACCTGTCCCTGAAAGTGTTCAATGATGTGCTTTTTTGAATAACTTTCGGAAGTTTATTCCAAAGAGTTGCAGCATGCATAGTAAATGAATTAAGTAGGAAGTTGGTGTTATGCTTAGGGACTTCAAGCATTATTGTGATGCAAGACCGCCTAGAGCGAGTACCTAATTAAAAACGGAATCTAAGGTAAGAATTGATGAGTAATTTCTAATGATCTTTTATTTTGTCTATTTATTCTATTGACATTATAGCGATTTAATTGTTTGAAAAATACTGTACTACTTTTTATTCTCTGTTCTTGTAGAGATGGTGTAAGTTTTTTTACGTTCTACATGTACCGGCTACTGAATAGCAATGTGTTCGAACCGACGAATGAAACAATAATTCGCTTTTCGATATTTACGTTTATAGATTTTCGATATAAACGTTTCTATATTTCAGGCCGATTGACATAGAAATAAGAGATTTTTTCCCTTATCTCATCTCACTGGTTTTTATGATTGAGCAATGGATTTAAAACGTGGTTTAATATAATAAAATATAAAAAGAAGATAGAATCCTTGCTTAAGAAAATTCTTGCTACACTCATGGAGTCATTTCTTCTCACTAGTCATTTCTTCTTTTCAAACTGTTTTATTTTCACCTTTATGGTGGTAAATCATAGCAATTTTCTATCTCGATCGTTAATAAAAAGAACATTAAGTATTCGCTATAGTTTGTTCCTTTTTTGTGTTTTAATTTAAATTGTTTACTTATTTAGTAAGCTTCTTTTAAAGTCCTTTAAGCACGTATCACATAGGTACATTTTATAGATTAATAATAATTGTATGTAACATCCTTCTTCTACATGGAGAAGAGGCCTTCGCTCAGCAGTGGGTTGTTTACAGGCTGATACAGTACAGTGCAGTATAGTATGTAACATCAAATTATTATAAGTCTAGATCGGATTTTATCGCGTTTATTTGTTTAGTTTCGAATAATATTCGGACACCCACCACCTCAGTCCCCCGAGATCATGGACGCTGTAAAGGGTCCGAAACTTTTAGACTTTTAATTAAATGAGTGAAATTCGCGTAAATATAAGAGAACAGATTCAATTTGTTATTATTTTTATTACTGAACTGAATAAAACTAAAAACAACTTATAAATGTCTCAATACTAAGTAATGATCTCTTCTCCAATATAGGATATGGGTTTGCACTTTACCAGCCTGTTCCATGCATATTAGTGGTAATAATAATGGATAATATTGGTGGATAATTTCCCTACCAGAGTAACAGTATTTATTAGCTACTTTTGATAAAAACCATAACCCACAGTTTTATGTGGTTTCCCCGAAATACGTTGGGAGACCCATAAAGAAAAACACCCGGATCACAAACATATATTTGTACAAATGTTAATATTTTTGGACCGGATATTTATATTTGTAAACTAATTAGCATTAGTGAAACCCGCGAACGGTCATTGCACTAGCGGTTTTTTTTGCGTAAATAAAATATTAGCGGTAGATAAAAATAAAAACTAAATAATACCTAAATAAAAAAATATTCGTTTTATTAGATAAAATATTAAATTAAGTTTATAGTAAAAACGTATGTGCTTTAAAATTATAGCTCTTCAGTGTATTTTGTAAATAAAAATATTCAAGTAAACGAGGTCAAAACTCAGTCTTCCGTTACACAGTTTAACTGATTCATATTCTTTGTGTCCCATAACAAAAAAGTGAACTAAATACATAATGACTTCTTTTATTTATAAATTATGTTTTCTTTGTAATAGGTTTTTGTTTAGAACCTGTGCATTACATACTTGTCAGACATTACAAACCAACTTTTAAAAAGGAGGTTTTTTATATACCTATTAGGCTATACGTATTCATGTTTCTGAAAGAACTTGATGAATGACAAATCGTTTGCGATTAAGGCTATTGTAGTAAACAAATGCTTGGAACATAAGTAAAAAATAAAGACAATAAAGTTACCTATGTATAAAATAAACAATTATATTTAATAACTTATATCGATATTTCGAGATAATTACAGCTCTATCAGAGAAACCGGTGTAGTGTGATTTAGGTAAAAAAATATGTTGTAGGTATATATTGCTCTATTATAGATGTATTTTGTGATCTTTGTATTTCTATATTATTATGATTATTATGGTGATTTACTTTACAATAAAAATAGTGAAGTGCCTTTGCATAATTTAAATTTTCTATGAGTAACGGAACCGACATATTAGTGTTATTTGTACAAAGTATGTACGTAGTAACGTAACGTATCGTAATAACGCTAATATAATATGTCGGTTCGAGTACAGAGAGCATAGCACGAGAGCGATTCCAATGTGTGTTATCAGTGATGACATAGGGATCCGAGACGTGGTCCAAGTTGCACAGCGGGCTATGCTTGGTATTTCTCTGCGAGATCGAATCAGATATGATGAAATCCGCAGACGAACGAAGGTTGCCGACATAGCCGTCGGGCGGGGATAATCCGTCGGGATTTGCAAGCTGAAGTGGCAGTGAGCAGGGCACATAGCTCGTAGAACTGATGGCCGATGGAGCAGAAAGGTTCTCGACTGGAGACCACGTACCAGCAAGCGCAGCGTCGGACAGCCGTCCACGAGATGGACAGACGACATGAGAAAAGTTGCCGGAAGCCGTTGGATGGAAGCTGCTTTGAACCGATCGCTCTAGAGGTCGATGGAGGAGGCCTACGTTCAACAATGGACATCCAATAGCTGATATGATGATGATGACGATGATGATGAGTAACGGTAGTTTTTTTCAAACCAAACACATTTTTATTTGTTTTTATGTCTTTTTTATCAGTTAGTAACTATAATTTAATAAAACCTATAACAAACACTAAATTCGAAAACGATATTCCAATACGGAATGGCTAATGAACATGTCTCAATTTTTCTTTCAAAATATTGAGTGCTCCTCTCGATGTCTTCCCAACGGACGAAATTCAAATACATATTTAACACATAAAAACTAATCAGTAACCAAATTTGAATAAACTTAAATGTGTCTATAATTTAATGGTCTAGCTCTTAAACTACCGAGAGGTAGTCGCTGCTGCTGGAGAAAATAACCTTATTTTTGTCTGTAATTCATAACTTTGATTTTTCCTATATTGTGGAGCTAACTTTGGCTTTTGAGATATCCTCAAATTTTTAGATCACCTCTACCTTCTGGCAGTAATGTGTGAACATCGGTTCATAAGCCTGTATGGCAACGATAATAACTAATATTTATTAGTGTTTGGGCTTGGTATCTGTGCGTCAGACTTTTAGAGATACGGTAACTACGTTTGGAATAACACTAAAGTAAGTTTTTTTACGTAAAAAATAATAAATAAATAAATAAATAAATATGCTTAACACACACACACGGTCGTCTGTTCCTAAGGTAGGCAACTTAATGCCTGTGTTTTAGGTAACAGCCGACTGATATACTTTTTTTTTTAAATAAATATACATATAAATAATACATATATAAATAAACATATATTACACCCAGACTCGGGGCGGGAATCGAACCCACAACCCTTTGAGCAGAAAACAGGGTCACTGCAAACTGCGCCAACGGGTCAGTCAATAATGTTTATCATGTTCATTTCTTGTTTTCCAAATTCAAAAGTAATATCGAATCTCAACATCAAAATGTTCTAACTTTATTTTTATTGACTGAACAACAACGCAAAGGTGGGAATTACTTTTAGTACAATTACCCGGAATACAATATATGATAAATTATAAATTACAAAATTAATTTTTGGTTTGTTTTCTCAGATCTGGCCCGAAGCCGAAGTATTGCAACATCACCTAAAAGAGCCCGACGCAGCTTATAAAAGCTAATGTTCCTTATGCTCATTTTTATTTCAAATCAAATTATTTTAATTACCTGCAATTCCTGCTGGGGATATGATTACATTTTTGTCGCTGCTCTCAGACATCATTTGTTGGACAATTTTATATCCGAGGCTATTAACGTTGCGTGCTAAGTCATCTTTTCCAATACTTTGTTTCGGTGATGCTAGAATGCTAAAAAAATAAATAAATAAACGTCTCATACTCAACGGCCCCCAATAGGATGTGAATCCTGTGTGAAACACACACAATACACAAACACAAACGCCCAGACTACGACAAAATGCGCGGGGATCGAACCCGCGACCGTCAGCGCATCAGCCAGTTGCTGTGCCCACTGTTGTATTTTAGTTTTTTTAATTTTAATTTTTGGTAAAAATGAAAGCCATTTTTTGATTTTGTGTCTTGACCACAGAGCACAGAGTAGAGAGTAGAGCGTGGGCGAAAGACAAGTTTATTACTTTTTAAAATTATAACATAAGTCGAGGGTTCTATGTCAGACAAAGGATTTAAAATTATTACTATCTAACACCCACTGTGCCAACGCGTCGTAATATAAACAAGATATTGCCTTATCAAACGAATGAGTGAATTAATAAAAAAATATTAGGTATATGAATGACATTTAACCTACCTACTTTGGTCGTCAGTCAGCGATTGTCCAAATACAGTTACTGAGCCGAATAGGCTTAAGGTTAAAATTATTTTTATCTTCGTACACATTTTTAAAGATCCACTGAAAATTAAAATGTAACAAATTAATTTAAATTAAAAAAAAAAATTACGTCGCTATAATAGAAAAATCAAGTTGCAGTACTTCTATTAAGGGACGTTATTATCTTTAACCAAGTACTTGAACGTTTTCTTTTATTTAAGGTAACATATGTTTTAAGCTAATAAAATATGAATATACATATCGCCATAACCTGATGGAAGTGGAACAGCAAAATAAATGTTTAGAAATCTGGCAAATTATCTTCCTCCGACGCCTCCGCCTCGGCGACCCTCATAAAACCACAATTAATTACAGCTACTCTTCTTGTATCATTTAAATTTTAATTAGTAATTAAGTAATAATTAATAATAAGATTACAACTGTAAATAATAAGATTCATTTACAATTGGTAAAACTTTCTGTGACTAATAATTATAGTACAAGATTGGAACTTATCAATAATAATTCATTGAACATTATGTATAGTTAGAACTTTATTACACGTAGGTACATAAATAGCAGCTATGTAGACATAAGCAAATAAAATAATTTAATCAAAGTATTACGCTTTTTTTACTTTCATTTATACTGAGTTTTGATTACACTTATATCAAAAGATAATTATTTAAGCAACCGTGTCCCATATAATATAGGTAGCAATGCCAAGACACGCAGATGGTATAGAAGCTAGAAGTCAATCTACAATTGAAAGATATTAATAGCCCGTGAATGAAGATCGGGGATTTTCGATTTCAATAATCTTACGTATTCTCTAAGTGCGACTCGGATTTCCCCAGCGATTATTTGTACTCACTATGAATAAAAATTAGTTTTTATTTTTATTTATTTATATTTGGGAAACAAACAGTTTAACATAGCACAAAAAATAATCGACAATAAAAAGGTATCGCTTAAACCAATCAATTTTATCCACAAAAATATAGGTAAATAGATTATAAGGAACACTTATTTTTGACATATTTACCTAAGTGTAAGTCGGATTTCCCCAGCGATTATTTGTACTCACTATGAATAAAAATTAGTTTTATCCACAAAAATATAAATAGATTATAAGGAACACTTATTTTTGACATTGACATATACATCTGACGGCCGGCTGGTCGAGTGGTCAGGCAACTGGACATTTTACGCACCGGTCGCGGGTTCGAATCCCGCCAGGTGCAGATAATTTGTATGACGAATATAGATGTCTGCACCGGGTCATGGATGTGTATTTATGTATATGTATTTATATCTTAAATTTATTTCCGTTCCTAGTACCCGTAACACAAGTTCTTAGGAACTTAGCACGGGGCTAGGTTAACGTAGTGTGATTGTTGGTTAATATTTATTTATTTATTTATTTATTATTTATTTACCTAAGTGTGAGTCGGATTTCCCCAGCGATTATTTGTACTCACTATGAATCAAAATTAGGTTTATCCACAAAAATGTAATAGGTTGTGAGGAACATCCATTTTTGAAATATATACCAATGTACCTTAACCTTGTTTGTTAATTTTTCTATTTTTTTAGTTAAAAGATTGTTATGCCTATTTAAACGTAAAAAAATAACAAATCAGCCGAATAAGATAATCCACGATCGACAGTCATTAATAAAACTACCGCAAAATTAGAAATAAACATTTTTTCCTTATCTTTATAATTTTTAATAATTTATTATACTCAATGCATGCTCAGTAAATTCTGAGAATAACTATATTCTTACCGAAAATATATTGTCGGGGATAAACACTAATCGTAAACAATGCAACCTTAATATTGTCTAAATACCTAAGCATTCCTTTAAATGTATTTCTTCTTCCTTAGTTGTACATGACTTGAACATCAAATTTTGTAATAATTCCTAATTCCATTGTTATTTTCACACTGCGTTTCTTGTTACATTTATCCTTATTGTAAAGTAAGTACAAAATACCAGTTTCTTTGTTAATGAGAAATAATACAATAACGCAGTTTGTCTATTCAGAATTTACCTTATTACTTTTATATTACGAAAAAAATGAATATAAAACAAAACTACTATTGTCGTTTTCTATAAGAAGCATATTATATTCGAGTAAGACTGCTTAATTCTCTCGGAACCGTCACAAATAATGTAATTTTTATCGTTACGATTTGTAAATATTTATTCTCTTTACCCGATTACAAAGCTCAACTTATTTCAAACGTACTAAACCAACGAGCCAAAAATAATTACTTTTCTTATGTACAATACCAGATATTCATATTTTGTCTTGATGAACCTGCTTATTTTTTTGATACGGATAACATAAGTAACATTTTGAATAAATAAAGACAAATAACGCTTTTTTGAATTACGGAAACGAGTTTCACGACTGATTGGTAGAACACCTAAATTAATTGATCTCGGAAACGCTAACGCTAATTCGATTCCAGCTCATGACTTAAATTTGTATAATATATAGGATAATTATCATGGTCTACGTATTTGTGTCTATTTATATATAACTATAATAACCCACGTTGCCAGACAATATCCTAATGAAAAACATTTACAACCATGGGCATATATATTTATACTTAAAATAGGTATATAGGTAACTGTTTACACTGCAGTTTACACTGCTGTTTTACACTGCCATTTGGGCATTTGTTAAATTCGTTACCAGCAAAGTAAGTCTAAACACAGGACGTGCTTATTTTATATTAATAAAAATTTAGAAAAATGTATTACATATACATTTTATAAAACAAACGGTCGTAATTAGACCACAATGTCACCAGCATACTATTGTTTTTGTATACATTGACAATAAGCATTAATATTATTATTCAACGGATATAAAAAATAAATTAATCAATGTTATTAACTTTAAATCGAGAGTTTATTTTACACATTTTTTATTTTTGATAAGATCTCCTTGACCTCAGAGAAGATAATTTCAAACGTGTAAATATTTTATATTAATAAAATACTAGCTGACCCGTGCGCAAATGTCGCACAATATTGTAGTCAAATAATAAATTATGTTTTTTTAATAAATTATTGTTAATATAATGTGAAAATAATGTATGAGTCAGCTATATAATATTTTTGATTGAAAACCATTTAAAAAGGAAATATTTTATTTAGAACAGCTTTGACATGATCGTAACTTAAATTAATTGCGCGATAGATCAAAAACACTCGCATAAAACGTAAATAATGTCATAAGCTGTTAATTTCTTTTTGAAAAAGACATTTTTAATTATTTTTTTATATTTTTCGTCAAAAGCAGAGAACGAAAGCTTTAAAGTTGTATGTATATGAATTATTAGTTTTTGTTAAGTATTTAAAAAGATCTAGACTCTCCAGGAAAAAACATCTTTTAGAAATAATATACAGGGTTAATTCTAAAACACCAGCAACCTCGCAGGACAAGATAGCTAACATTATGTACAACAACATTTGTTCTACGACTTTTGACATAACTCAATACATTAATTAAAAATGATTTTTTAAGTTTTTATTGTACTTCTCTGAAATTTAGAGTCTATGTTTCATTCATTATCGAAAGGATGACGCGACGCTCGGGCGCGCTTGCATAATAATAGTAATAAATAACACTTTCTCTGCCCGATAATTCTAGTTAATAAAATTAATATAAATTGCTTGGTGGGTTTGTGGGCAGTATCATAGTATGTACATATATCGCAGTGACTTAAGTGAATAATCAAATTTCTGTTTTGTCATGTCCCTGCAATACGTAAACTGAGTCCACAATCCCTTCATACTTTACCAGGCTTAGAACTGGCTATATTAAACAATAAAAAAACAAATAAATCGTATGTATAGGAGGGCAACACATCTGCATAGCCTCCAGAGGTTACCGCACAACCAGTTGTGCGGTAGAAATCCGGTACCTAGTCATCAAAAGGCTTCGACTGTCCGTATGCCCGCCAATACTATAAAAATGTAGGTATGTAGATTAGGTATCTGAATTCTGAACATAAAAAATATGTGAAAATTATTAACGTAGGTAATTATTCTTTAACGTTTACTAAAGTCTAATTAAACCAATTTAATATCAAATATTGGTAGCTAGGTATTATTCACTTTTTATTGTTAAATACAGGCAGGCATAAGTATTTCAAAAGTGAAATCAGCGTATTTACAATAATTAAAAAAAAATTGACAATAAAATAATATTTTCAAACGAAATATTACCTCTAAGGTTAAAGTAACGCGCATGTCGGTGCGTATCGCGCAGATAGCGTTCAAAATAAGTCACCATCACAACGAACACACAGACAACACCTAAAAATCAGCTGTTCACTAACACGTGCTAACACTTCCGAATTAGTTTTAATTTTATTGAACGCACAAATTATTTTAGTTAACCGAATCAGTTACAAAAATTTACTCGTGCTAGTTTGTCAGATTCGGTGAGTTGACATTGTCTCACGGCTCAGTGTAGGTAAGTTCGAATATCTAGCTGCATATTGCCGACAGGCTTCCGACACATTGTCATCACACCTAGCCAGTATCCTCACCATTTCCGTGTATTCGACATTAGAATAGCGGCGGTACCATGGTTATAAAATAACTTTAGTACAAGTACAATACATCGATCGATACGAATAAAATAAATACGAGTAGCACACAAAATCATATGACGCGCGCGCATCAAGGTCGCCCGCCGCCGACTGCCGCGGCTCACGGCTGGCTAAATAGGTCAAGTTCAAAGGCGCTAGCGCCGCCCCCGTACCTTTCCCCTCACAATAGTACGTGGTAGTTATTTACCTAATCTTTGGGACGCGCGTAGAGTTTATTTCATTCGACGAAAAATTAAATTAATATTTATTTTTGTATGAAAATAAAATCTAACAAATTAACAAAAGTGGTAGAACAAATGTTGTTGTACATAATGTTAGCTATCTTGTCCTGCGAGGTTGCTGGTGTTTTAGAATTAACCCTGTATATGATTATTATAAATATAGATCAAACGGAACTCTTTTTCTGTTTTTCACTCGTGTTAACAAACAATATATTATATCAAATATAAAGAAATGTGAAGTAAAAGAATAACAAATCAAGCGTTACATTAATTTGTTATTTGATTGATTTTGAATCTGATTCTAATTAAATTATAAAGAAAAAAAAAATCCTCAACTTACCTGTAAATTAAGTTATATATAGGTATATAAAAAAAAGTTATATCGCAACGTTTAAAATCGCAATATTTATTCCTTGTTGTTGTGGTTTACTGTCACACTACTGGCCATGACGACGACTATAAAATAACTAACAATAAGCCTTTAGGCATGACCTGCCTGTACGAACAGCGAGGCTGCGAACTGAGGACGTCTACAGACAGATTAAATCAAATATACTATACATCATTATATACTACTACCAGGGCCAGCCTAAGGCGAAAATTGTAATACAATACAATACAAGTACTCTTTATTGCACATCAAAAAAAAAATTACAAATACAGAGTAAAATTTTTATAAAAAAAATGTACAAGAGGCGGCCTTATTGCTAAAGCAGCAATCTCTTCCAGGCAACCTTAGGTAGAGGGTATAAATAGAACGGTAGGGGTGTACAAAACATCCACAATATACATACATACATGCATATACATACACATACACACAAGTGCAAGTGCAAGTGTAAAGCAATGCATGCAAAGCCTACCCGGATTTTTTTTGAAAATTAAGGTATAACAACACAGTTTTTGAGCAATTTTTTTTTGTCGCAGGGGAATCCATTTACGGATGATATCCAGGACGCCCGGGTGGCAGTCCTAGACCTATGTCGGACTCGCCACTTTGGGAGTGCAATACGGTACTAAACCCCTGCGGGAACCTTCAACCGCTTTAATTGGAGGGTCCCGGATCTGCAGGCAACAGGATCCCTCCAGCGACAGGCTGGCCTCGGCGAAAAGGCCAGACTTCTCCTCCATGGGGACTGTCCGGCTCACCTCTGAACAGTCCCAGCGACGCCGTGTCTAGTAGGACCGGGTTCCCATCTCGGCCCGACACGGGCACAGGGGCGTTACTGGAGACGCATTAAGTGGCGCCTCCTACGCACCCCCATTCGTCGCCCGTGGATGGAGGCCACGTCGGCGGACTTCTCTCTCACCCGCTCGTCGGCCTCCTTCTGGGACTTAAATAAACTAACGAAAGCTTCTGGGTCACGTTACAATGATTTTTACACTTATATTGCAAGTAAGTACTCGCAGAATAAATAGCTAATGCGCGAATCACCGTCCGCCAGACCCAAGATACGAGCACCATATCTCATCGATAAAAGAAAATAAAACACCATAATAGTTAATCGATAATTACAGAGTTTAATAATGGCGCACACACAACTAAAGTTTATCAACTATTAAGATAGGTACTAGTGCTTTTATTTCGGAGAATGAATAAACTACAAGTATGTCCAAATAATTCACTGAGACAGCTCGTTTTCAATTAATAAAATTGAAAGGCTGTTAATTCTTTCTTGAGACAGTGTTGACCTGAGATAATTTTTTATCAACTTGAGCTTTACCTTAAAATTCAACTTTTTTTTCTTCAAATTTCTCTTTTATAAATTTATTTTAAAGTAAGTTAATTTCATTTATTCATTCAAGGTAACTTTATCAGTCAGTTTGTCAGTATATTTCGATAGTTACGAGTACAATGGTATGAATTACTGGGAAGTAAGTTTTGTGAACATAAGCGGAAGGTAATTGTTCGTGTATATCGACATCATCATCATCATCTAACCTAACCTAACACTTTACAGAAAAAAAAATCATTTTTAATAACTATTAGTTCCTTATTGTTCCTGCCTGCTCTCCGAAGTTCCTGGTCTTTCTGCCTCGCGCAGAATGTACCAGTATATTTCCACTTCGGTAGTTCGGCCGCTCCCTGAATTAGCAGAGTGGACCGGTCGAGCAGCTTCAGTCACATACGGAGGGGCTGCTGGGCCGTCTGGGTCGTCGCGGTTGTGTGCATTTGCGATCCCGTGGCGCCCCACTACGTCGTAGACGGCCGATGGGTTTTAGTGAGTATTCTGGCTTTAGCAGTGAGAGTCAGCGATTCCCACATACCAGTCGCATCTGGGCGGCGGGATGCGTAAATGCATTTCCTGTTGTTAAAAAAAGGGCTATGCTTGGAGTCTCTCTCAAGAATAAAATCAGAAATGAGATTATCCGAGAGAGAATAAAAGTAGCCGACATAGCTCGTTGAATCAGCAAGTTGAAGTGGCAGTGGGCTGGTCACGTATGTCGCAGGAACGATAGCCGCTGGAGCAGACATGTCATGCAATGGAGACCGCGTATCGGCAAACGCAGTGTAAAGCATCCTCCAGTCTGCTGAACCGACGATCTACGCAAGGTCCGTCGCCGAACCCACAGGAGTTGCTGGACCTCTTACTGGGCGCGTCCCCGGGCGTGGCGGATAGGGGAACGCCACTCGCACTGGTTGCGAGTGGTAGGGGTGTTCGGACCCCCGCGGACCAAAACCAGCAGGAGGGACGCGAAAGCGCAACGGGGCGCCGGGGCCACATAGCCTCGCGCTGTGGCCACCCCAGTCATGGTCAACTCTTCGTTGACCATGGCCACCCCGGGCACGGCCAGCGATGGTTCTCTAGCTGTCGCTGGCTGTGGCGACCCGGATCGCATGGCAGATGGCAACAGATCCGCCTTGGTTGCCGCCGGACAGGCATCCAACCGAGGGTGGTGTATCCAAGGGGGTGTCGACGCTTGGAGCACTGGGGCGGTGTAATGGAGGAAGATCGAGTTCGCTCTCTTCCTTCATTATGGGAAGCGCGTAAGCGCTTGGAAGGGTAGCGTGAAGGTGCATGGAGGGGCGCGAAAGCGCGGAGGAAGACGTGGCACTGATGTGCGGCGGGTGAGGGGGTGGCGCTGAGAAGGCGCGGAGGGGAATGGAGGGAGATCGAGCTCGCTCTCTCCCTAAAAAATATTTAAAAAAACGAGTATAGGTAAATTTAAATCACTTGCATCTTCCATATGGGGATGAATTTCACAAATGCTTAACTGTTATTATTAATATCAATATTTTTTGTTGCAAGGATTGGAATTAATTTAAAGTAACATTTTTTGCCTCACCAATTCACATCCTTTAAGAGTTGAGTTTCAAGTTTTCTATTTCACATTTTACAGTTTTTTGCCTTACTTATAATTAGATAGATGCTAGGTAAAATAACGATAATATTATATTTATAACACACACATAAATACTTATAATTTATTGTGTGTAAATTTAAAATAATTAAAATTCTTAATTAATTATATAATTCAATTAATATTTTACGTTTTCCGGCGTAAATTTTGGCGGCATCATATTATCAAAGTGACTTTATATGCATTTTTGTATATTAAATACTTAGATAGGTATACATGGTAATATTAGCTAAATTCGATTATTTACATATATAATTTTAATAATGTAAATATATGCACTGTTTATATTAATAAAATTTTAAATATATAAATTTTACATATTTTTCTAATTTTATAGATTAAATATTAAGATTATAAGAAACCATAAATAATCAATAAGTTTCTCGCTTATTGATAATAGTTTTTTAAATTTTTTTTAATAATAATTTAATATAAGATTTAAATAATATTTATACTAATTGTTAATAATTAACGATTATTTTTAAATAGTTTTATTAAATCTTACGGTTTGGTATCGTTAAAAATGTTTTTAAATATTGTTCGTTAAGTATCTGGAGGCACGGCAGTGCCTCCGCCAAGTCGAGCAAAAAAAAAAAAAGTGGCACGGCCGTACTATCCTTTTCTCGAAGCAATTCAGGCCATTTTCGACCCCCTATAACTTCGTTGCGGATAAAACTAGAAGTCTGAATTTTCAATACCCAAGCAGGCATTGTATAAACACGGTATATTTCAAATTTCATTCAATTTGAACCAGTAGTTTAAGAATTATAATTAGTCAAAGTTAACGATTTTGTCACTCACTGACTGACCGATCATCAAAACTCTAAGGCACTTCTAGCAGACATAGAAGCTTCAAATTTAGAATACCATTAGTGTTTAGTATATAAACCGAGGAAAAATTCAAATATTGTGCAATTTCGGTCCAGTTTTCTAGATACACCAACTGCATAAATAACTTTGTAATCTCATATAAATATATAGGATTACAAAGTTACATATGCAGTGGATAAATCAATGTAAATAAAAGTAAATAACTTTTAAAATGGTCAACGGAATGAAAAAGCAATAATGGAACATGTCTTATGAAATTGTACCAAAATCTCGAAAAGAATTAAAGTAGACAAAATTGAAAAAAAAAAGAAATAATAAGTACTAATAATAAGTACTACCTACTCAAAATAACTTTTGTATTTTGAAGTCATACTTCTTGATGAGACTCATTTTTACGATACGCGCGCACACTGTGACAAAAATAATAAAATCGACAACATTAAGTTAACTAGTAGGCGCCGCGCAATTACACTAACTTACTTCATTGCGCTGATGTGTCAGCTCAACAAGATTTTATTTAGTTTCACCTGTCCCGATGTTTGTCATCAAATCTTGCAAATTAAATTTGATTCAAAATAATAATAATAATAACCGTGTGATAATGCAATATTATGATGACATGTTGCTAATCTGATGGAGGAGCTAAAAGGTGGCCATAAGAACTTCGCAATGCAACGACACAAACTCATCGAGTGGGCTCGTCTGAATCTTCTTGAAGAGTAGTTTGTCTTTCAATGGTAACCAAGGTCTGATGATGGAGTTGGAAGGTGGTCATAGGAACTTTGTAATAAAACAACGCAACCTCAACGAGTTTCGGCTCGTTTGATTCGTCTTGACGACTACTTTATTTTTAAATGGTTACCGGGGTCTGATCGGATGATGGAGCTGGAAGGTGGCCATAGGAACTTCGCAATGAAACGACACAACCTCATCGAGTTCGGGTTCGTTTGAAACATCTTGACGAGTAGTTTGTCTTTCAATGTTAACTAAGGTCTGGTGATGGAGCTGGAAGGTGGTCATAGGAACTTTGTAATAAAACAACGCAACCTCAACGAGTTTCGGCTCGTTTGATTCGTCTTGACGACTACTTTATTTTTAAATGGTTACCGGGGTCTGATCGGATGATGGAGCTGGAAGGTGGCCATAGGAACTTCGCAATGAAACGACACAACCTCATCGAGTTCGGGTTCGTTTGAATCATCTTGACGAGTAGTTTGTCTTTCAATGTTAACTAAGGTCTGGTGATGGAGCTGGAATGTGGTCATAGGAGCTCTGTAATGAAACGACGCAACCCCATCTAGTTTCGGCTCGTTTGATTCGTCTTGACGAGTACTTTGTTCTTAAATGGTTACTAGGGTCTGATCTGATAATGGAGCTGGAAAGTGACCATAAGAACTTCGCAATGAAACGACACAACCACATCGAGTTCGGGCTCGTTTGAATCGTCTTAACGAGTAGTTTGTCATTCAATGTAAACTAGGGTCTGGTGATGTGGCTGGAATATGGTCATAGGAACTCCGTAATGCAACGACGCAACCCCATCGAGTTTCAGCTCGTTTGATTTGTCTTGACGAGTAGTTTGTTTTTAGATGGTTACCAGGGTCTGACCTGATAATGGAGCTGGGAGGTGGCAATAGAAACTTCGCAATGAAACGACTCAACCTCATCGAGTTCAGGTTCGTTTGAATCATCTTGACGAGTAGTTTGTCTTTCAAGGTTAACCAGGGTCTGGTGATGGAGCTGGAATGTGGTCATAGGAGCTCTGTAATGAAACGACGCAACCCCATCTAGTTTCGGCTCGTTTGATTCGTCTTGACGAGTACTTTGTTCTTAAATGGTTACCAGGGTCTGACCTGATAATGGAGCTGGAAAGTGACCATAAGAACTTCGCAATGAAACGACACAACCACATCGAGTTCGGGCTCGTATGAATCGTCTTGACGAGTAGTTTGTCATTCAATGTAAACTAGGGTCTGGTTATGTAGCTAGAATATGGTCATAGGAACTCCGTAATGAAACGACGCAACCCCATCGAGTTTCAGCTCGTTTGATTTGTCTTGACGAGTAGTTTGTTTTTAGATGGTTACCAGGGTCTGACCTGATAATGGAGCTGGGAGGTGGCAATAGAAACTTCGCAATGAAACGACACAACCTCATCGAGTTCGGGTTCGTTTGAATCATCTTGACGAGTAGTTTGTCTTTCAATATTAACTAGGGTCTGGTGATGGAGCTGGAATGTGGTCATAGGAGCTCTGTAATGAAACGACGCAACCCCATCTAGTTTCGGCTCGTTTGATTCGTCTTTACGAGTACTTTGTTCTTAAATGGTTACCAGGGTCTGAACTTATAATGGAGCTGGAAAGTGACCATAATAACTTCGCAATGAAACGACACAACCACATCGAGTTCGGGCTCGTTTGAATCGTCTTGACGAGCAATTTGTCTTTTAATGATAACCAGGGTCTGATGATGGAGCTGGAAGGTGGCCATACATACTTTGCAATGAAACGACAAAACCTCACCGAGTTTGGGCTCGTTTGAATCGTCTTGAAGAGTAGTTTGCCTTTCAATGGAAACCAGGGTCCGATGATGGAGCTGGAAGATGGCCATAGGAACTCAGTAACTAAACGACATAATCACATCGAATATAGGCTCGTTTGATTCGCCTTGACGAGTACTTTGGTGCTATATGGTTACCAGGGTGTGATGATGGAGCTGGAAGATGGCCATAGAAACTAATTAATTAAATGACAAAAACCCATCCAATATGGGCTCGTTTGATTCGTCTTGACGAGTACTTCAATGCAAGATGGTAACCAGGGTCTGATGATGGAGCTGGAAGGTGGCCATAGGGACTTCGCAATGAAACGACACAACTACATCGAGTTCAGGCTCTTTTGAATCGTCTTGACGAGGAGTTTATCTTTCAATGTTAACCAGGGTCTGGTGATGGAGCTGGAATGTGGTCATAGGGACTTTGTAATGAAACGACACAACCACATCGAGTTCGGGCTCGTTTGAATCGTCTTGACGAGAAACTTATTTTTAGATGGTTACCAGGGTCTGATCTGATGATGGAGCTGCAAGATGGCCATAAAAACTTCGCAATGAAATGAAACAACTTCATCGAAATTGGGCTCGTTTGAATCGCCTTGACGAGTAGTTTGTCTTTCTATGGTAACTAGGATCTGATGATGGAGCTGGAAGGTGGTCATAGGAACTCTGTAATGAAACGACGCAACCCCATCGAGCTTCAGCTCATTTGCTTCGTCTTGACGATTACTTTATTTTTAGTGGGTTATCAGGGTCTTATTATACATGGCGCGCACTAATCGTTAACTCGGAGCATCAATTTATTGTAAGTATAACTTCTTACGTGCGTATATAAGTACACATACACTTTTTTAAATATTTTTTTAAGTTTATTTTCGTGGAGAATTAGGTGTAAAAAATCGACAGAAACCTGACAATATTGTTTCCGGCTAAACATACCTAATTTATCTCTCTTGTCAAGTATCTTAAGTTGTCAACTTGACAAAGTTATGTGTTTGTGCCGTTTGCAGTCGAAACACTTGGACCTTGGAGTAGCAGTGCAAAAAAGTTTCTAAAAGAATTAACCCCACGACTCATAGCCTCCACTGGTGACAGGAGGGCTGGTGCATTTTTTGCCCAAAGAATCGGAATTGCGATTCAACGGGGAAATGCTGCTAGTATTCTTGGCACCATTCCACGCGGACATGATTTATACCAAAACTGTTTGTAAATAATTATTTTAAGTTTTGAATTGTAAATATGTATAATATTGTAAAATTTCTTTAATAAATAATAAAAGTTATGATTCATAAACTTGACGTCATAATATGTATGACATGACGATCAAATAAAAGATTTTTTATTTTTAAATTTTACTAATCGTATTTATATCTGTTAATCGTATTCCTGTAAGAAACAAAAAACTCTTGCGTACCAGTACTATCTATACCAGTAATAGCTGAAACTCAAGAAGTAGTACCGGAAAAGAAAAAGAGGAAGATTATATACAAAAATAAAAAAAAGATCATAAGACAGAGCGTAGGTTTTAAGAAAATGCATTGTTGGTATTTAAGAAGTAGAAGACACTGGAAAGGAAAACAAGTAGGAATATCTACAAAAAGAAATGAGATGCCATCAAAAACATAACTTGTAAAAAATCCAAGTCTCGCAACTCAGTTCTTCTACTCTACCGTAAAAAGTTGTGAGATCCATGTATTACCAAGTCGGCTAATTTATTCAATCCCTACTTAAGGGTCCTTCTGTCTTAAGCTATTACGTAATTAGCTAACCTAACAACATATTATAGTGACCATATCAATATTAAATTTTTTTAATGTTTCAAATAGATAGATTGACTTGGCAATCGCACTAAACAATCTAATTTAATACAATACTCGTATGCATTACTTGTGAGATACATTATGTTTTCATGCGATTGCCAAGTCAATCTATCTATTTGAAACATTAAAAAAATTTAATATTGATATGGTCACTATAATATGTTGTTAGGTTAGCTAATTACGTAATAGCTTAAGACAGAAGGACCCTTAAGTAGGGATTGAATAAATTAGCCGACTTGGTAATACATGGATCTCACAACTTTTTACGGTAGAGTAGAAGAACTGAGTTGCGAGACTTGGATTTTTTACAAGTTATGTTTTTGATGGCATCGTATTTAGTCGAATTAACTAACTCAGTATACACTGGACCGCAAAGAAAGAGGATTGGTTAAAAAAAATTAATATCTTCAAAAGTACCTTTTTTTTAACGATGGAAAATGCATTTACGCATTCCGCCGCAAAAACGGCGGGTATGTGGGACTCGCGGCCAGACGCCAGGTGCTGGACGTCAATCCCAGCAGGCTGAATACTGCACTAAAACAGCCGATCATGACTGGGGTAGCCACAGCGCAAGACTATTTCCCCGGCGCACCATTGCGCTTTCGCGTCCCTCTTTTCTCCGCGCCCTCTCGGCGCCACTCCCTCACCGGCCGCACATCCGTGCCACATCCTACGGTGCGCTTTCACGCACCACCCACCACCGGACACCCAGCTACCCCAGACGGCGAGCCCCTATTGGCTGAGCCCGTACATCAGCTGGTCCAGGGAGTCCGGCGGCTTGCGCGCCTCCGCGCCCGTCAACTGCGCCTTCACGCCTCCAGATGGAAGCGGAGTCATCTCCCTCCTGCGCTTTCGCGCCCCTCGTGCTAGTTTTGGTCCACGGGGGTCCGAAGGCCTCGAACACTCGCGAGGCGTTCCAGTGACCTCCCCTATCCGCCACCTGGGCGACGCGCTCAGTAGAAAATCCAGCAACTCCCGTGGGATCTTCAAAAGTACCTGACCTAGCTTTACAAAATAAAGACTAAATTAAAGAATATTTACGAGTAATATAGACCCTTTTTCTTTGCGGTTCAGTTTTTATTAATAAATAAAATAAAAATAAAAATTTATAAAAGAACGGTAACGTGATGTTTCTTATTTATTATTTTTGTCAAGAGAACCAACGAAGTTACCTAAGTCAATTATTTATTATTGCACGCCACAAAGCGAAGCGTTGTGGTGTGTTCGACTCTCACAAACGAGTGATTTTTCGAACTTAAAATGTCTGATGATTTAAAATGTCTGCATTTATCGTATATTGCACTTGTATAATAATGTATACACACACATATTAAGAAAAAACACTCTTTTTAACACTCATGATACTTTTAATGCAATTTTTGTCGCTTAAACTAATTAAAAACTGTTTAAAAAAGTTCTGTCTTGGACGTCCGTGATTCTGTATAATGTGCGAATCCTATATGTTGTGGTCACGATATCTACCGAAAGACTTCACTAATCGAGTTCTTTTTTTTTACATGCTGTTTATTTTCTTACGCTTCAATATAGTTAGGAATAAAACCCTATTTAATTTCACGGTCTAATTCGAGTGTTTTAATATTGTTACAAGGTTTTTTATTAGTTTCACCTGTCCCGATGTTTGTTATCAAATTTTGCAAATCAAATTTGGTCCACTTTCCGGTTACCGATTGAGTTGAAATTTTGCATACATGTGTAAATCGCGTGACCATGCAATATTATGATGACATGGTGTTGATCTGATGATGGAGCTGGAAGGTGGCCATTGAAAGTTCGCAATGAAACGATACAACCTCATCGAGTTTGAGCTCATTTGAATAATCTTGACGAGTAGGTTGTCTTGCAACAGTAACCAGGGTTACTGATGATGATGGAGCTGGAAGGTGGTCATAAGAAGTCAGTAAAGAAATGACGCAACCTCATCGAGTCTCGACTCATTTTTTTTTTTTTTTTTTTTTTTTTTTTTATTCACATCTACAGGCTTACATGCGCCTATACCCTTTTCTTTACATATATTTTATTGTTATATACAGACGTTTTTATAGCAAAAGTAAATAAGTTCTTAAAACTAGACTTAATATCTCTAGTCCCTGAGACGAGAGTCCAAACTGACCACTTTTATACTAATATATATACATTTTTTTTTTCAATATTATATCTACGTGTATTTCCTATTAATATTGTTTTACAATACTATATCTAAACCTATTTTTAAAATACTATATCTATAGCTAATGTTTTTTTTTTTTTTTTTACAATACTATATCTATTTGCATTTACATTATTATATCCAGTTATAATTCTAATATTTAGGTACTCTATAATTTCACACCCACCAATATGTTATATCGATTTATCTAATCAGCACCAGCCCCCAGCTGTGCGAGCACATCCTCAATGACTGCTGTGTCTCTATGATGGATTGCCATCTTGAGGGTGTGCTCCAGGATTTCTTTTGTTGTGGCCTCCGCCGCCCTCCCTACGAATCGGCCGATTGCGTCATCCCTGTCGTCGGCGTAGTAGACACAGGTCTTGGTGTGCCTACTTACCGCGACCACCGCATGCGAGACGCTGTCGTGTATTTTTAGTCTCTTTGCCCGTGTCTGGATGACGATGACCTCCTCGCTCGTCTGACCCTGCGCCTCGTGAATGGTCATGACGCTCGACCCTTCTCCGGTACCATATCCCCGGCCTATTAACTCCTTTTTCTCCTCTTGTGTGAAGACCAGGTACAGGGTCCGGTTCTGTTTTTCGGGTATTCTAGCGCCAGTGAGCCTTTCCGCACGCAGGGAATGGACGATGGGGTTCGAGCTGTAGATCCTGTCGTAAACCTCGCTGATGGCAAGAGCGACATCCTTGGGATTCCGATGCGTGCACGACAACTCACATGATATATTTACCGTCAGATTAGGCCTGCTGTATCGCACCTCGAACAGGTTTTCCCTGTCGATGTAAGGCAGCTGATTAATGTCTCCGACAAGGATAACCTCTTTTGTTTCCGACAGACGGGCGGCCATCACTATGGCACCAAAGTGATTCATGAGGGCCTCGTCCACCGTTAAACGGCTTATTTTTGTGCCCTCACGAAAACCATTTACCAATATGGAAGCCATAGTGCGCACCTTGTATTTGGCTTTGTCGCCATAATGGTGCGTCAGCTTCTGCCTGAGATCATTGGCCGCCTCGACTGTGGTCGTAACTACGACCTCGTTTTCCTCGTCGAAGTTTCTGACTATGTAAGTCGTCTTGCCGCATCCAGGGACCCCGTTTATCCATTTCAGTGCTGGTAACTGCCAGGCACCGAAAATGCTGCCGACTTCCGGATCTCCCGTAATGGTTTTTGCCATCTCGAGTATCCGGTCGCCTAGCATCACTCTCGTGCACCTGGCCACCACCACCACTGGATCCCCTTTAGGTGTATGGAAGGCTTGAGGTTCTTCGTTCTGGCCCTCGGCTTCGACCGCGCCCACGAAGCCGACTGTGGTATTATAAGCAGCCATATACCTTCCCGACATGTTGCCCCTGAGTATTTCGCGGGTGTCGTTATTGTAAATGGCTGCCTCGGCTTCTTCGAGTTCCACTCCCAGTAAGTTTTCGTGGCCGTACTGGAAGCTCTGCATGATTTTCTTGCAGGTGGCTAGGCATACATCGCAGTTCGCCTTTGTGATGGCCAGGAACTCGATATACGCATTTTCCGCATGTTGTTGCGGCGTAGACGCTGGTCGTAGCTTTGGTGGTATAACTTGCCCCATGTCGGCTTTTGTCCGAGTGGCCGGTGGCGTTTGTGGGTACCTCGGATTTTCATCTTTGGTGAACCTTTTAAGTGCCTCCGATTGCCGATCTGTTGATACCAACGACCTTGGGGCAAGGTGGGGCAGTCGTTTTCCTCGTTTAGGGGAGGTTGTCGCTTGGATAATTTTCGCTATCGCCATCAGACGGGGCTTTGATTTGGATGTTGTGTCGTACGGAGTGGGCGACACTGATTCCGCTTTTTGGGCTTCGGTCTTTTTCTGTAGGCGCTCCGAACCACTGAGTACGGTCCCTCCAAGAGCCAGCCATGCAGGGGGTGAAGATGTTCTGGACTGGGGTTTTAAGTATCCCAGATCCTCCCCCCTGTCTTCGTAAACAATGACCTCGTGAGTTTTCGAGGCCATTAGGCAGCCGTATCTATCAGACACGTTGCCTCTTTCATAGCCGACTCTCATAGAGTCCACACTTATTCTTCCGGGGGTCGCCCCGGGAATTTCACCCTGCCGCTGCAGCCACGAGCTTGCCTGCGCAAAAGCAGACTCTTCTCCCCACTCGAACAGAGCGATCACCTTGTTTTGCAACCGCACCGTCCGGTAGATCGAGTCATTGTCCGATTTCTGCGCAAGCGCGTCGATCTTAATGCGCTTGAAGCTCGTTTTCTGTGTGCTGCCCTTTATCAGCAGAGCGAACCCCGGCGAGACCACCAGCCGATCCTGCCCTTCGGAGCGACAGAAACTTATTCCAATCCTCTCCGCTTCATTGTCCATGAAGAGGGCCACGCATCTGGTTCTAATGTCTCGACTCATTTGATTCATCTTGACGAGTACTTTGGTGCTAGTTGGTAACTAGGGTTAGACGATGGAGTTGAAAGATGGCCATAGAAACTCAGTAATTAAACTACATATGGTAAATTAGGCAGTTCAGAAGGTGTGTGTGTAGTGGATTACTATATATATAATGCGGATACCTTTAATCAAGCCGGGTCGTCGTATATGGAATGAAAGTCCAATCACAGCACTTAAATATTGTTTATTCACTACACGGATTCGTTATAGTGCATATAAAATAACAACGATGATTCGAACTTATTAAGCACGCAGGCACTTAAAGAAATACAAAACTATGATATCGTTAGGTAGGAGACGTTAGCACACACTGACTATCTATTCTCTCGATCATTTCCGACCGGCGCGTACGATGCATTCGGGTGACGACACAATAGGCCGAGGACGTTTACATCGTACGATATTCTTTGACATTCTTAAATAATAATTAATTTTATTTATATGTTTATGTATATAGGTGTGGATGATAATAGCGGATATAAAGGATTCTCCACATACATAACCCCATCGAGTATGGGCTTGTTTGATTCGTCTTGATAAGTACTTTGATGCTAGATGGTAATGAAGGTCTGATGATGGAGCTGTAAGATGGCCATAGGAACTCAGTAATTAAACGATATAACCTCATCGAGTATGGGCTCGTGTGGTTCGTCTTGACGACTACTTTGGTGCTAGATGGTAACCAGGGTCTGATGATGGAGCTGGAAGGTGGCCATGCGAACTCAGTAATAAGGTGACACAACTGCGTCGAGTTTGATTCGTCTTAATGGGTGGATCGTTGTTGATGGGTGATGAGTGGTGGTGGTTTGGTGAACGAAAATATGAACAAAAATTTCCCCATCTTGGGGAAATAAAGTTCGTTCGTTCAGTTTGTTATGAATGTGGATTCTGTTTTTGACTAGATGGATGACCAAAAAATAATAAAAATAATTAAAAAAAAAATAAGTACCTATATGTATAATTTTTGACACTTTACATTTTACATCTTTACGTTTTTATCACATTACACCTTCTATTAAATAAATAATTAAAAAATAATTTATGATACTTGAATTAAATCGTTGAGTTTTTATCACATAGGTTATAAAACCCATTTTTTTATAAATAAAAGAGAAAATAATACTAAGAAGTTAAGAATATAATTAAAAGGAAAAAAACTGTTTTTAAAACAAGCTTTTATTGTGTTCTTGTTCATAAAAAGAACTAAAAATTTAAAAATAATTATTTATACTTGATAAAAAAAATATCATTAATGAGGTACCTACCTACCTACATTACAACCTTTAACGATAATAAACCATATTATACTACTACGAGCTACACAAACTTAGCACCCCATCGAAGGATTTTTGAAATAAAAATGACCTTAATCAATAGGTCTACAAAAAAAATGACCTAATAACTTGTTATTGATAGGTTTTTTTTTTTTTTGAAAAAATTGAGTTTGAAAAGGAGATCCGGCGACGATCCCAAATGGCCAAGTCTGCAATGAGCAAACTGACCCGAATATGGCAGAACAGGAGAATATCGAATAAAACGAAAAAACTACTCGTTCAGACTCTGGTATTCTCCATTTTTCTTTATGGCTCGGAATCTTGGACAATTCGATCTATGGAGAGGAAGAAGATCGACGCGTTCGAGATATGGTGCTGGCGAAGAATGCTGCGTATACCGTGGACGGCCAGGAGAACCAATGTTTCAATCCTGCAACAACTACATATAAAAACGAGACTGTCAAGTATTTGCTACCAGCGTGTCCTCGGTTATTTTGGTCATAATAGCGCGAAGGCAGCCTGACAGCCTAGACAAGCTGATGGTGCTTGGCAAAGTAGAGGGGAAACGACCAAGTGGCCGCTGCCCCACACATTGGTTGGATCAAGTTACCAACCTCACTGGTCTCCAAGTTACCGCAGCCCTGAGGAAAGCCGAGGACAGGACGGACTGGAGAAAGTTCACAGAGATCGTGACCCAGACCCTGGATCAAAGTGGACATGACCTTCAGCAATGAAGCAAACGACCGAGAGAGAGATTCATTGATCTATAAAACACAGATCAATGTGTAGCATTCATTTTGTTTCAAATTAAAATAAAATTTTACTTTACTGACTTTTATTTACTCAGTGAACTAGATATTATATTAATTGATATTTTTTACATATGTTTTATTAATTTAAACAATGTATACTATTATTTAAAAATGATATTCTAATATTTCTACTTATTTATTTATTGCAATAACTTTACATAACTAATTATAAGTTACGAAATAAATTCTTATAATCTTTTTATTACTCATTTTTGTTATTTATTATTTATTAATTAATGTTTGTTAACTAAATGACCCCAAACAACCTATAAACGTATCACTGCTGGGAGTGAAGACCTCCTCTCCTTACAGGAGAAGTGTTGAAGCTTAATCGGCCATAACTCTCTACTGCGGGTTGGCGGATAATTTCCTATTAGGAAGTAAAGTAAGTATCGATCGCTATCAGGTGTCTATGATAACTTTACGTGCTCTCCGAGGCACATTGGATAGACATATAAGATGCATATAAGGCCGTACACCTAGACGTGAAATAAATATTTACATTTATATCGAACCCGCGACCGTCAGTGTTAAGGCAATTTCTCGGGCCACTACTCCAGAACGGTTTTCTGTATGTCTTATGTATATTTCCAAAATATTTTAGGAATAATCTAGAAGAATAAATATTAAAAAATAAAAGTTTTTTTTTTCATTGAAGATATGATTTACAATACCTATTTAAGTTACACTAATCATTTCAAGCTGGCATAGGTACTATCGAGCGATTAAATTGTCGAAGACCTTACTAAAACCAGTTATATATCGTTAATTGCTACCACTATCCATCATCAGACTGTCCTTGAAAAAATATGAGAAATTTACTGGAGTAATTTGGCTTATAATAAATGATCCTGTTTAGAGCTTACAGAATATCTTATAGTCAAAAGAAGCGGCGGTGGGCGAGTAGTTGCTTTAAGCCGGCGCGCCGCGGCGGTTGCGGGTGTATTGGCTTGTATTAGATAATGATAATATAATCTATAGTCAGAAAATATCTCGACGTATATCTCTTTTAAAATGTGCTATTAACAATTTGACGAATTCTACCTATATATTAAGTAAATTGTTAAATGCCCCTTAACTGAGTCGCACATCTTATATTGCTCTCTGCTTGCTGTTGGGATTCACCATACGTATTTGTAAGGAATTAAAAAACCCGAATACCAAAATTGCAATCTATACTGCACTAGTTCGTAGCGGCTTGGAATATTGTAGCGTTGCCTGGAACCCGTACTACGACATATGACATTGTTGACCGGGATAGCGCAAAATGAATTAGATTCTCCCGATCTTCTTAGTAAAATTTACCTAAAGGTGCCCAAAAGATCCTTAAGACAACTCTTCAACTATTTACATGTTCCTACCTGCTCAACAAACTATAGGCAAAACTCCTTTATTTTGAAGTCCGCAGATCAAATTAGCAAGCTGAATGACTTCCCCGACTTTGACCTATTTAACACTTCTATCAAAACAATTAGAACAAAACTGGCAAGACACTGGTTCAATATGTCGTCTTAATCTTATTAACTATTTTATATACTATCTATTATTCT
This sequence comes from Euphydryas editha, assembly GCA_036937285.1. NCBI lineage: Eukaryota > Metazoa > Arthropoda > Insecta > Lepidoptera > Nymphalidae > Euphydryas > Euphydryas editha. The sequence goes on along the minus strand of JAUPFZ010000011.1, from coordinate 7,612,409 downwards.
TATATATTAGTTATATAGTTTTTATGATGGTTTTTTTTTTGTGATTGTCTTAAAGCATTCAAACATATTAGATTTATAAACTAAATGGTGCTTAGATATTTCCTTTTTTTTTAAAAAACGATTGTTAAAATTATCACTGTATGCTTTCCTAATAAAATAAAATAAATAACAAGCGTTTGGAGAGTGTGTAGAAGCGATTTCTGTGGCACCTATCTTATAGTTGCAATGTATCAAAGACCTGCCCAAGTTATGACGATCGCTTGCAACACTTTCATATGAAACCGCTGCTCCACCGCAGAAAGCTGCTGGACGTCGTGTTTCTGTGGAAACTGATTAATGGTCAAATTGACGCTCCCGATCTCCTTTCTCATCTCGATATATCCATTCCCAGTAGATTGCCTAGACACAAAAAGTACACCCCTGTTACCGAAAAATTCTCACAATCAAATCTGGGGAGATATTATGCTCCTCTCAACAGAATGCTGACAACCTATAATAATATCCATAACTCACATACAAGAGAGGAGCAGCATGATGGTGAGTCTGGCTCATCAGCCAAGCGTTCTAAATCAACCACACTAGACATTTTCTCTAACACCCTAACTCAATTTAAAGAATTAATTGCTATCCCTGACATTAAGGTGAGAGCATTATTTTTAGGTTCTATATTGTGCTTTTTAATTATTATTGTTATTTTTATCATGTAATTTGTAATTTTGCTCTTGTTCACGCTTGTTTTATATGTATGAAATTATTTTATTTTGTTTTTATCCTTGGTTGATTTCTTGTTCATTTTAATAATTTGTCATTGTTTGATTTTTTTTTTACGATTTTTAATGCTTAATGCTATGGTTATTGAATTGACATTCTATTAGATAATTTATTACTTTTATAATAATCGTAATTTTACTATTATTAATTTTAATTTTAATGATAATTTTAATTTTTGAATTTGAAACCGTATGATGTATTATAATTATTGTTAGTAATTGTCTATTTTGAAAAATTGTGTCTCGTTTGGTAATTTTATCTTGTCAAATTTGGTTTTTGTTAACTTATTTCCTGTCTTTACTTTTAATATTACAGTACCTATAATAATAAATTGTTCGCTCATGTGCATGCGGTTTGCGCCTGTAATTGAGGATACACTTGGCCGAATAACGAAGCTTGCCTCTTAACATTGTGTTAGTGTATTTCTTGTTGGCGCAACAAATAAATAAATAAATAAATGTCCCGTAAAAAAGTAGTAGTTAGGTACTCATAGTTGACTTTTTATTTATAGCGTAGGTATAAATTTATCTACTACTACCAACAAAATAATAAAGTAAATTACGAAAATAATTAGTTAATTTAGTTCAATTCTTGCGTGGACCCGCATCTATTTATATGTATATGCTTACGATAACGCCCTTACATACCAAGTTTTAAAATTCGCAATCAATAACACTAAAACAAAAAATTTACAATATACCTATGTACATATATAACAACGAGAAGATTATGCACACCCCTGCCCGTACCTCGCTACGCCCATGGTATCAATGTGGTGTTTTTATATCCTTGCTGTGAATGTTTTCTGTTGCGATAGCGGACACCGTCCTGAACGGCAGCCAAAATGCATTTAGATAGTATACCTACTGGATGCTTTTTCCATATCAAGTCTGATAAGATCTTTTATATCTTCAGAACTTTCTTACATAGGTAGGTAGTATACCAATATTGTTGTTTTGTTTGGACTGTCTATTTCGAATAAATGTCCAACATTTCTGACATACGCAGTCACTAGAACTTATGGAACGACTGCTACCAAAGAGTATATAATAACTGCTACTAGGAGGAAGGTTTTGAAAATAAGAGAGATGTTGAATCCCTATGCGTGCTCTATCGTTTGTATAATGGGTTGTGTTCCGAAGAATTGTTCGAAATGATGCCAACGGCCACTCTTTATCTTCGCACCGCTCGCCATCGACAGGGAATTCATGTTCACACATTGCAGCCCAAATGGTCCCGTACAGTTCGGTATCAGAGGAATTTCCTCCCACGGACCATTCGGCTGTGGAATGAACTCCCTGCCGAGGTTTTCCCACAGGACTACAGTATGGGGTCCTTCAAGAGGGGAGTAAATAAGTTTTTGAAGGGTCGGCAACGCGCATGTGATGCCCCTGGTGTTGCAGGCGTCCATAGGCTACGGTAACCGTTTACCATCAGGCGGGCCGTATGCTTGATTGCCACCGTCGTGGTATAAAAAAAAAAGACTGAATTGAAGAGCGTGCTAAGCAGCGTACTCAAAAAATCAATATTTCGAAAAATATTGAGAGTCGTCAAAAATCCTTTTAAGGGGGCTCTTAGATAGTCAAATGGAATGTCTGTGCCAAATTTCATGAGAAAATTCGTGTCCATTTTTCGGAAGTAGGTACACCCGTTACTGTTGTAATCATTCTTTACTAAATAAAATGAAAGATTGACATGAGATAACGTTTAAACAAACAAACATACTCAGCTTTATAAACTTAACGTAAATGTAGCCTGAGCTTATAATTTTCGACCTCAGATTAGAATTCAACATGGGACCTCACGCGAGGCTGTTGTAAAACCGATCGAATTAGGTGTTGTAAATAAAATTTATACTACTACCTGCAGTTCACGGCCGATTAATCTCAATATACCATTCTAAAAATCCTCGAGGTCTAGACCATGAGCGAGTGTACAATTCGCCCACGCCCATCTACGCTACTGTCTCAGTGAATAAAACAAGTGGATAAAAAACGATGGTTGCAGGTTATAATCCAGGGTAGACCTGCTGCATTTTCAGATACCTACACGCTTTTTTTGTATTTGATTACTTTTATATATATAGAAAAAAGGACAATAACATATTAAATGGTTTGCAATACATGAGCTAGGTATGTATAGTTCTACGGTGCCCCGGTTTGGGCGGATCGCCTCACCGCGAAAAATAAGGCGGCGAACAATCGCGGTGAGGGTGATTCGGGGGTAGCGTACAGTATCGTGGGCTGCAGCTACTGCTCTAGCCGGCGTCCCGCCATGGTAGCTCGTGGCGGAGGTTCTTACCAAGACCTACTCATACGTCTCGGGTAGGAGGGCTCTTGGTGAGAACCCCACGTTGGACGGGATCCTACGGGTGCGTGGGATAGAGCAGGAATCGCTAATGCGGAGGTGGGGGGAGGACCTGGCGGGGCAGCCGTATGGCACACGCGTAACGGCTGCCATTTGCCCGGTCCTTGAACGGTGGATGCGTCAAAAACGTAAGCCCACATAGGAACTTTTATTAATTTTTCTCAAAAACTAAAAAGTAGTAAGTAATCACCATTTACAAGCAATCATAAATGTTCCTGTCTCAAAAGTAAAATTATCTAACCATTAATAAAAACTAGGAACACGATGTAGGAAACAAATTCAAAAAATACATATAAGTTACGTAATTAAAAAAATAAAAATAAAATAAAACCAATATTAGCCACCCGTTTATCCCAATATATGAAAAAAATCATAATAAAGCTTTATAGTAATAATAGCATGCAAATTGACCAATATTGTTTTAGTGTAACTTCGAAAGCTATTGCTAATTCAGTTGTAAGTAGTTTGAGAATCATCAGCCTCCACAATCGCCTTTAATTCGTCATTGCCGACCAGCATTTTCGGCCGACCACGTGGTTCATTTCTTAGGTCAAAATTTCCGGAACAACAGCGAGCAAACCAATAACGGGTGGTATAGATCGTTAGTAGTGTTCGCACCGTACACGTCGTTGATGTTGCGTGTCGCTTCTGTCGCTTTGCTACCACGACGGAACTCATACTCCATAATCACTCGAATTTTTAACATATCCATGATGACGAAAATGCGATCCAAATCTAAATGCGATGTAAACAGAACGCTTACCATTAAACAAATGACTAATTATAAAAAAAAGAATTCCATATTTTTAAAACAAAAATAATTTGAAATTCGAGTTCTTAGCCAATTTTTTTTTTTTTTTTTTTTTAGTTTTGAAATAGCCATAGTACGACGAAACAGCAATTTCATAGGTAAAGACCTAATATAAAGTAATAAAATTTATAAAAAAAAATCTCAAATTGAAACACAAAATGCATAATACGAGCTTCTGGTTTTCTCCTGTTTTATAGATTTTTTTCTTTTTTTTTTCATTTCATTTTTTCATTTACCTGTAATAAATAACAATATTTAGTTAATTTAACTTTCTTAAAATTATAATAACGATAATGTTAATAGTTATGTACTTACATTAAATATGAACTATAATGTCAACCCTACAGCTAGGCAAAATTGTAACCCTATAGTTTCCAAAACACAGCTCGACTGCATTGCCTAGACAAAAAAAAAAATAATGATATCGTGTTTTTTTTTCATAATAATATTAATCGGTATAAGTAATGAGGAAAAAAAAATATTTACTTACCTCGGGATGTTTTATCGAAACAAAAACACCTTTTTTGTACCTAAAATTACAAAAGTTACAAAACGCTAAAAAAATCCTTCAACTTGCGTCGACTTTTGTCACACAACTAACAAAGCATTCATGAAGCTACCACCAGCTACCACGTAAAAAAAATCAAATTATTGTTTCATAATAATATTAAATTACTGTCAAATGGTAAAAACTAAGAAAATACTAAACAAACGCGAAATATCGTAGTCTAAACCATTTAGGCAAAATTGATCTTGATTGGAAAAGTTGCAGCATTTTACGGTATTTTTATTCATTCAAATATGGTAGGTACATGGATTGCTCAACTACACTACTATTAAACAATATAAAGAATGCGTTAAGGAACAGTCACAAAGTGAGTGAAAGATCTGCCTTTCTCTAGTTCGAGACGGGAGCTGAAGAACTAAAAGAGCTATTACCTACTTCGCTGATGAGCAGCAAATTAAAAGGAGCGCTACAGGTCGCGAACTACTTACTTTGCGCAATTAAGATTTAAGACTAAAACAAACCCACTATACCCATGTATACCCCAATGTATCCTGTTCATTTCCTCCACCAGCTCAGCAATCCTTTCATCAGACCTTAAACTGCTAATATGTGTGTCACTAGGAGATTCTTCGCACCCCCTGCCCTACCATTACCCAGGCCGCTGCCGTAGTCGGGAATAATAGGGCCACCGGAGACTAGGGGCATGGGCTCATTTTTTATTGTAATATGGGAGATTTGCCAATACTCACCGCGCTTAATGGCATGCATGTTGGCAATCGCAGTGTTATTCAGGATGTGATGACGCTGCTGCCCATCACCACCCCGGTCGGTGCAGTTGTATGCAACACATTTTACGACACCTCTGCAAGAGTGAGGTCGGGACTAATCTTTTCTGCCGCTCATCGCACTGCCAAGAATTCAAATTAACTATAATATATATAATATATTATTTATAATATATATATATATATATATATATATATATATATATATATATATATATATATATATATATATATATATAATATATTTTATATTTATATATATAGGTAGGTACTTATACTTATGCCAAATTCGATTTGAAATTGTAAACAAACCAAAAGTCATCATGTATATAGGGTTGTCACACTTTTATTAATGAAAAATTGTAATTTATCTCCTATTTCCTACTTATACATTACACATTTTACTTTAACATTGTTTCCTAGAACTTAACCGCCAAATACCTAATACGCAAGAAAATTGGCTTATGACAAAAATTAACAAATTTTTTATTACTAATATACATCTAACAACCCAAAATTTTAGCACTGTTTTTGATCAGTCGTTATATTGTTAAAGGTAAATTGTAATCGATTTCTATACGCAACTTTAAATATTCTAATTATTATGTTTATTCAACGTAAGAAAATTAAAATAAATAACAAAAGAGAATTAGTGTCTGAACATAGATTTTTAATCATAATAAATCCATTTTAAAACAAATGTTTTATTTTGAATGCTATTCAGGGATAGTGTAGCTATTTTTAATATAGGCAAATTCATATTTATGAAAACACTAGCTGTGCCCCGCGGTTTCACCCGCGTTAATTTGAGGGAAAAAAGGTACTTAAATATTTTTAAACAAAAACTCTGAGCAAGGGGTCTCAAATTTGATTCCTGGGTTATTCAACGTATTATTGACTTTTTTATTTTTCGAAAATTCTCAGTAAGAGTGATGTTATATTTACTTCAAAAGTGGAACTATAGTTAAAAAATGTCTCGAGAAGAGAAATAATAAAGGACGCAACGGAAGCTCTCAAAAAAGATTATTTTTTCCCGTTTTTATAACATTTCTTATTATTGCTCAGCCCCTATTGGTCGTAGCGTGATGTTATATAGCCTATAGCCTTCCTCGATAAATGGGTTATCCAACACAAAAAGATTTTTTTCAATTCGAACCAGTAGTTCCCGAGATTAGCGCGTTCAAACAAACTCTTAAGCTTTATAATATTAGTATAGATTTAGAAATCATTCTGTGGGAAATTAGTTATACCAACGTTAACAAGTAAATTTTACATCTATAACAAATAATTATAAATAATATATAAAAATATCTAACTCCTTGACTTATTTATTTCCAGTTTCACGTAGCGTGTACTACTGTGTATAAATATTAAAAAATATAGTTATTATAATTATTTTTGATTAGGTCGTTAACATCTGCCTATGGTTGGTTGCTAAGCAACGGTTTGTTGGTAAACATTCCACATCGAATTTGGTTTAATAAATATAGATTGACAGCGGCTTTTATGCGATTAATCCCATAATTTGAGTAAATAATTTAGAAATAATTTAAGAATGCATTCGATAATAGAATTCAACAAAGGATAATGAATGAAGACAATTGTTCGTAAAAACAAAAATAGTTTTCGATACTTATACATATTAGGTATACATAATTATATCATGTTAATTAATTCGTTAACAAAACAATAAAAACCAACCTTTGCGAACTATCTGGTCATCATATCGTATGGGTCAGGTTTACTTTTTAGGGTTCCGTAGCCAAATGGCAAAAAACGGAACCCTTAGGGATTCGTCATGTCTCACAGTGGTCCCGATTTAATAAAATATGGACATTAATGCTAGAGGCACGAAAATTTTACTGATGGTTAACACTAGGATAACTAATAAGACAAAAAAATATTACTATCCTACCACGATTATTGCTTAGTAAAAAAAAATAATTACTTTTTTTTTGTATGAAAGAAAATACATTTCTGTTAATTTCTCGAAATTCTTAAAAGTTGTCGAGATGGCGATCACACATGTTAGAAAACAAGTGATTCTGAGTATTTCATGCGAAGATACTTTCTACTTATCTCTGCGTACTTTTGAGTTATTGCCGGTTGAAAAATGGAATTTTTTTATATTAAATATGTTCTTATTTTTGAATTATATACTAACTGAAATGCTTACAATGTTTGAAAATTTTAAATTTAATAATAGTTTTTGAGATAAGTTTGAAGAAATACAAACTCAACGCACTGGGGTACCTTCATTTATGAGTAGTACTCTAGTCTACTAAAAACATAACTCACATAATATTTGGGTCGACGTTTTCTTGAGAAATCTCCGTTTCCTCTGAAAGTAATTCATTGTTTAAGATCAATGCGCTGGCCTCTGGGAATAATTGTTTTTGCGATCGAACAAATTTTGGTTTAATATGGGTGATGAAGGGATCTGAGCTAATTAGAAAGTAGTGGATTATGTCCAAATTAGTTTGAACTATACCGATTTTTCTTGTGTGGGCCAGTCTAACGTTCCTGAAATCTTTATTTCGCGCTTCGGATGCTTCTTCGGAAAGCATGCCTATGGGAATAAATGAGAAACTTTCACAAATGTCTGCACCATGAAGCAACAGCTTATGGACACTTGAAGGCATGTAATACCATGTGTACAAGTTAATATAAAGTATTGCTGTTTCTCTGCAATATTCCCTAAAAAGGCTAGTATTAATGAGTTGCCCAGATGAAATAGTTTGTAAAATAACTGCAAACCTTTTGATTAAATCAGGTTGAATGCCAGTTATTTCAGAAGATAATTCAAAATTTGTGAAAAACCTTTGTGCTGTATTACCGTCGTTGGTTTTGCCAAATCCCTGTTTAACTATATCAATTAATAAACCAGTTCTTTCCGGGAATTCATCTTGGGTAATTTTTTTTTTTTTGCTATCTGTTAACAATTTGTCATCACTTCGAGCTGCCTACTTTTTGAAATCTAAATTGTAGGAAATATGTAAAATACATTTGAAAGAGAGAAGCGAGGACAAACCATATTTGTACATATCTTCTCTGATAGGTTGTTTAGACACAAAGTCCAAGTCATTCATTTTACTCGGTGGAGTACCACATATGTTACAAACCGCTGCAGAAGAAGCGTTAGAAACCAGAGTAGAAATTTTCCCATCAATCATAGTCATATACAAATCATGATGTATTTCAAGATTTTCTACAATTGTCGGGACAAGATTACAGATTTCTTCATTTATGGAAGCATTTTCCTCCTGGATCAAATCATTTGTTTCTTTTGAAAATTTAAAACCAAATTGGACGACAGTAATTTGTTGAAGATGGAGTAGGATTTTGCCATAAGATACTACCACTATTCCATAAGATTCTACCAAACGAAGCGGGACCAAACTGATCATAAATACTGAAGAATCGTCAATTTTTATGTCAAATTGTGACTTTTGTTTATAGTTACTATGAGAAGATGACCATGGCAATTATTTTACAAACTATTTCATCTGGGCAACTTATTAATACTAGCCTTTTTAGGGAATATTGCAGAGAAACAGCAATACTTTATATTAACTTGTACACATGGTATTACATGCCTTCAAGTGTCCATAAGCTGTTGCTTCATGGTGCAGACATTTGTGAAAGTTTCTCATTTATTCCCATAGGCATGCTTTCCGAAGAAGCATGCGAAGCGCGAAATAAAGATTTCAGGAACGTTAGACTGGCCCACACAAGAAAAATCGGTAGAGTTCAAACTAATTTGGACATAATCCACAACTTTCTAATTAGTTCAGATCCCTTCATCACCCATATTAAACCAAAATTTGTTCGATCGCAAAAACAATTATTCCCAGAGGCCAGCGCATTGATCTTAAACAATGAATTACTTTCAGAGGAAACGGAGATTTCTCAAGAAAACTTCGACCCAAATATTATGTGAGTTATGTTTTTAGAAGACTAGAGTACTACTCATAAATGAAGGTACCCCAGTGCGTTGAGTTTGTATTTCTTCAAACTTATCTCAAAAACTATTATTAAATTTAAAATTTTCAAACATTGTAAGCATTTCAGTTAGTATATAATTCAAAAATAAGAACATATTTAATATAAAAAAAATCCATTTTTCAACCGGCAATAACTCAAAAGTACGCAGAGATAAGTAGAAAGTATCTTCGCATGAAATACTCAGAATCACTTGTTTTCTAACATGTGTGATCGCCATCTCGACAACTTTTAAGAATTTCGAGAAATTAACAGAAATGTATTTTCTTTCATACAAAAAAAAGTAATTATTTTTTTTACTAAGCAATAATCGTGGTAGGATAGTAATATTTTTTTGTCTTATTAGTTATCCTAGTGTTAACCATCAGTAAAATTTTCGTGCCTCTAGCATCAATGTCCATATTTTATTAAATCGGGACCACTGTGTGTCTGTCCGTCCGTCAGTATGTCACAGCCACTTTTTTCCGAAACTGTAAGAACTATACTGTTGAAACTTGGTAAGTAGACGTATTCTGTGAACCGGTTTCTAATATCATTTTTTTTTTCTGAACTGAATAGTTTGCGCGAGAGACACTTCCGAAGTGGTAAAATGTGTCCCCCCGCCTGTAACTTCTAAAATAAGAGAATGATAAATCTAAAAAAATATATGATGTACATTACCATGCAAACTTTCACCGAAAATTGGTTTAAACGAGAATTAATTTTTTTTTTTTTAAATAAAAAGTACTTAATTATTAAAACATCGATCAAAGTTACAACGAACTACCTACAAGAACTTTTATATGTTACTTGCTGCTACGGAACCCTTCATGGGCGAGTCCGACTCGCACTTAATTTTTTTTTTTTATTTTTAGTAAGCAGGAGGTGAAAATAAAACACTTTAGTATCAATATTTTATAAATATTCATAAATGTAGGTCAAATGTGATACAATTAAAATCAGAGGAAATATGTTTACCATCTTCATATCAAAAGGAAACATTTATGCGTCGTTTTCTACACTTTATCATTAATATTCCTATTACGAGCAGTAAAAAATATTTATCATAAAGAACTATCTAAGTATAGGAACTTGAGTCTAGTAGAGATAAGGTGAAAATATTATTCGACATTGCGCCTATAACTACATAGAATATTTATTTTTATTACAAGCAGGTGGTTTAGGATTATGAACTGTACATTAACACATTATATTTTCACCCAATCTCTAGTTATAAAATGACTCATTAAACTGAATTCATTGGCTTCTTAACATAATTGATGATATTTAAAAAAAAAACCAAAGTTATTTTAAAAATGCTTAACAAAAGTATGATGGACTTTTAAAGTGAGATTATACTTTATAACATTAAAGAACTTGAGATAGAGTGTAGAAAATGGTATTAAGAAATTCTGATTGACAACAAAAACTTTATACCTATATTTATTTAATACAATAGCACTATTTAATATACTTATTTCGCAATATAGACATGATCTAAATGTTGTCGCAATTATGAAATAATTTTATTTAAGATGATAAAATGTCATTGGTTTTAAAGGCGCAAAGAAAAGCTGTAATTAATATACTGAAGATTATGATTTACAAACTAATTAATAAGAAATAACCATTTTAATACTTTAAGACATAAATAATAACACATTTTAAACAATTTAACTCGCTTTCTTTGACTTAAAATCTCTTAACACCTAGATACTTTGACTACACTAATAGTATAACCAAGTCCGTTATGTTACATTGTTTTATTAACCTATACTGACATAATGTAAAAGGCGGTAGGCAGACAACTCCTTATAGCTAGGGACTCAGGAACAGAGTGTGTAAATTAGTTCCATAGGTCTTGTTTTCATTAATGGCAGAGTTAAAAATTTGAAATTAATGTTTATATTTCATTATCACTCTCCATACTAAGCACATTTTTTTAAATATTTACAAAAAAAATAACAACTACATTGCCTGATAAAAATGTTTGCTTCAGAAAACACTGGATTGTTATTCTTACTCTGCAATTAATAAGTAACTGTCCCCAATATTTCAGTTAGAACACATGCAAAAATAAATTACACTCAGTCATGGAACAAACAGCTTATTTATGATACTGACAGAGTTAGAGAGATTCTAAACTTAAAAAAAAAATCCATTAACTTTTTACCTATAACATTGACTTAATTATTGCTAGCTGTTGAAGAATCTCAAATAAAACTGTCAGTACAAACTCTACTATACTTTTGTATTACTATATAATACACACACATAAATTATTACATAATTAAAAATGCACAAATACACACACGTATGACCAATATGGTGGATCGAACTAGCGTAACTTAATAATGAATTAATGATCAGTCTTAATAAATTTAATGATCCAATGCATTGGATCACGGCACTATTTTTTAATATAATACATTGCATATCACTCTGTTGCTGAGTCAACTTAAAAATACATTCAACTTAATAAAGAAAATATTAACAAAAAGCACTACTGGTTAGATTTCAACAGAAAGGTCAGCACATCAAAGCAAACAGTAAAATCACTTTTTAACGTCTAATGATCATGGGCTACAGGAACCCACAACTCTTACTACTAGTAAGGTATTACTTTCAAACATTCCCACAGTCATTATTGAAATTTTAAAGTGAAAAGATAGTAAAGATGATTGAATCACCTTTTATCGTTTGGATAGACTACACTCAAATTTCAATATTAGTTTTTTTGTCCTTGTATAACTCGTTGCAAAACAGCCCAGGCCTGCCTTATAGCTGTTTGCAATGAATACTTCAATAAAAATTTGTTTATAAAAAAAATCTGTGAAGCTGCAAAGTTAAATCTCATACTGTTGAGATTCTCTTTTAATTTAAGTCAAATTGCATTTGTGTTACATACAAAACATTATATATTAGTATGGCTACCTATTAAACCAAAACATATTTTTAAAATGTTCAAAGGCAATATAAGTCTTTATACAATTAATCTAACCAAATTATTAGAATCATATGTAACCTACATTTCGTAAGTATATTTATAAAGCGAGACTTGAACCGCATGGAATGCTTCACTAAAGGTTAACAATAGCCACTAATAATAACCTACTAATATCAAATTTAAAGTAAGCACTGGAATTTATTGGGAATATAACACTGGACACTTGGGATAATTTTAGCTTTTAATTATCATTTAATTAACAATTTGAAACTTAAGTTTTTTTTTAATTTCATATAATTTTGATGACACTGTACAACCTACTAATTGGAATTTTTTTAAAGGATATTAAATGGGTCACTGTATATATAACTTTTAGACTATAATTTCAGGAATAGAACAATAAGTGAGTAAAACACCTATTACTTATTATTTTGAATGAAACTGCTGTTAGCTACTCCACTGCCCGTGTCAACTACTAGTTGACAAGAGTTTACAAACTAACCGCAATAGCCCGTGTCAAGTAATGGTTGTCGTGGCAATATTGCCGATGACATCTTTTTTTCGACACGGGCATTAGTACGCGAAGTGCACCTGTCAACTACAAGTTGATTAACGTATATTACATTATCACCGATGGGAAATTACGTAACGTGAGAAGCCTTGGGCAGTTTTGTGTAGTTGGTAAACTAAAAGGTCATAGCCCGGACACTCAAGCAGTTAGTAAAAATTATATGTTAATATATGACATCTGATAGTTGCCATATTCATTTATAACTAATTATTCCATTCAATGAAAAAAAATTAAGTAACCGATTATTATTGCTGTTTTAATTATAACAATCTCTTCTGCTTCTATTTTATTATTGCTTTTTATACTAGTCTGATGATGTCATAATATATATTTGTAATTATTTCACATTCATTTTAAATTTGATTTAAATATCTGATGTTCGTTACAAACAAAATGACAATAATAAAATTATTTCTATACTAAAAGTCAAAACTAGTAAAGATACATTTTATAAATTTAAATAATATTTATACAATTCAAATCAATTTTCAACCGAGTCATTCTTCTGTCCAATTACTTAGTTAATAATGTACCTGAGAAAATTAATAATCATTCATCAGAATAATATTTGAGACTAAACTAAGCACAGCGCCAATAGACTTATGTCACAATTCATGCATCTAACATTAATATTTTATTTAACTTAACTTCGATAATTATGTTAAAATAAACAAAATGCAGACTTATCAATTTGTCACTTTGGAAAGACAACTATACAACTAAAATTACAAAACTATATTCGAGGAGGGTCAGGAGGGATCTTTCAACAGAAGCCTTCAAATGAGCTGAAAGTCCAAGACTAGTTCAATTCAATCACGAATGCTTCACTACAATAACCCCAGGTCGCTGTGGAGGTGCACGGTCTACCTTCTTAGTCAAAGCGAGTGGGGCATCACCTGTTTCCTCTCTGAATAAGTGATCACCCTCTAGATGACGAATGGCTTCTACAATCGTTTCTAAGTTTTGACGACTTGTACTAGCAAGATACAAGCGTGATGAAGCATCATGGTTAGCATCCGGAAGGACTTCTACTTCAACTCTTGGTTCTGCTTTTATTGCAGCTTCTAATAAGGGTGCCGCAACTGGTGTTTCCACAGACTTTGTTTCACTTTCTTCTTTTTCCACCTTACACTCTGCAATATCAGTTTCTTCATAATGTACCACTGGCTGAGGTATCTCTCTACCAGATTCAGTGTACACCTGTGTCTCCAATGTATGCAATCTCTCCTCCAGCAAACGACGTAATCGTCGCTCACGTTCAAGCTGCACTCGTAATTCACCTGTTTCTGGCTCTTTCTTTTGAGACAAATTTGAAACCGTTATAACTGCAACAGGTTCTGGTGACCTTGACGTTGTAAGAGTATCTTCAGTTGAATCAGGAATTATAGATGGAACATGAGATAAAACTTCATTTTTTCTTTTTTTTATTGGTATTTCACCTCCTTCATGTTGATTCAGCAATCTCTTCAACTGACAGTTTTGTGAAAGAAGTCTTGTCTTTTCTTGCTCAAGGGAATAAATATATTCTGCAGTTTGTTGTAATATGGCAGCCTGTAAAATATATAAAAGCAATATAAATAAAATAAAATTACATATCCTACATACCATAAAGCTTATTAATTAAAAATACTTTATACAATGTTTGATGACAATGATAGTTTAAAACTATATAGTCCATATTTCTAACAAATTCTTTCTAACTAGAATTTATATCATTAATTGTAATAAATTTTACATTTTTTGAATAAATCATTGATAAGTAAAAATTTCACATACCTTACTAAGTTTTTCACCCTCATGGCGTGGTAGCAAGGTACGCAGAGCTTGAAAACCTGCATTGATACTTTGCATTCTTCTACGTTCATTGCTGTTAGCTATTTCACGTCGAATTCTCTTTTCTGCCTCCATAGTTTTACTTCCAGGAGAGGAATTTTTTTCACTTCTGTAAAAACAGTTACATGATTAAATTTATAATTTCTAAATAATTACAAATTTAAATTTTAAACTTTAAAAAATATATATTATTAAAAAAAAATTTATAACTTTTGTATTTTGTAATACTTTATTTATAACATTTATATCTAATACATTTGAGAAAATTTTACGGTACAGTATTTAAGTAAGTATTCATTTAAAGTTACAATGAATATCATAATATGTAATTGTTGTGTACATCTGGCTTGAATAATAATAATGAAATAAACAAATATTTACAAATAAGTTTATATTTATATTCAAAAATACAAAAAAAAAAAAAAATTACCCATCATATTCATGAAATGTAATAGGTTTAATGTATACATGAAATACTGGGTTTAATATAAATATATTTAAAACATGTACGGCGCTTACTACGCCTATTTCATTTGTCCAAACATGGCGGCTCAACAGCTGACTACCGACCGGCACGGGGCGGGAGCAACCACAAATGACCTCAAATTATCATGTGTGTAACGTAAACATGGTGATTCATATTATTGTTAAGAAAAATTCAATTTTCGAGCACAATTAGATTACTACGTTTTAAGCATGTTATAAAATCTATAACCACGCCGGTTACACCTACCTTGAACTAGCGTGATCAGATGCTTCTTCTTCGTATAAGTTGTAATCTTCTATTTCTAATAAGCAAACGTCATTACCGTGCAATGACATAACTTTGCCACAAAATAACACAATTTAATGATTCCACATCTAAACAGTTCTAGAATAGCAGAAAATCGAAATTAGTTTTAGCAGCCACAATGGCGGGAAATGACAATAAGCTCAGTCAGGTGACGCTACGCTATTTTTACACTTTAACACTTCACAAACCACATAAATCACATTAAAACACCTGCCACATTTAAATGCTTTCTATTCAAGAAAATTTTATCTCGATAGTAGGAATTTTTTAAAAAACAGTAATTATGGATGGACTCAAGGGCAACATGGGAAACGCAACATATCGATGGCTGATGTATAACCATAGACAATTAGACATTCTTACTACATTGTTTATGACTACATAGCATAATAAAAGATATTCGTCAATTAATAATTCATACTTATTACATATTAATTTTGTTTTAAAACTTATAAGTAGAGTAAATTACTTTAATAATTTGCCAAATAATAATATTGCTTATTAATAAATGTTATAATAAATTAAATTTTAAACTTAAAAAAATATTTTAAAATAATCGTATGTACTGTAAAGGAAAATATATATGTTACGAAACTAATTGTCTTTTTTTAAATACATTTAAATATTCTCTATATATTTATTTAATTAATAGCTATGTTCGCGGCTCCTTTCTAAGTGAAGATTTTCTTCACTTCGTACATTCAACATGCGCGGATTAGGACATGCGTAACGTTCATGGGCGTAGCGAGACACGGGCAGGGAGGGCAACTGCCCCCTCTAGAAGAGCTAGAAGAGTAGTCGGTCATTGATAAGAAACATTTTGCCTTCTTTTCTTATTCTAAGCGATGTCACTAATAAAGATAAGTGAAACGAATAAAAGACCACCTCCACTACTAATGTGATATATTCAAATAATATGTCATAAATTACGATTAAAACAATACAATCTAGGATTTTCTTTTTCTGCCCCCGTCTATAGAGAATCCTGGCTACGTCCTTGGTAACGTTCCTAACAAATTGAAAAATATCTTTACTTAGAAGGGGCCACGAACATAGTCAATATTGGTCAATATTATGTTCTTCTTAAATATAAATGATTAATCTGAATTGAAACAGGTAGCTTGTAAATATCCCACTGCTGGTCCAAGGCCTCTTTTCCAATGTTAGAAAAGGGTTAGAGCTAAATGAGAGCCAAACTGCAATTCGCCACTATCATTTATCAGGTGATTATGATAAAACCACGCCAAAAACAAATATTTGTATAATTATTACAAATACTCATTTCGAGCGAAATAAAAATTAGCGACTATCGATGTTTTTTTTTTTTCTGTACATCCACAGGCTTTATTTGCCCATGCCTTTGTTATGATCATTTTTAGAATATTATTATTTTAATTGCTACACTCCACCCGCTCAAGATATACATATACACATATAAATAAATATAATACAATACTTATATAAGGAATATAATAAATTTACATAAACTTACTTAGATAAATATAAGCGGGTGGAGGATTACGCCCCGGCAGGGAGATCAAACGGCCGGGGGTTAGGGCTGTAGGCTGAGAAATCGGCGGACAATCCTAGCCGAGTCGAGTAATACCGCCTTCTGCATCCTGGCTGCGAGCGAACCGTCACGGATACCCAGCTGCCTCAGATGGTGAGCGAGGCTAACCGGGATCAAACCGTTGGCAGATATAACGATAGGGATGATTTCAGTGGAATCAACACCCCACATGTCGACAATCTCGTGCGCCAGATCCAGATATTTACGTTTTTTCTCTGTTTCGGCTTTCACGAGGTTCTCGTCATGCGGGATGGTAATGTCCACTAAAAGCACCCTCGACTGTGCCCTATCCATCACCACGATATCAGGCTTGTTCGCCAGTATCGTCCTGTCCGTGGCGATAGGCCGGTCCCAGTAGAGCCGGACTCCGTTGCGTTCGAGTACTGGCGCCGGTGTGTACTGGTAGTACGGCACCCTCTGTTCCAGAAGACAATACATTAGAGCAAGCTCTTGATGAAGAATTTTGGCCACTTGGTTATGTCTGTGCAAGTACTCAGTGTTGGCAAGCGCTGAACACCCCGAAAGCACATGTCTGAGTGACTCGCCGGGATGACGACAAGCTCGACAGAAGTCGGGAGTGCCATCCTTCAGAATGTGCTTCCGGTAGTTGTTCGTCTTGACCACCTGATCCTGTATTGCACAGACAAAACCTTCGGTTTCCCGAAAGAGGTCCCCGAATCGCAGCCACTGCACGGAGGCCTTAACATCCACGTGAGGTGCGTGGAGCGCCTTGTAAAACCGTCCATGCAGCTCCTTCTCCATCCATACGGTCTCCCGGTTAGAGGTGCTAAGTACAACCGGTCTTCGCCATTCCTCTTTGGCCAGGGATAACGGGGTGAGACCTTTGTCACATACTATAACATCACCATGCATAGCGCTCTCCCTCCTCGTCTCAAAGTAGGCCCTGAGGCTGCACACCTCCCGGTTATGCATGGACTTGGCGCTTAATAGGCCTCGGCCACCACACTTCCGTGGGATGTACAGTCTCATGACCGACGATTTCGGGTGATGCATGCGATGGTAAGTCATAGTCGTGCGGACTCTTCTGTCCAGGGCGTCGAGTTCGGTCTGAGTCCATCTGAGCACGCCAAATGTGTACAAAAGAGTGGGCATGACCCAGCCGTTATAAGCTCGGACCTTGTTGGCGCCTGTCAAGTAGCTCCGAAGAACTTTTGTCAGCCGTCCAAAAAAGACCTCGCAAACCGCCTGTTTCATATCCACCTCCTGCACCCCTATGCATTGTGACATGCCCAGATACCGGTATGATTCAGCTTCGGAGAGGGTCTTGAAGTTAGAAAGCTCTAGGCTAATTTCAGCCGATTGCGTCACCTGTCCCCTGTCTACATGCACGACCGCACACTTATCCACTCCAAGCTGCATCCTGATGGAGCCGCTGAACTCAGTAGTGATTTTCAGCAACTCCATAAGGCGTGCAGGATTAGGTGCCAGCAGCTTGAGATCGTCCATGTAGAGAAGATGGGAGACTTTAGTACCTCCTCTCCGAAACTGAAAGCCTGTCCCCGAACGCTCCATCAGAGTGCTTAAAGGGTTCAAGGACAAGCAAAACCAAAGTGGGCTCAGACAATCACCCTGGAAAATACCTCTTCGTATCCGGATTCGGTCATCGGCACCCGTCGTCAGTCTCTCGCCCTGGAGACAAAGTATCGTACTCCATTGCCCCATGCATACTTCGAGGAAGTCTCGAACTACACCGTCGATCTTGTACAGCTCGAGGACCCTCAGAAGCCATGAATGAGGCACCGAGTCGAATGCCTTCTTGTAGTCGATCCAGGCAGCAGAGAAGTTCCGACGGTTGCGTTTGACAAGCTGGCCCGCAACAGAGTCAATGATAAGGAGCTCCTTTGTGCCGCGGCCGCCTCCACGGCATCCGTTCTGAGCTGCAGACAAGATGTTAAATTCGTCAATATGACGAGAGATCTTGCAGCTCAGAACGGATGTCAGTGTCTTGTAGATGGAAGTCAGACACGTTATGGGGCGGTAGTTGGTAGGATCCGCGGTGTTGGTGGACTTAGGAGCTAGGTGAGTGATCCCAGTAGTGAAGAGGTTCGGAAGCGTCTTCCGCTCTGTACGAGACAACCGAGAGAGACAGCAACAGACGGTCTCCTTCGCACGTGTGTAAGCGAGACAACATAATGATGTCGAAAAATATCGATCATATTTATAGTAATCATTCGCGTAGTTAGGTACTTAGAGAGGTACTTATATCATTTCGTAACATTGTTTTATTAACTTGTAAATTTAATAAAGTTTAAATATTTTCGTATAAAGAGAGATAGATATAGAATTTTGTATAGAAAAATAGAGAAAGCAATAGGATTAAGGATAATTTCATTGTTTAATGTTTACAGTTATAAATTCATAGATTAAGGATATTTTGTCGTTTAATATTAATATATTAATGTTATTATAGATATTTTATAGGTTTTTATAGTTTAAAATTGATAATTCGTATGTGAAAATAGGATTATAGGATTAAGGACATTTCATTGTGTTGATATTAGCTTAAGAATATTTTCAGATATATTTCGCATAGATTTAAGGATATTTTGTCAATTTAAAGTTATTTTATAGATATTTTATATGTAAAAAATAATAATTTACATGTAAAAATAGATTTTAATAGTATAGCATTCGAGAATTCATAGATGGATTAGCGACGCGCGCACGTGGCAGACTAACGCAGATTAAGGATCCGCGGGGGGCTTTTATATCAAGCGGTGGGGGACGAGGTAGATTTAAATACCGCGGCGAGGACCCGACCCCGTTTATTGATAATTAGCGTGCGCGCCGCATTAATTGTATGTTAAAATAATAGAGAATGAATAATTAAAATAGAGTAAGTATAGAAATAAGCTCGAATATTGTTAAAAGTATGTTTTTTAAATAAAGTAAATTCCCGGGGGTGAGGTAAGGGATCGCTGGCCAGCCAATCAGAGAAGTATAAATTGCGGTGCCATTCCGGGCACTACATGCCAGTCTTCGATTGACAAGCGAATAGAAAAGATAGCGAATAGTACAGCGAATAGTAAAGATAAAGAATAGCAAGAGACCATAGTATAGAAGAGATCGCTTATAGAAGCTAGCCAGCAATTCTGCTCCTCACAAGCGGGAAAATCTTCAACAATTAATTGGCGTTTCACTGACGTACACCCTCACTGAACGCACGGCGAACTAGAACCAGCTCACCCTTCGCATTCGTTTGATACCGGCCCTAGAAACAGACGTCTAATCGTCACATCGCATATTATACAGTCCACTTCGTATTTCTATCGACTAGGGTCCGGTACAATTTGGTCCTTCGAGCCGGATCTGCCTTTCGTCGTGTCTCATCGTGGTCATCGTGTACGTCGTGTTCGTCATATAGATATAGCGAAGTTGAAGACATCGTTTATAATGCCGCTCACAAGATCGCAAGCCGAGAAGATGGAAACAGAAATAGAAGCGATCCAAGAAAGGTCTCCAGAAGACACCTCGAACATCGCAACACAGTCGAAGCCTTCGAATGTACCTGTTCGACATGAAGAACCGCCTAGGTCTCCGTCGGCGGATCCAGGTCAAAGAAAGCATTCGAAACCGTCCTCGAAGAAGGCATCAAAAGAAAAGAAGCTTCTCAAGCTAAGAGAAGAGATAGCTCAACGCAAGCTGGAACTCGCCATTGCAAGAGCTGAAGCCGCCGCGCTGGAATCCGATGACGACGACAGCGAGGATTCATCACACGACGGCGACAACCGAGTTACAGAGTGGTTGGACACACACCCGGAGGTCACCACGAAACCTATAGCTCAAGACCCCGAGGTACCTATAGCGAAGCCCACCACACATACAGAAAAGAACAACTCGGTCATCATAGAAAAAGAAGCCCCAGAGATAGCGACTGTGGCATCGAATAGCATAGACCTGACGCAATTAGCGGCAGCCATCACCACAGCGGCAAGATCTGCGAGCACATCGAGATACATAGGGGAGTTACCGTACTTCAACGGGTCACACACAGAGTGGCTCGCCTTCCGCGCTGCTTACTACGAATCATCGACTCAACTCAGCGCGGCGGAGAACTCAGCGAGAATACGAAGAGCCCTGAAAGGGAAAGCGAAGGAAGCGGTCGACAGCCTTCTCATCGCAAACGCGCCGGCAATAGATATTATGAAGACACTAGAGACTCGCTTCGGAAGACCGGACGCCATCGCCATCACCGAGCTAGAGAAGCTGCGCAACCTGCCTCGCCTTACCGACTCTCCGAGGGACATATGTGCCTACGCTAACAAGATAAAGAACTGTGTCGCCACTCTACGACTGCTAGCTAAAGACCAGTACCTATATAGCCCGGAAATTATAAAACAGCTGGTCGAGAAGCTAACACCAACAACGAGATTCAGATGGTTCGACTACGCAACAAGCAACGATATAGAAAAACCGAAGACTGAACCGGAGTTAGTACTGTTCTGCGAATTTATAGAACGAGAAGCAGACAGGTGTGCGAAGTACGCACCTCCGGAACAGATCAACAATGAAGAGACCACGACACCTGTACGAAGACACCACGCGCTCGTAACGCATGATAGAAAATTCCCTTGTCCTATATGCAAGGAGAAGGAACACGAGCCGTCGGACTGTTCGAAAATAAAGACAGCGGAGCAACATAGGCGTTGGGAAATAGCTAAGGACGCGAACCTCTGCTATAGATGTCTTCGCTACAGAAGTCAAACACACAAGTGTAAGACACGTGTCTGCGGTAAGAACGGTTGCGAACGAACACATCATCCGCTGCTTCACTTCACGCCGACCAACAAAGAAGATAGAAGAGAAGAAACAGAGAAGGTCACCACTACACATAGCCACAAGGAGTTGCACGCCTACCTGAAATACATTCCGGTCAGGATCAGCGGCCCTAAGAAAACCATAGACACGTACGCGCTGCTGGACGACGGCTCCACCGTGACCTTAATAGAAGAAAGCATAGCTTCGAAGATCGGCGCGAAGGGACCTAAGGATCCGTTGAACATCGAAACAATCGACACGAAGTTAGCTACGCACTCGTCTCGTCGTGTCACGTTCAATATAAAGGGGCAAGAAAAAGAGTTCAAACTACAGGCGAGAACTATAAAGAAAATGAAAATATCGCCGCAATCGATAAACAAAGAACAAGTACGGGCCTGCGAACACGTATAAGGACGCTCGCCCTACTATACTCATCGGTCAGGACAACTGGCACCTCTTAATAGCATCGGAGACAAAGAAGGGCAATAGAAGTCAACTAGTCGCATCGAAGACGCCCTTAGGATGGGTCCTCCACGGGTCTGGCTCTCGCACCGTCGGTCAGCGGGTTCACTTCGTATACAACCTCGCCGACACAGATATAGAAAGCGACGAAGTTCGTATGGACGAGATGCTACGACACCACCTCGCCCTGGACTCCATCGACATAGCAGAGAAAAAGCCGCGTTCCGATCCGGAACAAAAAGTACTCGACATACTGGAAGCGAACACCGTACAGACAGAAAGCGGACAGTATGAAACGGCTTTACCGTGGAAAAATAGCGATTCGAAAATGCCGTATAACTACGAAAACGCACTCAAACGGCTCTATACAACGGAAAAGAAAATAGATAAAGATCCGTTATTAAAAGAAAAATATACGGAACAAATGAACGCATTAATAGAAAAGGGCTACGCGGAACGAGCACCGATAGAAAAGACATCGCATAGAACGTGGTACCTACCTCACTTCCCCGTCGTCAACGTCATGAAGCCGGGTAAAGTCCGTATAGTTCACGACGCGGCGGCGAGAACAGCTGGAACATCACTCAACGATCACCTGCTCACCGGACCGGACTTACTACGCTCGCTAACCGGCGTGTTAATGAGATTCCGGCAACATCGATATGCAGTGACCGCAGATATAGCTGAGATGTTCATGAAGATAGGAGTAAGGAGTGAGGACAGGGACGCACTACGATACCTATGGCGCGGGGACAGACGGGACGGACCTCCCGACGAATATAGAATGAAGTCGCTCATATTCGGAGCGACATGTTCACCGGCCATAGCGATATACGTAAAGAACGCGAACGCCCGCAAGTACGAAAAGGAATATCCAGAAGCCGCCGCCGCCATCGTGCAAGCTCACTACATGGACGACTATCTCGACAGCTTCACGACAGAACAACGAACTATAGAAATAGCTACGCAAGTTCGAGATATACACGCGGCGGGCAACTTCAATCTGCGAAGCTGGACATCGAACTCGCTATACGTACAGAAAACATTAAACGGCGAGTCGGAGTCGTCTCAACGTGTCAAACAGCTGGACGACGGAACGAAGACAGAACGCGTGCTAGGCCTCATGTGGAACCCACAGACCGATAGCCTAGGTTTCAACTTAAACCTAGCCCTCGTACCGCCAGCGCTTCTAGACAACGCGGCTCCGACGAAGCGAGAAATACTAAAGATTATTATGTCGATCTACGATCCGCTCGGCCTCGCTTCGCCTGTAATAGTGCGTGGTAAACAGATCATGCAAGAAGTGTGGCGGCGCGGAACAGGATGGGACAATAAGATCGACGCCGACCTCGCAGAACAATGGACCACGTGGCTACAACACATGAAGAAACTACGTGACGTCACCGTGCCACGTGCTTACATAGAATATAGTGAAGCGACGTCATTACAATTACACGTGTTCGTTGACGCCAGTACGACCGCATACGCCGTAGCTCTATACTGGAGAACGGAAAATAAAGACGGAGAAGTAAATCTCACCCTCATCACCGCCAAAGCCCGCGTCGCGCCGCTCAAGCTAGTGTCCATACCGCGCCTCGAGCTACAAGCCGCGGTACTAGGAGCTAGGATGGCAGCGACAGTCCTGAACGAGCACAGTAGAAAACCGGAATCGAAGACCTTCTGGACCGACAGCAAGACGGTGTTAACATGGTTGAAGACAGGGGCGAGATCATACAAACCGTTCGTCGCTCATCGCATCGCCGCAATAGAGGAGACCACCAGCAACAGCGAGTGGAGATGGGTGCCTACGAAACTCAACAACGCCGACGACGCCACCAGGGACGTGCCTTGTGAGTTCGACAAGGCACATAGATGGTTCACGGGGCCACCATTTCTACGAAAGCATCCATCGGAGTGGCCATCCGAAGTCCCGTCGAAGGTCGAAAACACCGGAGAAGAACGTACGCATCACATCACTACGAAAACATCGATATCCGTCAGCCAGTCCGTACCCGATAGCGCACGATTCTCTAAGTGGGAACGGCTAGTACGAGCTACCGCGCGGGTATTACAATTTATACAACTGTGTAGAGGTCAACGAACCGAGCGTGTTAATTATAGAAAGAAAAAACAGTACGCGGACCCCGACTGGAACAATAAAGATAATAAGAAACACACAGGTACGAAATCGAAACAGTCGAGGCATTATAAAGAAGAAAATAAATACCTGCCTATAGAAGCCGCACTACTAAGACAGGCGGAATCCTTAATAGTGAAATCGATACAACAGGATTCCTTCTCTGACGAAGTATACGCCCTAAGGAGCGGCAAATCGCTATCGAATAATAGCAGGTTACGATTATTGTCGACAACGTTCGTAGACGGAATTATTCGTGTTAAGAGCCGGGTCAACGCAGCGGCGGGAGTCACGGAGTCACAAAAGTCACCAGCCGTGATAGATGGTGACCATCGAGCAACGCGACTGTATATAGAATATACACATAGGAGCCTGCAACACGCCGGCGTAGAGACAGTCGTGAACGAGTGCAGACAGCACTATTGGGTGCTCCGACTCCGCCCTGTGACCAGAGTCATCGTTCGCAGCTGCCTACCATGTCGCATTCGAAGAGCAGCACCACCGTCGCCACCAACGGGCGACTTACCACCGACTCGACTCGCTCATCATCAAAGGCCGTTTACGTATACCGGTATAGATTACTTCGGACCGTTCACGGTCACCATAGGAAGACGCCATGAAAAGCGCTACGTGGCCCTCTTCACGTGTCTCACCACTCGAGCTGTGCATCTGGAAGTCGCCGCATCGCTATCGACAGACTCAGCTATACTGGCACTTCGTCGAATGATAGCGCGCCGTGGTTGTCCCACCGAGATCTGGTCGGACAACGGAACGAACTTCCACGGCGCGGACGCCGAGCTGAAGAAGGCGGCGCTGCAGGCAACGAGTGAGGAGGCCAACATTCGTACGATCACGTGGAGGTACATACCACCGGGTGCACCGTTCATGGGCGGAGCATGGGAGCGGCTAGTGAGGTCTGTGAAGACCGCTCTCACAGCAGTACTGCAAGAACGAAGTCCACAGGAAGAGGTCCTCGCTACACTACTCGCAGAGGCCGAATACACAGTTAATAGTCGGCCCCTTACACACGTCTCAGTCGACATCGAAGATCCCGAAGCGCTGACTCCGAATCACATACTGCTCGGAGGGTCAGCCCGAGTACCGTTGCCCGGCAGATTCGACGATAGGGATCTGATAGGACGCCCGTACTGGAGAGCAGCACAGCGCCTAGCAGATCAGTTCTGGGCCCGATGGGTTCGTGAGTACCTTCCCGAGCTTCAACACCGGCGGGAGCCCCGAGGGTCCGGACCAGCAATAGCAGTCGGCGACGTGGTACTCATAGTCGACGGGAATCTACCTCGCAACACCTGGCCACGAGGCGTCGTGATAGCTACGTATCCCGGTCAAGACGGAACGGTACGAGTAGTGGACGTGAGAACATCCGGAGGCATCCTGAGAAGACCTACGAAGCGGTTGGTGCAGCTGACATCGGCATCGGTCGTCTCTCCCAGCACGGAAGAATGCAGCATCGTGTCGAGCCCCGAGACTGCACGGCGGGAGAATGTACGAGACAACCGAGAGAGACAGCAACAGACGGTCTCCTTCGCACGTGTGTAAGCGAGACAACATAATGATGTCGAAAAATATCGATCATATTTATAGTAATCATTCGCGTAGTTAGGTACTTAGAGAGGTACTTATATCATTTCGTAACATTGTTTTATTAACTTGTAAATTTAATAAAGTTTAAATATTTTCGTATAAAGAGAGATAGATATAGAATTTTGTATAGAAAAATAGAGAAAGCAATAGGATTAAGGATAATTTCATTGTTTAATGTTTACAGTTATAAATTCATAGATTAAGGATATTTTGTCGTTTAATATTAATATATTAATGTTATTATAGATATTTTATAGGTTTTTATAGTTTAAAATTGATAATTCGTATGTGAAAATAGGATTATAGGATTAAGGACATTTCATTGTGTTGATATTAGCTTAAGAATATTTTCAGATATATTTCGCATAGATTTAAGGATATTTTGTCAATTTAAAGTTATTTTATAGATATTTTATATGTAAAAAATAATAATTTACATGTAAAAATAGATTTTAATAGTATAGCATTCGAGAATTCATAGATGGATTAGCGACGCGCGCACGTGGCAGACTAACGCAGATTAAGGATCCGCGGGGGGCTTTTATATCAAGCGGTGGGGGACGAGGTAGATTTAAATACCGCGGCGAGGACCCGACCCCGTTTATTGATAATTAGCGTGCGCGCCGCATTAATTGTATGTTAAAATAATAGAGAATGAATAATTAAAATAGAGTAAGTATAGAAATAAGCTCGAATATTGTTAAAAGTATGTTTTTTAAATAAAGTAAATTCCCGGGGGTGAGGTAAGGGATCGCTGGCCAGCCAATCAGAGAAGTATAAATTGCGGTGCCATTCCGGGCACTACATGCCAGTCTTCGATTGACAAGCGAATAGAAAAGATAGCGAATAGTACAGCGAATAGTAAAGATAAAGAATAGCAAGAGACCATAGTATAGAAGAGATCGCTTATAGAAGCTAGCCAGCAATTCTGCTCCTCACAAGCGGGAAAATCTTCAACAATTAATTGGCGTTTCACTGACGTACACCCTCACTGAACGCACGGCGAACTAGAACCAGCTCACCCTTCGCATTCGTTTGATACCGGCCCTAGAAACAGACGTCTAATCGTCACATCGCATATTATACAGTCCACTTCGTATTTCTATCGACTAGGGTCCGGTACAATTTGGTCCTTCGAGCCGGATCTGCCTTTCGTCGTGTCTCATCGTGGTCATCGTGTACGTCGTGTTCGTCATATAGATATAGCGAAGTTGAAGACATCGTTTATAATGCCGCTCACAAGATCGCAAGCCGAGAAGATGGAAACAGAAATAGAAGCGATCCAAGAAAGGTCTCCAGAAGACACCTCGAACATCGCAACACAGTCGAAGCCTTCGAATGTACCTGTTCGACATGAAGAACCGCCTAGGTCTCCGTCGGCGGATCCAGGTCAAAGAAAGCATTCGAAACCGTCCTCGAAGAAGGCATCAAAAGAAAAGAAGCTTCTCAAGCTAAGAGAAGAGATAGCTCAACGCAAGCTGGAACTCGCCATTGCAAGAGCTGAAGCCGCCGCGCTGGAATCCGATGACGACGACAGCGAGGATTCATCACACGACGGCGACAACCGAGTTACAGAGTGGTTGGACACACACCCGGAGGTCACCACGAAACCTATAGCTCAAGACCCCGAGGTACCTATAGCGAAGCCCACCACACATACAGAAAAGAACAACTCGGTCATCATAGAAAAAGAAGCCCCAGAGATAGCGACTGTGGCATCGAATAGCATAGACCTGACGCAATTAGCGGCAGCCATCACCACAGCGGCAAGATCTGCGAGCACATCGAGATACATAGGGGAGTTACCGTACTTCAACGGGTCACACACAGAGTGGCTCGCCTTCCGCGCTGCTTACTACGAATCATCGACTCAACTCAGCGCGGCGGAGAACTCAGCGAGAATACGAAGAGCCCTGAAAGGGAAAGCGAAGGAAGCGGTCGACAGCCTTCTCATCGCAAACGCGCCGGCAATAGATATTATGAAGACACTAGAGACTCGCTTCGGAAGACCGGACGCCATCGCCATCACCGAGCTAGAGAAGCTGCGCAACCTGCCTCGCCTTACCGACTCTCCGAGGGACATATGTGCCTACGCTAACAAGATAAAGAACTGTGTCGCCACTCTACGACTGCTAGCTAAAGACCAGTACCTATATAGCCCGGAAATTATAAAACAGCTGGTCGAGAAGCTAACACCAACAACGAGATTCAGATGGTTCGACTACGCAACAAGCAACGATATAGAAAAACCGAAGACTGAACCGGAGTTAGTACTGTTCTGCGAATTTATAGAACGAGAAGCAGACAGGTGTGCGAAGTACGCACCTCCGGAACAGATCAACAATGAAGAGACCACGACACCTGTACGAAGACACCGCGCGCTCGTAACGCATGATAGAAAATTCCCTTGTCCTATATGCAAGGAGAAGGAACACGAGCCGTCGGACTGTTCGAAAATAAAGACAGCGGAGCAACATAGGCGTTGGGAAATAGCTAAGGACGCGAACCTCTGCTATAGATGTCTTCGCTACAGAAGTCAAACACACAAGTGTAAGACACGTGTCTGCGGTAAGAACGGTTGCGAACGAACACATCATCCGCTGCTTCACTTCACGCCGACCAACAAAGAAGATAGAAGAGAAGAAACAGAGAAGGTCACCACTACACATAGCCACAAGGAGTTGCACGCCTACCTGAAATACATTCCGGTCAGGATCAGCGGCCCTAAGAAAACCATAGACACGTACGCGCTGCTGGACGACGGCTCCACCGTGACCTTAATAGAAGAAAGCATAGCTTCGAAGATCGGCGCGAAGGGACCTAAGGATCCGTTGAACATCGAAACAATCGACACGAAGTTAGCTACGCACTCGTCTCGTCGTGTCACGTTCAATATAAAGGGGCAAGAAAAAATAGTTCAAACTACAGGCGAGAACTATAAAGAAAATGAAAATATCGCCGCAATCGATAAACAAAGAACAAGTACGGGCCTGCGAACACGTATAAGGACGCTCGCCCTACTATACTCATCGGTCAGGACAACTGGCACCTCTTAATAGCATCGGAGACAAAGAAGGGCAATAGAAGTCAACTAGTCGCATCGAAGACGCCCTTAGGATGGGTCCTCCACGGGTCTGGCTCTCGCACCGTCGGTCAGCGGGTTCACTTCGTATACAACCTCGCCGACACAGATATAGAAAGCGACGAAGTTCGTATGGACGAGATGCTACGACACCACCTCGCCCTGGACTCCATCGACATAGCAGAGAAAAAGCCGCGTTCCGATCCGGAACAAAAAGTACTCGACATACTGGAAGCGAACACCGTACAGACAGAAAGCGGACAGTATGAAACGGCTTTACCGTGGAAAAATAGCGATTCGAAAATGCCGTATAACTACGAAAACGCACTCAAACGGCTCTATACAACGGAAAAGAAAATAGATAAAGATCCGTTATTAAAAGAAAAATATACGGAACAAATGAACGCATTAATAGAAAAGGGCTACGCGGAACGAGCACCGATAGAAAAGACATCGCATAGAACGTGGTACCTACCTCACTTCCCCGTCGTCAACGTCATGAAGCCGGGTAAAGTCCGTATAGTTCACGACGCGGCGGCGAGAACAGCTGGAACATCACTCAACGATCACCTGCTCACCGGACCGGACTTACTACGCTCGCTAACCGGCGTGTTAATGAGATTCCGGCAACATCGATATGCAGTGACCGCAGATATAGCTGAGATGTTCATGAAGATAGGAGTAAGGAGTGAGGACAGGGACGCACTACGATACCTATGGCGCGGGGACAGACGGGACGGACCTCCCGACGAATATAGAATGAAGTCGCTCATATTCGGAGCGACATGTTCACCGGCCATAGCGATATACGTAAAGAACGCGAACGCCCGCAAGTACGAAAAGGAATATCCAGAAGCCGCCGCCGCCATCGTGCAAGCTCACTACATGGACGACTATCTCGACAGCTTCACGACAGAACAACGAACTATAGAAATAGCTACGCAAGTTCGAGATATACACGCGGCGGGCAACTTCAATCTGCGAAGCTGGACATCGAACTCGCTATACGTACAGAAAACATTAAACGGCGAGTCGGAGTCGTCTCAACGTGTCAAACAGCTGGACGACGGAACGAAGACAGAACGCGTGCTAGGCCTCATGTGGAACCCACAGACCGATAGCCTAGGTTTCAACTTAAACCTAGCCCTCGTACCGCCAGCGCTTCTAGACAACGCGGCTCCGACGAAGCGAGAAATACTAAAGATTATTATGTCGATCTACGATCCGCTCGGCCTCGCTTCGCCTGTAATAGTGCGTGGTAAACAGATCATGCAAGAAGTGTGGCGGCGCGGAACAGGATGGGACAATAAGATCGACGCCGACCTCGCAGAACAATGGACCACGTGGCTACAACACATGAAGAAACTACGTGACGTCACCGTGCCACGTGCTTACATAGAATATAGTGAAGCGACGTCATTACAATTACACGTGTTCGTTGACGCCAGTACGACCGCATACGCCGTAGCTCTATACTGGAGAACGGAAAATAAAGACGGAGAAGTAAATCTCACCCTCATCACCGCCAAAGCCCGCGTCGCGCCGCTCAAGCTAGTGTCCATACCGCGCCTCGAGCTACAAGCCGCGGTACTAGGAGCTAGGATGGCAGCGACAGTCCTGAACGAGCACAGTAGAAAACCGGAATCGAAGACCTTCTGGACCGACAGCAAGACGGTGTTAACATGGTTGAAGACAGGGGCGAGATCATACAAACCGTTCGTCGCTCATCGCATCGCCGCAATAGAGGAGACCACCAGCAACAGCGAGTGGAGATGGGTGCCTACGAAACTCAACAACGCCGACGACGCCACCAGGGACGTGCCTTGTGAGTTCGACAAGGCACATAGATGGTTCACGGGGCCACCATTTCTACGAAAGCATCCATCGGAGTGGCCATCCGAAGTCCCGTCGAAGGTCGAAAACACCGGAGAAGAACGTACGCATCACATCACTACGAAAACATCGATATCCGTCAGCCAGTCCGTACCCGATAGCGCACGATTCTCTAAGTGGGAACGGCTAGTACGAGCTACCGCGCGGGTATTACAATTTATACAACTGTGTAGAGGTCAACGAACCGAGCGTGTTAATTATAGAAAGAAAAAACAGTACGCGGACCCCGACTGGAACAATAAAGATAATAAGAAACACACAGGTACGAAATCGAAACAGTCGAGGCATTATAAAGAAGAAAATAAATACCTGCCTATAGAAGCCGCACTACTAAGACAGGCGGAATCCTTAATAGTGAAATCGATACAACAGGATTCCTTCTCTGACGAAGTATACGCCCTAAGGAGCGGCAAATCGCTATCGAATAATAGCAGGTTACGATTATTGTCGACAACGTTCGTAGACGGAATTATTCGTGTTAAGAGCCGGGTCAACGCAGCGGCGGGAGTCACGGAGTCACAAAAGTCACCAGCCGTGATAGATGGTGACCATCGAGCAACGCGACTGTATATAGAATATACACATAGGAGCCTGCAACACGCCGGCGTAGAGACAGTCGTGAACGAGTGCAGACAGCACTATTGGGTGCTCCGACTCCGCCCTGTGACCAGAGTCATCGTTCGCAGCTGCCTACCATGTCGCATTCGAAGAGCAGCACCACCGTCGCCACCAACGGGCGACTTACCACCGACTCGACTCGCTCATCATCAAAGGCCGTTTACGTATACCGGTATAGATTACTTCGGACCGTTCACGGTCACCATAGGAAGACGCCATGAAAAGCGCTACGTGGCCCTCTTCACGTGTCTCACCACTCGAGCTGTGCATCTGGAAGTCGCCGCATCGCTATCGACAGACTCAGCTATACTGGCACTTCGTCGAATGATAGCGCGCCGTGGTTGTCCCACCGAGATCTGGTCGGACAACGGAACGAACTTCCACGGCGCGGACGCCGAGCTGAAGAAGGCGGCGCTGCAGGCAACGAGTGAGGAGGCCAACATTCGTACGATCACGTGGAGGTACATACCACCGGGTGCACCGTTCATGGGCGGAGCATGGGAGCGGCTAGTGAGGTCTGTGAAGACCGCTCTCACAGCAGTACTGCAAGAACGAAGTCCACAGGAAGAGGTCCTCGCTACACTACTCGCAGAGGCCGAATACACAGTTAATAGTCGGCCCCTTACACACGTCTCAGTCGACATCGAAGATCCCGAAGCGCTGACTCCGAATCACATACTGCTCGGAGGGTCAGCCCGAGTACCGTTGCCCGGCAGATTCGACGATAGGGATCTGATAGGACGCCCGTACTGGAGAGCAGCACAGCGCCTAGCAGATCAGTTCTGGGCCCGATGGGTTCGTGAGTACCTTCCCGAGCTTCAACACCGGCGGGAGCCCCGAGGGTCCGGACCAGCAATAGCAGTCGGCGACGTGGTACTCATAGTCGACGGGAATCTACCTCGCAACACCTGGCCACGAGGCGTCGTGATAGCTACGTATCCCGGTCAAGACGGAACGGTACGAGTAGTGGACGTGAGAACATCCGGAGGCATCCTGAGAAGACCTACGAAGCGGTTGGTGCAGCTGACATCGGCATCGGTCGTCTCTCCCAGCACGGAAGAATGCAGCATCGTGTCGAGCCCCGAGACTGCACGGCGGGAGAATGTACGAGACAACCGAGAGAGACAGCAACAGACGGTCTCCTTCGCACGTGTGTAAGCGAGACAACATAATGATGTCGAAAAATATCGATCATATTTATAGTAATCATTCGCGTAGTTAGGTACTTAGAGAGGTACTTATATCATTTCGTAACATTGTTTTATTAACTTGTAAATTTAATAAAGTTTAAATATTTTCGTATAAAGAGAGATAGATATAGAATTTTGTATAGAAAAATAGAGAAAGCAATAGGATTAAGGATAATTTCATTGTTTAATGTTTACAGTTATAAATTCATAGATTAAGGATATTTTGTCGTTTAATATTAATATATTAATGTTATTATAGATATTTTATAGGTTTTTATAGTTTAAAATTGATAATTCGTATGTGAAAATAGGATTATAGGATTAAGGACATTTCATTGTGTTGATATTAGCTTAAGAATATTTTCAGATATATTTCGCATAGATTTAAGGATATTTTGTCAATTTAAAGTTATTTTATAGATATTTTATATGTAAAAAATAATAATTTACATGTAAAAATAGATTTTAATAGTATAGCATTCGAGAATTCATAGATGGATTAGCGACGCGCGCACGTGGCAGACTAACGCAGATTAAGGATCCGCGGGGGGCTTTTATATCAAGCGGTGGGGGACGAGGTAGATTTAAATACCGCGGCGAGGACCCGACCCCGTTTATTGATAATTAGCGTGCGCGCCGCATTAATTGTATGTTAAAATAATAGAGAATGAATAATTAAAATAGAGTAAGTATAGAAATAAGCTCGAATATTGTTAAAAGTATGTTTTTTAAATAAAGTAAATTCCCGGGGGTGAGGTAAGGGATCGCTGGCCAGCCAATCAGAGAAGTATAAATTGCGGTGCCATTCCGGGCACTACATGCCAGTCTTCGATTGACAAGCGAATAGAAAAGATAGCGAATAGTACAGCGAATAGTAAAGATAAAGAATAGCAAGAGACCATAGTATAGAAGAGATCGCTTATAGAAGCTAGCCAGCAATTCTGCTCCTCACAAGCGGGAAAATCTTCAACAATTAATTGGCGTTTCACTGACGTACACCCTCACTGAACGCACGGCGAACTAGAACCAGCTCACCCTTCGCATTCGTTTGATACCGGCCCTAGAAACAGACGTCTAATCGTCACATCGCATATTATACAGTCCACTTCGTATTTCTATCGACTAGGGTCCGGTACACGCTCTATCGCCTCTTGGTATTGTCGAGCCAAGGTCGCATGGCATACCGAGAACCCTTTCAGCCAATAGTGATGCAGGCCGTCGGCCCCCGGACTCTTCCAGTTCGGTGCCCGCCGGACCGCATCAGCTACGTTCTCCGAAGAGATGGCGATTGGGTTCATCGGTTCGATTCTAGCACATGCTTCCTGAACCGCCGCAATCCAATATTATTATTATTATTATTGTTAGTGCGTACTTATTTAAACAACGAGACTTAAACTAAGCTTAGGATCTCTATATCGCGAGTCCTTGCACTGACCACAAATTTACTTATTTAATCTATAAATATGAAACTTAACTAATACTTAAATAATAAACTTAATTTTTTTTTTTTTTACTTTCGTTTAGATTGTATTATTATAAAGGTACCTTACTTTCTATTTACATCCATTCCTTAAAATATTACTTACATGCTTTAAGTCTACGTTCCAACCATCACATCTTCACCACCAGTCTTGTTTTGCGTTTCTTGTTTTAATTTTTTTTTTTATTTTTTTTTTCCGACTCCGTCCCAGGACTCCCAGAGGGACTTCTCAGCTGTCCGAGCACATCCTCGATGACGGCGGTGTCTCTTTTTTGTATCGCCATCTTAAGGGTGTGCTCGAGTATTTCCTTTGATGTAGCCTCCACTGCCCTTTGGACAAAACGACCGATTGCATCACCACCGTCGTCGGTGTAGTAGACACAGGTCTTTGTGTGTCTAGTCACCGCTACAACAGCGTGCGGAATACTGTCATGAATCCGTAGCCTCCTAGTCTTGGTCTGGATGATGATAACTTCCTCGCGTGTCTGTCCCTGCGCCTCGTGGATAGTCATGACGCTCGACCCCCGCCCGGTACCATATTCCTGGCTTAACAGCGTCTTCTTCTCCTCTTGTGTGAAAACCAGGTATAGGGTCCCGTCCTGTCTTTCAGGGATTCGAGTGCCAGTGAATCTCTCCATTCTCAGAGAGCGGACAATGGGGTTTGAGGAATATATGTTTTTATAGACTTCGTTGATGGCGAGTGCGACATCCTTGGGGTTCCGATGCGTGCAAGACAACTCACATGTGATGTGTATGGTCATGTTGGGTCTACAGTACCGCATTGTGAACAGATTGTCCCTGTCGATACGTATATTACGGTAACTGATTGATATCTCCGACGAGGACCACTTCCTTAGCCTCCGACAGTCGGGTGGCCATCACTATGGCCCCGAAGTGGTTCATGAGGGCTCCGTCCACCGTTAAACGGTTTATTTTTATGCTCTCATGAAAACCATTCACTAAGATAGAGGCCATAGTGCGCACCTTTGATTTGGCTTTTTTGCCATAGCGGTGCGCTAGCTTTTCTTTCAGGTCTTTGGCCGCTTCGAGTGTGGTGGTGGCTACTATTTCACCATCCTCGTCGAAGTTCCCGACTATATGTGTTGTCTTGCCGCACCCGGGAACCCCATTAATCCATTTCAGTGCCGGCAGTTCCCAGGCCCCGAAGACATCGCCGACTTCCGGACCGGTCGTGATGGTTTTTGCCATCTCAATTATCCGGTCGCCTAGCATCACTCTCGTGCACCTAGCCACTACCACCACTGGGTCCCCTTTAGGCGTGTTAAATATCTGAGGTCCCTCTTTTGGTCCCTCAGCCTCGACTGCACCCACGAAGCCGGCTGTGGTGTTATAAGCGGCCATATACAATCCCGACATGTTGCCCTTAATTACTTGGCAGGTGTCGTTATTGTATATGGCTGCCTCGGCTTCATCGAGTTCCACCTCCAGCAGGCCTTCATGTCCGTACTGGTAGGTCTGCATAATTTTTTCGCAGATAGCCAGGCTTACCTGTCGGTTCGCTTTTGTGATGGCTAGGAACTCAATGTATGCATTTTCTGCATGTTGTTGTGGTGTAGACGCTGGTCGAAGCTTTGGTGGTGTGACTTGCCCCTTGTCAGCTCTCGTTCGATTGGCTGGTGGCACTTGAGGGAGCTTCGGACTTTCGTCTCTCATAATACTTCTCAGTGCCCCCGATTGCCTTTCAACAGGAGATGCCGATTTTGGGGCAAGGTGGGACAGTCGGGTGCCTCTCTTTGGGGAGATCGTTGCCTGGATCACTGTTGCAATCACCGTCAGACGGGACTTGGAGCTGCTATTACTATCCCTGGAGGTACGTGACTCGAGCTCCGCTCTTTGGGCCTCCACCTTTGCCTGTAATCGCTCCGATCCACTGAGCATAGTCTCTTCAAGAGCCGGCCTTTTAGGGGGTGAAGGTGTTCGAATCTTAGCCTTTAGATATCCCAGATCCTCCCCCCTATCCTCGTAGACTATGACCTCGTGTATTTTCGAGGCCATTAGGCAACCGTATCTATCAGCTACGTCGCCTTTATCATAACCGACTCTCATAGAATCCACGCTTATTCTTCCGGGGGTCGCCCCGGGGAGTTCGCTCTGCCGCTGCAGCCACGAACTTGCTTGCGCAAAAGCGGACTCCTCTCCCCACTCGAATAGAGCGATTGCCTTATTATGCAACCGCACCAGATGGTAGGTTAAATCATCGTCCTGTTTCTGCGCAAGTGCGTCGATCTTTTTACGCTTTATGCTTGTTTTTTGCGTGCTGCCTTTTATCAGCAGGGCGAGCCCCGGCGAGACCACCAGCCGATCCAGTCCTTCAGAGCGACAAAAGCTTATTCCGATCCTCTCCGCTTCACTATCCATGAAGAGAGCCACGCATCTGGTTCTTATACCCACTTCCCCGCTCCCATTTCCCTCTCTGAGCAGAGACTCTAATGTTTTGCTTTGGGTGGGTGGCGGAGGTGTGTTTTGAGTGGTCCTACCCTGAAATAGTTTCCGCAGAGCGGACGGTATGGCCTGTAATCTGAGACCCAGCAATGCTCGAGTCGGGGATTCCTGAACCTCTTCAGCTGCGCTGCCTGTCTGTGTATTTGGGTTTTGTGTTGGATGTAGATGCGGGGTGGCTGTGATGTTTTGGGCCTGTGGTACAGACAATGGAGCTGGTGGTAGAGCGGTCGATCCATTTCTTTTCGCCGCTATCACGACGGCATGTCTTGCGAATGCGAGGAAAGACGTTCTGTCGGCTTCGTTTTCCATGATGGTATGGAGTGTAGGCTGGTCTAGTTTTCTCTGGAGTTTAATCTCCAGATCTAGCCTTCCTTTACCGAATCTCGGACATTCCAACACAATGTGGAGAACTGTCTCCTCGCAATTCGGATCACAGACGCACGAAGGACTATCCTTCAAGTGAAACCGGTGCAGATACGCCGCAAATCCTCCGTGGCCGGTCAGAATCTGTGTATCGACGGGTGTTAATGTCGCTTTTCTTACCAGCTTGCAAGCGGTCTTTGCATCTGGCAAGAAGATTTTCGTGACCGAACCAGTTTGTGAAGAATTGTATCTGTCCTGCCACAATCGGACAGTCTCTTCCCGTATCTGCCTCCTGACGTACGATATTGGGACTTTGTTGTAGTCAGGGGCCGATTTTTTCGTGAGAGCCGCCTTTTTAGCCAGATCGTCCGCTCTTTCATTGCCCGGTATTCCCACGTGGGCCTTCAACCAGAAGAACCGCACCGATATTTTCCTCTTGGATCTGCCAGATCCAAGACTATCGATGTTAATACATATTTCGTATCACTAGATTAGAATTGTCGTCTTAAGTAAGGGTATAAATAATGATAAAACAAACACATTTTTATTTATTAGGTTTATGTTTTTTTTTTTCATATACTTGATAAATTAACAGTTGATAAACTGTTTGTTAATAAAATGTGATGAATTATTTCGGGATTTTTGTTAATATAATATGTGTTCTTAAATTTACCACTCATTAATATACAGATAGTAATTAAAGTAAGTTTTACATAGCATACCAGTGCAGTGACCGGCAGAGAATATTAGTCTCGACCTATTTTTTGCCGAGGTGTCGTAAAAGGCGACTAAGGCCTTAATGGTGCAAACAACTGTACACCAGTCACCAACCAGTATGGTGATGGGCAGCAGCGAGATCATATCCTACCATAACACACTGCGCTCGCCAACCTGCCTGTTAATCGTGGTGAGTATTGGCAAAACCTCCTAGAGATTATGGAGCTGGCCTATGTACACCAATGGATATCCAACAGCTGATAAGTAATAAAAAGAAGATAATAAATACGAGCAGGTAGATTATATTGCAATGATTATATTGAATTGTCAACATTACATATATGAAAATATAATATTATATATGTAGGCGTTATTTTTGTGACGCATTAAAAATAAAAATAAAATGTAATTCTCATTTTTCGTTGGTATTTTCAAGTTATTGACAGCTATCTATAAAGTCCACACACTTCTTCTTCTTCTTCTTTTATTTTGGCTCCCTGAAGGATTTGCCAGTATCTGAGTGAGGCTTAGTTTACGTTATAAAAATTATCAAGTTAGGACAAAAAACTTTGCTTTGTGGAAGGCTTTGTGGGAGTGCAAGTCGTAAGAGCAAAAATAAAGGCTGAGAGATGATTACGAAAAGAACGTCGGATTTGTTGCCAATTTTTCACAATTTTAAGTGCTGAGTTATTATCTGAAACAAAAGACAAACAAACATGTATAAATAGGTTAGTAGGGTTAGTCAAGACAAACAGCACACACTTATTCGTTAAAAAACATATTTGACATAACAGCGCTTTCATGCCTTGCGGTCGATCAAAATTACAACATAAAATGAATTTAATTCCTATATACAATGTCATTTCTATATAATGAACGCATCGGTAGTTTTAATTTTTATATTGCCAGTATGTATAATTTAAGTTGGCTTTACTGAAGCGTCTGAATTGTACTGACCAATCATAGAGTTTCAATTTTGAATTTGTTCTCAGTGGGTGGAGATTTCGTTCTGTCGCCATATTGTGAATGCCTGTGAGTGCTAGAAGTGAATAAATTTAATAATTTGAGTGTAATTTCTTTGTCTTCATTTTTTGGATTAAAATTTTTAAAGGTAAGTTATAATAAGTTTAAGTTTTTGTCATAACTTTGAAAAATATGCTAAATGAAATGTTTTGGGACGATCGTGCCGGCAGTGC
Source organism: Euphydryas editha (assembly GCA_036937285.1). NCBI lineage: Eukaryota > Metazoa > Arthropoda > Insecta > Lepidoptera > Nymphalidae > Euphydryas > Euphydryas editha. Next base: position 7,573,490 of record JAUPFZ010000011.1, on the reverse strand, counting down.
TACGACCGAACAAAACTGAACGTTGATTTAAAATATAATTTAGGCATTTCGTGTTATTTTTTAAAAGTTCTCCTTGTTAAATCATTAGCATAATTAAATTTTCAGTATTAAATATACTTCTTATTTTTAGTAAATCTATTTTAAAATTTCTACTCGAAAACACGCACACATTACATTTTAATTTTCTGAATAAATATTGTAATTATGTTATTTAATGAATAAGCATTAAGCAATCCAAATTTACAAAAGTTGTTAATTTTATTACGATCAATACTTTCTAATTTCACACTAAATGCACTTTTCCGGGAAATCCATTCTTGTTGCATTCACTAATCGAATCCAACGATGAATCACCATTGAAACTCGACCGACGATCTCTAAACAAAGGTTTTTGTCACTGCATCGATATCAATTATTTATTTATATTTTTAAGGTGTGTTTATTCAGTTCGCAATTCAACTAGCCTCTATTTAACCTTATAACTTGTATCATAAAGAACACGTTGTAACGGAAGAGATATGTAAATGCAGGTACAAAATAAAACAACGTCTTGAAATATTTTTATAACCACTAGGTAGTCGTTATTTAGTTCTTTTATTTATTTTTTTGTGATTGTTTCGAAATTGTTATTCTCTGTAGGCTGTTACAAACTAAAAGTATATAACTTATGAGTATTATACTATTTCATGAGTTTAGTAAATGGAGATCTGTTTAATTTTTAAAGTGTAACAAACAAAAAAGTTTATTGTTTTAACACAAGGCAATTACCAGACACATGTGGACCACATCTGATATAGACACACCCATTTCCCCTCATTGGGTATGTTTTAAAAAATAATACCAGTTGTAATATCACAACTATTGTTTGCATAATATTTTTATATTTCTTTTTCTTATATGTCTACGATTATTTTATAATTTTAATTATATAATTGTGTCTAGTAACTGAAACTTTAACTTTAAATTTTATAAATTTATTGCTGATTTTTATAAATGTGTTGAAATTATAGGTCACACAAAATCTACCCTAGCAGTGCTCTACTAGACAAACAGACATAATGACATGATATGCACAAAATTAAATACATATATAAATATATTTTTTTTTTAATGTACATCATATATGTATTTAATCATCTAAATTTAAACTTACCAGGAATAAAAAAGAAAAAAAAAAAAAATGTAACTAGCATTTTAATAAAATGAGATATTTTTTCTCTGTAATATTTCCTTTGTATTACCATATCCCAAGGAAGAGAAAAATAGCTTAAAACATGACTAATTATGTGTTAAACCTTTAATGTTAATTTTTATAAACTTTCTTGACTAAATGATCCATGAGGTTTCATCTCTATTTATGTTTATTGTTGAGGTCCTATAAAGCGAAGAATTTTATTTTATAACATACTAGTTTCCGCCTGCGGATACGCCCACGTGGTTGTATTGACAAAAAGTAGCCTATGTCCTTCCCCAGGCATCAGTTTAGTTATCAAATTCTTACAACAGCTCGGTAACAGACTCTTAAAAAAATGTTCCTCCACATTCACAAAATGCACAGTAATAATTGTTCCCAGTAGACACTTCAGTGAATTCTCAGGAAAAGAAGGTCGTAAGCGCCATGGTATAGACGTCACTTACGCGTTTACGTGTGATAATTTTTAAAATATTGACATAATTATATATAATATTGCCAAATTACACAAAATATTTATAAATTGTAGCCTATGTGCTATTCTGATATATAATCTATATTACTGTAAAGTTTCATCTAAATCCATTCTGTAGTTTTTGTGTAAAAGAGTAACAAACATCCAAACAAACATTTGCGTTTATATTAATAGGATAAACATTCTTAATAAACAGGCTTTCTGATATAAAACCACTAGTTTGTCCTGAAAGTAGCACATTAAACCATTTTTAATTTTGATTTGTGTAATATTTTAGACTAGAAAAAAGTACTTAAATATTTTTATACAATAACTCTTAAGAGTAGGTCTCAGGTTTAATTCCTGGGTCTTTCTACATATTATTGAGATTTTTTTTAATTTTTCGAAAATTCTCAGTAAAAGAGTGATGTTAGATTTACTTTAAAAGTGGAACTATAGTTAAAAAATGTTTCTAGAAGAGAAATAATAAAGGACGCAATGGAAGCTCTCAAAAAAGATTATTTTTTCCCGTTTTTGTAACATTTCTTATTATTGCTCAGACCCTATTGTTCGTGGCGTGATGTAATATAGCCTATAGCCTTCCTCGGTAAATGGGCTATCCAACACAAAAAGAATTTTTCAATTCAAACAAGTAGTTCCTGAGATTAGCGCATTCAAACAAACAAACTCTTCAGCTTTATAAAGGTAGGTTAGTAGAGAAGGGATAATTTTGAGAGACTTGCTTTACTATTCTATTCTCACATGTTCCCAGTTTTCATAAATGGCAAATTTGGTATTTAGCAGATACATAATAGTAATAGAATATTATTTTAATACCTTATATGTATTATATTCTATATTCTCAAATAAAAATACACTTAGAGCCACCTCGGCTTATTCAATTGCAGTAAAATATAACAGGATTGTTATGAATTTACAAATTATTAAATAAAGCTCTTATATGAAAATAAAAGAGTGCATACACTTATAAGGTTGTAAATAACATTCAAAAAGAATTTCTTCTTACTGCGGCTAAATGTTCTTAGATTCTCTCACTTAAATTGAAGAAACGAGATAAAAAAAACTGAAACCATTTAAGTGTATTTGTTTCTGAGGATACTATTGAAGAAAAATATTTTAGAAAAATATGATACAAAAGCCTCTGAAATTAATTTGGATACTTTATAATCTGTCCAAACAGTCCTCGAAGTCCTCTAAATTAAGTCGAATCTTGAGAATACTGGAGGAAAGTGGGAATATTTTATAACTAGACTAGGTACGCGCGCGGTTTTACACGACTTATGCTGGCTATTCACTTATGCGACTTAGCGTGTTTTAAAACATTACACCTTCTCATATAAAGTAACGGAAAAAACATATAGTTATAAAGAAGTTAACAACATAAATTAATAATAATGTGATAAATCAATATCTCGAATTTTTCGTTTTCTCTTGTTGAAAAGTGTAAGAAATATTGTACATTTTCAAAATTATGTTCTTTTATTTTTCTTATAACTTACTTTGTACATTATCGTAATTGAAATATATGAAAAAATTCGAATCATTATTAAAAATGTTTGTTAGATTTACCCTTTCTGTCTGGGAATATAGCCTTGGAGATCGTCCTCGGGGCATATTTATGTCGTTCTCAAATATAATCACTGTCCAGTAAACGACTTGTTGACCTTGAATACGTTGAAGTCAAGGTCGTAGACCAGAACTGGGAACTAGAGAAAAGAAAACATGGCTTGGTCTAAGTGCCTCTCATTGTTACGGCGACGATGTTCGAGATGATGACAAAAAAAAGTAAAACTAGACAGGGAAGCACAGAGGTCGTTCACCCGATAGCTTGAATCAATTTGTAAAGTTAGTTCATTTGATGTGTGCGATGTAAATGCGTTTACTTACGGTTATGTTAAATAAACATTACTGCTATATTTAGAAACAAAAAAAAGGAGGATTTACACTTTGTTTACGTACGTACTAATTCTATTTTTTTGTAGCGTAACCAGTGAATGAATTACATATAACGCTAGTTTAGTAGCAACTTAAACATAACTCTACATAAATTATATAAATTACTACAAAATTGGCTTTCTCTACTGTTACTGTTTACTTTAGTGCACTGTCTGATAGATACGTATTTTAGTCCCGTCTGTACCAATTTGTTTAACAGATAAGAGAAATCAACCAGAGAGAATCAACGACTATTAAATTTTATAGTTTGTTTAACAGTGTAAATACAAACGATATTTATAGTTTAATATATTGTTTCCTTACAAACATCGTAATGATCTCTATGTTTGTAATAATATAGTACTAAAGATAAAACTTATCTGTTAATTAACTTTGAAATTATAAAACATTTTTTAGTAGTGATTGTGCATCACATAGGTAACTTATTTACAATTTACCGGATTTTGAAAAGAGTGCAGTAAATTCATCATACTAATATTATAAATCCGAAAGTAAGTTTGTTACGTTTTCACGCGACAACTACTTAACCGATCATCATGAAACTTTATACAAGGTGGGTGGACCATGGAAAGCCAATCTAACGAGTAAACGTATAAAATAGTAGTTATGACTATTATATTGATATTAAATAACTTGCCAATGCGTTTTATAGTGAAATTATATACTTTTTTAAAAACCTAAAATTGCCTTATTATGGGTCCGTTCTTTGTAAGGCCATAATGTTCATAAGAAGACGAAACTAAAATAAAAGACTATAAAGAAATATAAAACATTGTTTTAACTTTATTATAATTAAAAAGTAAGTCTTTATATGTTCATGATTTGTAGATGTACCTTGTAACGCCTATGTACCCTAGCAAAGCACACCGTCAAATTTCCGATGGGCCTTATACGGAACCACCGGCTTTCCTAGGAACACTACCAATATTTTAACTTAAATCGAGGCAAAATCATTATTTTTTAGTACCATAAAAAATCCTTATAAGACAATTCACAGTAAAAAAATATGAGAAAATAATTGGTTATTTAACTAAAAACTAACGTTTTGCCGTTAGTGTGTAGTAGAAGGAATATGTCCTTACATATCAATAACTACGATTTTTCAATAGTTGGCCTTCAAAGGAGCGTGGCCTTCCATGGTCCACCCACCTATACTCTTGAAGGTATTAGAAGTAACATAAGATACTTTTTTTTCGGTCTCAATAACCGAAATCCACGCGACCGAAGCCGCGGGCAGAAGCTAGTAGAATATAAAATTAATACCTTGTTAATGAATGTTTTATGAGTGTACATTTATACCTAGACACATAGATTTAAAAAAAATATTGCATAAGAGAGTAAGGCACCATTTGGATGGACAAGGGACGTTGTCGAATGTTGGTCAATGCATCTTATTTCTATTTCGATCTACAAAATGTATTTCGAGTTTGTTCCCAGCACCCTGACCTATTATCGACTCTATAACCAACATGATCAGCTGCATCTATTTTCATCCGACATGGATACTATTTAAATATACAACATTAAAACGCGATCTTTATTTAATAATTTCTTACATTAATTTCCACCAAACGAACGTAGATAAATACTCGTACTTCATATTACTCGTAGATTAAATAATAAACAAAATTAAAACAAAAAAAATATATGTTTATTGAAAAAGAGCAAAAAAGTTAATTTAATATGCCAAAGATAAAACAGGTATAAACGAAAGTCCACTCTTAATTTACTCATGCTTGAAATTGTGTTGTAAATATTTATTTTTTGCTTTCAAACATAATTTTTTTCTTTATTTTATAATTTAAATGTTTAAATATTCAACTTACTTTTAAATTCTTACATATTTGTCATCGTTTTTTAATTATTATTTTTATAGGCATTTTTTTTTTTACTGAACGGCGCAATAAGTTAAATGTAGTCAATATTATTTAGGTAATACGGTTTAAATTTGTTTTTTTTTTTTTTTTCAAAGTAACAATTATTTAACTGTGTGATATTTAATGCCACGCTACTAAAGTGTTAACGCGTACTTGAAAATATAAAACGGGAATACTTTATCAAAACAAGTCGTAATTATCATATATTTTGAATTTGTGATGTTTTATAATTATTTATCGCAGTGGTAAGTCAACTATATCAAATTAATGATCAATAACTAAAATATAACAAACAACATTAGAGCTGAAATATGTTATCACAAATTATATATAATTTATTAGAACAATATATTATTCATGTATAAAATAACAACCTTTATAAAATAAAAAAGAATGCGTGTATATTTCATTTGAAATATAAGTCATGCGGTTAGCCTGTGATATTAGTCGTGTTAGATTTAACGAATGCAATAAACACACGTACCGTATTGCGTTTCAACTAAGTAATATCGCAACAAAGCAAAAAATACACAAGATTTTTCTCAATGTATAATAATTGATAGGTCAGTTAACTAAAGCTAGCACATTCACTGAACAGATGCCAACTTGTTCTGTTAAGTAAAAAAGACAAAAAATAAGAATAGTTTAAAATAAACACTAAATAACTGATATACGGATTCAAAAGAAAAAGTCACGCTTTATTTCATAATAGGATTCAAACAAAACATTATCAATATTGATCACGCTTGTAAGCAGGGCCGGATTTAGAGTTGTGGAGGCCCGGGGCAACAGTGGAGTGGAGGCCCTTTCATCTAAAATTTTGGTTCCGAATATATTTCTTTGCACACGACGACGAAGAAAAAAAAGGTCGTCGCAACTCCAAATCATTTTTAATTACTCCATCGGGTTATCTATATTCCTAAAACAAAGGTCGTCGCAACTCTGGACCGCTGTTATTTACTCCGGCAGGCTATATTATGTTTTCCTAAAAAAAAAGGTCATCTCTGAATTTCAATTCTTTTCCCGAAGTCTCTTTTGTGGAGGCCTGGGGCAGTTGCCCCGGTTGCCCTCCCCTAAATCCGGCCCTGCTTGTAAGATAAGCCCCGTCAAAAAAAATATAGTCGATTTTTTGAAAAACGTATACACTATGTGAATGTTGTAGTAGGTACGTGCTAGCTTTGGTTAATTTACCTATATTGAGATTAAAGGCCTCTTTTACCGGTTACTGATAAACCTATCTGACGTATAACGATATCCATCAGATAAATGTTTATGATATAATTTTCTTTTTTAAGAACAGACTTCACTTTCTCAGTTAGTTCTTTCTATTCGCATCCTGTGAATCCACGTTCTAGTTTATTAGTTAAGGTAAAACAAGATCATACCGGCCTGTTTAACCTCCTGCTGATAAATATTTTCAGTAACTTATGTGCGAGATAAACTTTATCAGCAACCAATGAAACAGGGCATAAGTAAATTAGTAGTACTAGTAGTAGTATACATAGATTAGATGGACCTTTTACTCATGTAACCAGGCTACCAGCCAGTATGGGTGCTAAGCAGAGCAAGCGCTCGGTGGATATAAGCGGCAAGGAAGCGGAGGGTGCGGGCGAGGTGGCAGCGGCGGGCGCGGGGGGCGAGGGACGCGTCGAGCAGCTCGCCGACGCCGATGCGCTGAAGCCTCAGCTCAACGGCGACGCACACATACACGAACCTTCGGTTAGTACGACCTATAATGATGATTATCTTACTACTTATCTACGCCTACCTCAGGGGTCAGCCTCTTGTAATGAAAACTAGAAATACTGTCGTCATTTTGTATAATATTTTAATTAAACCCTTAAAAAACTAAGTCATAGATTTTTATAGATCACTGACCATCCTTACTTCTAAATATACAATAAACGAAGTAAAATTTAGAATACTAATTAAGATTTTGACTGACCCGTTGGTGCAGTTTGCAGTGACCCCGTTTTCTGCTCCAAGGGTAGTGGATTCTATTTCCGCCCCGAGTATGGGTATATGTTTATTTATATATGTACCTATTATATGTAGGTATATTAATTTAAAAAAAAATGTATATCAGTCGGCTGTTACCTAAAACACAGGCATTAAGTTGCCTACCTTAGGAACAGACGACCTTGTGTGTTTGTTAAAATATATTTATATTTAATATAGTAAGTATCAATAAACTTTAGTTACAAAGAAAAATAGAAAGTATCGACTAGGATGTCCCGTTTTTGTGAAAATCTCATTGTTCTCTCTCATATGTTACACATTGTTAAAATTAAATTTAGTCTGCCAGTCCTTACTCTACTTATTTTTATTTACATGGTCTCATTACGCATACATTTTAAATAAAATCTATACGATCTTTTACTTTAATTCAGGAAGAGTCACGATTTGCTTTGGTAATTCTGAATCAAATAAATAAACTAAAATGTATAAGAGTATTAGTTGTACTATATGTTCTAATTTATATCGGAATAACGTCATTCGAAAATTCTAACCACTTGCCAGCATATTTTACTACGATATATTACACGATTCTGGATATAAAAATGTGATATCTGATAGAAAATCAATATAAATCTCTCTTTTCGAAACATTATCTAAAGTCACCTGACAATCATCGATTGACACAATCCTATAGATTATAGAACGAGCATAATTATATCCGCTCTTTAGGTGACCCTCACTTAAATAAACTATATGACCCCTTTGTAACACTAGTCTTGGACATCAATACTAATTAAGTCATGCGGGTACATTATGTTGCAGTTAAACTTTTAATTGCTTAACAATAACATAAAATATAATGCATAATAAAAAACATAAACCCGCATACAAACATCTAGAAAAAATATTATTATCATGTCCAAATAGTAGCCGCGGCAACAGATATAATAGGTTTCTATTTCTTTTGTTATAGATAACAATTTTAGTAATAGCAAAAGAATGCAACGTTTACCATTTAAAGACCGCGATAGCGGAATGTTAACGAAGACATACCAAACTAGTCATTGCATCCGGTTGTTTGATTAAACTAGCCATCTACTTTTATGATATTTCTTAGGCAGCGGGGGAATATTAAAAACAAATTTATTAAGCAGGACAAAGAGAAACAGCTCGACAGCGGGACACCGGAGAATGAAAAGGACGCCACAACCGAAAAGCAGAATAAGGAACAGGAAGAAAATAAGGACAAGAATGAAGAAGTAAAGAAGGAGTCCCCAGTAACAAATGGTGACGCTGAACAGAAGGAAGAGAACGCGGAGATCATGCCGTCGCCGGAGGATACCAAGAAACCCAAGAAAGAAAAGGTTAGTCAGTCACTGATGCGTACAAGTTTTGTATGAAATGCACGATATGATACATTGAAAGGAACCGAGATGATCCTGGGGAATACTCGTGAATAGATACCAAATGTTCGTGGGTACAATCCGACCGAGTACCGCCGAGTTCTCTAATGCTTTAATCTTTAAAATTAGTTCCGTGCTCGGTGGTGAAAGAAATCGTGACGAAACTTGCAAGTTTTGTATCAAATTATAAGACATATATATTCGCCGAACTGCAGTGAAGCGGCGTAGCGGATTAGGCTTCAATCCTTTGTCTCAAGTGAATACCTCTTGTATTTGCTTAACAGTCAAAAGTTTACAGACTTTTACAGTACAGTTACAATTCTACTTGTAAAGGAATCAGTTTTACAAACACAACTAGAAATATGTAAATCTACTACATACTTATAGTTTTTAGTCCATTAAATGTTCTACTAAAATAAACTAGATAAATAAAGTATTTTCATTAATCTATAAAATTCCGTTTCTCCAAATGAGGAGAAAGATATAAAATTAATTCACCGCGTTGCCGCACCTGAAACTGCACAAGGAGTTTGTAGAGCTCTAGATAAATAAATAAAAAAAAACTTAGTATTTGAAATCGTTACTTGTTACACTAAAGTATATTTATGTTAATAGTACATACATTGCAAGCTTACGTCATCACGAAACTATTTCGTTCAATATGAGGATGTTACCATTCTAAAGGCCTCTATTGATAATAATTAAAAACACTTCTAAGAAACCGTAACAATTAATTAATCCACTATTTTAATTGTCTGTTGGCCTTCCAGTGACGCTTAACGATTATTAAGCCAACTTTTTAGCGTTAGATGAAGTCTTAGTTACTTTTAAGTAATTGGAACCTAAAATTTTATTTGACTATCGATTGCTTTCACAAAACAGCATTAATGAAAAGATTTAATTACTTAGAACGTAAGCAAGAAACTACGTATATATTAACCATGCGATCATTAACAGGTCAAGAAGAAATGGTCACTGAGATCAATCAGTTTCAGTAGAAAGGACAAACCGAAACAAGAGAAGAAACAGAAGGAAGAAGAGTCGAAGACGAATGGAGAACCAGAGAAAGTACCTGAGGAGGTGAGTTACAGTAACGTGTTTATGATCCCGCTAACTGCCCGCTGTTATACCATCGTCCACAGCGTGCCTATCCCGATACCTATTACCGATACCGATCCTCGAAATTTAATATGTGTGTTATAACGGGTATTAATCGCAAAAACTTCATTAGTTTTGGCGTAAAAATGTTACAAACATTTATGTAACCAAAAAAAAAAGATTCTGTATTTATTATATTAGTGAAATAAAATACAATTGTATTAATACATACAGACACAGGACTTAATTAAAATACAAATATTGAATGGAATAGTATTTAAAAAAATACTGTTTTAAAGTCATGTCACAAACGTGTTCAGGAACTGAGAAAAATCGGTTTTTAACGGACTGTATTGTTCAGTGACTTGCAATATGCATACTATAATCAATAACTTTCTACTTCGTACTACATCTTATTCGTATTCCGTCAACGCGGTCAGTATACAATGCAGTGAATACGCGCCCCTTCAAGCTGCCGGCCGACCATCCATTATTGTGCTGATTCGACCTACTTTCGATGTGCTAAGTCTGTTTATACTTGATGTGTTATAGTATAATTGCTAGCATGTGGCCGTAGTTGAACCTTAAAATTGTTTGGATAATTATTCGAGTCATCGACCCCGCCGGAGAAACTCAAAGGCGATGTGAAATCATTTGTAAATTGCGGCTATTCGACGCTCGTTCAGATAGTACTTACTGTAATATGACTTGTAGTTAAAAACGTTAACGACTAGTTACTATAAATTGCTCAACATAAGGTCGAAAAGAGCGACTTCTGTGACAAGAGAGCATGGAGTATAGAATTCAAGGAGTACCATCTTCTGTTACGAAAAGTGTCGTCGAAATTCATCAAATTAGGGTGGCGCCACACTAGCATGAGAGTAATCTTAAAGGAAGCGCCAAATAACAAAGCAGTCATAATACGGAGTGAACACGACGTAATAAACATTATGAATTAACAACAATAAAAGACAATGTAATATAAAAATTATCAATAATAAATTAAATATTAAAAATTAAAAAAAAATCACAAGTATAGGTTAACTCGACTATTTCTTAACTACAGAAGTCAAAAGAAATACTAAATTTTTCAATTCCGCACACTTCACTCTGTTTATAGCTGCTAACTTCCAGTGGCGTATCGAGCTTATCTCGCGCCCGGGACACAATACCTTTTTGGCGCCCCCCACCCCTCATGCGAAAAACCATTTGGCGCCCCTTGGTGAGTAGCGCCCGGGGCATGATACACCCCCTTGCAAACCCCCCCCCCCCCCTCCATTTATTTCCACTTACTATACTAGCGCTATTTCGGTGAGTGATCGAACAATAATTTGCTAAGAAAAGGGGACACTTTTTCAACTAATCTCCCATGTAAAATGATTCTCCTTTAATTCTATTCTCCATGCAAGAAACTATTGCGTCGTATAGTGCATTGCACCCGAACCGGAGCGACACGGCGAACAATGCACATTATAATTCAAAGCGGTGTTATATCCGCGCTAACCAAACGTGAGCCGACATTGTCTGCCGCCGATAGCTACGTATCGCGCCATTCCCGATACTAATTCATTGATGACAACACGGCTCTATGCCATAACACATTAATTTGTTACGCCTCACGTTCATCATTATTCTTCAAAGTAAATTGACCGTCGCTTTTGAATGATAAAACATTCCATTCGGGCATCTGTAAAAGAAAGAAACGTTGTGGCTCCTTATCATTTAAAACAAAGTCGGCAACTTCAACAACTTCAGTCTGCAAACTACGGCACGGATTTTCATGCTGTTTTCACCAATAGATAGTTATTCATGAGGAAGGTTTATGTACATATACATAACCCGTGCGCAGCCGGGGCAGGCCGCTAGTTAAAAATAAATTTGAGCGTTGCTTGTTTTTTTGAATGTTCTAATCTCGACGAATCCGATTTCAAAAATTCTATTTATTACGTAGTTTAGAAACGCTACGATTGTAATCTATCGGAACGGTAACCCCAAATATAAATCAATCTGAGTAGTATTAGAAGTGAACGCGGGCGAAACCGCGAAAAAGGTATACTGGAATGATATACTTGACGATTACTTCCTGTACCCACATAATTTTTTTTACACATACTTTACATTTATAAATTCAGCGTCAGTTGATAGTTTACGAGTATGTAGTTAAATTAGGAATTATCATTACATAGAATAATTAAAATTATTGACAATTCAGATTTTCACGATGCACGGTGAAAGTGAATAATAATTTAAAAGGTATAGAATGAAAGTGCATTGTCATGGAAGTGTGACTGAATGTAGTGTATCCTTACATGTTATATAGTTAACTAGATATTGCCCACGCGTTGTCTGTAGTAAAATTACACTGGAACTCAAAAAAAAAAAATGTCTGTACTCCGGGCGCCACCTATCTACGAGCATGTTTTTCGAAAAATAGCAGCAATTTTCTGCTATTTTATCTATTTTTTGCAATTTTATGAATGTTTGAGGGAACTATGGGCCAAATTAATTGCAAAATCAGACCAAGCAGATAATATTACATGAAAATCTTCGCCAATCCGGGTCCATAAAATTTTTTATACCAAGATAATCCCAATTTTCTTCGATTTTTGCAATTGTTGATGATTTTTTTACAATTTTTTTAAGATTTAAAACAGTTTATGATTAAAATACGATCGAAATTAGTATTTAACAGGTCAAAATACATGAAATGCTTGCCTTAGATCTCAAATTTTTTTTTCTTGGCAAAACAAAACAAACAACTTTTCGACGTCGAAACAAACAAACGAATTTTCGCTATTTTTGGGGGTTTTATGCAATTTACTCGAAATTGAAGGCTGGACGGCCTAAACTGACTTGAAATTCTTATTCAGCGGGTCGAAAAACATGCCCGTAGATAGGTGACGCCCGTTGTACAGACATTTTTTTTTTGTGTGTGCCGGTGTTATCCATTGATTCAAATTTTTCTTATAGTTTCACGTTTTTTTTTGGTATTCCAATTCCTTTTTCTATAATAAAATTAGCTTAATTTACTCCTTGTAACTCACACCTACCTTCTAGTGAAAATAGGTCCAGCTGTATTTGAAATTAGCCGAAAGAAACTGTCGTTTAAACGTATCGCAGCAGATGAACCGGAAAGTGGACGGGTAATCAATTTTGATGCGTGTTTTACTAGTGATGATGACCTACCGTTCCGAGAAATGTTCACTAACGCTGGTCCTAATAAGAAAGCTCAAGTGCTCGCAGCGAGCTACGGAGAGAGAGCTATGCTTGGCGTATCTCTATGCGATAGAATCGGAAATAAGGATACCTGTCGAAAAACCGTAGTAATTTGATGTAACATAACTCATTACGAAGCTAAATTGACAATAGGCGGGATACATAATTCGAAAAACCGAGGTTTTGGAGCTCTAAAGTCAGTCTCTAGTGGTGACAGAAGATGAGTCCGGGGGGCTTATGTCCAGCAGTGGATAACCATCGGTTAAAGATATCGACCGTGTAAAGTTTAATATGCAATAAAAAAGCCGTTATTTGACATTATAAATAGATACTTTTATTTATTTATTTATATAGATTCGTATTAAATGAGTTGTAAAACAATAAGTAAATTACGTAAGTAAAAAAGCTAATATTTAATAATAAAATAAATGAATAGTTAAAAAAAATGGCCTATACGAAACGCTATAATTCAGGAACATTAAATTTTGGCCCGGCGGAAGTTTTAGTCGGTTTTAGGTCCAAACTGAAACTTTAACCGAAGCCGACTTTTATGGAAGGCTACAGATTTTTTTTAAAGATGTATTGACATTTGATCCTGTTTCTACAGGTATATTCGTATTTACATTTGCTCTGTGGACAAACGGCTTGATGATGACATTTGATTGGAACTTACAAAAGGTCTTAATTACGAGATTGACTCATTGTACTTATTGTTCTCTTATATTTACGCGAATTTTATTCATTTAATTAAAAGTCTAAAAACGGAATTTTATCGCGTTTATTTAAAGTTACTGTTTAACAATTTAATTTAAATTATTTCCCGACGTTTCGGACCCTTTACAGCGTCCATGATCTCGGGGGACTGAGGTGGTGGGTGTCCGAATAATTAAATTGTTAAACAGTAACTTTAAATAAACGCGATAAAATCCGTTTTTAGACTTTTAATTAAATCATTGTACTTATTTTTAACGTGTCATCTACAAATTAACAGATAAATTGGCCAAAAAAAATTTGGACTATAAACCGCATATTTTGAATTTTACCTTATAAAAGCCTATAAAAATTATTTGATAGTTAATGAAAGTAGATGAACGCTTTATTGAATACCACAAAAACACAAATAAAAAAGAACAAAAAAAATCAAGAAACAAATCAACAAACAGCGTAGTACAGAGGGCGGTCATATGGCTGGCTAGTTAGCCATTTCTTTCAGATGAATCCGATTTTACCCGAGATTAATTATGAGAGGAATGATGAACTGTTCAATTTCGACATTCGATTTTTGCCTTCTCGCTCGATCGGTTTAAGACAGATCCAGCGCACCACGTGTTTGTTGTAGGGTCATTAACTCTAGGTCTCCCACCACGACTTTTTGATACTTCTAACTTACATCATCTCACTTCACATACATATGCTTATGATTTGCGATTACGGTAAATTATTACTTCGTTTTGAAACATAATTCGATTCCTTGTTTCGAAGTATTGTATATAGTTTTAATAGAATATCGCGTGTTTATCTGAAGTAAATCGGTTTCTTGCTCTGCATTAAAACTTGTTTGTGCAAAATAAAATTAGTAGTCTAGGGCTGGTTTGCCGAGGCCTGCAGTGGGCGCAAGACCGAAGGCCGCCACTTGTTGGGTAGTGTCACAACTTCGTATTCTTTTTCAGTAATATTTCAGGATTTATTATAACTTGAATTATTATATTTTACTTTGAGGACATTTGAATAGTTCATACCATATTAATAAGCGGAAAAAACATTACTAATACATAATATCTGCTAGTAGTTTAAAATTTAAATTGTTACATACAAATGTAATTAGGCATTCTTTATGGTATTCGATGCCTAATATCAGCGAATAAAAAAGAAACAACAGCTTGATATCTATAAATGGAACCAGTTTATATATCGAGTCGGTGTGTATAGCATCGTGTAGACAATGGTATGGCTTGTATTTGTAACGAATACATGTATCAAAACTCGCTACCGGCAGAGTAACTTGAACGAACGAACAGTTCATATTG
Organism: Euphydryas editha; assembly: GCA_036937285.1. NCBI lineage: Eukaryota > Metazoa > Arthropoda > Insecta > Lepidoptera > Nymphalidae > Euphydryas > Euphydryas editha. The sequence continues at coordinate 7,558,287 of JAUPFZ010000011.1, read as the reverse complement.
CATGTTTATCAAATCGACAGTCCATCGACTCATCTATCGTATTTTGATAATACAGTCTTTGAATAAAGCTTTGAAATAACAAGGAAGGATTTCATTTCCTTTTAACACCATTGTTCGATCGTTATGAGATTCTTGTGAGAATGTGGTGTACTGTCGAATTATTCGTTATTGTCAATTGATTTTTTTTCCTGCTTTAATATACATAATATAACGTTTTACCCAAAAATCAAAATATGAATGAAAATAAAAGATGGAATTTTTATGTGACATAAATAATATGATGAATGCTTAATATTATCAATAATATTTTATTACACAGGCTTCAACATTCCACTGTCTACTCGCGTTTCTCTTTAATAAAATTCTTTAGCGACTCCCATTATTTATTAATTGTATACAAGTAACCAACGTATAGGTACATCTTACTCAATTCGAATGAGTTAAAACCATTAAGACAATTGCGTAAATAAAAGCGAAGTCTATATTCGACCACTGTTACATTTTTTAGGATTAACTTTTGCTGGTCGTCGTCGTCGGTCGTCGTCGGTCTGTGAAGTATTGACATTGAATGGATAACTTACGATTTCGATATTAATTTATTTTTCTCTTTCTAAATGATAGCAGATATTATAAACAACTATAATTATTACAGAATAATAGTCACGCGAGCGATAATATTCGCAAATATATATCTATATTTATAATATAAGTATAAAGGTCTAGTCTTTACGAAGTGAAGGTAACTGGAAACGCACTCAAAGCGATTGGTGTAATCGGTGCCAAGACAGGGCGACAACCTCTGATAGCACTGAGACTATGAGTTATATGATAGCGCGCCCGAACCGGCCGAGATGCTACTGCTATCTCCTCCGTTATTTATTGCCCATGCAAATTACACCGTCCGTCGGTCACACGACGCTGTCTGCAATGTGACCACTTATGTCATTAATATCTCGAGAATATTTCTAAAGTCCCTTATTAGGCTCTGGTCGAGCTTTAACTCATTCAAATGTGTTGGGATAATTGCTGCTCTGAGTTCAGAATAATGTACCAATTTATATTTATATTTTTTTTTGTCAAATAAAATTCACGTGTTCTTAATTATATAAGAAATTTTAAGTTTGTTTCAAAATAAATGTTCAGAAAGTAGAATAAATAATTCTCGAAGAAAACAATAATAACAATATGTATCGTTAATTTGATTGAGAATTTTTGAACACATACGATGAGTTGCACGAAACCGTCGCTAATTTTCCGTTAGTTAAGTTGCAATTAATCTTAAAATTAGTTGATCTCATGATTAATTTAAAGCTGTTGGAATTAATCATTCGTTAGATAGGTCTTTAATTAAATTAAATTTTTTTGTTAACTTATACAGATGTACGTTTTGTGCAACAGATCATCACGATTCTTGTGATTAAATTAGTTTAATAAACACTTTAATTTTAAATTTGTTTCGTGCAACTCAGCGTTAATGTCAAAAAAGTATTTTGAAGTTTTCATTAACGTCGTAAGGGAATGTAAAGTACAAAATACCGGTATTTTTTAAACAATTTGATGTGCTTTTTAAGGTTTTGGCATTTTTCTTATTTTAAATGTTGTAAGGTCGCTCGCCATATAGAGTCCCCGGACAGAAAAAAACTTTACAGTCGCTTTTCGGTGTACATCTGGTAACGAAATCATCAGTGTCGCGAGTTTTTGTCTTAATACTGTATATTAATATTTTTCTCTTAAAGTTTGCAAGTCCAAAAATAAATATGTATTAACAAAATTGTGCCTGTAGTTACGTAGATTTGTGCCACGGTCAAGTTTTAAGGTTTCGTAAGAATGATAAGTATTTTGTCCCTGTAAAGCGGGAAAAAAAGTGTCACTTTTGTCCCGCTTCACAGGGACGAAACTCGAACTTTCGGCGGAGGTAAAAAAAAAACGTATTTTGCCACATAATGTTTTTAAACTCGATTTTAATATTATATAAATACCTATCCCCCGATTTACACGGTACCTGTTTTACACGATTTCGCTTTTACACGGTTAATAAATTAAAGAATTTTGAAAAATTTTCATTCAAAACATATATGTATATGCGAATATGCAACCATATTTAAAAAAGTTTTTCAAAATTCGTTAATTTATTAACCGTGTAAAACCGAAATCGTGTAAAACAGGTACCGTGTAAATCGGGGGATAGTGTATGCAATATTAAACATTCCTTTATGTGGATGACCAATTATAGTTTACCGGCGTTTTATTAAAAAATAATTTTTCAAATAATCCCGCCGAATTATAGAGTGGAAAAACATTCCTGTTGTCGACTTTTCTATTCTGCTATGGTGTTGTTGATTCACCGTTTACCGTTATCGAATAAATGAACGCTCATTTGGAACATTGACTATTGCAATAAAATTGAAGGTTATTTGCATATATTTCGATAAGGCACAAAGGGAATGTGTAAGTACAAAGTATAAAGAGTCATTTAGTACCTACACCGTAAAGTTTTTTTTTGTGCAAAAATAATTCCTACTTAAATTCCTGTAATTAAATAATATAATATAATTAATAATATAATATAATAATTCCTAATTTAAAATCGTATTATTTTAATAAAAAATGTTATGATTTATGAAACTTTGTTAACAGCTTAGTGTGTTTATGGGATGTGAATACAGAATGCCTCTTTTAAAGTAAGTCGTAACGGCTAGGGCGACTTTTTTATCAATACAAATAGTGCTTTAATATTTTGAAATTCTTTTGTTTTATATATTCTGTTGTTTATATTTGCTATTTTTATGGTTGTCTGGTAATTGATGACAATAATAATAATAATATAATAATATTTAATAATAACAATATAATAATATTTTACGTTACCTATATTCCTTTGGATTATAAACTTTTGAAAGTATCTTGTCAATAGCATCAACAATTATAAGTGTGTAAATCCGAAAAAAAAAAACAAGAACAAAAACGCTTTTTTAAAAAAATGTGAAAAATGTCTTTGTTTGTAAATAACGCTACCGTTATAAAATCTCGCAGGAACGACGTCACAACGACCATCGACACGGTATGAGCAGTGATACCGAAAAATAAAAACAATGAACGTTAACAATGCCAGGTAGCGAGTTTCCTGTGCGTGATGCTCGGATGTTTAGCGTACATAATATTGTGTTCGTCTCGGACGCTGGCTTCGTTTATCGTTTCGACCTTTGTTGCACGATGTGCGCGTTAAATTTTATTAATTATTACTGTGGATAATGGAACAATCGCTAAAGTAAATAATATGTCAATCAGTTCTATATTGCTTGTAACACATATGATACTGATTTTATTGGAGTGAACGAAACGAATCCTCCCTTAGATCATTTTGATAGATATTTGTGAAATACTTTTGTGATTATTTATTTATTATAATCTCGTCTACAATTTTTTTCAATTATATTCTTAGTATTTAGTTTTTATTATGAGAAATATGTAATAATATTTTATATAGAATGTTTTAATGCATCAATATACGCTTGAAATTCATATCGAACTTCGTGACTCAAATTTTGTTAGTCCTTATATTACGCATTCAACAGAACAATACGTAATTCAACTACCATGTGTCATTTGTCAGGGGGTTTTTTCTTTGTGTGTTTTCCCATTGATATAAAACTCTAAAATACTTTGTTTTCTAAATTAATAAATAAACTACGTGAAACTTTCCTTAATTTACACAACCATTTTATTTTTTTATACTTTTGAATTTCAAATTACAATAAATTATATGCTCATTGCAGAATATTTTTTTTATATTTATTTATCTTAAGGTAGTTCCAGCGTGGTGAAGTGTAGTCCTACCTTAATACCTTCTGCCTTATATCGTTAGTTGTAGTGAGTGATCTGGCAACGTTGCTCTGAGTGTTTTATATATTTTTGTTTATATGGTCTTCTAAAAACATTTTTCAACACTCTCCTTGTTTTTTTCCCAATTCTGTCGAGAGAATTTTTTAATATAATAAAAAATCGGACATTTTACATACATAAATTGGACATTACTCTCAAAATCGCGAACTTTGTCTTTAAATATCTCGCGATCTAAACCGTAAAAAATTATGAAATTTTAGGAATTCATATATAAAGCTATTCTGAACCCGTGAAAAATTTTTTAGCCGAATCTGTCGAAAAGTGGTTTCATGCTGGAACTACCTTAAAATAAGAATTCTTGGTTATTTCTAAACGTGATTTTACAATAACGTCATAACTTTATTCGATAAACGTTAAGTTGAAAGTATAATTTTAACAAAACTGTCACTATTTTGTTCCGGAAAAAGCATTTTAATGCGTTCATTTAAAAACCTTTCCGGTTGGATTGGCGTGTTTAGCCTCCGGAAATCCTATTATGGGCATGTGTAGATTTATTAAATTGAGCCTCAGTAAAGGTCCCGGCGACACCCGCATCGTGTTAATATTGCTTCATTGAATGAATTATCGACGAACGAAGTAACATCAACCGTTAAATGCTTCGAATTCATTGTCTTGAAATTAAATAATGTTCATTAATTTAAAAAAAAAAAGAAACTTATGTTGTTCCGTGCTTTTTATAGATATTTTTAATGTTTCGTTGTTTATTTTAAAACTTAGAAATAATAAAACTTTTTATGATTTATTAAAGAAATGAAATTTTAGGGTTGTGTTGTAACTTTAAAACTTTTTAAAAGTAATAAATTGGTGCCTCTTTTGTTTATAAACCAACTTAACGTCTCGGTTCCAATGATTCCAACGCGTGTGAGAGTTGTTTCGTTACTCTTCCGATTGGTTGTTATTTATGGTTACTGTTTTGCTCCTGTGAGTCGAACCATGATATATTTTAGCCTGTAGCAGGAAGCCTTCCTCAGAACTAATAGACTTACCTAATTTTTTTTTAAATCAGAATCGTATTTCTTATTTAAAAATAAGAAATACCATTGCTAAAGAACATTTCAGCTATATTATACATTATATAAATTAATAGACTTTAAAATACTTAGGATATGTAAAGATATATAAAAGGACCGCGTTAGTTTCACTATAATATGTAAATCAGGGTTCGAAAATATCCGATATTTATTATAAATATCAAAATATCGGATATTTATGATATATATCCGATATATATCAAAATTTTGATATATATCCATTTTGTATGAAAGCCATAATATTAATTTATTGTATTATGTATACTATTTGCATATGTGTTACATAAATATAATGAATTATTAAAAAAAAAAAAAAACTAAAATGCTTTTAATGTTTTATTTATTTAGGTACTTAAAATCTGACAAATGAAACCAAAATCTAATAAAAAATGACAAATGAAACCAAAATCTGGTAAAAAGAGTACCGAGAGTTTTTTTTCCTCCGGCTTTTTTTCTCTCGGCCTACACTAGGAACATTATTATATTATTGTAATATTTAGTAAAGCCGATGATGAAATTGTAGATGTCTACGGAGACATTTTTTTTTGACGTTCGTTGAGTGTGTAATCAATTACCTAATAACGAATAAAATATTTTGATTTTTTGATTTTTGATTTTAATATATTAAAAAATCAACTTAAAAACAAAAAACCTTATTGTAACCTTTTGGTAACAAAACAAGTTTTTAATTTTGATTTTGATTTAATTTTAATTTTGATTTTGTTCTTGATTTTGATTTTAATTTTGGTTTTGTATGTTATAAAAAATTCTTAATAATATAAAAAATTTAAACCAATTTTGTATTGATATATATCATAAAAAATCATTTGATATATATCGGATATATATCACGATATATATCATGATATATATCCATTGATATATACATATCCTCGAACCCTGATGTAAATACATAATTGATTCAAGTTCTATACTGCCCTCCTGAACCTAAAGTGCAGTAACAGCAAAAATACGAATTCGAGAAAAGCGCTCCTAAAGTTTAGAATCCATAAAAATATATCCAAAAGATACTTTTCGATAAAACTTTGAATGCAAGGTGAAAGGATATGTATAAAACTATAATACTAAATATTGTTACGTTAGTTTTTTATACAAAAAAGTATAATTATGACCATTTTTATGTTTTTGTTCCTATTACTACACACGGTTTTTTTACAAAATATTGTTAAAAACTGATTTAAATGCAGTAAATCTTGTTATTACTGCATTTAAGATTTTTTCCCCAGGATTGTTACTAACTAAAGTGCAGTAATATTACGAAAATACTGCTATTTAATCTGTTTTTAAAACAAAACACTGAAGTTCCACACATATAGTAAAATAAAATAACCTTTTATTTAAATAAAAATTTGTATTTTCTTAAACAAATTTACTTGAAAAGTCGTTTATGGCTATGCCATCAAAACTATTTATCAAAATATTGTACCTTATTACAATCTAATAGTGCAAATTATTTTCTGTGGGTAACGATATTATCAGTCTTTACAAGATTTTGATAATCCTAACTAGTAAATGCGCCATAAAGGGTAAATCACAGGTATTTATCACGCTTATAAATTAACAAAATGTGTGAGATTCACTTTACCGAATGTTAAGTTGGCTACAACCAGTATCAGGATTAGGGATAAGGAAATAGAATTGGTTGATCAGGCTGTCTTTCTGGGTATAACCTTAGATTCAAAATTACAGTGGGGTCCTCATATTGGTAAGTTATCTGGCAGACTCAGCTCCGCAGCTTACGCAGTAAAAAAATACGGCAGTTGACGGATATCAAAACCGCGCGATTAGTATATTTCAGCTATTTCCACAGCATCATGACTTATGGTTTACCGCTGCCGCTGTGTGGAAACGCTGCTGATATTCAATGTATATTTATTTTGCAAAATAGAGCTGTCAGAGCTATCTACGGTATGGGCACCCGTGAGTCTTTACGAAATAAATTTAAGGAAATAAAAATACTAACTGTTTATTCTCAATATATTTTTGAAAATTTATTATACACACATAAAAACAAAAATAAATTTGTCAAGAACTGTGATAGACATAATATAAATTTAAGAAATAAAAATAAATTGGCCATTCCTAATTCTAGGCTCCACAAAATAAGTAACTCTTTTGTAGGTAACTGTATATACGTATGTACAATACACTGCCTGGTAATGTGCAAGACTTGTCCCTAAATAAATTTAAACACTTCATTAAATCCAAATTATGTAGTAGTAAATGACAAGTCTGCTTGGAAGTGACATGATTTGCTCGTTCTTTGTGAATAATTTTTTTTATTTTGTATGTACAAAATATGATATGTTAAAAAGAGTACCGAGAGTTTTTTTTCCTCCGGCTTTTTTTCTCTCGGCCTACACTAGGAACATTATTATATTATTGTAATATTTAGTAAAGCCGATGATGAAATAGATGATAAAATAGATGATGAAATTGTAGATGTCTACCGAGACATTTTTTTTTTGACGTTCGTTGAGTGTGTGTAATCACCTTATAACGAATAAAATATTTTGATTTTGATTTTGATTTTATTATTATCACGTGTTCAGAATTGTGTAAATTAAAAGTTTCGCACATCTCGCATTCCTCAGCAAATTTATTAGTACTGCATATCTTTTGGTTTTTCACAAAAAAAATACAAAATTCCGCACAAGTTAATGTGCAGTAAGTGTAATGTTAATACTGCACTTTAATAAGTATTATAAATAAAAAATATTTTCCACAACTTTTGCAGTATAATCAATTTGTATGGCGTCGAATAATACTGCACTTCAATCAGTTTTTTCTTTAATCTTCTAGAACAAACTACTATTTTAAGTGTAGCTAAATATGTTAAAATACTGCAGTTTAGTTAGGAAATAGAAAAAAGTCTTGTGCAGTATTAATTTTACTGCGGTTTAGCTGGTAAACATTAAATAATTTTAATAGATTTGTCACATTATTGCTATTACTACATTCGTAAAAAAATAAAATTAAAATACTGTATAGAGCTACATAAATAATAATTAATTTGAGTGATAGCTTATAAAACGGGGATTCAGAATATATATTTAAGTCAAAACCTACCAAAATGTCTATTACTGCAGTTTAGGCTCAGGTGGGCAGTATAAAGGCGATGAAATAAAATGAGATTTGTTATTTCAAAATAAGTTAAAATCGAATTAATAAGGACTTTGTTGATATCATATATTTTATATGTTCTATCAAACCTGTGAATCATTCGACTCTTGCGAAACGAAGTATCGTAATTCAAGCAACGGGCGTATTAACTATAGTGGTGGTATGTGAACGAAGAAGCGACAAACCACCGTAATCCATTGTTATTAAAGGATATCATATGTCGTAAGAATACTAAATAGATGTAATATATAGAAATCCCCAGACAGACAATAACCGTTGATTTATGATAATTATTATTACATGTAAAATAAGAGCGCAGGAAAATGTATTATATTATAATTGTACCATACCATACCACAATTGAAATATGTGTTACAAAATTATTAACATAAACAATAACTAATTTTGTAGGTTAAATCTGAGTCACAAACGGTATGTGAGGATTTTAATGAATCAGCTCTCAATGACTTAAATGTAATTTTTCTATTTATAAGTTGAGTAATTCTATGAATTTTTCTTAGTCATGTGTCACGTCAATGAAAACAGTAACGTAGAAATACCACTGCCGTATATAGTATTTAATTTTTTTATAAAACAAGCGTCTATAAAAAAAATATATATATAAATTATGAATTTATTATGTATTATAAATTTGACTTTTATCTGTTTTTAGATTTTTAAGCGCTTATTAACCGTGAAACCGAGTATGAAACTTATCTAGAATATGGTCTAGAACTCTAGAATATACCATGTTTTTATATGTTCTTAAAAGGATCAAAACGCTTGTTTTTTTTATTTTAGTATGATTGAAAACTCTGTGACTTGATAGCTTACAAATAAAAGTAGAATTTCTGTCAAAAATCGATTGCACGTCCCTAGAACATCTAGACTGTGAATTGAACATTGTAATTCTTCTTCAGTTCTAAATATCTCTGACATCGAAAAAGTTATCGTTAAGTTATCCTATAGATATATGATAAGACTTCTATCTCTAGACTATTAAGAACCTGTTAATTTTGAATTCCTGGGCTTGTTCTGTTTTTTTTAAGCCTTAAGCTTAGAATGTTTGTATTATAAGCTTTTAAACTTCGTATCTTTGAGGATAAAATATATAATAATAGGTATAGTTCACCTTTTTCAACATACTTAGATGACCTTGTATCTGGATATCCATTTGAGCTAGCCACAACGCTGCGGTTGCTTGCGCACTAAATGAAGTAAATATTTAAATTGTACAAGATATATTTTTAAAATTAGCTATTTGTAAAATATTACAACATATTAACATGTTTTTTACCAACTAAAAGCATGAATAAAAGTATTGTAGCTACATGTTCTCATTTTACAACAAAATTTTTAAGTATTATTTACTTCGGTAGATCGGTAACTGTAGCTGAATATTGGGCAGTTGTTATATTTTCATTGCATTGTCTAATATTTACATAAAATTATCTATTTATATATTATTATATAATCGTTTATACAACTTAGCAATAATAATCTCGCTTTTACTTGTTAATCGTAATTGTTTTAGATATGCTATATCGTTTGGATCATATTTATTCTCAAATTTAATTAAACTTTAAAATACGAGGATCAACAAAGATGACAAAAACACTGAAAAAAATTATTTCATAATATATCATTTTTATTAGTTGTATTCATTATTTATCGTCAGTTCATTAATTTTTTATTTTGCGCTATAGGATTTATTTTGCCTTAAAAGAATATTTTACTTACATGTGTGCGTAAAATACAGGCTTAATTGTTTTGCTTTTTTTTACCTAAAATATAAAATGGCTACAGTTCTTTAATAAGATTTTTTGTTACTCGTTAGACAATAATAATGTTTCGAATAAGCGAATAAATTTATTTATTTTGTTTTCAGATTACCGAAACACCTGATGCCGAAAAAATCGATGTAGTCCCAGAAGATAAAGCTGAAACAGAGGCCAAAGAAGAAAAAACTCCAGAAACGCCAGTAACCGAACCAATTACGAATGGCAGCAACACTCCCGAAACACCAAAAGAAGAATCGCTCGCCGCTGATGTACCAACAACACTCGTAACTAAAGAAAACGATAGGCCAGAGTCGCCTAAAGAAGAGGTTGCACCGAAGCAAACGCCTGTCAATGGTCTCGCCGGAGAAGAATCTAAAAACGAAACTCCAGCTCCCGTAGAAAGTGAGACTAGCAAACCTGAGGAATCGACTGTCGAAAAGACTGAAACCGTTGCAGCCACTCAAATCCCTGTCAAAAATGAGGTTTGTGTTGAAAAAATGCCTTTAATAGAGCCTACGCCTCCACCACTCCCCGCAAATCCTCCCCCCTCGTCAGTGGTTTCCTTTGCCGCAACCACTATGGCACCAGAATTGACAGATGCTTCGCTCGCTAATACTGTTGACATCACATCAAACACACTATCCACAGAGACCTCCGAAACTACCACAGAAAATGATAAAACTCAAGTAATCTCTTCTGATATTGAACTTGATTCTCAAGAAAGTATAAAAAATACCGAAGTTGAAATTGTGGAGAGTTCAGCACATATTACAGACACATTAAACGAAAACCTTATAAATAATTCTTTATCAGGTGACCAATCTAAACAAGATGAAAATAAAACAAATGATATTCAACAAGATAATCAGTTAGAAAGTGTTCTTCAGAGCGAGAGCCCATTAAATGGTGCCGATATCGCAAATGATATTGTAATAGAAACTCAAGAATCCAATCATAAATTAACTGATACAGTGCTTGATGACGAAAATCAAACAGAAAATTTATCAGTTAAACAAATCGATGATTATAATGAGGTTCGAGTTAACGAGGACGAAGTTAAAAAGAACGAAAAAAATGTAGAAAATGACGAAACGATTCCAGAAAACATGGTTGTAGATTCAAACGTAGACACACTTATAGGAAACGACGACACTGAAAAGGAGTATCTATTGAATAAATCAAAAATATCCTTAGGCCAATCGGAAACTTTTGAAAATAAAGAAGATGATAGAGTCGTAATGAATGGAGACTTGCAGACGGAAAACAATACAACGGAATCGGTTAAGCCGATAGTAACACCAGACGAATCTGTACCTCCAATATTGGAAGCGATGGAATCGTTGCAGGATGACGGAGATGTAGCTATCGATGACTTAGCGAACAATGACGTGGCCAGCAATGACGCGTCAGACGACTCATTCCCGCCGCCCCCCAGCGAGTTGTGCCTCTCGGACCCGGACACGCTACAGGTGATTACCGCCGGATACTCTTGCTCTAGTAGAAGATTAGTATCTTATTTAAGAAGGTTTTGATAAAATTGAAAAATCTCATAATTAGTTAATTTGTTTTCAATATTTCCAGCATGTATGGAATGACTGAAGAAAATCTGGAACGACAATCGTTGTAATATAGAGACCACAGTTTTGTACAGCTCGACACCGCTCTCGCTTCTCTCCCATCCTTTTCCTTTCTCCACATTATGCTTAAGATTTTAAATAAACCCTTGCATGACTACTAGCTTGTGCTAACACTAATTTAGTTTAATTGTAATATATTAGTAATTATTTAAGATAATATATAAAAGTGCTCGGAAAAGCTACCTCAAATTAAGTTTGTTTTTAATTTGAATACATTACTTCATACTTTAAAAAACGTGAGCAAACCATCAACCACGTGGTTATATAATACTTTTTAAAATCATTATGTTTGTAAATATATTAGAAAGAATTCTTGGAGCAAGTATTCATCCACCTTGCTGTTCTACTACCTACAGTAATAAAATATTAAATTTTTCAGGATGTTCTTTCAACATCTGATAAGATGAAGGAACTAATCCCAGAAGTTCCAACTATACCAGAAATAAAGACCGAAATGGTAAGGTTTTGAGTTTTAATATAATTTTTTTTTTAATTATAATCTTTATGATATTCATTATTTTAACTTTGTTTTAGGAAACAACGAGTGATGTGGCGGTGGCAAATTAAATGCCGAGAGTGAGTTTCATATACGACGTAGTCCACAAGACAGACTGTCTTAAAATGAGCCTTTAATTTATTTACATTTAGTCCGCGGGGTGAAATGGAACTCAGTTCAATTACAATTTCTTACGTCAAATATGAGGATTTCAGTTTTGCATAAAACTTACATATAAAAAGAGTATAGTATAAGTTTTAGCGTGCTTTGCTTTTTGTTAAATTAAGGTTTATATATTTTAATTCGCTAGAATGATCTTTTATAATTATATACAATAACAAAGTTATGTAGGCAGTATACGGTGCGATAAGTTGGTGCCATTATTACAGGGGTATTCGTTATGACGTCTGGCGTGTGACTCGCTCCTTAAGTACTTCGCAGTTGTATCTACTCTTAGGGAATAAAAAATAATATTGTACTTTCTGTACATGATAATTGGCATTTTTAATAATTTAGTATATATTTAGACCGAATACCGGAGCTTCTAAATTATATTACTGCGTTAAAAAAAATCTTTAGCATTTGAATAATAGGTGTTACAATTTAATATTCATTTCAATGTAAAGTTCCCAAGAAGGTATGGGATTCTTGACTTTGATAAATGAACCGATGTAAAATACGTGTTATGTATTTGTTGTAAGGTAATATTAAAATATCATATGACAAGTATGTTTGCTTGCCACAAAGATTCGATTGTGTTGCAGCTTTTTCAACAATGAAAAGCTAAAAGCATTACAATATATTAATTCCCAATATCGATGATTTAAAATGCGTTACTCATTAAAAATAAAAATATTATAGGTTTTAATAACGAGACACTTATTATTATGTATATATGAATAATTACGTTTTCATAAAACTTATTTTTCTTAAATTCTATTGTCGAATTAAAGTTAAAATTGCATTTGTATATTGTTATAAGTGATATAAAATAAATTGATTTCATTTAATTCATTAAGTATATTTTATGCACTTATGTTATTATTCTATTTCTTTAATTATTAAGTTGTATAAATTTAGTTTTGATTTGAGCTCTCTTGTGCGCACGTGTGAAATTCGTCTCGAGTATATTATATAAAGTCGCTCCTACGCCTAGTGAGATATAGTAACGAGTTTAGACATTTTGTGGAAAATTCTTCTCCTTATGTTTAGGTGTGGAATTTTTTAAATAAATTGGACTTTTTATACAGTGGCCAAGTTTTCTATTTAATCTATACATTTTTATGCATATACAAAACCTACAATCAATTATATATACTATTTAGATGGGTAGTATTTGTAATAATTTAGTAAAAGCAGTGGATATTGCTGCTATTAGTAGTGTATTATTTCAACCTCATACATACGATTATCTATGTAAGGTTTTATATTATTATACAATTTGTCATTTATTGTGTCCAAGAAAATGATTTACTGAACATTTTTTGTAATTTTATACATTTTTTTTATAAAATTTGAAGTGACACATCTGCATGAATGGAGGGGAGAAATACTTCTTAATTATATTAGCAGTAAAAATGAGTGAGACATTCCATATCAAAAGTATTTTAATAATATTCCCAAATGGTTCATTCCCAAAATTTTACATATTAACATTTCACCAAGTAGACCTAATTTTTCAATTCCAAAAAAAAAGACAAAAAATTTGTTTGACACTCCTTAGATTCAAATTATATAAGATGTGATTTTTTGTCAGTTTTAGCAATATACTGTTTTTTTATAATATAATTTTGGCTAAGTAGTGATTTATGTATCAATGCGAGTGACTAGTTTTTAGAATAATAAACTAACTAGACGTTTTTAGACTTTACGTTTGCTCAAAATTATTTAATGTATTTTAATAGAAAGCACAAATCCTCAAGATTCAATCCCAACGACTCTGCTTCATTCACCTAATATATATATTGCAGAAGTGCCAATTCGAAGTACTTATATTTTAATATAAATGCTAAAATATTATTTTCTATTTCACTGCTCATGTTACTATATATTTACTATACATAGACATACATTTGTATACATATAACAATTATATAAATACTTTTAAGTTCAATTTTACCGAAATTTAATCTTGATGTGTGAATGTCTCTAATCAATAAAATTTAAAATGTATAAATGATTCTTATTTCTAACTCCTCATCTATATCCAAATCACTTCACAAAATGCTAATAAAATGCTGTTATAACTAATATAGCTATTTGATCCAAATGACATATCTAGGTATTATTATTAATCATGGCTATGGTGTAAACACCGTACTGGTACAGTTCATGGTTTCAAATATGGGTCAATGAACCATTGAATGATATATAGATAAGTGGTGTGTCTGCATAACGCTGTCCGTTATGCAGACACCACTTATCTTTGCATAAAAAAATTTATTATTTCATTTTATACAGAAAACATTTTTGTTATACTAAGGTGGCCCAGCAGTGGGTTGTTTACAGGCTAATTCAGTTTAGTTCCGCTCAGTTATAATTTTTGGCAGTACTGATCATAATTTTCCTGTTTTAATTATTTTTATAACAATACTTTTGTTCTGGCCGTGAATGGATATCACATTAAAGAGTTTTAAAATATTTAGAAAATAAATGAGAATATGATGATGAATAAATTTTCTAGCATACTTTGTTACTACTGATTTCAATGTGCAATCATCACAGACATGATTCTATCTCATCTAGACCAAATACAAATATTTATACAATTGCAAAAAACCGTCCTAAGCGGGAATCGAAAGCATGATCGTCGGCATAAATGGGACTCCCAACTAGACTAGAACGGTTGTTTTAAGTAAGGGTAAAAAAATGATTTTATTTTTATTTAATGTTTATCTATAACTATCTCAAGTCATTCAACTGTTGTCGACGTGTTACCAAAATAAAAGGTTAAAGCTGTAAGATCTACCATAATACTTACACGGTTCTAAATATTGGCTTTAAAAAAAATCATGAACCTGATCGCTGAGTTGAAGTGCTTTGCTCCATAGGTAACATGACGTGATTCTGCTTCTAAGAAGGCAAATTTAGGGTTGTTATATGTATATTAGTAACTACAAATTTGTAAATTTTTGTTATATGCCTCATCCTCAGCCTAGGGTGTCGTAAAAGGCGACTAAAGGCAACTAAAGCTGCATAACACCAACGCAGCCTCCTCGGCGAGTATGAGTGCCTCTCCGAGGGAGTAATCTAGCACTCAAAACACTTATGGATGGATCGAGAAAAAAGGAAACGCATAGGACCGCTGCCTGGGGGGCGCCAGGGCACGTCTGGAGCTGGCGCTGGACGTGGCAGCATGCGGGCCGCCAGCAACCCCCGCCGACCGGCACCACCACCTAGCCGGTCGGTGTCTCCACCATCCCCACCAGTTGGCTTGGCGCCGACAGAGTCTCAAGGGACTCAGCATTCGGCGCCCGCCGCTGGTGGAGTACGCCGCATGGACACAGGAGATGAATCGAAATGTCATGCGCGCGTATTTAGGGCTATAGGGGGAGAAACCGGGTGGACTGGCTACCAAGCAGTAATGCACCGCGAGTTCCTGCTGCTCGAGCCAAATCTAACTGTCACGGAACAAAACCTGGCAGATAGAGCTCGATACATCCAATGAAAGGGCGTATTCAACGCCACCGAGCTCGCACGATTACGACGTGAGGCTGCTCCTGAAGTCGAACCCGTATCTACAGAGCATAACGCAGTTGTAACTCAAAAGGAAAGCGTTCTTGGCGAAGTGCCTGTGGATGCGATCACTGAAGAAGCAGTCTCCCAAAAAGTAGAGCAGATGAGAGGGATTTTGGGGGAGGCGATTTCCGAGATCCGGAGCGCTCCTCTGAAACAAAGGCCACGACTCTCCCGTCTTCCTCTTAATGCTGCGACGCGGGGTGACATTGAGGCAGCTAACAGGCCTCTACCTCCATATTTGGATGGCAGTCTGGGCTTGGATGATACGGGTTCTATTCTCTTTGGTGTCGCCCTAGCGGTACACCGCTTCATTGGAGCCAAAACCCAGGAGCCTGGACGCACTACTAATAAGAGTAGTGACGTACCAGCCTGGAAGAAGAGAATAGAACGCCGTATTGGCCGACTGCAAAGCTTCAGATCGGGCAACCCTAGGCCAAGGATTGTGCGCTCCGTCAGAATAGCTTTCAATTGATTAGGCGTCAGGCTTGACCAGCCTGATATAGCTGAAAAACTGACGGAGTGCATCGACGGCCTGAAGCAAATAATCGCGGCATGGGTGAAGCGCATTCGTAGGTACTCTGAGAGTTGAGCGCTTCCGACAAAATCGCCTCTTCGTGAGTGATCAGAAGAGGTTCTATAGGAAGTTGGAGAACCCGACGCTGTGCTCTACTTCCCCAAAATCGAATACGGCTGACCTCGTCGCCTTTTGGCGAAACATATGGTCACGGGAAGTGGAGCATGAGGAAGGCCCTTGGATTGCGGCGGTTTAGGAAACATGTGCCAGTATCGAACCGATGAACCCGATCGCTATCTCTTCGGAGAACGTAGCTGATGCGGTCCGGCAGGCACCGAACTGGACGAGTCCGGGAGCCGATGGCCTGCATCACTATTGGCTGAAAGGGTTCTCGGTATGCCATGCAACCTTGGCTCGACAATACCAAGAGGCGATAGAGCGGAGGACGCTTCCGAACCTCTTCACTACTGGGATCACTCACTTAGCTCCTAAGTCCACCAACACCGCGGACCCCACGAACTACCGCCCCATAACGTGTCTGACTTCCATCTATAAGACACTGACATCCGTTCTGACCTGCAATATCTCTCGTCATATTGACGAATTTAACATCTTTGCTGCCTGGATCGACTACAAGAAGGCATTCAGCACGGTGCCTCATTCATGGCTTCTGAGGGTCCTCGAGCTGTACAAGATCGACGGTGCAGTTCGAGACTTCCTCGAAGTATGCATGGGGAAATGGAGTACGATCCTTTGTCTCCAGGGCGAGAAACTGACGAAGGGTGCCGATGACCGAATCCGGATACGAAGGGGTATTTTCCAGGGTGATTGTCTGAGCCCGCTTTGGTTTTGTCCCTGAACCCTTTAAGCACTCTGCTAGAGCGTTCGGGGACAGGCCTTCAGTTTCGGAGAGGAGGTACTAAACTCTCCCATCTTCTCTACATGGATGACCTCAAGCTGCTGGCACTTAATGCTGCACGCCTTATGGAGTTGCTGAAAATCACTACTGAGTTCAGCGACTCCATCAGGATGCAGCTTGGAGTGGATAAATGTGCGGTCGTGCACGTAGACAGGGGACAGGTGACGCAATTAGCTGAGATTAGTCTAGAGCTTTCAAACTTCAAGACCCTTTCCGAGGCTGAATCTTACCGGTATCTGGGCATGTCACAATGCATAGGGGTGCAGGAGGTGGATATGAAACAGGCGGTTTTCGAGGTCTTTTTTGGACGGCTGACAAAAGTTCTTCGAAGCTACTTGTCGAGCGCCAACAAGGTCCGAGCTTATAACGGCTGGGTCATGCCCACTCTCTTGTACACATTTGGCGTGCTCAGATGGACCCAGACCGAACTAGACGCCCTGGACAGAAGACTTCGCACGACTTTTACTATCGCATGCATCACCCGAAATCGTAGGTCATGAGACTGTACATCCCGCGGAAGTGGCCGAGGCCTAGCGCCAAGTCCATGCATAACCGGGAGGTATGCAGTCTTAGAGCCTACTTTGAAACGAGGAGGGAGAGCGCAATGCATGGTGATGTTATAGTAAGTGACAAAGGTCTCACCCCATTATCCCTAGCCAAAGAGGAATGGCGAAGACCGGTTGTACTTAGCACCTCTGACCGGGAGACCGTATGGATGGAGAAGGAGCTGCATGGACGGTTTTACAAGGCCCTCCACACACCTCACGTGGATGTTAAGGCCTCCGTGCAGTGGCTACGATTCGGGGACCTCTTTGGGGAAACCGAAGGTTTTGTCTGTGCAATACAGGATCAGGTGGTTAAGACGAATAACTACCGAAAGCATATTCTGAAGGATGGCACTCCCGAGCTTGTCGTCATCCCGGCGAGTCACTCAGACATGTGCTTTCGGGGTGTTCAGCGCTTGACAACACTGAGTACTACTACTACTTATATAAGTAATATATTTTATTATATAAGGTGTTCGAATTCTATATACGTTCCTTCAAATGGGGGGTTCTGTAGGTGTTATAGATCACGTTCCGTATGAAAATAAATTTCCTAGCCCTTTTTTAAATTCGACTTTGTCTTAATATACGAGCTACTCTGTTTGCGTCTACAAGCATTACATCGTCCCACTTCGGCGCAAATATGCAGCTCGAGTACATAAAAATAGGTTTCAATTACAATGTATAACATTGTACGAGGATAATAAGACATTGGAATATTTATTTAGTTGTATTCGAGTCAGTATTACGTTATTTACTATTTTACTCTTCTATCGTAGCAGTGGTTAACGAACGTCTCATCGTGTTACTAATTATCAATATCTTTAAGCTAACTCATTCGGAAAATCAAATAAATAAAAATAATAAAAATCTCGCGCGCATCTTAAACAAAAGATCAGCTGTTACACCACAAGCGAGTGACGTCACGACGAACGACGAACTGTTAATTCGTAGTCGTTGACCCCGCGAACAGCTAACTTTCGACAATAATTCGGTAACTCGAGTACCTACCCGTACCGTACGTACCTACGTATCTACGTTTTACTAATTATCAATATCTTTAAGCTAACTCATTCGGAAAATCAAATAAATAATAAATAAAAATAATAAAAATCGCACGCGCATCTTAAATAATAGATCAGCTGTAACACCACAAGCGAGTGACGTCACGACGAACGACGAACTGTTAATTCGTAGTCGTTGACTCCGCGAACAGCTGACTTTCGACAATAATTCGGTAACTCGAGTACCTACCCGTACCGTACGTACCTACGTATCTACGTTTTACTAATTATCAATATCTTTAAGCTAACTCATTCGTAAAATCAAATAAATAATAAATAAAAATAATAAAAATCGCACGCGCATCTTAAACAATAGATCAGCTGTAACACCACAAGCGAGTGACGTCACGACGAACGACGAACTGTTAATCCGTATTCCGTAGTTGACTCCGCGAACAGCTGACTTTCGACAATAATTCGGTAACTCGAGTACCTACCCGTACGTACCTACGTATCTACGTACCTACATATTATGATTCCAATTTTCAAATTTATTGTAAAAATATTTTGTTAACAAAATAATTTAATTAAAAATTTCATTGCCAGAGCTATTAGAGCGTCTTAAAATTATATCAATCACATAAAACTAAATATTTTAATGTGCTACAACAATTTGGCGTGTTTAAAAATTATAATATTAAATTATCAATAACAACATGATTAATAAATTGTGGTTATAATTTTTAAACACGCCAAAAAAACAACAATTATCGAACATTTAAACATACTCTGCTTAGAGAGATCATTCAAGTTTACAAGAATCGTAATATCAAGCTTGCATTTTATTAAATAATATAGTCAGTGACTAAAAATTTAAATATCTAACCGACACGTTTAAAAATAGGAATCATAAATATCTATTACAGTGTCTTACAATAATACCAATTACATAAAACTGAATATTTTAATGTGCTACAACAATTTGGCGTGTATAAAAATTAGAACCATAACTTAGTATTAGCAATAACACAAACATTTAACAATTATCTGATATTTCAACATACTCCGCTTAGAGAGATCATTTAAGTTTACAAGAATCGTAGTATTATGTAACCATTTTATTACATGATTATAGGTAGTCAATGACTACAAAGTTTTTATATTCAACCGTCTCATTATAACTAGTACATTATTCAGCTAATAAACAAATAAATTAGCTAATTACTAAGTAAATAAGCCTAATTATGGTATTTAACGACGAAACAATTATTTTATGAACGTTTTATCTTACCTGAAAACATTAAAATACTATTTAATTTCCTTTAATAGTTAATCGCTGTTAGCTCTTTTCTTGTTTCTTGTTCACAAAACTTACAGAACACTAATATACAAATTAACGGAAACACTAAAAATTTGTAACTAAAATCAATCACACGTTGATATAATTAAATATTTTTATAACTTTGTATTTGGCTGGCAAATAACTTTTTCCACACAGTATCGTGATTTCCTATTAAATGTCTGAATATAAGCTACGTATTTCATACCTACTTTATTTCATAATTAAATTTCGAAAAATCGAAATTATCACTCATAGCAATAATAGGTACATTTTTTTCAACTTTTAAACACTAGTAATATATTTTTACTCGTAAAATAAGTCACTTTAACGCATAATTTCTATCGTCAAGGATGTCGTATTTCTCGTAATTAGGTACTTAACAACAATAGCAGTGTTACCAACTCTCAAAAATATTTATACCTAAAACTAAAATCAAAAACCCCTAAAATCGCCTTAATTACTTCGAAATTCTCCAAAAATAGTATTTTGTAAAAATAAAAAATAATATTTTTTTAATAATATTTATTTATACATTATTTAATACATCAAATATTATTTAATTTTATTCTGAGGTATCAGATTTATTAAACTTCATTGGATTGAATGTTGTGCAACATCCACCATTTCGATTTAACGTGAATCGAATCATCATCATGCTTTGAAACATTTAAGCAGATAGTTTATTTCGCAGCTTATTTTAATGATATTATAAATAGACAATGCATGTCCGACAGTTGCGTTTGAAATTGGAACCGTGCAGAGCGCTAATCTGAATTTTGAGATATTTTCAAAATTAAAAAATAAATAGATATGAAGAGTCATAAAAACTTTAAAAATACCCCTAAACATATGAAACCCCTAAAAAATCTATCTCACTAATTTACCTCCTAAATTTGGGAGAAATCCTTAAGTCGGGAACCCTGTACAATGGACGAGTCACAAAAAATAGAGACGAAGCAATACGTGTAAGCGAGATAGAGATATTTTAATAGTCAATAGTCATAACAGGAACTTCATGCATGCGGTAAAAACGTTTGCTGATTAAAAACAAACAATAATTATTACATATTACAAAAAGAAACGTAAAAGATGATTTGAATTGAACAAATGATTTCATAACTATACCGATGCTATTTTTATTTAAATTATGGTGACTTATGAATGTTATTTAAACAAAATAAAAGTTTTTGTTTTGATTATAGTAAGTCATTATAAATTTTAAAGAGCTTACATTTTCGTTGCTTTATTTGCAACTCGCAATATTTACCTACTCATTAATTGATTTTTAAATTCGTTTAAAACTTTAGTGGTTTTTATTTTTTTTTTTATTTTGAGCTCAATACCTATTTCAGTTTTCTTATGAACAATTTTTTTTTTTACAAATTTGTAATTATACTTCTATGAAATATAATAAGATTTTCTATCTTTTACTTTATTACCCGACTGCGACAGAAGGAGGGTTATGTTTTTCGAGCGTATGTATGTATGTATGTATGTATGTATGTATGTATGTATGTATGTATGTATGTATGTATGTATGTATGTATGTGTGTATGTATGTGTGTGTGTATGTGTGTGTGTATGTGTGTGTGTGTGTGTGTCTGTGTGTGTGTATGTATGTGTGTGTGTATGTGTGTGTGTGTGTGTGTGTGTGTGTGTGTGTGTGTGTATGTGTGTGTGTATGTGTGTATGTGTGTATGTGTGTGTGTGTGTGTGTGTGTGTGTGTGTGTGTGTGTGTGTGTGTGTGTCTGTGTCTGTGTCTGTGTGTGTGTGTGTGTATGTGTGTATGTGTGTATGTGTGTATGTGTGTATGTGTGTATGTATGTATGTATGTATGTATGTATGTATTGAATATTCAGTCTAATATGATTGATATACATTTTAAGACGCAATAATAGCTCTTTCTACGATGTTTTTAATTAATTAATCGTTATCGCGTCAAAAATTTAATGCATTAAATTTAAAAACAAGAAAAAAATTGCTACCAAAATAACAGCAAAATTTAAAAAGAAATTAGATTCGGTTAATAAATAATTAAATAATGCTTGCTTATAATAAATATAAAAAGACGTATCCAAAAAGTTAATAATGCTTTTAAAATAATTCCTACAAAAATACTTTAAAAATGAAATAGTAGTGTCATATTCACATTTTTTCGAAATTAGTAGGTATCTATAGGTAGGTATCATCTATTGCAATCTTCACAATGTTAACAACAAATCCAAATATTTTTTGCATTCATTGAATAGTTGTTTTACTACTTGCCTAGCTAAGGCCATTCGTTTATTACATACGACGAATTTAACTACTTTTCGACCCCCTCCCCCCCCCCGTTATAAGAAAAATAAGAATATGCCGACCCCCTCCCCCCTGTTTAATAGTTATCACGTAAGAATCTAAAAGAATAAATGGATACACGTTTAGTTTGTTTTAATGTCAATTTTTCAAAGGAACGATTTTTAGAAATGTATATTTATTTTTTACTTACGAAGGTACTAATAATTTATAATTTTAATTTTTTGGTAGTAATAAATTTTGTAATTTATAATTTAAATTTTTTGGTAGTAATAAATTTTGGTTTTAATTATAATTCAATTACTATTTAACTACAATAAATATTAAAATCATTAACGTAATATCGAGTGTTGTTTACGCAAACAAAAGTCTAGTCCACAAGCGGGGAATTCACGAGAGGCGCAGTGCGGGTGGCGCGGCGGGTCCGTTGCCATGGAAATCGTTTACCTATTGGCTATTACACATCCGAGCGAACCTCGGCACTCGCGCGGCTGCCCGCGCTTTTTCAAACTTCAAAGTATAATTTTTACTAAGATCATTATTTTTGTGATCTTACGTAAGAACTAGTGAGACTCCCTCCCACCACCTTGTAAGAAAAAATAACATAATATGGTCGACTAACCCTAAATAGTCTTACGTAATAAATGAATGGCCCCCTATTGACGACGACGTTTTCATGTTTATTTTACCATCTCGCTCTCGCTATACAACTCGGGCGAAACAAAAAACAAAAACCGATGGAAACCGATTCATGCTAGCGAGACTCACGGCTCACGCCTCACACAGCACACTAGTTTGATAGTTTCGTATCGCAATTCGCAACGTATTGATGTTTGCAGTTGCAACGCAAGTTTTATAAACAAATTCTATGCGAATAATAATGTAAATTTATATTTATTATGTACAAATCATCAAACATTTTCACCGCGAATGGATCGTTGCCGCTTATTATTTTGTGCTGTTCTTAAGTTAAAAAATACTATAAATTTCAACGTCTGTGGACGTTAAAAATTATGTTAATATTACATGTAAAAGTAGTGTTTAAAAGTTAAAAAAACTAGTGTTATAGATAATAGTGTCAATTCTTCGATTACTGAAATAATTAATATTCTCACATTTTGTTCGGAATTAAGATACGTGTTTTTTTGAGTAATATTC
Organism: Euphydryas editha; assembly: GCA_036937285.1. NCBI lineage: Eukaryota > Metazoa > Arthropoda > Insecta > Lepidoptera > Nymphalidae > Euphydryas > Euphydryas editha. The sequence continues at coordinate 7,534,779 of JAUPFZ010000011.1, read as the reverse complement.
TAATTAAATATTGTTGTGATTAATAAAATTATAAATAAATGATTTGTCAACTAGAAGCAAAGTTGAGTAGATGACACAAAAATTGAATTAAATCGACAGAACTATATTTAAAATGATTAATTTTATTGTTTTCGTTAATTGTTAAAGAAGTGTTTTGCAAGTAGTTATTTAAATAATACAGCAATTAGGTTTTTAAAGAAAATTGAAAAGGATTATAATGTTTCCAAGTATGTAAAAACTTTGATCTAAAATTTTTTTTGGCTTCTAATAACACGAATAAAACGACGATTTTATTTTACGATTGAATTTTCAAATGAGTTTGACAGGACATGAAATATCATACTTACTTAGTAATGTAGCTAATTTATTTGTTTATTAGCTGAATAGTGTACTAGTTATAACGAGAACCTGCAAATATACCACCATACAAACATACCATTTGGAGATAAGCTTCTTCCGGGACTGAAAAATATTAGATATTTATGATTCTTATTTTTAAACGAGTCGATTGGATATTTAAATTTTGGAGTCTTTGACTATATCGTTTAATAAAATACTTAATACTACGATTCTTGTAAACTTGAATGATCTCTCTAAGCGGAGTATGTTTAAATGTTGGATAATTGTTAAATGTTTGTGTTATTGCAAATATTAATACTTATGGTTCTAATTTTTAAACACGCCAAATTGTTGTAGCACATTAAAATATTAAGATTTATGTGATTGATATAATTTCAAGACGCTGTAAATAGCTCTGGCAATTAAATTTTTATAAAATTATTTGATTAACAAAATATTGTTACAATAAATTTGCCAGTCCGCAGCCTGGTCAAGTGTGACTAAAAATTAGAATCATAATAATATTATGTACTCGAGTTAGCTGTTCGCGGAGTCAACGACCTACGGAATACGGATTAACCGTTCGTCGTTCATCGTGACGTCACTCGCTTGTGGTGTTACAGCTGATCTTTTGTTTAAGACGCGTGTGCGATTTTTATTATTTTTATTTACTTGATTTTCCGAATGAGTTAGCTTAAAGATATTGATAATTAGTAAAACGTAGATACGTAGGTACGTATGTTACGGGTAGGTACTCGAGTTACCGAATTATTGTCGAAAGTTAGCTGTTCGCGGGGTCAACGACTACGAATTAACAGTTCGTCGTTCGTCGTGACGTCACTCGCTTGTGGTGTAACAGCTGATTTTTTGTTTAAGATGCGCGCGAGATTTTTATTATTTTTATTTATTTGATTTTCCGAATGAGTTAGCTTAAAGATATTGATAATTAGTAACACGATGAGACGTTCGTTAACCACTGCTACGATAGAAGAGTAAAATAGTAAATAACGTAATACTGACTCGAATACAACTAAATAAATATTCCAATGTCTTATTATCCTCGTACAATGTTATACATTGTAATTGAAACCTATTTTTATGTACTCGAGCTGCATATTTGCGCCGAAGTGGGACGATGTAATGCTTGTAGACGCAAACAGAGTAGCTCGTATATTAAGACAAAGTCGAATTTAAAAAAGGGCTAGGAAATTTATTTTCATACGGAACGTGATCTATAACACCTACAGAACCCCCCATTTGAAGGAACGTATATAGAATTCGAACACCTTATATATGTATGTTTGTATATGTATATTTATATTTGTATATTTATATGTGTATATTTATATATTGAACGGGTGGAATGTAGCAATTATGATAATAATAATAAACGTCTCACACTCACCAGCCCCCAGTAGGATGTGAATCCTGTGTGGGGGGTCCGGAAACACACACAATACACAAGTACAAACGCCCAGATCACGACAAACATCTGTATGGCCTGTACAAATATTTGTCATGTGTTAAATGATGTGAACTTTGGACAAAAATTAATATGAACTGTTTACCTGTCTTGGTATTTCCGGCGTATTTAAAAATGGAATCATACTTATTTACAAAGATTGTCAATCATTAAACTACCTATTTACTAATTTTTTTTAGCTCGGATGGAAATCGGGCGGATTCGAAATCAGAAAACCCGGGTTCGAATCCAGGTGACTACAAACTACCTATTTACCTATAACTACACTGTCTACACTACACTAGTACTTAACAAATATTCAAAGCGGTGGCGTAGCTTGACTTAGATGGGCTCTGTATCAAAATCTATAAAGGGGACAAAATGAAGGGTAAAGATTTTTCAATAACCGAACAAAACCATTTCATACAGGGCCAGATTTAGAGATGTGGAGACACGGGGCAACATAGGCTAGTGGAGGTCCCTTGATCTGAAATTTTGGTTCCCAATATATTTCTTTGTGTACGATGACGAAAAAAAAAGGTCGTCGCGATCTCACACCGAAATTTTTCTTTGCAGCCTATAATGGAAAACAAAAACATTATTCCGTCGGCTTATTTATAATCCTAAAAAAAGGTCAACACAACTCCGGACCTCTGGTATTTAGGGTAAACTGGGTACGATTGAAACACAGGACGGTTGAAACAACACGAATATCTCGCAAACCGTTGGCGGGACGGTAAGGAGTCCAAGGAGAGAACGAAACGGAAGACAGGTCTGAACACGAACCCCAATGTTGCATTGCCCTCCCCGGATTTTAGCTGTTTTTAGAAGGCCATGTGTGTGTGTTGTGTTTTGTTAACCAAAAGTATTTTAGCTTGGAGAGTTTTCCAGTTATTATTGTTCTTATTTAAGTGACAGTCTTGAGTGTGTGTTTTTGTTCTAAATAAAGGTCATGGAATATTATATCGTGACTAGTTTTTATTTATCATTATTTTCACCATCACTATAACTGTTTTTCAGTTAAATTGGAGATGGGGACGGTTGAAACAAATTTTTTGGGTACGGTTGAAACATTGTATTAACTTTTTTTTGGTTTTCTAGATGCCAAGACTACGCGTAAGGAAGACTTTGAGAGGACTAATAGACCTATAAAAGTTCAAAGAAGATTTTGAGGAGATGAAAGAGGGAGATTCCTTACGAAAAGTGACACAGAAGCACGGAGTGAGCTATTATTTGTTCAAAAGGTATATTTCGATATCAAGATGCCTCTGGCGAGCAAGAAACTCAAGATATAAGGATAAGAAAGGGGTGGCCAACTTGATTAACGTCAAGATCGACTTTTTATCGACGATAACTTGTGGGATCTACAAATTACATATGAACTTTGGGAATTTTTTGATAAAACAGTATAGTTACATATTTTTATTGTAATTTTAATAAAAGGAAATACATCAAATTGAATTATTAGTAGTTAGTCACTAACTACCTATTTATAATATTAGTGTGAAAATTGCGCCTGATTTGGCAAACAATGCCCAGAAGTCTATCCTAGAGGATGACCTTGCTTTTACGAAAATATCGCAGCGAAGAGTAATAATTTTATTTTGGAATATTGTGTGATCCATTTAAATATATCTGATTTTTTAGCTACTTCAGAGATTTTATCGTGATCTATGGTGTTATTAAATGGATAACTGGAAAATTCAACCAATTCCATTTGTTTTTTGAAATCACTAAAGGGAATTTGAAAGACCACTGCCTCAATTTCTGCTATATACTTGTTAGGAATGAAATTGTATTGTTGCCATATTGATGAAATTTTTCATGTCAATGTCAACTATCATAAATACTGTTTAACTTTGAAATGCTGCAATAAGACTTATCATTTCTGTTATTGTTCTATTTTTGCCATGTAGTTCTACATTAAAATGCTTAGTTTTCCAGTAAAATCTGCTAAAAATGCTAAATAACATTGCCAGTCTAAATGGATCTTAATAAATAATAATAAAATAATCTTAATAAATCTTCCTGGATCTCGTCCTATCTACTAGTACTGAAATTAAAGTCAATGGGGCAGATCCTATTAGCAGATTGGACCAACATCATCCTGCTTTCATTATTGAAATTAATTTGGCTTTTACAAACTTAAAATATCTGAAAAGTAATAAACGAAAGCGTCTTAATTTCTTTAAAAGCAATTTTTCCGATATTAGCTTAGATATCCAAAGAACAAACTGGTATGAAACTCTTTTAGTTAAAGATATTGATGAAATGATTTCATTATTTTATATTAAACTTAATGAAATAATTGCAAAACACACACCCTTAACAGCAGATGATTCGTATAAATATCCTATCTGGTTTTCACACTCTTTAAAGCGATGTATGAACGATAAACTAAAATATCATGAGCGTTTCAAACGATTTGATAACCCTAGAGATTATGACACATATTCACTATTGCGAAAAAGATGTAAAGACTTAATGTATAATGATTATATTAATTTTGTTACATCTACTGAGACATCACTAAATAATAATATTAGACATTTCTGGCGTTTCGTTAATAGTAAAAAAACAGTAAATTCAATTCCGCTAACAATGAAAAATGGAGACAAGATTACCTCCGATAAAAAAGAAAATTGCGAACTCTTTTCCAACTATTTCAAATCAATTTTTGATGAGCCATCAAATGTTCCAGTCCTCAATTTTGGCCCAATTAAAGGATCCAATACTTTAAGTAATATAAGAATTACACAAGTTGACATTCTGCGCAAGATTGCCAAACTTGACCCATATAAAGGTGCTGGTCCAGATGGGATCCCCCCTATTTTGATAAAGAATTGTGGTAAAGAATTATGTGTGCCTCTCCTAATCTTATTTAATGCCTCGTTACAAGCAGGGATTTTCCCGTCTATATGGAAAACTGCCCACATAGTTCCTATTTATAAATCTGGCAATAAGTCATGCTGTGAGAATTATCGTCCCATTAGTATACTCTCTTGTCTTGGAAAACTATTTGAATCTCTTGTTTATGACGCATTGTATCACCATATAGAACCTCTGATATCACCTGAACAGCACGGTTTTATGAAGAATAAGTCAACCACATCTAACTTATTAGAATACAAAAACTACCTGTGCCAAGCATTTGCTCAGAGAATTCAAGTTGATAGCATATATACAGACTTTTCCAAAGCATTTGACAGGGTATGCCACTCCATATTATGCGCAAAATTGGAAAATTGTGGTATACATGGCAACTTACTCAGATGGTTAGAATCTTACTTGTGTAGACGAAGTCAGTTAGTAGCGATTAAGGGATTTACGTCATCACCAGTCATCATAACATCGGGTGTACCTCAAGGCTCCCATTTGGGACCTTTATTTTTTATTATTTTCATTAATGATCTTGTAGACCGACTTAGTTACCCATGTCTATTGTATGCAGATGATCTAAAAATCTTTCACACAATACAATGTCCCTCCGATATTTTACTATTGCAATCTGACTTAGATACTATTAATCAATGGTGTAGTGAAAACCTAATGTCCCTTAATATAAAAAAATGCTTTGTTATATCCTTTACTTCTAAATTAAATAAAATTATAGGTAACTACAATTTAGTTGGTCATAGTTTGGAAAGAAAATTTACCGTAAAAGACCTTGGCATTTTCTTTGATGACAAACTTACATTCCGTCCACATTATAATCACTTAATTTCCAAAACTAATAGAACTCTCGGTTTCATCGCCAGAATAACTAAAGACTTTAAAAATCCTCAAAGCTTAATCTATATTTTTAATTCCCTAATTCGTAGTTCTCTTGAATATTGTGCTCCAGTGTGGTCACCTTTTTATAAAGTACACGTTGAGAGAATAGAAAGAATTCAAAGAATATTTATGAATATTTTGTCCCATAGGCTCAAACTAAATAGAAAGCTCTCATCTTATTCTAAAAGGTTACGAAAATTTAATGTGATGTCTCTAGAGTTGCGGCGTAAATACCACGAACTAATTTACTTGTTCAAAATTCTACATGGCTTAATAAATTCACCGACTCTCCTGTCATTGATCAATTTTAACATTAGACCAAGATCCAGGAACCCATTCCATAAGACATTTATTTTAAATGTCTACATTAATAACACATCATTTTACAACCCTATTGTTAAAATGTGTCGCCTTTATAATGATATTGTTTCTGAAAATAATGTAAATATTGATATTTTTAATAAAAATAAGTCTAAATTTACTAAAGAGGTCAAAGCTATTCTTAACAAATCTGATTCAATAGCATAGAATAATAAATAAAGCAACAACGTTATATAATATTTAATAGTTTCATACTGTTTTGGTAATAATTTTTCATAATCATGAAGTGTGCACATAGTTTAGGGATATAATCCAGTTCTATAATTTATTTTAACATTTTATATTATGTATAAGTATAGATTATATTCTGTTTTGTGTACCATAGGTAATAAATAAATAAATAAATAAATAAATAAATAAATAAATAAATAAATAAATAAATAAATAAATAAATAAATAAATCGCGCAGTTGCTCATAATCGCCATCCCTTTCTTCAAGAAATTCTATTATTTCATCCAATAGATCTCAAAATGCTTCCTTTTATGAAATTTATTCGTTGGGCTATATTGGCAACCTTCGATTTTCCGACAATATCTTACTAATAGCAGAATCATTCATCCACCCCAACCTCAGCATTATGCTCAGTGACCTCGATGTAGTTTCCAGACGGGTGGGGCTTAAAATGAATATGGACAAGACAAAAATCAGAAGTTATTGACGAGTACATCTACCTAGGAAAATGTCCAACTTGGTAGGTCCAACTTGGAGAGAGAGGGCAATCGTTGAATCCGGCTAGGATGGGTAGCGTTCAGGAAATAAAAACGTCTTTTCATCCGTCATACCAATGTGTGTTACCAGTGATGATATACGGATCTGAGACGTGGTCTCTGACTATGGGTCCTTTAAACAAACAAGCTTCAAGTCGCACAGCGCGCAATGGAGAGGACTATGCTTGGTATTTCTCTGCGAGATCGAATCGGACATAATGAGATTCGCAAACAAACCAAGGTTGTCGAATTAGCTCAACGGATTTGCAAGCTGAAGTGGCAGTGGGCAGGGTACATAGCTCGTAGGACTGACTGCCGATGAACCAGAAAGGTTCTCGAGTGGAAACTACGTACCGGCAAGCACAGCGTAGGACAGACGACTTGAGGAAAGTCCCCGAAAGCCGTTGGATGGAGGCTGCTGTTAACCGGTTAGTTTGGAGATCGATGAAAACGCCTACGTACAGCAGTGAACATCCAATGGCTGGCTTGATGATGATTATCATTATTTATTAAATTATAGTTCTTTGTCTTGTCACGATCGACTCGACTAATAGCCGCGATCGACCAATCGATCGCGATCGACCGGTTGGCCACTCCTGGGATACGAGATATAAAGCACACGCAACTGTGTTTTTAATGAAGAGCAAGAGCAAGAGCTTTCAAAGTACTTGATGCGATATGTAGATATAAATTTTGGTATATCTAAGAAAGTAGTAGGTATATAAATTGGCCTATGAACTTACAGTTAAATATTATTTACCACGACCTCAGACTTGGGTTGGCAAGGAGCTAAAAAACTTTTTTCTACGAGCTGGCAGGTGAGACATGGTTTCAGAACTAACTCTAATCGCAGCGCAAGCTTCAAGCAAGAATTTAAAAATACCGTTACAAGTATTTAAAATATTGAAGATTGATTATTATTCAGCGTTCGGAACCGTACGATAATTATCGTACACATACGATAATTTTGTGCCTACGTACGATGTACGATAGCATATTATTATCGTACGCAGATTGTACGATAATTTCTATCATGATGCAAAATTTGAGAATTTATATTCACTCTTGCGCTGATAGTATAAATCGCAGTAGCATGATTTTATTTTGTCCAATAAAATCTTGGGAAAATACCGGGAAATACAAGTTCTCTATTCCTATTGGTTCCTACGATTCGCTCTGCTAAGTTTCACCACTGCCGATACTGTAACTTTATCCAGCGCCTGCTGTACACGCTTTCTTATTGGTTAGTATAGCATCTACCAATGCGATTAAGAGAATATAAGTTCGATATTTCGATTATGTGCACACTTCATATGTATCGTATATTTTGTGTAGAAAAGTTGCCAGTCATTTCGTTATATTATTATACGTCTGTATTCGCTCTGACAAAAAGAATTATTCAAATTAAGTGAAGAAAGAATTAATTTTCTAGAGCAGCAAAATTTTGATTACACACTCGGAGTGATTGTTATCATTGGCAAGTTGGTATATCTATCAAATACATTTTTTCAGTGGCTGTATATTTTCTATAACTTACTAACCTATTAATTATTTTCTATCTGTGCAATGAAGAATACATTTGGATTTCAGTGTTCTGTTGATTTGACAGCGGTGGTTAAAAAACGATAGACTATAGAGTACTTGCATGCATATCAATATTACAATTTATATGATTTATTTATCTATAATAGACATTATCCTAAAAAATACGATAATTTCGATTATTTTCGATCCATGTACGATAATTTTACGCCCCCTGGTACGATAGTCAGTCCACTTCAGGTTGGGAACACTGTTATTATTGCCAGAGTTGTTTATTTATTCTTTGAGTTTAAATAAATTATTAATAAAACATATCATAATATTATATTTTGTACTATTCGCGTGTGTTTCAATTGACCCCAATCGCTGTTTCAATCGCCCCATGGTATGGAGACGATTAAAACAAATCGGATTAAAAAAAAAATTGATTTACTATTAAAAATAACCTATCTTAAACTTAAGTCACATTACCGGTTAGTAGACAGAAACATGCTCTTTTATTAAACACATATTTTTCATTGCTCGTTGACGATATAAGCAAAATTGTTTCAACCGTACCCAGTTTACCCTACTCCGTCGGGCTACATGTATTCCTAAAAAAAAAACAAGATCATCTCTGAATTTAAATTTCTGTCCCGAAGTCTCTATTGTGGGGGCCTCTCTTATATGGAAGCCCTCCCCTAAATCTGGCCCTGCCTCTATCAACAACTCTGCCAGTCTTTCATGTCCCTACACGTTCGGGACCCTGTACACCGGGGGCCCCGTATCATTGATATGATTGATACGGCGGTAGCTACGCCTCTGATTCAAAGTGAGCTCCTTCTCATGTGAAACACTTGTCTTTCACACGATTTAACACGAATCTCACAGTCACTTTTAACAGTTTCGAAAACACTGGTAATTCTGCATTTGTGTTAGAGAAATGAGCCTGTAATTCATCAACAAGGTATTTTTGCCCTTCTTGAAGAACCACGCTTCCGTTCTAAGCCTCCACACAGTACAGTGTTCCACCCATTTTTAGAAGCTCTGATTTGTACGTGTTCGCCTTGTTGTTTTTTAGCTGTTCCAGAACCATACTAATCATGTGTAAGCTGATCATTAAATTAAATAGCTACTGAGAGGGCTATGGTTAGTACGCGATGATGAAAGGATATGCGAAATCGAATCAGAAATGATGAGATCCGCAGACGAACGAAAGTTGTCGCCATAGCCCAGCAGATTTGCAAGCTGGAGTGGCAGTGAGCAAGACACGTGACTCGTAGAACTGTTGGCCGATGGAGCAGAAAGGTTCTCAAGTGGAGATCACGTACCATACACGACTTAAGACAGATGACTTAGCGGGGGGATACTAGCGATGCGATAGTGATGGGAGCCACTTAACTGTTATATGGAAACTGCTTCAAACCGGTCGCTCTGGAGGTCGATGAAGGAGGCCTACGTTGTGGTGAACATCCAATGGCTGATATGTTAATAATGAATCAGACATGAATATAAACTTTTATACTTTACACTTAAAGGTCAAATTTACAAAAATGCTCATTTTTTTTTATTTTTGGATGCTAATTAAAAACTCAAAAATAAAGATTCATGCATCACATATAACGGATTTTATAGCACTGAGAGGCATTCATTCACAAAAATCCCTCTATCAATTGTATTCATTGCAATCCTGCTATCTCAATGGCATGTTTAGGCAAGACAAGAAACACAATTATCCAATGATAATCCTTGGGTACACTTCTGAAAAAATACATTTGTTTTAGTGTATCTAATTCTACTGCATAATAACTTAGATGAGTTCTATCAGTATTGTGATTCACTTTTTTACTAAGGGATCCATAGTCGAGATGCCGCAAATACTCGCTATTATTCGGTATTTGGCAATACTCAATTATTTGTTATTCGTCGAATACCGAATAATACCCAGTATTATTCGACATTCGGTGAATAGTGGTGTACAATAAATTTTTAATGAACAAATTATTTATATTAACTATGGACTTCAAAATAGTCAAACTTTAATATTTATTAAAAAACAAAACACAGTATTAATTATTATCATTCATATAAAAAGTTAGCCGAAAATCAGTCATGTCATGTTGAAGTTTATTAGTTAGGCTTTTTAATTAATATTTAAAGTACAAAAGATCGTGGTGTAAAATTAGTGTATCATGAAACTGATTTCTTTAACTTGTTTTCTTTTATCCATATCCTTAGAAAAATTTTAGATTACAGTAACAATTAAATCATTGGTAAGTTCAAGACTACTACAAGCGTGATATTATTACTTGATAACAAATAAACTATTTTTAATATTCCTTTTTTTGTCATATAATAATGGCAAGCTATTTGACTATTCGCCATATGGAATGGCGATTAATCGATATTCAACTATTCGCTATAAAAACTATTCAAGGCATCTCTAATCCATAGCCTTGTCAGATCATGAAGCTGTGGTATTAATTGATTTAAGATGAAATAAAAGAATCATCTCAATTTGACAATTTAATAAGTTTTAAAAGTAATGTAAAATAATATACATTTTTTTTAACATTTACCTTATTCTTATATTTTTACAAGATTTTATATACACATGAGTTAAGAATTATTTGACAATACAACATGTTCAATTATTCAGAATCCTTGATTGTTGTATCTGTCTGAAATATTTGAATCATTTTAAATTACCATTATATGTAGTAATAATAGTTAATTACAAATTTATTGAAAATCTAAAATATTTTCTTCATTGCAAAGTAATATTGTCTAAAGCATTTATCAATTTCATTAGCATATCCTTATTTATATCATACTGTTTTTGTACATATTCCCCATCAGACACTGTTGTTAAGGCGAGCTGAACTAATGAATATTTTAAATTTTTTAACTCACTTGTGCCATAAATCAATTTCAAAACCCAATCAAACTTTGTTACTGTTTCACCATGTGCACTATTAAGATGAACCAACGTCAAATAAAGTAATTCTTCTCTATTTTTTTCAATAATTGATAAAAAAAATGCAATTCGTTCTTCACTATAACCTTGTGATGACAATATATTATGGATTTTTTGTGTGTTAAAATCATTTTTGATAATAAGCTCCCTTATTTCTTCTTTAGCTGTCGTTATAATATGTGAATTTATTATTGTTGACTCATTTTTTTTATTATATAAATTTTGGAGAACCTCTTCGGTAATCTACGAACAATATATCTCTATATCAATTTATTATCTTTTAGTTTAATTATTTGCAAAACCCACCTACTTACCGCTTTAAATTTCTCTTTAACATCGAGTTTAAATATAATATCCATGACAGCTTATTTAGTTAATTTACTAGTTTACTACTACCCTTTTGTAAGGTCCATATATATTATTTATCCATTCTAGTTATAACGGTATAACCAATATTTTCTCGTTTTTGTATATTCAAATATTTCCAAAATCAATATAATTTTTTTTTTCTTATTTGTATTTACAAATGTCAATAATCTATTTGACAATGTGGAAATGTAGATACATAATTGTGTGTTTAACCCTGGGGCCACACTAGCGGGAAACGTCAATGCCTATCATCGCGATAGACATTCCGATAATTTTAGCGCGATGAAGTGAGTGGCTACACTTGAAAGTTCAACGTCAACGCCCATTCTTGGCGATAAAATTGGCGCTAATGTTATTTGAATTTCAAGCAAGATAGACGTTGACGGTGCAACTCTGTATTTGATGAGTGTAATTTTTTTTGTATAAATAATAAATAAATAAATATGTTTAACACACACACACGGTCGTCTGTAAGGTAGGCAACCTAATGCCTGTGTTTTAGGTAACAGCCGACTGATATACATTTTTTTTAAATAAATATACATATAAATAATACATATATGAATACACATACATTACACCCAGACTCGGGGCGGGAATCGAACCCACAACCCTTGGAGCAGAAAACAGGGTCACTGCAAACTGCGCCAACGGGTCAGTCATCATGAACATATGTTCATAACAACTTTTAAACTTTCGCGTTGCATTATTATATTTAAATATTCATACGGGGATTAACACGAAATTAACTTTACGGTAAAATATATTACCTTGAGGCCTGACGTTTCGGCTATGTTACACTAGCCGTGGTCACAGGCAGACTGATCCAGCGATGTCACGACTCCGCCGTCGGTATACATATCGCCGCTGTAAAAAACCGACAAACGAATAAATCAGCGATAGCCGAACATATATTACAACCGGGCACTAATCATTGGATCGAATTTCATCGCACGGAAATCCTCTCCACAGACCGCCACTTTTATTCAAGAGTAGTGCGAGAAGCAATAGAAATTAAAAAACATAAAACATTCAATCGCGAAGACGGATTCAAACTATCCCCGACATGGAACCCAGTGATTAAAATTACACAACCTCGTTTTAGTTCGCAGTCGGTTAAATATCAGAATAGGCACCTTCCGGTTGACTTTCAGAATAGGGACGTAATAAGTGTTGTGTGTCGCGGTACAAATAACAATAATCACGAGTTGAGGGTGGATGAAGAAACATTTACCACGACGGCGGAGTCGTGACATCGCTGGACAGTGTGACCAGATAATTTTTTATGAAAATACTGAAGCACTTCAAAAAAAATACTGAAATATACCAACTTGCACAGGTAAAACATACCAATAAAAATACTGATGTTCAAAATTTAAAAGTTTATTCAATTATTATCATAGTATATGTCAGAATTGTATTTTAACCAAGGAATTTTATAAATTCCTTGATTTAACATTCTATTTGAAGGTTTAAAATTAACACAAATTCCTTGGTCTTTTACACCTTGCTTTATTTTTAAAATTGCTGATACATTTTTGTTTATAAATCTGTTTCTTTGCTCCGTTTTTATTAAATTTATCTGTGAAGATTCTATCCTATTAATAATTTTTCTTTGGCGGAAACCTGCCATGTCCTATTTGTAACTTACTGATCTTTGAATAAAATATAGACGTCTTTACTGAAAACTTACTGAAATGTGAATGAAATATAGACGTCCGGGAATTTTCCTGGCGGAAGCCCCTGAACATTATCGTTCGCGAGGACGTTCGCTACGGTGCTGCCATAACTTTTTATCCAAAATATACCCAAAAATACTGACTTACGCCAATATACCTACAAAAATACTAATACTTGGAAAACTCGATAAAATATACCGAAAAAGTATTAAAATACTGAATATGGTCACACTGTCGCTGGATCAGTCTGCCTGTGACCACGGCTAGTGTAACCTAGCCGAAACGTCAGGCCTCAAGGTAATATATTTTACCGTAAAGTTAATTTCGTGTTAATCCCCGTATGAACATTTAAATATAACATATGTTCATGCATTATGCATATGCATGCCATCAACTTCCCGGCTATCTGAGATTAAATAAGAAACATATAATAATAAGTATTAATTATGTATATCTATAAATATTATTGAACGGGTGGAGTGAAGCAGTTAGATAATAATAATATACTTTATTGTCCACCAAAACAGAGAACTAAATTAAGGACACAAGCTAACTATGCTGCTGTTGTTTTGCCAGACAACCTGAGATTGACAGTAATATTGCATTTGCAGATGGGCAAATGGCATAAAAATAATAATATATAATAAATATATGTTATACAAAATAATGATAATTCAGTGATAACAAATAATTCAATTCCGTTCATAAAAGTATGCAATTTATCATCAATGTTTTCTTATGACGTCATCACGTAAAAATTATTTATCGTCCGTAAACCGACTTTACAGACAAACATTTTTTATTAAGAGTTATTATATCTGTTATTATTATTATCTATTCAATTAAATTGACACAACATTTTTATACTATACAAAATAAAACAACATACTCTGTATTTACCTGTGTCTTTCATTTATTTATATATTATATATTTCAGGCAATTGGAATAATATTAATGATACATGTGATTATATTACTGTTCAATTTTTAAGTGCAATAAAGAATAAAGAATATATTAAAGTTATTAATGTGGCTTTTACATAATTTTTCGATCTTTTATTATCTTTATTTCACCGAAAGTTAAAGTTGTTGGTTTAGTTGTTTTAAAAGGTAATAATTCCGTTATTCGTCGCCAAGCATCATTTTGCGACGCACAATTCTTATAAATTTTGAATCTCGAATCCGTATACGTAATTACTTTTTCGTTACTCCACTCCATAGTCATAGTATGTATTTATCGAAAACATACACGTGCGATTCCGTCGCGCTCACGGTGCACAATGATATAATTATGTACGTAGTGTGGCCGCTTCGACGTATTAAGGGGTCTGGCCACCCTGGATTATTTTTTTTTCATTTTTATTTTTTTATTTTTTTTAATAAACCCTGAACTGTAACGGATATTTTAAGACCTGTTGCGTATCGAAACACTCAAAATTGGCCAAGTTACAGGCATCTTAATTTATATTATTACATACTTATTTTTTAATATTTTCAAATAAAATTTTAAAATGTTATTTTTGAAGCCCTTTTGTGATATTGAGTAAAAAAATAAAAATATTCCGGCCTATAGTTTCGAATTTATTAATTTAATAAAAAAAAGTGCATTTTTTGTTCCGCCAGGGTGGCCAGACCCCTTAACTCTCGCGGTTATCTCTTTGATGTACCACCACTTGAACTATCGCCCAACGTCCAACGGCAATGTAAATGCCGTTGTAAAATTATCGCGATGAGTCGTGGCCACACCTACGTTCATCGCCACAGTAAATGGCATTTCCCGGTAAGTCGTGGCTACACCTACGTTCATCGCCATAGTAAACGGCATGTCCCGCTAGTGTGGCCGCAACTATCGCCCAACGTCCAACGGCAATGTGAATGCCGTTGTCAAATTATCGCGATGAGTCGTGGCCACACCTACGTTCAACGCCACAGTCAACGGCATTTCCCGCTAGTGTGGCCCCAGTATAACAAAGGTGTGTGAATGGTATTATATACTCTTTGATGAATGGGTCATTCTTTATTATATACTCTTTGGTCATTCTACTTTTGAGGAGCAAATAAATAAAAAATAATAATTTCAATTTTATTCAGGTTTTTTTTTTATTTATTATATTTATTTAAGGAAAATATCAACATAAGTATACGAAACATAGATCGTTTCTTGTTAAAATCTAAGAAAATGGCAAAAAACTAAAAAAGTGCGCTAACAGAAATGACGCCTAATATAGGTACAGAAATGACAATATTTTAAATCAATGATAGGTACTTCAGAAAATGTACTCGAGATTTTTTTCACATTAAATAATAGGCAAATATGGAATAGTAATAAAAACCAAGGAAAAGTATTTCCCAAAAATAATAACAAATTAAAAAAAATAAAAACGATTTGCTTATAGAAATGACGCCACCGAAAGTCATTTCTTACATAATTATTCAGAGTATTATAAAATATGCATAAAATATAACAAAATGTAAAAAACACAGACAGGAGTCTAGAAATAATTGAGATTAAAAATTAAGATCGGTTTTTATGTCGTTAAACACAAAGAATTAAAATATATTTTTATCGGGAGATGACGATTGTAAACGCATATGTTTTTTTTTCGAGATTTGTGTTTGCTTCATAAAAGCACAATTAATGGTTGAATCTATAAATCTTTTCTTTTTAATACCTTTTTCGAAGCTGTCATCTAAAGAATTCGATCCATAATAAAAGTTCCGACTACGTTTCAATAAAATTGAAACGGTGACTGGTTTAGTTTTTTTTAAATTAATGCATTAAGATCAGTCGCATTGTGAACATCAGAATCGTTAGCGGGCATATCTAATTATGAATTTCTTTGCGTAGAAACGTGTTCAATAAGGCTTGGGTCATCATTTTCAGAATCAACAGTACTGTCAATTTTTTCCTGTAGGAAAAAACAACGTCCTTTTTGTGTATGAAAGGGAATTTGTGTAGAACTATCTTCCAGAGAAGAGATGGTCTCGATAGTGACTGTGTCAGAATATTCACTGTACGGCTTTCATTTTCTCTTATTAATTTGATCTTTTTTATTTATTAACACATTTTCTTTGGTTACAGCTGTGGCATACCGTATTTGGTATTTTTTTATTGTATTTTCCATCAATAAAAGTTTTTATTTCAGTAACCTATTCTCTAATTTCAAACGTCTTCTATTCTTCATCCCTATATTCTTGCCACACTTTGCCCTGGATCTAGAGCTTGATGGTATGGGACTTTCTGGTGGAGTTTCATTATTAATAAAATTTTCAGTCTGTTGACGAATTCGTTCTACGGATTTTTTCTTATCATGGTAGCTTTTAGATCTTCTTTCCACAGCTTTTTTACTGTCCTTTGGGCCCGAGGAGTCAACTCCGAAATATTTTTTTAACCCCTGTTTCTTTTTTCGGTTATATCTTTCTCGATCTTTTCTTCTTCGTTCTTCAAGCTGTTCTTCAGACATCTTACTTCGATGTCTTCTCATGGCAAGCTTGACTTGTTCTTTACGTTTTTCGCGTTTATTTACTACACCCTTCTCCATAATTTTTCTTTTCTCGAGTATGATGACTTGATGAGCAATACTACAGCTATAACAAAACAAAAAACATACATATCTAGATTATTTTTACCATTATCTTATATACAGTGCCGGATTAGCCTATAAGCTATTTAAACAATTGCTTAGAGCATCCCGTCTTGGGGGGCACCAGAGACGACCGAGGAAAAAAAAAACGAGCACACTAAAGATAAAGCAATTTCAAAATTATCAGAAAGATCTTTTTCAAAACTAAAAATTATAAAAAATGAAAAAAGAACAACCATGGGTCAAAAAAGATTAGATGCATTGTCTTTATCTATATATATATATATAAGAGATTTCCAAGTATACATTGACTCATCACGATATCTCTGAAACTATAAGGCGCAGAGACTTGAAATTTGATAGGAATATTCCTTTTACCGAGTAGAGGTCAGCTAAGAACGGATTTTACGAAATTCTACCTCTAAGAGGGTGAAAAAGGGGGGCAAAGTTTGTATGGGACAACATGATTCCTTGGTCCAATCTACTTCAAATTTCGCATAAATATTCTTTAACAGAATTGGTTGAAGACGTGTTTCGTATTTTATCGAAATTCATCCTCTAACGATGTTAAAAGGGGGGAGAAAAATATTTTGATATAAATACTCCATAGTGATTTTGATTTAAATTAAAATTTATTTTGACACATGTTTGACAACCAATCCGTCTGCTATAAAATATTTTCCAGTATTGACGCAGGTGTAGGTGATAAAAAATATAATTTTTTATTTTTTGAAATTTTAGTTAAATACCCCTGCGAAGCCGGGGCGGGCCGCTAGTCTATATATATAAGAGATTTCCACGTATACATTGACTCATCCCGATATCTCTGAAACTATAAGGCGCAGAGACTTGAAATTTGGTAGGAATATTCCTTTTACCGAGTAGAGGTCAGGTAAGAACGGATTTTACGAAATTCTACCTCTAAGGGGGTGAAAAAGGGGGGCAAAGTTTGTATGGGACAACATGATTCCTTGGTCCAATTTACTTCAAATTTCGCATAAATATTCTTTAACAGAATTGGTTGAAGACGTGTTTCGTATTTTATCGAAATTCATCCTCTAACGATGTTAAAAGGGGGGAGAAAATTATTTTGATATAAATACTCCATAGTGATTTTGATTTAAATTAAAATTTATTTTGACACCTGTTGGACAACCAATCCGTCTGTTATAAAATATTTTCCAGTATCGACGCAGGTGTAGGTGATAAAAAATATAAATTTATAATTTTTGAAATTTTAGTTAAATACCCGTGCGAAGCCGGGGCGAGCCGCTAGTTATACATATATCGAATCCAATATGCTTAAAACATTAGACTGAAAAAATATTAACCACGAATTTAATGTCCGAAAAAATCGCAATTCGCATTTAATAAATCAATAAAAATGTTTTTATTTCTAATAACAATTAATTAATTACTCTATAGCATATAAGCAGATCAACAGACAGATTTTGAAATCTCTGAGGCATGATATGCGTGTGTTTTAATATAAAACGTATTAAAGATACGATAGGGTGGAATCGGGGCTCCAAAGTGTTCTCAAGGGATTCATCTGTTGGTTAAAGCTGGTTGTCGAGGCTGAAAACTAAGGATGGAGGTGCAGCGTTGACCAGAGCTGAGATATTGAGGGAGGTCGAGAAGTTTTTCGGACAGTTGTATACCTCGGTCAACGGTTTATAAAAAAATTATACATAGAGACAGACAGTACATTACCAGCAGAAGAAGAGAAGGAAATCCACGAAGAAGAAATACCTTGCATATTAGAATCAGAAGTTATAAAAGCCATCAATATAATCTCAAAAAAGTGGTAAAGCACCCGGATACGACAAAATATCAAACGAAATACTGAAACAATCTTTGCCCGAGATATCCAAATTTGTGACGAGTCTATTTAATGAAATAATAATAACTGAACAAATACCCATTCAATGGACGAAGACAACCATTATCTTACTACATAAAAAGGGGGACAAAAACGAAATAAATAACTATAGATCCATAAGTTTAATGCCCAATTTATACAAAGTGTTTTCTAAAATAATACTTTCTAAAATAACGAAACAACTAGAAGAAAACCAACCAAGAGAACAAGCTGGTTTCTGCGCCGACTATTCCACTATCGACCACATCCATGTTGTGAAACAAATTATTGAAAAATTCAATGAATATGAACAAATATACTATATGGCATTCGTCGATTACAATAAGGCTTTCGATTCTCTGAGGCATTCTTATATTTGGAAAACGCTAGAAAAACAGAGTTTAGAAAGAAGGTACATAAGAATCATAAGAGAGATTTACAAAAACACCACAGCAACGATCCAACTTGAACAACAAGGCGAAGAATTCGGAATTCAAAAAGGCGTAAGACAAGGTGATCCACTTTCCCCGAAACTTTTCATAGCAGTGTTAGAAGACATATTCAGGAATTTAGACTGGGAGCATCTTGGAATCAATATAAATGGATCAAACCTAAATCACTTAAGATTTGCCGATGATATAGTGTTTTTTGCCGATGATATAGTGTTATTCGCTGAGAAACCAAGTATACTACAAACTATGCTACAACAATTAGACCGAGAAAGTGAAAAAGCAGGGCTATCCATGAATCCAATGAAGACCAAAGTAATGACGAATGCCGTTAAGGGAAAATATAGTAATAGGACATGAAAGTATTGAATATGTACATGAATATATTTATTTAGGACAAACTATCTCAATAAACGACCAATACTCCAAAGAAATAGATAGAAGAATACGCAACACTTGGAAGCGATACTGGTCCCTTAAAGAAATAGTTAAAAATGAAGCAATCCCTATAGCAATAAAAAGCAAATTATATAACACATGCATACTCCCTTGTCTTACTTATGGATGCCAAACTTGGCCTAGTACAAATAAAAACAGAAACTTATAGTTTGCCAGCGCAATATGGAACGAAGCATGCTAAACATGCGATTAAAGAATCGATTGACAATTTCAAAAATAAGGAAAAAAACAAAGGTCAATGATGTACTAAAAAATATAAGAAAACTAAAATGGAACTGGACTGGACATATAATGAGAACTAACAAAGAAGAATGGACGAAGGATGTAGTAGAATGGTATCCTAGGAATGGGAAAAGGCAAAGAGGAGGTCAAATCAAAAGATGGGAGGACGATTTACCAAAAGGATGGAGAAGGTCAACTGAAAATAGAGAGAAATGGAAAAAACTGGGGGAGGCCTATGTCGATAGACAACCTGACCAACAAAGTGGTTGCTAAATTGTTGTTGCTAAATTTATAAGACTTATTTTAATTATTTTAAAAGTGTTATTTTACTTTATAATGTTAAAACTGTAATACGGTCAGTGAATAAAGGCTTTATTATTATATATTATTATACCTCGGTCAACCAACCTGTTTGCAGTTCGGCTGAAGATCCAAGAGCAGACATTGCCCGATATTATTCCGAAGATGTCCTGGACATCAGCATGCATGAGATTAGTATGGCTCCGGGACAGCTTAAAAACAATAAGGCACCGGGTGAGGACGGTATTACGTCTGAGCTTCTGAAAGCTGGTGGAACACCGGTACTTAAAGTTTTAGAGGCTCTGTAATGCCATCTTGCTCGAGGGCGTAACCCCGCAGGCCTGGAACGGAAGCGTGGTAATGCTCTTCTTCAAGAAGGGTGATAACACCTTGTTGAAGAATTACAGCTCCATTTCGATTCTGAGCCACGTTTATAAGCTGTTTTCTAGGGTGATTACGAATCGTCTGTCGGGCAAGTTTGATGACTTCGGAAGGCTGGACCTTCCGAACAAGCCGGTTTCCGAAAAGGCTATAGTACCATAGACTAAATACATACGCTGTGGCAGATTATAGAGAAAACCGATGAGTATAATCGGCCATTGTGCTTCACGTTTGTGGATCACTCACCTTCGATTTGCTGACGATAACGTGCTTATGTTGGGATCCCTGAGAGACCTCGAAATTATACTCAGTGATCCCGACGGGTGGGCCTTAAAATGAATATGGACATCTTGTCCAATTGACAAAAATCATGTCGAATGTCCATGTCGTGCCCACTCTGATATCGGTTGATTCTACTCTCGAAGTTGTCGACAAGTACATCTACCTAGGACAAAATGTCCAACTTGGTAGGTCCAACTTCGAGAGAGAGGTTAATTGTCAAATCCAGCTCGGATGGGCAGCGTTCGGGAAGTTAAAAAACGTCTTTTTATTCGTCATACCTCAGTGCCTGAAGTCTAAAGTCTTCGACCAATGTGTGTTACCAGTGATGACATACAGATCTGAGACGTGGTCACTGACTTTGGGCATTTTAAACAAGCTCCAAGTCGCACAGCGTGTAATGGAGAGGGCTATGCTTGATATTTCTCTGCGAAATTGAACCAGAACTGATGAGATCCGCAGCCGAACGAAGGTTGCCGACATAGACCAACGGATTTGCAAGCTGAAGTGGCAGTGGGCAGGGCACATAGCTTGTAGAACTGACGGCCGATGGAGCAGAAAGGTTCTCAAGTTGAGACCACGTACATGCAAACGCAGCGTCGGACGGCCGTCCGCGAGATGGACAGACGACTTGAGGAAAGTCGCTGGAAGTGACAGTGAAGGTGAGGTCTACGTTCAGCAGTGGACATCCAATGGCCGATATTGATGATGATGATGATGATGAATTATTCTATTCCTACTCTACCTACATATCTTTTTCGTCCTTCATATATATACTATTATATACATATTATGGGGAGCCCGTTGGCGTAGTTTGTAGTGACCCTGCCGGAGGTCGTGTGTTCGATTTCCATCATTCGGTGAAATGTCGGAAAACGGTCAAATGTGACTAAAACATATGTTGGCTGTGTAAAATGTTCCTGAGGTGAGTTGACATCAAGTCGGCGGCCGGTCTAGAAATATAGCCTAATTTTAGGACAACATGTGAAATCATGTTGTGTTGACCCAACCTAGGAGATAAGGGCAAAAGGAACAACACATACATATTCTACCTATGATACGTATTCACATTTATTTTTCAATTAATTCTTTGTAGTTCACTTAAGGATAGGGGGGTCCACAGAGGAAGATTGCTTAGGGCATCAAGTTACCTTAATCTGGCACTGCTTATATATTATATTCCATAATGTTTAACTAATAGGTTATATTTTTTCGCACCAAACAATTATTTTAATACAACAATCTAATAATTTACAGAAATATATATAATTTAAAAATTATTTACATTATTCTGGGATGATAAATTAAACTTAATTCAATTCAATTACTAATCATATCACTTCGGTGATCTTTCGTCATTTCTGTAATCACTATATTAACAGAAGTGATGATCACAGAAATGACAAAATTTTGAATTACCCGCACCGTTAGGTCGAAGTCAAGCTTAAACTCGTCTACTCGTATTGCATCGAAAATAGTCCTAAAAAATTATGAAAACTGAATATTTTAATTTTTTTTTAATACCTTACCTTTGTACAGTCTTAACAGGTATAATGAGCGAACTTTTACACAGTAATATTTTAAAACAAAAGCTTTTTTTATTTCAAAACGAAAAACTATACCAAGTAGGTACTTTGTAGTTGCAAGGCAAATGACATCAAAATGGTCCTTTTTTTTAAATATTAAACCAAGTTAATAATATTACCTGTTATTTTTATATAAAAATATCATTTACCACAGTAATGACGAAAATTTGTAACACAAGTAGAATCATGTGGAACTAATTGTTAGACTGCACCAAAAATACATGCTTGAAACATGACAAAGTAGACTATTTTTACAGTGTGTTGGAAATATTATTAAACACACACATTTTGTATTTTATTTGGCCATCGATTTGTGCTAACCTAGAAAATACACAGATAACAGGATGTGACTCTCGCCCTTAAATCGCATAGTGTTATATATTTTTTAAGTATAGTGGTGTTTTTAATTCTAAGGTATTATGATAGTACATATCAATTTACGATATAAAAATAAAATCACGATAAAAAATAACTACACTTATATAGTTATATCTTAAATCCACATTTTTTTTGCTGTAGAATAGAATGACCAGAATGGTTTTAGACTTTAGTTGAATTATTCGACTTCATAGCATCTTCATAGGCTTATTAGAATATTATTTATTAATTTTCTGTTCACTGATGGTTTACATTTTACAGGTTAACGGTAAAGGTTTTTACTTCTTTATGTCGCAACCACGGTGTACGTACGTCCAAATATAAGTGGTGGGCTGGTGGCTTTCTGCGGCAGCTCTTCGTCCGTTTGTCGGTCTGGAAGTCGTGCTGTGTTCTTATTTTCCTTGCAACACAGCACGACTTTCAGACACAATAAGTTCATTCTGTGTGAATAGGAACGGTTAAAGTAATAATTAACATTTTATAAAAGCGGGGTACCTATGTAACAATTAATTTATTATTCGGACACCCACCGCACCTCAGTCCTCCAAGACCATGGACGCTGTAAAGGGTCCATAACGTCGGCAAATAATTAAAAATTTTGTCAAACTGTAAAGTTTTAAATAAACGCGATAAAATCCGTTATAGACTTTTAATTAAATGAGTAAAATTCGCGTAAATATAAGAGAACAGTAAGTGATGATGACGTTATGATGACGTAGGCTTAGCGAAGGTTGCGCTGACGTTCATATGCTCGGGGGTCACCAGTTTGGGGGAAGGCGGAACAGGGTGTGTAATGTTATCAGCATCATCATCATGACCTCATCCACTATTGAAAAGGGAATATCCTCCGACCAGACGAGCGTCGCGTCTGGTGGGCTACTCCTCCCTCTGAAGGTTGTTGTCGGGTTCTTATATAATAATAATAAATAATAATACATAATGTTCAATCGCTTTGATAACTTTGATAGCGCGATGTAGGATACGTCAGTTTTTTATTTAGTTCGTATGTGGTGTGATAGATGTCGCTACAAGTTCATATTATTTGATAATAAGAAATATTTTTATACATTGGTTTTTAATTTTAAAAAAATTGTGTCTGTGTGTATTAATGTACACACGTATGAAGTGAAACTTTTATTATAACATATTTAACATTAATTGGTCAAGTGAGGTTTACGAAAAAAAAGTGTGTGTGTACTTATGTACGCACGTACGAAGTTATACTTATTATAATAAAACGATGCCCCGAGTTAATGGGTAGTGAGCGCCATCTGTAATCAGACCCTGGTAACCATCTAAAAACAAAGTACTTGTCAAGACGAATCAAACGAGCCGAAACTCGATGGGGTTGCGTCGTTTCATTACAAAGTTCCTATGACCACCTTCCAGCTCCATCATCAGACCCTGGTTACCATTGAAAGACAAACTGCTTGTCAAGACGATTCAATCGAGCCCGAACTTGATGGGGTTGCGTCGTTTCATTACAGAGTTCCTATAACTACCTTCCAGCTCCATCATCAGACCCTAGTTACCATTGAAAGACAAACTACTCATCAAGATGATTCTATCGAGCCCGAACTCAATAATGTTGTGTCGTTTCATTATAGAGTTCCTATGACTACCTTCCAGCTCCATCATCAGGTATGATGTATGAACCCTGGTCACCATTTAAAAACAAAGTACTTGTCAAGACTATCAAAGTATGGAGTCCCAAAATACAGTAAAATACCATATATGGTCCGAAAATGTGAAAAAAAAAAATTCTTTATTTCCATACACCATAGTACAAATAGTTGTATATGAAGCCTCCTTTTAAGCACATTATGCTACAGGCATTAGGAGACTTCGCTCTTCCAATGATTAGTAGTTACAGTACAGAAAGAAATATGAGAAAAACATACTTATAACAGTAACATTTTTTTTACAAATTTAATCATCCGGCATAAAATTGTGTGTGTATGTGTGTTATAACATCTATAACATTTCTCCCATACGTCGATATAAAAGTTTCACTTCAAAAATACTCGTATTTTTGTATTGGGTACTCTAGCACCCCAATATAGGAATAACTAGTGCCAGTGTAGGATTCTAGGGTTAATCAACACAACTATTCTTGCAAACTAAGGATACTCCTATCAAATGAATGTTGTTTTTATCTGTCGATGTAATTGCGTCGAAGCCCAACCAATGAGTATAATAATACATAGGGAAAAGCCCTGAGTTTCTAACTCATGACAGTAATTTTTTAAATTATACTTGTTAATAATAAATAAATATCAATATAATGCTTTCATTTTTCTAGGAGGCCGCTTTCGTATGTGTAGTGTTAAAAAATTATTTCGGCAAAATAAACACGCTTTCTTGCCATAAAATTAAATTAAATTTTAAACATTTTTAATTCCCGCGAAAACGCGGTCACCTATTTTGGTGACGTAATATGCGTAATGTTGTGTTCCGCTATACACTGAGAGCACTCTGAGGTGTGACGTCAATTCAGTATACTGCGAAGCCGTTACTTTTTAGTTTGCTATACTGTGCTATACTGGTTACTGATAAAACGGAACGCAGTCCAGTATATTATCATCCTAATTTTTCGACATTGTTTTCAAATAAAATATTTATCATGTATACGTTTTCTGTTCAAAAATAAATTCTATTATAATCTTATATATATAAATTAATTTTTGAATATTGTTGACATTTTTGAATAACAAATCATTCGTGCTGTTATATTTTTTAATCAAGTGATCAAAGTACTGAAAGCACCTTACCTCGAAAGCGCCAGTGCTCACAGTACAAAAATTATGCTATTTATGACGTCATATATTTCTATATGGTATTGCGGCAGTGTACTGGCACTCAATAAAGGAACGAATTTTTCACTAGTGAGAGCACTGAGGAGTGCTCGCAGTGTACATCGGAAACGTTGTCTTTACGACGTCACACCATGGCGGCTCGTGTTTTAGATCACGTGATATACAGATTAAAAATTACGACTTTTAATTTCAATATAATAAAACATTAATGTGCTTTTATGACTCAAAATCAGAATATTTAAGTATATTTCTACATAAATTTTAATTTTTATCAAATCTCATAATTTATTTTTAACTACCGAAAGTACCCTATTGCGAGTGTAGATAAAAACCGAGTCAATGGTTGGCATTCGTGCTCATCGCCAAATCTTGCGCTGATCTAGCTAGTTCTTTGGATGTATTAAATAGGATTTTTTTAATCTTTATACAACTCCTTTGTACAAAAAAAAATTTTAGTACTTCAACGCTAATAATAGTTACCCACTTTTTAATCAATAATTCAGTTAAATTTTTTAACAGTATATTATACTAAGTTTTTTTTTTTTTGCCAGGGTAGGCTTACTCTTATTTATTTAAAAAAAAATAATGTGTTACAATCTTTCATTCAACAACAATGTGGACTACAAAATAATACAACTGTTATATTACATTTTTTATTTTATTTTAATTTTGTGATTACTTGTAACAAACAAAAAATTTATAGTCATTAATTTCTAACTATAAAAATGTTTTCACTTATGAAAATGTTTATTAATTAATAATTATAGAAAAAATATTTAAAACAAAATAATGAAAATTGTAAAATAATTAAGATTTTTGTTGACACAATTTTTATGACTGTATTTAGATTTATTTTAATAATGAATATACAATATCATATATGTTTTACATAATATATTCATTAATACAAGTTATTAACAATTAATTAATATACATATTTATGATTCCTTACGAAACAATATATAACCTTACATTTTAACAGATGTTAAACTAGAAGAAAATAAAAACACTATAGGCAAGATACAACATCAGCTGCTGCTTCGTTATTTTTGTTTTTACGCCTTTTTTATATAACTAAGTACAAATTCAGCCTTACAATAAAATCATTAAAAAGTATATATTGAATAAGTATTAATGGTGTCGTCTATTTATTATAATTGATTTTAAGTAACAGACTTACTAAAAATAGTCTCAAATAAGTAGCTGTATTGCAATCATTTGTACTGTTTTTATTTTTTTTGCGTTGTCCTACAATGTCTTAAAAATGTATATGTAAAAACTACAGAATACAAATAAGAAAAAATAAATTAAACTACAACGAAATTGAGTAAAACAGTATCGCGGACACAAAAACTTATGTTCACTTTTTAATTAAATAATAAAAAAAAAGCTTAAACAAACATTCGTTAACTTTTATTCTAGACAAATTAATCTTATTGTTAGTAATGTAATAAAGATGAGAATAATTTAAAATCTAAATTCGAGGATTTTAAAATGCTTTTCTGTATGATAATTAATTTTTGTTACAGGTATAAAAACTTGATTGTTTTCATATTAAATAAGAAACATATCTTAAAAAAATTACATACCTTTACGAAAGATATGTATATGTGTATACAAAAAATATGATATAAAGGTTCCGTGATAATATATTTTATATATGTTAAGAACACGATCGTCGTTTTGTGCTGAATATATTGATTACAATCTATTCTGTAATTTCCTGAATTCCTGTATTGTGTAAATCCGTAAGTTAATATTAACACGATTTATGAAAAATGTTTGCTGTTCTACATATTAAACTAATGCCTTTAATAAGATATATATGTAGATGTTAATTGCACCTGTTTCCTGTCTCCTGGTACAGGCAATAACATACTTAAAAGGAGGCTCCGATCACTATGGGTTTTGTGAGAAACTTTTTTAATAAATAAATAATTATAACAGCAGCATTGATCTATAAAAAACCCTAGATGCACAGTCTCATACAAAAGTAACGTTTTAAAGTGTCGCCAAATATACTCCAAATAAACAAAAGGACTTATGTTCATGACATGACATACTTTTTTGGAAATTCAACCTTACGCTCATAAAGTTGTATTTACAAAGCAGTGTACAAAAAGCAATAAAATTTATGACAGATATTTACCGGTAGGACGAGGCATGAATTGAGTCGAGTATATTTTTACATTTTATATTTTTTATACATTAATTTAGTATTTCAAGTTTTTAAAATTTATATATATTATGTGTTCTAAACAAATATATTTATACTTCTATAATAACCCCTTCCTCGAACTTAGTAATGCGGTTATCAACAACACGTTTATGTATATAGAACAAAATTCGTTGTTACCATTTATTATTAGAACGATTGTTCAATGAAAAGTTCCAGTATGTATCTATATACTAAATACCAAAAAGGACAAAACTTAATAAACATAATAAAAAAAAGAATAATAAAAAGAAAAAATAATAATAATAAAAAATCGACTCTCCTACTCTCTATACTCTTTGATTGAAATGAGCACACAATGTGTGCTCTTTTGGCGGACGTTTTTGACACGCTGATTGTGTATCTAGGGTATTTTTATAGATCAATGTATAACAGACACAAAATTCGAGTACGTAACATACTTTAACTCTTATCATACATTTCTGAACTTCAGACATCGGCAGTGTTTAAGATATATTTAAGATTAACTGTCACATAGCACACAGAATATTATAATTAATACATTCCAGGGTTTAAAATAAGTTTTTTTCGAAGTTTATAAGTTAATCTATGCTTGAAACTTTCATTTTTAAAACCTGTTTTATATTCCTGTTATTATTTGTTTAAATAGTCGAGTTTTCATATAATATTTTAATATATTCTTAATATATTAAAACAATTGCAGTAATCAAAATGTATACCATTTTTTTATTTTTTTTATTTTCAATAAGTACAAAAGTTGTTCAATATACAGGTACGAAATAATTAAATGAATCATTATTAGTATAAAATATTTTACATTATTTAATAAAATCTCCTATACAAAGGACGACATTGTCACTAGTATAAAAACAGACAATACTGAAACGATTATTATAGATGCTCCATACGTAAACATTTGTAAATAGTACACGATTATATAGATTTGTTAAGAATGTCATCCGATATACTATAATCTAATAATAATTAAAGTATTTAAAAGTAAGTACTACTTGTAAGAAAAAAATAAAATAAAACAATCTATAGAATTAAGTAATGGGCGGTCTGGCATGGTAACTATATGTGCATAATTATTGCTACAGTTCAGCACACATCAAATCATTAAGTAGCTTTCCATCATAAATCTATCTGTGAATGGCAATGACAATGTTTAATAAACTTCGCCCATTCGTTATTCATTTAATTTTTTACTAATTGTAAGATATATACACGCTATTGACATTTCTAGAAATCCTAAATATTAAATGAAATATGTTACAATATGAAAAAAATAATAACGCTTTATAAAAAGGTAATATATCGGTTTTCCAGGTATGTCAAAAGTGAGCTTTACATTGAATATTTTTTAAATGCATAAACATGGAACTTAATTGACGAGACCGGCATCTTTAGCCATTCCGTAGAATATGGAGTTTTTATCCTGTAGTAGCTGTTCCGGAGGGGCATATTCCACTAATTGTCCCTTGTCCAGTACCATCACTTTAGTGGAATCCATGATGGTGTTGAGACGATGCGCGATGGTTAGCACGGTACACGATGCGAATTCTGATCGTATTGTTTTCTGAAAGATTAATTTAGAAAAAAAATTCAGACAACGGGATTCTTTTTAAATCTATAATAACATTATACAGCTGAATAATTTGTTTGAATTCTCACGATCTACTGTATCAGAAAAAAATAAAAAAGCCTTCAAGTCTGCTTATAGAGAAAGCTTATAGGCCATAATACATAGCGCTATGACAGATGAAAGAGGGATAGTAACGCAGATGACATCAGTTAATCCTCTCTGTCACTGTGAAACTTCCGGGGGTCAGGGTTTGATTTTTCATAGTTGATAAATTCCCTCGATATAAACAAGATATTGACGACCGTTCTGATGTAGTGGTGCGAGTAGTCGCCTCAACGCCGGCGGTCGCGTGTTCAATTCCCGCTCGGAGCAGATATATGTGGTATAAATATTTGTTTTCGGTCTGGGTGTATGTCCTTGTGGGTCTCCCCACCGTGCCTCGGAGAGCACGTAAAGCCGGCGGTCCCGGTTGTTATCATAGACATCTGATAACGATTGTTATTCATGGTAGGGAAATTATCTGCCAACCCGCAGTGGAGTAGCGTAGTGGATTAGGCTCCAAACCTTCTCCTATATGGAGAGGCCTTTGCCCCCTCACCCTTATAGAAATATAGACAATATTTGACTTTATCAGAATTTCTCAGCATTTTTCAGAGTTTTTTTTATTAATGATAAGACTTTCAGAGTCTGTTCAGAGAAATCTCTGAATAATTTCAGAATTTTCAGTAAAAAAGGAATTATTTCCATAAAAGCAGCAGCGGGACGTTTACAGGCTGATTCAGTTCAGTTCAAACAAGACATCCGACACAGACAGTTCTATATAGACCGGTCCGCGAGCTGCAGCTACCTGTATGAGTTCGTCGGTCTCCAGGTCGACGGCGGCCGTGGCCTCGTCCAGCACCAGCAGCGGCGTCTTCCGCAGCAGCGCGCGCGCCAGGCACACGAGCTGCCGCTGCCCCACCGACAGGTTCTCGCCCCCCTCCGACACCTCGTGCAGCAACCCCGCCGCCAGCCCTGAGGGTTCACCATGTTACCGTGTTACCGGCGGCTCGCCACTCGGTGCTAGGACGATAAGAGCCTGTTCCATCGGTTGCTGATAAAGCTATCTGACGTATAACGGTATCCAACAAATAAAAGGTTTATGATATATTTTTCTTTTTTATCATCAAATTCTACTTTATCTCTTAGATATTTCTATTCAAAACCTCTACAACCAAAAGTTGTAGTTTATTATTTGAGGTGAAACAGGTCCTAAGGGACTGTTTTACCTCCTGCTGATATAGCCTATCAGTAATTTTTGTGCCAGTATAACTTTATCACCAACTGGTGAAACAAACCCTTATTCGACTATCTTATTCCACAACATCACCGACCTAAACGCGTCGAGGAAGATAAAATTATTGAAACTAGTGACGTAAATCATTAGGAGCACAACCTACCGACAATATGAGCCTGTATTTAGGTTTCAACATAATTCATAACTGAAATCACTCTTTTCAATCAGTGATACCAAAATTATCACTTGATTTTAATTTTAATTTTTATATTTGTTGATGTGGTATAACGAGGGAGAAGGTAGTCAACTAAGAAAATAGAGGGGGTAAAAAGTGGCAGGCTGCTGGATGTTATTAAAACATAACCCTATCTTTCCTAAATAAATTTAAAATTTAGTAGAATTTAAAGAGAATAACACAAACGTCAGGACATATATTTCACTCTTAAGTTTGTGGATACCTACCTATCTTTATTTAAAACATGTTTTTTTTTTAAAGTGAAATTTCTATTATATATAGACGGAGGGTTTTGGGATTTTTTTTTCTGTCACTAAAAAGCGTTAAGGTCCGGGAGCCTTCCTAAAACTTCAAGTTTAAAGGACAATGCCCATTTTTCTATGAAGCCGTGCCCCGGTACGTTCTTTGACGATTGTAGACAATTCGTATATTTAAATATACTTTATTAATTGAAACTAGATTTTAAATAATAATCTAAAAGTGATCAAAGCCGCGGTTTATAATTAAATAAAAAATTTAAATTGCGTGTACTAGCGTACACTCGTAAGAAGTGAAACTTATAATAAAAACAGTTTACTTTTTATACGATCGTAATTATATGAGTCCTGTGTTTGCGTTCGGACATATTTATTTTCGAATTACCTACTCACTATAGAATACATCATACAATAACTGCAAACTTCTATATAGTGATACTTAATTTCACTCAAGAATCTTAGAGATTGCTAGCGCAGTGGCTGCCAACGCGAATTGAATTTCGTATATCGCTCGAGAGCTGCAAGTTCAAAACCCTGCGAGAGCCACATTTTGTAGCATTCAAAATTTGATATTTGATTTAGTTTAACTATTTATTTATATATATAGGATTTCATCTACTACCACTCGGAATCTTCCTTGCGCATGTGTTTATTGAAAAACGACTGAAATACGCAATAATCAAGAACAAGATGGCGCGTAACGCAAGATGGCGCGTAACGAAAAAATCTTTCTAACCCCAATAAAGAAGTTTCACTTCAATAAAAAATATTTTATTTGATTGTTATGTCATACATATTGCGATGGACAATATTCAAATCTTCCATGATTTGTATAATTTAAAGTATCCTTTATTAATTAAAACTAGATTTATAATAATAGTCTAGAGGTGATCAACGTGGCGGTTTATAAATAAATTAGAAAAAGAAATGAATTTGATTGTCATGACCTTGAGAGATGATTGAAATGTAGTGTGTTTAGCCGAAAACAGTGTTGTCATATTGCTGTCGATTTTTTCCACCTAAATCTTTACAAAAATAAGCTTAAGATAAAAATTTTAAAAATACAAAAGTAATTTTGAGTATTTATTTTATGTATGTTTTGAATTTGTTTTATGTTAATATAAATTAATTAACAGTTATACTGTGACTGACTCATTTAATCAATTAGGTGCAATGTAATAATGAAAGGTTATGTTCTATAAACTCGAAAAAGATGACCACTCTAGTGAAGTGGTGAGCGCTGTTATATATTAAAGAGGAGGTCCTGGGTTCAATCAACGGCAAGGTCAATTTTTTTTCTGTTCTACTTTGGTGGGAATCTTCGGTGCTTCATCTTAGTCAGCATCGTATCGTATCACAATATTACCGATAGAATCAATCATGTCGATAGTATTGATATTATTGAAACTTGAGTAATGCAATCGACCAGGGTTGGAAAAAAAGTTTTTTTTTTTAAGAACGAAATATGCCGTTTAAAACAAAAAATTAAAAACAAAATAGTTTTAAGTAAATATTTATGATATTTTTTTATGTATCTGTTTAAAACATTGTTTTAATTTCATTAATAAAAATGTATATTATTAGTAAAACAGCCATATTAAACTATTATACTGGGTGAATCTGGGACAATCGATGATATTTTAACCACATGATCTACTGGTCATACTGAACAACTTTACCCAAGAAACATACCCTCGCAAAGGAAGTTTCGTTTTCGATCTCTTATAATATAATGTGCGATACATACTGTGCCATTTTTATATATTTATATTTTTTATATCATCTATCCAAAATGTAAAATTAGGATGCATTCAATTAATTACTACACAAAAAGCTATCTTGTAGTAGATAAAAAACAAAAATAAAAGTCCCTAAAAACAAGGTACATTCCAACTTACCTGTCTGGCAACACTGATCTTATTGACGAAATCGGAACGACAAATAAAAGATCTTTTTTTTATTTAATTATAAACCGAGGCTGTGAGCACTTTCAGACTATTATTAAAAATCATGTTTCAATTAATAAAGGAAACTTTAATATGTCAATTTTCTGTAACGGGTGGGGCAGAATTTGAGCATTGTCCTTTTTTTGCCATTCATATTTCCAATTGTCCGTCGCCATTCATTTTTCCACTTGTCTGTTGCGATTCGTTTTGCCACTTGTTCGTTAAAAATTTACTTTTACTATGTATCCCAACACACATTTAGTTTTTTCTTTTTTTTTTTTTTTTAATCAAATTTAAAAAAGATGTTCTTAAAAATTTAGGTAACATAAATAATATTGGAGCTTCAACGTGGACGTTCACCGTACCTTCAACGAACGATTTAAGATGTGCGTGCTCCAGCGACCTCCAGATCTCCTCGTCGGTGTATACACCGAAGGGGTCCAGATTCATCCGCAACGAGCCCGAGAACAGCACGGGGTCCTGCGGGATGATAGTGATACGCGAGCGCAGCTGGTGCAGCCCTATTGTCGATATGTCGATACCGTCGATGAGTATCTTGCCGCTCATCGCTTCTACTATCCTGCAATGAATAATATTAAAGGTGAGTCAAGATAGGGTAGAACGTAGGTGTGGCGTACGTTTAAATGTCCCTTAATGTTAAGGTGTAATTATGTAAGATTCTGCGAAGTATACAAATCTGGTGGACGTGAAATTTTCACAAAGTATATTTCGTACTGTCTGCTACTGTATATGATAATTTCTATTAAAAATTTATATTAAAAAAAAATACAAATTATAGTGTTTCTTTACAAAAGTAAGATAATTGTTTTTCTAATCAAATTATGTAAATTAATGGTAGGGTACAATGGGATGATAAGCCTTTTCGGTCTCGTAAGTCGTCGTCGTCGTCGTCGGTAAGTAAACAAAAAATAAATAGGTGTGCTGCCTAATTTATCTATTATAAAAATGGAAAATAGTGTTAGTTAATTTTATAGGAAATAATAATGTAATATACAATAGTGCCCCATTTTTAAACAGCAACTAATAGCATTCAAAAAGGCGGACGCCAAATAGTTCAGAAAGAATGAATCGGTTAGTGGACTATTACGTAACTTGCGAGATCGCGAGAAATCGCTATGGTGTCGAATTTCAATACTAATTGAGGCTCAGCTAGTAATTAGATTGACGAACGTTCTGCTTAGTGGTGCGAGTATTCACCTCAACGCCGGCGGTCGCGGGTTCGATTCCCGCTCGGGGCAGATATTTGTATTTGTGCAAATATTTGGTTCTCGGTTTGGGTGTACGTCCTTGTGTCTCTCCCCACCGTGCCTCGGAGAGCATGTAAGGCTGCGGTCGCGGTTGTTATCATGGAAACGTGATAACGATCGTTACTCATAGAAGGGTTGTCTGCTAACCCGCAGCGTGGTGGATTAAGCTCCTACCCTTCTTATATAAGGAGAAGAGGCCTTCGCTCAGCAGTGGGTTGTTTAGAGGCTGACGCAGTAAGCGGTCAGCAGGCGCAGCGCGTACCGGAAGAGGCCGAGCGTGAGCGTGGACTTGCCGGCGCCGGTGCGGCCGACGATGCCGAGCTTGTCGCGCGGCGCCACGGCGCACGTGAGCTACAGATAGTGTCGGAGCCGTACCGGAAGAGGCCGAGCGTGAGCGTGGACTTGCCGGCGCCGGTGCGGCCGACGATGCCGAGCTTGTCGCGCGGCGCCACGGCGCACGTGAGCTACAGATAGTGTCGGAGCCGTACCGGAAGAGGCCGAGCGTGAGCGTGGACTTGCCGGCGCCGGTGCGGCCGACGATGCCGAGCTTGTCGCGCGGCGCCACGGCGCACGTGAGCTACAGATAGTGTCGGAGCCGTACCGGAAGAGGCCGAGCGTGAGCGTGGACTTGCCGGCGCCGGTGCGGCCGACGATGCCGAGCTTGTCGCGCGGCGCCACGGCGCACGTGAGCTACAGATAGTGTCGGAGCCGTACCGGAAGAGGCCGAGCGTGAGCGTGGACTTGCCGGCGCCGGTGCGGCCGACGATGCCGAGCTTGTCGCGCGGCGCCACGGCGCACGTGAGCTACAGATAGTGTCGGAGCCGTACCGGAAGAGGCCGAGCGTGAGCGTGGACTTGCCGGCGCCGGTGCGGCAGACGATGCCGAGCTTGTCGCGCGGCGCCACGGCGCACGTGAGCTACAGATAGTGTCGGAGCCGTACCGGAAGAGGCCGAGCGTGAGCGTGGACTTGCCGGCGCCGGTGCGGCCGACGATGCCGAGCTTGTCGCGCGGCGCCACGGCGCACGTGAGCTACAGATAGTGTCGGAGCCGTACCGGAAGAGGCCGAGCGTGAGCGTGGACTTGCCGGCGCCGGTGCGGCCGACGATGCCGAGCTTGTCGCGCGGCGCCACGGCGCACGTGAGCTACAGATAGTGTCGGAGCCGTACCGGAAGAGGCCGAGCGTGAGCGTGGACTTGCCGGCGCCGGTGCGGCCGACGATGCCGAGCTTGTCGCGCGGCGCCACGGCGCACGTGAGCTACAGATAGTGTCGGAGCCGTACCGGAAGAGGCCGAGCGTGAGCGTGGACTTGCCGGCGCCGGTGCGGCAGACGATGCCGAGCTTGTCGCGCGGCGCCACGGCGCACGTGAGCTACAGATAGTGTCGGAGCCGTACCGGAAGAGGCCGAGCGTGAGCGTGGACTTGCCGGCGCCGGTGCGGCCGACGATGCCGAGCTTGTCGCGCGGCGCCACGGCGCACGTGAGCTACAGATAGTGTCGGAGCCGTACCGGAAGAGGCCGAGCGTGAGCGTGGACTTGCCGGCGCCGGTGCGGCAGACGATGCCGAGCTTGTCGCGCGGCGCCACGGCGCACGTGAGCTACAGATAGTGTCGGAGCCGTACCGGAAGAGGCCGAGCGTGAGCGTGGACTTGCCGGCGCCGGTGCGGCCGACGATGCCGAGCTTGTCGCGCGGCGCCACGGCGCACGTGAGCTACAGATAGTGTCGGAGCCGTACCGGAAGAGGCCGAGCGTGAGCGTGGACTTGCCGGCGCCGGTGCGGCCGACGATGCCGAGCTTGTCGCGCGGCGCCACGGCGCACGTGAGCTACAGATAGTGTCGGAGCCGTACCGGAAGAGGCCGAGCGTGAGCGTGGACTTGCCGGCGCCGGTGCGGCCGACGATGCCGAGCTTGTCGCGCGGCGCCACGGCGCACGTGAGGTCGCGCAGCGCCGGCTCGCCCGCGCGGTAGCCGAGCGACAGCCGCTCCAGCTGCAGCGCGCCCGTCTCCGGCCACGTGGAGCCCGGGCCCTGCGCCACGTTCCACGCCGCCTCCTGCGCGACACACGCAATTATATGTTTTAATATGTTTAGCATAACAATTGTATTATGTGTCACAAGGGACCAGCGGCTTTAACTTCTTACCCCTTCTACTTTCTTATTTAAAATATTACATATCGTTCTACCACATTAAAAAACGTAAAAATTTAAATTATAATCGAGTGGTAATTGTGGTATCACTGATTGACAACATAACAGCACTAAAGATTTTTTTATAACCTTAAAATTCTACTACTTTTGTTTAAATAACACATATAATTTATTTATGAATTATATTCAAGACCATTCAAGGCTAATTATAGGCTCATTTTGTTGATAGATGGTGCTTCTAATGAACTATGTCACCACTTTTAGTACCGTAAAACGGGGTGAATAGGGATCGCATAAAACGAGAAATGAAATTTATTAATCATTTTAATTACATCAAGAACTTCCAAATTTGTATGAATTATTTTACCGATATAGTATTCGTACCTACTCACCCCGTTTTACAGAAATTATTTCTTCTTCGACAGATTAGTAATATTGATGTAATAATTTTCGAATATGAATCGTATCTCTTAGTGCAATTATCATAAAAATAATAAAGAAGGGTGTAAAAAACATATTTACGAAAAATATATAAACGACCCCCCCCCCTTCCTTGTCATATTTCGTGGTTTTTTTCGAACCCATCCCCCCTTTTCGAACGTCACGTGATTAATGGACGATTCTTTACTGCGAGACGTTTTCATTTTTATTTTAGCGTACTTCATATTTTGGTCAAGCATGAGTTGCGTTCAGTTGTATGAACTATAAACATTGTTCGTTTTCGTCGAGTCTGTTTATGTATCCGAACAGGATAGTTGATGAAACTGAACTAATAACTTTAATTAATGAATAAAATTGTGAGCGAAGAAGTAATAATGTAGCTTTGAAGATCTCATACATTATGACGCATTTCAGAGTGAGATGAAATTTTAATTTACCTGTTTCGTTTCGGCATACTCTTTTATTCTTTCCACGGCTACGATGTTGGTTTCCACTTCAGAGGTCATTCTCACGAGCCAGTTTAGCGTTTGCGTTATCTAGATAAGAAAAATTATAATTAGTCTTTCATTTTTGAACAGAGAAAATAACTCAAGATGATATGGAGTAAGGATAGGGACTCGATAGAAAAACTAAGCTTTACTTTAAGGCCTGAAACTTCTTGAAATGAACGAAAACATTGTTCTTGATAAACATTTGAACTAATTCGAGTATTGAACAAAAAGAAAAAAAAAACACGTGCGTCTCGAGGCGCCCGACAAAAGTGATAACGTAAATTAATCTAAGTTGAACTTGTTTAATACATATTGAAATTGATCATTATTATTTATATTCATCAATCACTTTCAAAAACGGTGATATATATATATTTTCACTGTCAACAGTATATATCTATCCCACACCAAACACTGAGTAGAGAGAGGGGAAGCGTCTGTCTGAAATACGGCTAACGCTGTGGACTAGAGTGAGAGAGCCGTATGCGTGAGAAAGGGAAGCCAGACAGACTGGCGCCGTAACGCGTTACGTAACGAAGCGGTTTACCCTCCCATAAGAAGTTATCACTTCAAAAATGACACTAAAAGTACAGTACCTGCAGCGCATAGCTGACGGAGAGGCCCACGAGGCCGGGGTTGATGGTGTCGCGGCCCAGCACGGCGAACAGCGCCGAGAAGAATATGATCAGGTTGCCCATCATCTCGAGACGGACCGCCAGCCAGCGGTTCGCGATGCAGCTCGGGTAGTAGCACGACTGGTTGTGGTCCACGCCGCGCTCCGACTCTTCCACGAACCTGGGGGTTGCGCGACCGCTCAGTCACTTACCGACCCTGACCTGGCTCTTTACGGAGCCACGTTACGTAGCACTAACTTTTACCCG
This sequence comes from Euphydryas editha, assembly GCA_036937285.1. Classification (NCBI taxonomy): domain Eukaryota; kingdom Metazoa; phylum Arthropoda; class Insecta; order Lepidoptera; family Nymphalidae; genus Euphydryas; species Euphydryas editha. The sequence goes on along the minus strand of JAUPFZ010000011.1, from coordinate 7,496,534 downwards.
CGGCTTCGGTCGCATTGGAGCCATTAAATAAGTATCAGAGATCAATACAATAGAAATGAATCAATTACTGGAATGCTATGTGGCGTTGAAGTAGCTAGATTTTGAAATTTTTTGACAAACGATTTTTTTTTATCTTTCGTAATTTTTATTTTTATAAAAAGTATACTATGTTACTGCTAATACCTCCAAGAATATGTGTACCAGGTTTCATTATGATCGGTTAAGTAGTATTCGCGTGAAAGCGTAACAAAAAACTTACATTTCACATTTAGAATATAAGGATGATTAAGGATGTTTCATTTTATAATGTACAAGTAAACAGGTCCAAACAACCAAACAATGAACTGAATATAAATTACATAGCATTCGATGGTTTAAAAATTACCTTTTAGTGACTCCGTATGCCCGAATTGTAGACGCTCCAGTGATACTTTCACCGAAATGCGAGTAAATTGGCGACCTAGAAATGGACTCGAGTCTCTTCAGCTGCCGCGAGGTGGCCACGTAGAATCGTTGTATGAGATAGTAAACCACGCCGATGGGCAAGATCACCGCCATGAATATCGGAGTTGAGTAACTTATCACGAAAAGTGTCCCGAGAACCTATTAACGGCAAAACAATTTTAGCAAATAGTAAATGTTTTTACAGTTTTAAATGTAGTCTGACACACGATAGCTGATGTAGAGAAAGCACAGTTAGATACTTGCAAAATAATTTTATAATAATATAATTTATTTCTAAATATATATATATTTTTTTTTTTTTGGAAGACGAAGAATCAATGGAACCTTTATACGATGTTATTTTAATGTCGATTTAAAGTCGATTTAAGTAATATTAAGTTCATTACTGAACCGAACCGAATCTGCCAGCAAACGTCCCACTGCTGGAAGCTGGAGGAGGAGCTGCCTTTTCTCCGTATAGGAAAAGGGTCGGAGCTTAATCCACTGCGGGTTTGCAGATAATTTTCACTAACATGAGTAACGATCGCTATGACATATGATAAGAACCGGGACAGAAGGCTTTACGTGCTCTTCAAGGCACGGTAGGGAGACTTACAAGGACATACACCCAGACAGGAAATATATTTGTACAAATACAAATATCTGTCCCAAACGGGAATCAAACCCACGACCGCAGGCGTTGAGGTGACTACTAACACCACTACACCAGAACGGTTTTCTAAATATTATTAAGTGTCAAACTTTAATAAGCGCACTATAATGTGGTTCAATGACCTCTGTTACATTATTTTGTTTTCATTGCCATGCAAAAAATTCGTAGTAAACTCAGAGTCAACTTTCATGTGTCATACTACTTCTATTTATATATATATATATATATATATATATATATATATATATATATATATATATATATATATATATATATATATATATATATATATATATTTATGAATTAATATATTATTCTTAAATTATTTAACTAACTCAAATATGGAATTTTTTGATAATTAAACTAGATTTTTTTTCTTCAAATATTACATGCTTTATAATTTATAATTTCGCTTCTACTCGCAGGTGAAGCTTCGCCAACGCCCCTTTCAAAAAATAGTTTTTGTACAAAGCTTAAGCTTGATTTTATTCAACATACTTTGGGATCAGTTTATAAGTAACATATTAAGTTATTAATCCATATTTTCTTGTGATAATACGCTGTCATATATTACTATATACAGATAAGAGAAAAATACGACAATATAAAGCAAGCAATCGAATTCTAGAGAAAATGAAAAGCATCAAAGCTTTTATACATTTACAAAAAAATGTGTAAAAAAATTTACTATTCAATATTATGTGACTTTCTGCTTAGGTACAAATACCTAAGAACCTTTTAAGGTTTTGCTATGCGCTGAGCCCAACATTGATTTAAAAGCAAATTGAAAAGATACCCACCAAAACTATATCGGTCGCATTAAAGGCCGTGTTCCGATATATACTGCGAGCACTGCTCAGTGCTGTCAGTACTGAAAAATTCGTTCCATTATAGACTGCCAGTACACTGCCGCAGTACCATAGAGAAATATATGACGTCATAAATCGTCGCCATTTTTGTACTGTGAGCACTGGCGCTTTCGAGGTAAGGATGAATTAAATTGTACTAGTCTACAAAAAGGATGACTGTAACGATGTTAAAAACTATCGACCGATTTCGATATTGTCATGTTTTTCGAAACTCTTCGAGACTCTTGTTTGCCCGATTATCACTCGCCATTTAGATATAGCTATTTTAGATGTGCATCATGGACTTATAAAAAGCCGCTCTGTCGAAACAAATTTGCTGTCACTCATGTCATATATAAGTAAGGAAGTAGATAAGAATCAACAAGTGAACTGTATTTACATGGACTTTTCCAGTGCTTTTGACAAGTTGTGCTATTCGCGTCTTGTATGTAAATCGATATGTTACGATATTGATGGGGCCCTTCTAGAGTGGTTTAAATCGTATTTGGCAAAAATACTTCAGTTTGTGTCTTTTCTGCACCCAGAAACAAAAATAATATTGTTCAACTCACTTGTGCGAAGCAGGCTTGAATTTGTATTAGTGGCCTGGAATCCACAATATTCAACTCACTCAAAGCGTATTGAAAGCATTCAAAGATCTTTTATTAGGCACCTGGTATTTCACAGTCCTGGGATCCCAAGTATCCCATAGGGAAACTTATGATCTTCAGCTAAGACACTTGGGAATGATTTCGCTGTATTCTTATATACCTACTTGCTGCACATTTCTGTTCATTACCCTCCGCGTAACTTGCAAACTTGTTGAGTTTATCATCATTATTGTATTCTCTTTTTTTGTGTTTTTATTTTAGATCATAATTGCTAAGTTTTCGCTATATTACCTACTGTGCGAGAGTAAGTAACGTAAACTCACACTTTTTTCCCTTTTCGATTGTATAAAAATCAACATTAATTAATTAAGAGTAATGTACATACCTGTAATTGGCATGTATACTATCCTAATATTGTAATGTAATGTTTGTAATGCTGTTGGTATGTTTGTAAGTAAATAAATAAATAAAATAAATAATAGGTGCTCTCAGTACTGTGATCACGTGGACAATAAATATAACAGCGCGAATGATTGTTATTATTATTAATTAATATTTTTATTCAAAAATGTCAATAATATTCAAATAATAGTTTTTCTTGTTGAATAAAAAACGTGTACATGATAAGTATTTTCATTTGAAAAAAAAGTCCAAAAATAAGGATTATAGTAGTTGTCCAGTATACTGGACTGCGTTCCGTTATAAACAGTAACCAGTATAGCACAGTATAGCAAACTAAAAAGGAACGGCTTCGCAGTATACTTAAATGACATCACACCTTGCAGTGCTCGCAGTGTATATCGGAACACGGCCAAAGTACAATATGACGTGTTTACCTCGTACGCACAAAATATCACGTCCGTAACTTGCGAGGGGAGCGACGTGTCCACTACGTCGACGTCTTTAGAAAACCTAGAGAGTATCCGGCCGAGCGGCGTCACTTCGAAGAATTGTAAAGGCGCTTTTAGTACATTGTCCAACAAAAGCTCATGCAGAATCCGCGCCGCCCGCCAGCACGCCAAATATGGCATTAAATCCGCGAAAAATGACGCTATCGCTGTAACAACGTCCACCAAACACATTAATTCATCTCGATCGATAACTTTGCGTACATTAACATATCACTAGCTTGATAATGAATACATTATTTACGATGTGCGCCAACTGGTCGGTTAGGATTTACTTGTCCGCTGACGGTAACGTTCCGGTGAAACGATGAAACTAACGCAGTGCATAGTCGAACGAGATAGAGAACTACGGGAAAACATGCTCTAATTAGTACTGAACGAACAGAAAACTAAGCAAGACATAGCGAAACTACTTCGACGGACGAACTAAAAGGTACATCGATCGACGGCACGGAGTAGGTGGAAACGGACAAAGTTAATCAACAAACAATCGCCAATATAAAAGTTAAAAAGACTCGCACATCGGTGCCGGCAGAATTATTTTCAGGGAGGGAGGGGGAGGGTGCATTTCTAATTTTTTCTGCTCTAAACGAAGAGTAGTGTTTTTCGAATCCATATAAATAATTGACTAAGTTACGCAAAAGGGACTTTAGCGAATGCGACAAAATGGAACAGATAATAATTATTTTAATGCTATAGTGCGAATGCATCTACTCACACCGTCCTCCCGGCGCCGATGTGCTCGTAAAACGATAAACTGATCCCAAAACACGCCAAAAGCGAGAGCGCGATAGAGCGAGAGCGAAAGAGAGAGAGAGAGAGATAGAGAGACCCGCCCCGGACCCGCGTACCCCAAAGAAGCAGGAGGTCCAGCCGCGTAGGGTCATGGGCAGCACGTTGTCGAGCACGTCCACGTCCTTGCTGAAGCGGTTGAGCACGCGGCCGACGGGTGTGCAGTCGAAGAAGCCGATGGAGGGCGCGCGCAGCACGCCGGCCAGCAGCGCCGCGTGCAGCGCGCGCGCCGCCGCCAGCGTGCCCAGGTACAGCGCCAGCGACGACACCGACACCGACACCACTGCGGGCCACACGCTAGCTCACTACTGCCTCCCGCCGCGACCGCCCGCCCGACCGACCGACCGACCGACCGACCGACCGACCGACCGACCGACCGACCGACCGACCGACCGACCCGGACCCTTTTCTTTAATATAGAAGAGGGGGCGAACGGACAGTCGGTTCACTTGATGGTAAGTCACAGCGACATCTATAGACACCCGCTACATCAGACAATTAGCAGGTGCGTTGCCGGTCTTTCGAATAAGAGTATTCTCTTTTCTTGAAGGTACCTAAGTCGTATCGGTTCGGAAATACCGTAGGTGGCGACTGGATCCATATCCTAACCCCGGGTCCCACCCCGAACCGGTTCGGTCCGCCCGAGCAAGCGAGGACGCAACGTCAGTCGTCGCCTCTTTACTCAAAATCCTTTTTAAAATATTTTTTTACACTTAATAAATATTTAACACAGATATATATTAGACATTTCAGTTACAAATTTTATTCAAATAAATAGTAACAGTATCTAACTGTCAATTCATGATTTCCGAGATGTTTCCGACGCTAGACGGCACATAGCCAATATTAAACGTCAGTTTCAGTCGATAAGTGAATATTATTTAGTATAATCAAAATGAATTCGTACTAATTTATGCAACAATTAAACGACTTATAACTCTGTAAAAATACTATGATTACACATACAACAATATCTATACAACATTTATTGAAAAAAAAACAGTGAGAAAATAAACACGGCTATATACAAGAGATGATCCAAAGTAATGATAATTCGTGTGTAAGGATTCTATGAACGCTGCTATGTGAGATCCTAGTGTTCTCAGCTATATGCCTGATGGTCATTCTGACGAATACGTCATCTGCCATAACGTCTTCGACTTTTTTCATGTTATCTTCAGCGAGAGACGACGACGACGACCTTCGCGATGTTCATCTTCAGTGGATATTCTGCTCAGCTTAAACTCTTTTGCACAGCGTGCAACTAACTGTAGAATACGGAGAAGTAGAGTCCCCCAATGTTTCCACCAAGTCGTTGTGTATTTCTAAAGGTACTTGATATAACTTTTATCTTAATACTCTTTTATCTAATATCTTAAACTTTTATCTCTTAAACGTTATCTCTTCGACGGTTCATATTCAAATGAATGCACCTCCCAGAAATCGTGGTCTATTTATATGAATTTTTTATAAGCTTGTAATTTTTTTAATGCAAAGTGGAAAAAGCCGATTATCATTATTTTGGATCACCCCTCGTATACAATGTTTTCAAAATTTTACATTGATTGAGAAAAATAAGAAAAAAATGCTTCTGATAAAAGAGGACAAAGACATTACACTCAATATCAAAGCCACATGTTCACTAATAAACTTTACTACAGAAATCGATACAACAGCGGGCTCGTCGTCAAACTCTCGCGCCATTGTATATTTAAAATTACACGTACACATAAACCGCGTACTTAGATAACTTGAACGATCAACATAATAAAAAAAAACCACATATTATCGTAATATATTGTTTGTTATTATCAAAAGATATCAAATACTTAAAATTCAATTATTCTCTATTTTGAACGTGAGTTGACGTTTCTGCAGCTGTGACAACTGTGTGGAAACTGCGGCTATTCGTTTTTACACGAATGAAAATTTACCATATGAACACCCGGTTGACTATACGTTAAAAAAACGATTACAAAAAAACGTGCAGTACAATGCCGTGTGAACGAAGCCTTATGCTTCCGCAGTTTCTGATACAAGGACATTTCGAACTTTAATTGTCAAATTACTTGCAGTTGGTTTTTTCTTTTTTCTCGAGTAAAATGAGATAATAAATATTGTTTCATTAGATAACGAGAACGTTTTTAATTACTCAAGCTAGGATTTTAAGTAAATAAGGAAATATTTGTTGTAATATATTTTAATTAATTTTTGTAGTTTACTTTTATACATAGTTTATTTTGAAATGTGTATAATATAAATTACATATTATAATGGAGATATTGTATATGAAGCTGTTTGAAGAAATGTTTACTTGTGAATACGTGGCTTTAATTATTAGATATCATGCAAAATGTAAAAATATTGAATAAACATAACTACAAAGAATAGACAATAATCCTATGAGCATAATCGAATGCATGCTTAATTTTTTTGACGATAGTTGAAATCTTAAATAGCACATGCAATTATTTTCCGACTCCATTAAAAAATAATATGTAAAAAATTTAAAAATTTATTTAAATATAAAGCATGTAAAGAATGTATTCATTATTTTGTTGATTTAATGTTATATATAAATATGACATATATAAATTAAATTCTAACACCAATTCGTGTTATCCATTAAAGTCCACATTAAACATTAATGAAACGACTATTTTTGGTTATTTTGAGTAATATTTTTTGAGAGTAGTGAACATTTTGAGTTCTAAAGGTATAAAATAAAGGTATTGTTAATATATAATTGTTGTTTCTTGATAACAAAGGCACAAATTACCACCACCAAAATAATGAAACTCTGATAAATATTTAATGAGTTAAGAAATATTTGTTATATTGACGTTTTCAAACTATTATATAAACAAAAGAATGAATGAAACATCAGTTCGGTTTTCGGATTTTCATATCACAGTGAAATCAGCCGAGTGCAAGGTATTGATTAATTTATTATTATCTAACTATTTTAAATAAAGTGTTTATTACAATGACACATAAATGTATGCATGTGTGTGAGTTTATTTATTTTATCGCAACTTATGACACAACCAGCGATACAGCTCGTTTCATCCGTCTTTATATCGTTTCGCCTGACATAAATTAAGTGAAGTTTGTGCACATTATTGTCTGCATATATTTAGTATGGTGTTATTTCATATCTTTGAAGCTTAAAGATAAGCTTACCTTGTCCGATGCCAAGTCCGCCATAAACGCCGAGATAAAGATCCCGCCTCGCTCTGTCTACGGTACCGTTAACCAACTGTAAAACGATATATGGAGACATTAATTAATAGCCCTTAGTGCAATTAAATTAACACACAAAAGATTTACTAACATATATTTTTTTAATGTTGAAATATTCGTAGAAATTCTCATTTAATATTTAAGAACGAAATTGTGCGATAGCAAAAAAAAAAAAAACTATTTTATATTTATTTGCTAAGGTTGTAATGTTTAATCAGTCTTTTTGTATCGTCTCTTTCACGTGTACGAAGTTATATCGCTCTAACAGTTAAATATGGCCATCCTCTTACTTGCATCGAATCTTACCACGGGGTTTATAATTATTACAAGGAGACCGAACGGTATAGGACTTTTAACATTATTTATGTACAGAATAATAAACCCAGATCATAGTTCTCTTTTTTGGCACTGGCTGTTGGGGCGAGGATTCAGGGCGTACCGATACTATTATTATTATTACACGTAAATACGGACTGGCTAACCTGGCTCGTGAATATAAAAAATAAATTAAATTAAATATAAAATTATATAAATACTAATTTATTTTTTTGTAGAATTATGGGGGCCTTAGTGACCGAAAGGCAAGTGAGAATTTAGGAAAAGTGGCTTTATGATGACTTACTTGTTGATGACTTAGTACTTATTGAAACGTATCGCGCCCTACCGGCAAAATATCTGTCCCTTAAATTGATGCCGTTCTTTCAACATTACGTTCGTACTCCTTGTAATCTATAACTCCGTGGCATCTTTCGTTCACCTTTGTGCTCCATTACAATTTAAGTTTAAATAGTCATTATATACTTACATATATTTAGGCAAAATACTTGTTTAATTATAACAGTATTTTTTCTATAGTTTTTATTATTTTTTTTATTTTTTATGTTAGTCCTGACTTTTGCGTTAAAATGAACAAAAACATTATCTTTTTTAACCGACTTCAAAAAAGGATGTTCTTGATTCGCCTGCTTTTTGTATGTTTGTTACGCGATTTTAATCGGTCTTCAGTGGTAGTCCCATAATAAAAAAATTTAAAATTATCTGGTGTCCTTGACATTTAAAAGTATTGTTATTGGTGTTTAGCAATCTCGAAAATGGTAGATAAAGTGATAAAAGCGAGCAAAATTATTGCGCTGCTTGAAGAAGGTTGCAGTCAATGCTTCGTGGCTCAGAGGCTAAATGTGAGTCGGTCGACAGTTCAAAGGACCTGGCAGCGCTATCAAGAGACCGGTTCCGTCAAGAGAAGGCCTGGTTCTGGCAGAAAGACATGTACCGAACCACGGGATGATCGTTTTCTAGTTAGTCAAGCGTTGAGAAATCGCAAATCTTCTTATGTGGACCTCAAGAACACCCTCGAAGAAGTAAGAAATGTGCAAATTAGTCTATGGACGGTCAGGAGGAGGCTTCTCGCTGCTAATATACACAGTCATCGCCCGGCACGGGGCCCTAAATTACTCCGTGGACATCGAGTTGCCAGGCTTAGCTTCGCTCGAAATTGTGTGTCATGGACACATGAAGACTGGGATAGGGTATTGTTCTCCGATGAAGCCAGGATATCTCTGCATGGTGAAGACCGACGTCGGCGAGTGCTACGTAGACGAGGAGAACGCTTTGCAGAGGCATGTTTTGAAGAAATCACACCTTATGGAGGGGTGTTATGTTTTGGGCAGGAATAAATTCTATGGATCGTACGGAGTTAGTCTTCATCGAAAACGGTACACTGACTGGACACCGATACATAAAGGAAGTTCTAATTCCTTATGCACAACCCGCTTTAACCGCTCTTGGCGAAAACTCAATTTTTATGGACGACAACGCTCGCGCCCACCGGTCTGGCGATGTGGATGCGTATATGCTAGAAGTCGGAATTCGTCGTTTGGACTGGCCAGCTAGAAGTCCGGACCTCAATCCCATAGAGCATGTCTGGGACGTTCTGAAGCGACGAGTGAGATCAGTGCAGCCGGCTCCGCAGACCATCAGAGAGCTAAAGAATGTGATTACCGCGGAGTGGGAACGTATTCCCCAAGAAACCATAAAAGATATACTCACTAGCATGCCCAGACGAATGCAAGCTGTGATTTCAGCAAGAGGGGGTCACACTCAATACTAAACTTTTATCTGCTTTTAATGTATTCAAGAAAAACAAAGAAATTAACGCGTTTCATTTTTATTTAGCGAGCAGGTACAATCATAGTGTTTTGAGCTTAAACATTATTTCTTAATAATTTAATTAAAATGTTATGATAAAACTGATGAAAACTATTCCTTCCTAATTAATTTATAAAATTCTGAGGATAACAATACCTAAAATTGTCAAACAAACTAATAGTAACTATAAAATAGTTCTTTGCTTAAGTGCCCGTTTTTTTTTTTTGCAAAAGAGTTTATATCGGAATCAATTTGGCGCTTTTTAAGAAAAAGCAACAAAAACCTTTTCAGCGTATAATATAATTTACACTTAACACTAAAAATTGAAAAATAAAATTAATTATTAGAAAACAAACAAAAACCGACTTCATGATTTTACCAATATGTAGAAACTTGAACTAAAAAGTAGAAAATAATATTTTAATAACTTCAAAACAAAGAGCATTAAAGGACTATTAACGAAATTATCGATACTTACATAACTATTCACAATTTATGATCAGTTATTTTTAGAGTCGGTGTCAATTGAAACAAACAGAAATCGAAGTAAAGCATATTTCGATTTTCATGTCCGTGTGCTATAATAGCGTTGAAAATGTTTGCATTCAAAACAATGTCGATTTAGAAAGCAGGATTTTCTATAATCAATAGATTTTTTTTTTCAATAATTAATCGTCCATTTTTATAATTTACGAACTCGCTTTTTAATTTTACATTCCTGGGAAAAAATTATCAGGCCTGATCATGCATGAAAAATAACCGAACCTGAATATGCCTGCTTACACATGAACAGGCATGATCATGTCTGACATCATGCATAAGTAGGCATGACCATGCATGATCAAGCCTGAACGTATTTTTACTCTTCAGATATGATCATGCACGAAGAGACCGGATCAGACATGAACAGGCACAATTTTGTCTAATTTCAGGCCTGCTCATAGGCATAATTTTTTCCCAGGTTGTCACAAACATTCGTGTTTGGCAATATTTATATTTTAATTGAAACAATAACGAGCGGAGGGCACGACACCCGTAGAGACTGACCATGTTCTCGTCGTTGGACCACTCGGCGAGCCAGTAGTTGGAGCCGACCTGGAACAGCTGCAGCACCAGGTTCATGATGACGGTCACGGCGGACGCGGTCACTCCCACGCTCGTCAGGTAGTGCTTGTACACGGTCCACTTCACCTGCACACACATACACACGTTACGTTTGTACCGCACTTGTTTGCATAGCTTGCATTTTGGCAAAAAATTGGTTGTCTGTAAAGTCGATTTACGGACAATAATTTTGCGTGATAACGTCATAAGAAAACATTGATGAAAAATTGTATACTTTTATGAATTGAATTATTATCACTGAATTATCATTATTTTGTATAATACAAAGAAGGAGTTAATTGAAAATTTCAATTTTTTCAATCGACAAAATAGTTCACTTTTAGATTGTGTGCTGCCGCTGTCTCTTCTACTCGGACACATCTGCCGATGGAGTGCAAGAGAGATAGATGCGTCCCAAGCCGAACGCTTAGGCCGATCGTGCCTCTCTATCGCTTGTTCCGCGCTCTCGCTCGCGGAACGTGACAATGAGTCATGCTTTTTCGTGCGAGCAGCCGGCTTTCATCGATTTATAAAACGTTATCACTGGTAAACAACTAAACAAACATTCTATTGCTTAGTTACACATTGCTAGGATGCGCGACATCATCGAGACTATCTAATGTATGAGTAAATAAATTTAAAAACCTAATAATTACTATTTTATCTATTTTAATTACAATCGAACTTTCGATCCTAGCATTATAACAAATTGTATACGTTCGAGAGGGAAATGAGACATCACAACCTCGGATTTATATTGGAACAAAGATCCGGGTTGCAATGTATCACTTCCCTCTCTAGTAAAACTATAATATTTCGAACACGTATTTCAGACCAAATTTAATGATTAATATCACTTACGCTTCCCGTTTCTGTTTTCTCTGTTTCGATTAACTTATTCTTTTCTTTTAACTCGCTCGGTGTTGCCTCGGGAGTTCGTTTCTTCACACTACCACGACGGTCTCCTTTATATAAAAAAGTATGTATGTGAAAATTTTATTAATATTATAAAGACATTTTTGATAATTTATTATTTTGTCATCTATAAAAAACTAAACCAAATTTTAATATTTTTTTTTTTACCATTACATTATGCACATATAACATAGGCTATATTATATTACTCTGTGATTCTATATCAACACTGGGAAAAGTGTAAAACAGGACGTATAACGTATAAAACCACATAAAATAAGTAAAAACTTTAACTTACCCGCAGCAGGTTGTTCTGATTCCGAAGTGCTTTCAGAGAGTGAACGAGCCCTTTGTAATTTGTTTTGGAACTCTGTCCCAAGTTTACTTTCTAAGTCTTGCTTGATTTCGTCCAACTCTATAAATAAGAAAACATTATGTTAGTATATAATACACAATCGTGATGTAACGAATTTGGGATTTTTTGTAATTGTGATTTTGAATTTTAGATATAAAGCGCGCGGAAAGAAAATTTAATATACATATTTGACAATTCGTGCCAGCCATATTTAAAGCGAACAGACTTCGCAAATTCTTTTTTACAACAGGTGTTTAAAACACCTGTTGTAAAAAAGTAAGCAAGTCTTTTTGATATTTGTATGAGCGTTGAAATTTGGGTTTCATTATAATTTTATTATTATGATACCCATAATTTGAACATATGTCGAGTGACCTTCATTTTTGTGTCGGTACACTTCTGTGCAGGCATCTTATTATTTTGACATTATTATTATTCTTACCTTTTAATTTTTATTTTTTGTGTATATGATTTTTGTTTTAAAGCTTTATTTTCTTGTTTTTGTCTATAAGCGGTGTGTGTAGCAAAAAAAAGTGCACTTCTTTATATTGTTGTTATTTTGTCAACATTTTAATTAAACTAACAAGAGCGGAAGAGGAAATACCTCAAAAGAAAGTTTCTCGATACTATTCTATAATATTTTTTTTTTTTATTAAAATATAAGTTAATAAAGAATATAAATCTTATCCGAGGTATTAGGTATTATTATTCCAATTTTATGAATCACCATCATCATCATATCAGCTTTTGGATATCCACTGCTCAACGTAGGCCTCCCTGATCGAATTAGATATTTCTTCCCAAATATCTTTGCAACATTACTAAATTTTGGCGAATGCAAATATGTATTCATTACGTCGCTAATATTCAATAATAATATAAAAATATACAATATTTATTATTATATTTTAGTACTAATAAAGCTGAAGAGTTTTACTTGTTTTAACGTTTTGTTTTTTGTGATAGGAATTACTAGTGCAATTTCGTAAATACTTTTTACAATTCTATATTTAAATTATAACCCCTATATTGCCATTATAAAAAAATATATTGGTTATTTATAAAGTGGGTTTACGGACGATAATTATACACGATAACGCTATAAGAAAACATTCATGAAAAATTGCATACTTTTATGAATTGAATCATTATCAATGAATTATCATTATTACACACTGTTTATTTTGTATAATACAAAATAGGAGTTTATTGAAAATTACAATTTATTCGATAAATTAACGTTTATTTGCACTCGTTAATTCAAATATTTTTTCTCTTCTACTCGGACGCATAGGCCGATGGAGTGGGAGAGAGATAAATGTGTTAAAGCCGAAATCTTAGGCCGATCGGGCCTCTCTATCGCTTGTTCCGCGCTCTCGCTTTCGAAACGTGACAATGAGTCATGTTTTCTCGTACGTGCAGTCGGCGTTCATCGATTTATAAGACGTTATCACGTCAAAAATGTTCTAAATGATACTATATAAATTAAAACATTACGCGTCCTACCTTCAGGTGAAGTGCGCTCAACGTCACTCAAGTGATGCAGAAGGAATTCGGCGAAAGCTCCCTTCTTTTCTAGCAACTGTTGGTACGTGCCCGCTTCGGATATTTCTCCATCGCGTAAAACTATTATCTGATCGGTCTGAGCCAAGTATGACACGTTATGTGTCACCCACACGCGAGTTTTGTTTTTCAGCAAACCGTTTGGACCAATAACCTGTAATAAATTTTCTTTTTTAACATACCTTATATTTATTTTATCTTTTATTAACATAATTCTAATATTATAAATGCGCAGGTTTTTTTTTTTTTTGTTACGCTTTCACGCGACAACTACTTTCATGAAACTTTGTACACATATTCTTCGAGGTATTTGAACTTTGAAGTAACATAGGATATTTGTTTTTTTTTTCACGCAGGCAAAGCCGCGGGCACAAGCTAGTAACATACATCATAGATCAATTTTTTAAAGCTAGCGTTCACGGTACTCACAGCAATGCAGTTTTATTGTACAGAATGTTTAAGAAAAATAATATTTTGGTAATAAATGAAGATCGATATAAACTAGCAACCAACAGACTTTAAAGTTAAACATCAAGCATCGTCGTGATAATAGTCAAAGCTGTACTGTACTGTATCAGCCTGTAAACCGCCCACTGCTGAGCGAAGGCCTCTTCTCCATGTAGAGGAAGGGTTGGAGCTTAAACCACCACGAAGCTCCACTGCGATATTGTCCCAACCATGGGTAACGATCGTTATTAGGTGTCTGTGATAACAACACGGTGGGGAGACCCATAAGGACATACACCCAGACCGGAAACAAATATTTGTACAAACACAAATATCTGTCCCGATCGAGAATCGAAACCACGACCGCCGGCGCGCGACGTTGCGGCAAGCAAGCTATTAGCACCACTACACCAGAACGGCCGTCAAAACAAAACCTATCTTTTGTCACGCTCGTAAGATCATCCGCGTGCAATAGAGACAGATTTATTACGTCGCATACGCAAATTGTGTTGTTTGCTTGTTTTAGTTAATTTAATGGCAACATCAACAGGTCAAAGTTCAGACGGACTTGTCACTTCGCAGTAATCTCTTATACTCGTATTAATATAGGTCATTGAATACACTGAATTTATAATTTGAAACATATATATAGTTATAATTGTAATAAAACCTTGGTAAGTCACGAGGTTGAGTAATTTTATAAATTGACCAATCATTATGCATTATGCAGACGCAAGACTCGCAGCATTCGATTAAAAACCCTTTACTATTGAAGTCGATTAGTAGACAAGATTTTCTATGAAACAGAATTGAACGGCATACTTTTCATAGTGATTTACGTATAAAAATACAATTTACTCTTTACAATGTTTTCTGGCGATTACTCTAAAAAAAATACAACTCTGATAACAACCTAACCCCAATTAATTATATAACAAAACAAAGGACCACAACTGTCAAGCCGTTCTCAATCAGTGATGAACTTTCAACATGCGTCAAATGATATGTGCAAAGATAATACTAACAATACGATGTAAATGTTTTAGACAAAATTGGAAAAAGTTTAGCTATTTGTCGGCAATACCTCACTGATATAACAAAATAACAACGCTGATGCATTGTAAGCCTTACGTTCAAAGTAATTTATATACAACTTACGAAAAAAAAAAAAAAAAAAAAAAAAGAACAGGACAATCCAGATAAAAAATAGCTAGTAACCAAAAAATGAAAAGACTGTCGCAAAATCAGAGAAAAATAAAATTAGTCAAAATAATGTAACTGGCCTCGCTGCATACAAATTATACATATATTCAATATAAAACCGGTAAATCTTGATAAGTTTTTAGTATTATCATAATGTATAATCGGTGGTAGTAAACACATATCGGTTGCTAAGCATTCATTAGTACTTTATTTGAAGTAACAACTATTCTTGAGGAAAATAAAGGATATATATTAAGCATTTCATAATTCATACTACTGTCTCTTTAGTAGTATAGAAAAGTAGTCTCGTAAGTAGATGAAAAATTGCAAATTTTTATTAATCGAATTGACTTATTATTATGCTTATTATTCAAACAAGGAGTTAATTGAAAATTACAATTTTTTTCGATTAATTATCATTTATTTGCACTCGTTAATTCAAACGTTTTTTCTTTTCTACTCGGACGCATCTGCCGATGGAGTTTAAGAGAGATAGATGCGTCACAAGCCGAACGCTCAGGCCGATCGTGCCTCTCTATCGCTTATTGTGCGCTCTCGCTCGCAAAACGTGACAATGAGCCATGCTTTTTTGTGCGTGCAGCCGGCTTTCATCGATTTATAAGACGTTATCGCGTCAAAAAAAAAGTCAACAATATACTCTCTCTATATAGTCTCATACAATATAACTCTCACCTTATCAAATATATGTTTGCCGACGTGCGAGTCCACGGCGCTGAGCGGATCGTCCAGGAAGTAGTTGTCGGCGTCGTAGTACACCGCTCGAGCGAGAGACACACGCTGTTTCTGACCGCCCGATAAGTTTATTCCTAAAACATTCAAACAATATTGTAGAATTACATATACATATACATTTAAGTATTAGATTTTACACATATACACGGGATCGAGTATCGAGTGATCGGAGAACAAGAGACAATAGTAGGGGTGAAAGTGACAATAGTAGCGGTGACCACAGTTTACGCAGCAAAAGTAGGAGAAAGAAGGTAGTCCGGTATGGACACTTGTCATGCCGTCAACATTTACCCGCAAACTTCAGTCTCGTGAATGAACAAGACATTCGTAGATAATGTCGAAATATCGAGCTCCGCAAAATAAAAATAAAAAACATCGTAAATATCCCGTTTAAAATAATTTTAGTCATATAAGTATTATTTTAAAAAATGTCTCTGTCCTTATATTTGTTTCTTTGAAACGTTTTCACATTAAACTCCCGCTAAAACGATTGTATTAAATTTGAGTATATAAAAAAAATATGTACCTAAGGTAAGCAACTGAATGCCTGTTTTCAGTAACAGCTGACAAATATACATTTTTTTTTATAAATAGATTATACATATTACACCGACTCGGGGCGGGAGTCGAAATCATGACCCTGGAGCTGAAAGGAGGATAGTGTAGATACTTTCGACCTTGAAGGACATAAGTTTTTGCCACCAAAATAAAATTCGGACAGGTTACGGATAGAAAAACGTAACGGAGCGTTACATGGGGGGAGGAGGGCCCCCTTAGTAGAATATTGAACGTGTCATAACCACCATTAAACCATACCAACAATGAAGCCAATCTAACTGTGTTTATGAATGTAAAATAATAGTAGGTACACTCGGGGCCTGTTTCTTGTCTCAAAGGTCAAAAAACTTGAAAATCAAAAACGGCAATTCGTGCTAAAAACGCATGAATGCCAAAATGTTTATTTTTATAATGTAATAAAAATCAGCATACATTATTTTTATAGTCCCTTTGTTTTTTTTGTTTCCTCTGCATGTACTCTCTATGTTATACTGTTCTCTTATATTTACGCGAATTTCACTCATTTAATTAAAAGTCTAAATCGGAGTTTATCGCGTTTATTTGTTTTAAAAACTTTACAGTTTAACGATTTTTAATTAAATTATTTCCCGACGTTTCGGACCCTTTACAGCGTCCATGATCTCGGGGGACTGAGATGGTGGGTGTCCGAATAAATATACTCTCTATGTTATTTTCAAATTACGAAAATATGCCGCACAAAATTGAATAAGGTTATATGTAGACATTCCTAGATTTAATTTAAAATATGATGAAATTAATGATCTACATTATTGTAAACTAATTTCTTCACTAATATTAGAAGGCTGAAGAGTTTTATTATTGAACGCAAAGTAATGGTAGATATTATTATGACTTTTTCGTTTGAAAATCTCATTATAGAGGAAGATCATAAGGCTATTTTATAGCTTGTCATGCTTATTAGCACGTAAATATAAGGGGGAGCTAAACATAGCTAATTTTATATTTCCACGCGTATGGAGCCGCGTGAAAATACTAGTATTAAAATAAATTGTTATCATTACAACGACGACAATAGACGACCGTTCTGATTTAATGGTGCGAGTAGTTGCCTCAACGCCGCACACCGGCGGTCGCGATTTCGATTCCCGCTCGGGACAGATATTTGTTTTTGTACAAATATTTGTTTTTGGTCTGGATGCATGTCCTTGTCGGTCTGCTGTTATCATAGACACTTAATAACGATCGTTACTCATGGTAGGGAAATTATCCGCCAACTCGCAGTGAATCAGCGTGGTGGATTAAGCTCCAACCTTTCTTCCATATGGAGAAAAGGCCTTCGCTCAACAGTGGGTGGTTTACAGGCTGATACAGTACAGTTATCCTTACCCTTTTCGCCAATTTCCGTTTGATCACCACCGGGCAAAACGTCGAAATCCGGTTTCAATGCGCACACGTTTATCACATTATTGTACTTGCTCTTGTCGAGGGTCTTGCCGAAGATAATATTGTCTTGCAATGTCGCATTCTGTATCCACGCCTGTTGCGACACGTAGGCTATATTACCTACAGAAGGAAACAGATCGATTTAAATTTAAACATTTTGCATTTTATCATGATTCACAAAAACAATGTTATGAACATTGTGCTGTTGTACATGAACACTTTTTTTGTTGTTGTTTATCACAATTTGAAAGTCAAGTCTTTGTTTGTATTACAATATAAACAGGAACGAATTATAAATAAAAAAGAAAATCAATTTTATATTTTACGCCAGCAAAGTCAACAGTACCAGCTCGTTTTAAGGGAACTGTACCCAAAATATAAGATTTTGCTTGTCACTATTCTATCACTGGGGTCTATTTTTTTAAAATTAAACGATCAGTAAAAAAAAAATGAACAGAATGTTTATAAGTAGGTCAATTGTAAAATGGGACAGGATAAGGGATCGCCCATTAATTACGTGAGGCTCGAAATGGAGGGGAGGGGTTCGGAAATAAAGTACGAAATACCACAAGGAGTGAGGGGTAATGAGATATCACGTGTATTTATTTTTAGTTGAACACGCGATTTCTAAACCAAAAAGCGGCGCGTGATCTTGACTCCCCGTTGCCAGGCAATGGAAGGCATTTTTATCACGATGCTTAATTTTCGAAAATTTTATTAGATTATACATGTATTTAAAGATAAATGTGAAATTTCTATATACTTTGTACCAAAAAAATACACGTGATTTTGGCCGGAGTGGGAGAGGGTGGTAGTCTGAAACCTTACCAAATATCACCAGGGGATAGAGGGAAGTTAAAAAGTAGTAAAAAAAATATCACGTATTAATGGGCGACCCCTAACGGTGGTGGTTTGCGTTCGCGACAGGAGAAACCGAAACAAGAGACCGCGACAAGTTATATCATTGTTCGTCTCGGTTCTGTTGTCTCTGTCTCTCCTGTCGCGGTGACAAACCGCCACCATAAGAGAAGAAGCGAGAAGTTCGATGTCTACCGGTGGTGTTGACGCGGCCGGAGATCTTGTTCATCTCGCCGAGCAGCGCCGCGAGCAGCGAACTCTTCCCGGAGCCGACGCTGCCCACCACGGCCACGAGCTGGCCGCGCGGGACGCTGAAGCTGATGTTCTTCAGCACCGGCTCCGAGTCGTCGCCCCACGAGAACTGACCGTTCTCGATCACCAGTGGGTTCGCTGCGCCGGACAAATTTTTCTTTTTAAATGATAACTTCTTATGGGAGGGTAAACAGCTTCGGAGCTCGGAGCCAGTCTGTCTGGCTTGTACCTTCTAAATGTATAAAATTGACTGATAAAGGCAAGTTATTATTTGGTTCATTACATAAATGCGTAGGAGGTATGAAAAAATATTTTTCTTTTTTAAATGGTTAAAAATAAATTATACGGGTAAAGATCGTAATTTTTTCATCCGTGATGATGACTTTTTTTTAAGTTTTACATACACACACAATCGATTGTTCCTAATGTAGGAAACTTAATGCCTACGTTTTAGGTAACACCTGACTGATATACTGTTTTTTATGTAATATAAATATATATTACACACAGACTCGGTCACTTTAGTTTAGTTAATTAGTGTATCGTGTATCTGTATATCGTTGGCTTTGCTTGACAGCGATAACTTTTTTTTTATTTTATGTGTTAGTTGAATAGGCAAACTGGCAGACGTGCCACCTGATGGTAAGTGGTCGACGTCGCCCATGAACATAAACTAGTTTACCTGGAACTAGCCCAGCCAACTCATTTATGTGTTGCCTATCCTGAGACATATGATGTTAAGTCTCGGTGCCAGTAATTACACTGCCTGTCTTGTCCATCTTTCGGAAACACAGCAAAGCTGTTTCACGGAAGAAATAAGCAAGAAATAAGCAACTTCGCAATTGCTCCGCTATTGCGAGTACCGTAATAGGAAAATATATATATGCTAAATTCAGTAGCGTATTTTTAAATAAGTGGAAAATATTACACGGCGGTTAAATTTTTTTCAGCCATTAAAAATATATTTTAATATAATATACTATATCTAGAATATTTTGTTTTATTATACAAGTATAACAGACGAATGTAAATAAAAGTGCCATACTGAATAGAAATCAACCAGATCGTGAACAATACGTATCATTTTTACAAACGAATATCTGATATTGATATTGAACCTGATGGTAGGTTGTTAAAAAAGTTTGAGAACCTATAGTATACTATATGGAGCCCGAACTTAAGAACTTAAGTACATAGAAATTATATAAACTGTATATTGTCATAATTTAAGACGAGGAATTATTCGGATAAGATATGGTAAAATAGACTGAATAAACTGAATGCCACTGTTATGAAAACATCGGTACTTACGGTCTTTAGGATTGTGTTCCACGGAGTTCTCATCCAATTCGTCGGAGTTCATGAATCTGTTTATTCGTTTTATACCCACAGATGTCTACAAAATAAAATGAAAACTATACTTCATGTTATATTATAACTATCAGAGGAAAACAATACTTTGATAAAAAAAAAAAACAAATATTGAGACATATTAATGTATTTTTCCTCTGATAAATAAATAGTTGTTTTAAGCCATTCACCAGGCATGCTTTTTAAAAAAGTAGATTAAAATGAAGTGGTAATGATATTATGAATGTGAAATTATGATACTAAAGTCTACATGGTCGACAACCTGAACTTACTTGTACTAAATTTGATATAACGTTAGGCAGCATTGATAGTGGGAAACGTAGTATGTTGAAAAGAGACAACGCTACGAAAGCGCGCTTAGAGTCCAGCACTTCCGTATCATTCACCAGAACAAAGCACCCAAATGACATCAGCGACACCTACGACCATTCCAGGAAATAAAGTGGATTATAGTATGTATTTAAATGGTGGGTTACGTCAACCGTCGACTCGATAATTATTTATTATGACGTTTACAATAGTAGGCTTGATGTAAAAAGCAAATATATATATAATAATATAAATTTCCTAGGAATCGAATTTTTTTTTTCGGAATTAACAACAACCATGAATGAAATAAATAATTATGCTTGTCAAGAGCGTAGCCAGGATTCTCTATAGAGGGGTGCAGATAAAGAAAATCCTAGACTGTATTGTTTTAATCGTCGTTTTTAACATACATATTATATGAGTATCTCACATAAGTAGTGGAGGTGTTCCTTTATTCGTTTTACTTATCGTTATTAATGACATCGCTTAGAATAAGAAAAGATGGACCAAAAGTCAAACTAAACGGTTTGGCAGCTCGTTTTTGGTTAGAGTCGCCAAGATTTGGAACGACCTGTCTCGGTCTATTTTTCCAAATAGGTTGAACTCTGGAGCCTTTAAGAGTAGAGTGAACAGGTTTCTTTTGGATTGGCGTGTACCACCTTCGTCTTCATCTACACTTTCCATCAGGTGAGATGGAAGACAAATGCCTATTCCATTACAACTATAAAAAATTAAAAAAGATGGAAAAATCTTTTTTATTAGTGACCGACCGCTCTTCTAGAGGGGAGCAGCTGAAAATCCCCCACCCCCCGTACCTCGCTACGCCCATGATGCTTGTGTAAGATATGAACGGTTAAGTGACCTAACTCGACCTAAGTCGAATATAAAATACCTTCAAACTGTGTCATTATTAAAATCAACTCAGGCGCCTGAGGAAACTTTTATATATATTTTTTTATTTATCTTTAAAATTGTCGTTGTCTGCATATTTCTTCACGAGTTTTTTTTTTTTTTACAAAAAAAAGAGACTAAAATATTTGTATTGAGTATTGAATTTACCATTGAAACTGATACTTAAGGGAAATAATACATTTCATACACATAACTTATAGTCAGAATTATACAAATAATGTAGGCATCTTAATTTCATTGAAAATATTTTGTTTATGCTGTTAAACAATAGTTTTTGATATATTTCAAGACAAATATTTTGATAAATTGGTTTATTCTTTTTTTAATTGAAATAAGTTTAATGAGTGAATGTTAGTATGACTTCGTTCTGAAGAGACCCAAATCCTCTCATAAGAAGGTATAGAGTTTACGTCGGAGGCTCTACCTCTATCATTGAGACGATGACCAGTGGTAGCAAGCCCAGAGGCAAATGCATTACATATAAGAGGGAAATCGATGGGAATATATTATCTGGTCGCATAGTATGTTCGCTGTCGGAAACCACATAGGTGAAGAAAGTTAAGAAGGTTACCTTAAAAAAAAAACAATATATATTTTATGTTTTAAAAATGCTGTCTGTTCTCAAATGTATCTTACAATAAAACTTTTATATTAAATTAAAAAAAAAAACTTTACTTGAATACATTATCGTTATAACATTCCTTCTTCATTCTTTCAAGTGAGAAAACTACCAAAAATTTACAAAACCGGATTTTAGAGCACCCTAAAAATCGGTCATTAACCTAAAAAGTACCACATGGTCGCTATATAGAGTATTATATTATAAAATAAATAAAAATAAATTATGATATCGTGTCAATGTTATTCACGTTGTGATGATACCAAACTGAAATATATTATTGAAGACTCGCAACCAATGGAGTATTCACCATTGATAACTGCGTCCTTGATAAGAGTTACTCATCAGGAAAGCATTAACAATTGATTCATCACGGAATTGTTCAAACTTAATTTAATTCTTTGTGAAGCGTCCCGTCGTCTAAGCTTGCTAAAATTTAATATTTTTTATAATAAAATCGGCTATGCTATGATATAGAAAGAATATAACGTTTACGTTTGGAGCTTTATCCACTACGCTGCTCCAATTCGGGTTGTCGGATAATTTTACTACCGTGAGGGATCGAGGGCTTTACGTGCTCTCCGAGGCACAGTGGGGAAACCCACAAGGACATACACCCAGACTAGAAATAAATATGTACACACATAAATATCTGCCCCAAGTGGGATTCGAAACCGCGACCACCGGTGTTGAGGCGACTACTCGCACCACTACACCAAAACTGTTATCTACATAATAATTATCTTATAATTTTATATACTCGTAGGTGACATTACATCTAAATTTATGACGTTATAGCGAGATAAGTGTTCTATTTACAATATTTATTATAATTGCACCGAAATGTGGAACAAACAAACTTTGCGTCTTTTTGGTATATTGCAGTTTTTAATAATAAATCGTTGATTAGTTTTATTTCACTTTACCAAGAATTATATAATAAAATTATGTCTAAGCTTAAGCATACAAAATCAGTTTCATTTTCGATTTGACGTGAAAACGTGAGGACTTTTCTTTATAAAAAAATATTATTATCCTATATACAGAAGTTCGACTGGCATTCATATATTTTAGCTGTTGGAGCTCGAGTCTCCGTTCGGGATGTTTTTGATAAAATAGTTATACTTACTATTGCGTCGCGGTATATTTTTAATAATATTATGTCTATTCATAAACATATTTGCTTTGATGGAAACCGTAACAAACTTAGTATAAACAGGAGAAGAAACGATAAAAATGTAACTCCAAGTATCCGACTTCGTAAACTTCATGTGCCAGGGTATATCCATATATAATAAAATCGTTTGATTTTACAATTACCAATTAATAAATTTGAATCGGTCATTTCAAAAACCTCTTCAGTCACATTTTTTTCTAACATGCTTTTTTTGCTGAAAATGGTTCCTTAAAAGGAGATACGTATTGTGGGTAAAAACCACGTAAGTCAATACATTCCTTCCTCTTCAAATAATACCATGTAAAATACGTTCATTGCATAAACAACATTAGTCAGTGACTTAAGAGGTTTTTGCATGCACTACTTTTAGATGGCGGGAGTAGTTTTATGACTGAGTTTAACATTTTTAATTTGCCGTGTTTTAATAAGTTCAACAATATTCAAATCTTTAACTGAAGATGTTTTAAAATTTAAGAAATGGTGGCCAAATTCGCAAAAAAAACATGCTTTTCAACTGAATCTTATGGAAAAAAGTCCCAAAAGAACAGAAAAAATAATTCGCATCTTCGACATACATGAGTTTTTAGTATGATTCCGATAGAAAAAGTACTATCATAGTTGAGGAATATATTGGATTGTTTAAACATTAATTTTATTATTAAAAAAACTTACAACCTCTGGTTCACTTCCATTGATTTTAAAGTGCCCATTAATAAAAAAAAATAAAAAAAAACATAGACAATTTAAAGTAAGTTCAGGATAGCATTCTGGAAGAGGATATGCCATTTCATAACAACATTTTAGCTGTACAACTGCAAATGTTAAAGATAATCTAGATGCGAATGATGGAGAATATGACTATGTACCTTAAAGATATTAAAACATAATAAATTAATATAGTTAAATATCAATAAGGTTATTTTTAAAAGTTATTTGCTATAATAAGCTATAAAAAATATAATTATTAGTTATTACTATAGTTTTAGTTAAATTATAACCACTAACCCTATTTCTTGCTAAAACAACATAAGTCAAGAACCGTTTTTTAGGTTTTTTTCATTATTCTTATTAATAAATTGTGAAGGTTATTCTCTATTTATATTTCTTGCTACTCAAATAATAAATTAAGCATAAAAAATTCCTTCAAAACTCATTTGTTTGTGCATGAAACAGTTTTTATTAATTCCTGAAAAATTCTAATTGAGTGACTTATGAGGCTTTTGAAATAACCGATTCATTTAAAGTTTATGTTCATTAATCTTTACTATTCAACGCATATTTCTCTTTACAAGATTATATTAACTGAGAAGGATGTGTGTTTAGTGGCGCTGACTTTCATGCGGGACATACGACTGAATTTTTTAATGATAAAATATTATATTGACGATTTCTTTTTCTTTTTCATATACATATATGTACAATGTACATATATACACACATTTTGTTTATTGTCAACGCGGTCTTAAATACAGGTCTTGCAACGAATTTGTTATCGAAATTTTTTAATGACTGCTGCATATGCTGACCACTGGGCGACCACAATTTTTGAAGTGAAACTTCTTTAGAATCGTTGTGATTTGAAACGGGATGCGACGGAAAAAACGACAGGTAAGAGACACAAATACAAAAATGTGTATGATGATATGTGATGTGATATGTGATGATAGTATGATGCCGCGTATCCTAGCAACGCGTAAACAACGCGTAAATAAGTAATAGAATGTTTAACTATTACCTAATATTAATAAATTTTAAATTGTATTTGCCAAAGATGTTTCACTTCTGACTCCGTACACACATTTTTTTTCTTTTTTTTTTTTTCTTTGAGTTTCTTGCTGATTCTTTTCAGCAGAATTTACCTTCCAAATCGGTGGTAGCTTCACATTAGCTAAAGTTAATTAATTAAAAAATACATACACACACATATATATATATATATATATATATATATATATATATATATATGTGCCACAGTTAAAACCCGTTTTTAGTTAGAACGTATTTTTCCTAGTTAGAACTAGTTCTTACTAAACGCTTTTGTTAAAACTAGAATTAAGTAATGCTCAAAATTTAATATCAGTTAAGAAAGACTAATTCTTACTGAGTTACTTATTTAAGTTACTTTAGTAACACATACTTTGCTAAACAATGAATCAAAATACTTTTGAAGAAAATTTGAATAAAGAAATCTTAAATTTTGGTTTTTATCATTCATTATATGTAAAACGATCAAAATAAAAATTTTAAATATATTTTGTTATTGAAACCAAATCGTATGCTAGGAGTATGTAATATATACGAGTGATTGGCACTTAGCTTGCTGTCCAAAACACAATGGACAATTTGACCATAGCAAAAATATACAGGTGACTGGTGAATTACTATCAATATTATTAATTATTATTATATAAGGAGCATAAGCATTAACCATAATTCGAATGAGAATCATGTACCGAATTTCTCTTTATATTATTCTCCTTAAATATTGATAGTAATTCACCATTCATTCTGTATATTTGTACCTAAAAAAGAACTGAGTTTTAGCAACAATCAAATATATTTACATATTGATTCTAGATCGAGTTACATTACGGCTAACGTTACCTTCTTTTTTATTTAATCAAATACGGAAAAGCAGATACGAAATATTAAAAAAAATAATAATAAATCATACATTAAGACAGGTTATTTGTCAGGCCAACGAGCTGTTATAGCTGTTATCATTATTATCGTTATCATTTTAATGTTTACATCGTTTATTGATATTGAATGAATTTATTTATACAGATTAATTTTATCATTAATTATTTACACGACCAATAAATGATAATTGCATTGATTTTTTTAAAAATCAATTAATCTCGTTCTCGATAACAAGTTTATCATTGTAAATATTTACAATTGCGGCTTTTGTGAAAAATTGCTCCAAATTTTTATGACATGTTTTTTTTTTTTTAATAGTGAATGATTATGCAATATTGAGGATGGGGAAAGGGAAAAAACCCAACTTTAAGGTTAAGGAAAAGGAAGAGGGGGGTGCACCCCAACCTTTTTTTCTCCTTCTTAATATTGCATAAAATATTATTCATTATTGATAAAAAACATGTCATAAAAATTTGGAGCCATTTTTCGCAAAAGCGGCGACTGTAAATATTTACCTTTATCATATACTTTTTAAATAAATCCTTTTTAAATATGATAAAACTAAAAACGATATTCACAAATGTTAAATATGAAAATAATGTTTTTCCCGTAGTTCTAAAGCACAAGTTAGCCTTGACGCAGAGCCTCGATTAAGACGTACCTATCTATTATTTTAATAAGAAACAGGAAATATGTCTGTTTGTATTTAGTCGTCATATTGAGAAATTAATAAGAACATCAACTGGTAATCTTTTATAAAAAAAAGCCTTTGCGGAAAATGGCGGGTATTGTTACTAGTTTATAATAACAAAAAAATATGTATAAACTTATGGAGTATATAATATATTAGGTATTTTAAAAAAAAACTTGAAAACTACAATTCGAAACTTAAACACAACATTTAATTATATTGTTATTTACTAAATATAACCGCAAATAAAATACATATAAAAATAATAAAATTTCAATTATGACTTCTTTAGTTATTTCTACTCATTGTGTAATAATTATATACTATGATTCAAGCATGTAAGAACATTGTTTCATTATAATCCTTATTCCGTAGACATTAAAATTGTAATTTATTTTACTATAGCACAATTCATACTTATTTATATTGACTACAATGCATATCTATCATGAAAAACACATGATAATAATTATTTTCTTTATACTTTACATTCGAGAACAAATAATGTTTGTATATTTTGTTGATATTTCATACTCATTATCAGATTACTCGTAACGTGTAACCTTTTTCTCGAAGTAACTGAAACGCGGTAATTTCACAATGTTACCATGCATTTTGCGTCATATATGAAGTTTAGATAAATAATTGTAATTTATATCATACATAATCAAATGATCATTTCATTTTATCTCAAAACATTATAATAATCATAAGGCAATTGATGCTGCCGTGATTGTAGAAAATAGATTTCGGTGTTATGTATTCTTATTCTTATAAAAAAAAAAATCTACTAAATCCAAGTTAAGTTTAGCAATATTCTAGATTGTAGGAAACTTCTCGACTGGCACGTAAAATCAGTATTAAATGTGTAATATAAGAACAAACGGATCTAAAATAAGAAAACGCCAAATATCCATACAGACGAAATAAGTGTCTCTCTGACTCGTCGTATACATATGATTATGTTAGCGATTTTCTCAAAAACTATTAAACTAATTTGGATAAAGTTTTCGCTATTTGATTATAATATTTTTCTGAGGTGTGAATGAAAAAAAAACGTTGTCCAACAATGAGAAACTAGAATTTAAGACTAAAACAGTAGGTACAGTAAAACTTTGTATGAAACTCTTTGTTCCTAAATAAACGAAAAAACTTTTTTGATATATTTGTGAGTTTTGTGAATTAAATGTATGATTTTGTGTATGTGTGTTTGTTTCTGTATAATGTATACATTAATAAAATTAGATCCGGCGGATGTCTGTACATGATTGATAAAGTTTTTACCAAAGTATTAACCGACGATTTGTTTCATGAAATAAGTCGATACATTTTAGGTAAGTCATAAATTGTCATCCTGAATAAAAATTATAGAACGTACATACATACATACATTCAGATAAGCAAAACGCGTAGCTTAATTGTTAGCTTCTAGAATATCATCTGAGACACGCAATTCTATAGAGTCGCAATTTTTAATATGATCTTAAATTTAAATTTTATACATAAATATTAGTAAATCTAAACATTCTAAACAAATAATGTATGTGTTTGTTTGTTATATCGAAAATAACAATTTTATGTATTTAAGCTCATTCACATTTAACACTCTCTCACACACTCTGTCTGTCTGTGTGTTCCTGCTGATTTCTCTTTTTATGAGAAGTAGTTAACGCTTTTTTATCATTAAATAAAGGTTAAGATCTCCGCCCAAAAAAAAATAAAATAAAACATAAATTCCGCATAGACGAAGTTTACAGATGAAAATCTATCCTTGAAAGAAAAAGGACATTCTATAAGTATACTTTTATCAGTTAGGTATGAAAGTGAAATGTTTGAAAAATATGAATACTTACCAAGAACGGAGCGCAAGACCAGATAAATGAAGTGGCGGAATTTAGATAGGCGGTTTGTTTTAATACTTTCATTTCTTCATTCCTAATTTTAAGTATTTGATCTTCGAAGCTAGGTTCCCATGCATACATTTTAAGTACCTAAAACAATAAGTAGCTATATTTTTATTGTTATTTATTCTCTTTCTATTTTGTATAGTACCTATATACTTCATATGGGTCATACAAAAGGTGGTCACATTTAATACAAGATAAAATATTCACTCGGTAGCCGTAAGCCAAAAAATACTGTTTTTCTTTATTTTCTATATAAAGCCTTAAAATAAATTTTGACTGGCCCGTTGGCGCAGTTGGCAGTAACCCTGCTATCTGCTCTCTGTAACCCTCCAGGTTTGTGGATTCGATTCCCAGCCTAAGTCTGGGTGTAATATGTATTTATTTCTATATTTATTACTTATATGTATATTTATTTTAAAAAAAATTATATCAGTCGGCTGTTACCGAAAACGCAGGCATTAAGTTGTCTACATTAGGAACAAACTACCGTGTGTATGTTGAACATATAAAAATTCCATACTACTACCTACTACCTACTACTACTACCAAAGTACTAGCTTCAGCCTGCAGCTTCGCCCTCGTGGATATCGGTTATCGCGACCAAAAAAAAAGTATCCTACGTTACTTCTAATACCTCCAAGAATATGTGTACAAAGTTTCATGATGATCGTTTAAGTAGTTTTTGCGTAAAAGCGCAACAAACAAACTTACATTTCACATTTATAGTATAGGTAGGAATAGTATATGTAACCTACATATTAAAAAACAAAGTTTTGTCTCATATACACATGACCATAAGAAACTTAAAACTATCGACTCAAATTCAGAAATTTGAAAATTTCTTACTGCATTGAAAGTATCGCTTTGATACAAATATAGATAAATGATAACACACACCTTGAACGACAGCTACATTTCGTTCAAAGTAATTCAGAGAAATAGAGATTACGGAGATATTATCAAAATACTTGTGCAATATTACAACAAGAGGAGTCGATATATTTTCTTAAGACTTGGTTAGCGTTTTATGGGAATTTTATGAAAGAAAATGTTTAATATGCACGTAGCATTGAAGTACTCATTAAAAACATGGATGACTTGACTGTAAGATAATTATTACATGGCATATTAGATGGCAACTGACGGAGAAGAGTAGAAGAAACACTTTGTTTCCATCCTAAAAATTTCAAACAATTAAAAGGAACGAAATTAATCTTTATGATACGAAATATTATTAAAATAGAACTGTTCATTTCAAATATTAATAGAAAAACAAAATTAATATTATTTTTTTACCGTGACAACAATTTTCAAAGTGTAAAAATCGACATAAAATTATTAAATATACTTTTTTCTTAATATGAAATTAAGTCATCAGTATTGTACCACAGTAATATTTCGTTATTGATAGATAAAACCGCGTCACACACATGATGGGTAGCTTATTTGAGTGTAAATTTCACGATAATATCAAAGATTAATGATAAAAAACAAAGAACTTCATTTCCGCCCAAAGGCTACAATGTTAATATACAGTCAAATTGTTGTGTAATATTATGAAAAGTATGAATTTTATTTTAATGTGTGTTCTGAACTTAAGAACTTCGAAAAATAATACACAAAATTATGATTGATTACTTCATAAAGATTGTATACACTTAATAAGTAATCAATCATAAGCTATAATTTTTTTTATCAAAAGTCGCAATAGATAAGTCAAGAAACCAATCCTTCGAGAAAATCCTAAATATTTTTTTTTAATAAAGTTTTACATTATTAATATTTTGACGTATAACGTAAATTAAACGGTAATCAGTGAATTTAAAACCAATTAAAAAAAATACTTGCCTTAATTCCATTCAAAACTTCATTCATTAATTTGACTCTTTCGTCTTTGTATCTCATTTGCTTTATCTGTAGTGTTTTTACTCTGTTTGCTATCAATCCGTTAACCGGTATGAGTACAATCATCACAGCTAAACCTGCTAATACGGAGGGGCCTAAAATACCCCAAAGGAAATACAAAGCCAAAGCTATCTGGAGAGGAGCTGACCATATCATGTTTAAGTAGGCTGTTAACTCGACGAACCTAAAAATTTACATAACATATATACACAGTAAAAGAAGAAATCATTCCGTGTTATAAATATTAGTAATTTAGGGCCCGTTTTACCTGTTGATTATAAAGTTTATCTGGCATATTAGCTACTGATAGGCTTAATTAGCAGGAGGTAAAATACGCCCTTAGGGATTGTTTTACCTGAACTAATAAACTACAACTTTAAGATTTACAGATTGCGAATAGAAATACCAGACAGATAAGGTGGAGTTTGATGATAAAAGAGAAAAATATATCATAAACTTTTATCCGTTGGATACCGTTATACGTCAGATAGCTTTATCAGCAAACCGGTGAAACCGACCCTAAGTGTGTCCTGAACACGAAAATTTTTTAAAAATTATTGGACTTTTATTAATCTGTCAAAAAATAATAATAATAGAGAGGAATACAATACACATTATACATTAGAATAGTATATAGGCTATATATAATTAGTAAAGGTTTATGATACAACTATAAACGGATCTATACGTAAAATTATTTGATTTATCATCGTTAGTCATCTTTATCATCGTGAACAAAAAAAAAATCGACTCGGATGTATGTTTTTTAGGTTATTTACCGTGTTTCAGATTGTTTACCGTGAATCTTGTGAGAATAAAATTACCTCGAAGGTACCTAAGTTGTGTAGAGATCAATATTAGAATCTAACCGAGTTAGACATCGGAACATCTTAAGAGGTCCAGCAAATTGCTGGACCTATGGTTCGTTTGAAGTCAGTTACTATAATTATATATTGAGTCATTATTATTATAAACATTTTAAGAGACATATAACCGGAACATAATAAAACTGTATTTATTCATCGAATATAATTAAATATATAATTCTATTATATTTAACTAGCATCCGACCGCGGCGTCGCTCGCGTGAGTGTCGGTTATCGCGACCATATCGGTTATCGAGACATAATTTACTCATCTCGATTCTTAATATCTTACCTCTGAGCGTCAACAGCCATAAGGTTGACAATTTCACCGACTGTCGACTCCTTCCTGGCCGAATTGGATATACGAAGTGATTTCCTGTATATAGCGCTCGTGAGTGCCGTTCTTATCCTCATTCCGACTAGATACATCCTCGTGAAGTAATGAGAGAGTAATATCGTTTGGGCTGTTGCGCACGCGAACAGACCCAACGCGTACAAGTAACCCTTCCAAAGGGCTTCTTTACCTTCGACGAATCCTATAAGTAGTCTAAAAAATACATGTTCATTATTCGTGTGTACCTATTTTAAAATTTACGACCAGACCAGGTGACAGATCCGGTGTAGTAGTGCGAGTAGTCGCCTCGACGCCGTCGGTCGCGGGTTCGATATTTGTATTTGTACGAATATTTGTTTCCGGACTGGGTGTATGTCCTCGTGGGTCTCCTCACCGTGCCTCGGAGAGCACGTAAAGCCGTCGATCCCGGTTAATGTTATAAGCAGCTGATAGCGATCGTTATTCATGTTAGGGAAAATTATCTGCCAATCCGCGGTGGAGCAGCGAAGCGGATTATGCTCCAACCCTTCTTCTATATGAAGAACAGGCTTTTGCCCAGTAGAGGGTCGTTTACAGGCTGATTAAGTTCAGTACATTTTAAAATTTTCGATTTTTTTTAGAGTTCTTACCATCAGTTAGACCTTGAACCCACGACAAATTATATATATATATATATATATATATATATATATATATATATATATATATATATATATATATATATGTATATATATATAAAGCTGTTTCAAGTCAAATTTTTAAAGATAATGTTAGTGATTGTGCGAGATGTAATGAGAACTTAAATTTGAGTAGAATTTAAAGATTTTGGTTATTAAAGAAACATATTTAATCCTAATTGAAAATTTCATCAGACAGTTACAATGGCATATTAAGTAAATATATATATTGTTATATCTGTCTAAAATAGTGCCAAATATTTATTTGGGCCTAAAAATGTTTTTCCTCACCTGAGTAGTTGAGGCGAGATGAACATTAACAAGTCGTTGATCAATTTCAGGAAAGCCCCGAACAGGAATTGTCCACCGAACGCGAGACAAAGTGCAGGCAGTATCGACGCGGGTTTCCTTTCCTTATCCGGCTTGAAATTCACACTGGCCGATGTTTTGGTGTATGTCGCTTTTGGACCACTGGCACTGGGAAAATTTAATACATATACCATGCTCCCTTTGACTTGATAAGTTCTAAGTTATTTATTATTTATACATACATCTCCTTTTTCTTCAGCGTTTGCTCCCAAAACTTATCGAACTTTGGCACGACCTCCTTCGACGAATCGGGCGGATTCAAAGCCCAGAGATCGCTTTCTGTCAAACTTTTCCGGAACCCGGTGAGAGCTAGCGGATCGAACCAACTGAACGTCAAGCGGCTCGGGAAACCGGATGCACTTTCCGGACATTGATTCTAAAATATTTTATATTTATAATTAACCAATTTAAAAACTACCAGCGAAGAAGAAACAGTATTTACATAATATATTATTTACCTTTTCAAATTTGTACGGCGAATCCCTCGGTGGTAAGTCCGCGAAGCAGTTAAGTATAAACATCAATACTATCAATGGGTAGTATATCATATAACTAACAAAATTATATTGTACATTCTCATCTTCCGCTGATCTATAGTGCATCAATATTTCAGATCTAAACTGCGGTATCCCGGCTAAAAGTAAAAGAAACCAGAAGAAAAACAGCACCCCTGACGCTCTCATTCCATATTTCCTATTGTAATACAATAATGTTGCCGATAATATCTGAAAATAATCAATCGATTAAGTAATTTTGCTATCTATTACAAGTATAAAATAATTATACAGTTATTTTCATAATTTTACATAAATCAAATAATCTCAATGCTAATCGCTTTTAATGAAATAAATCCGACTGATGGATGACATCACATTCGTAGTGGTGTCGATGAGTAAATTTTATATTACTAGCTGCTGCCCGCGACGTCGTCTGCGTGAACGCTATTAGATTACACGTTGTTACAGAATTCGTTAAAGAAATAAAGGTTCACTGCTCGTTCCCCGTAGGTGATAGCGTGATAATATGTAGCCTATATTATGTTGACCCGACTTCTTAATAATATTCGTGCGAAATTTAAAGTAAATCCATGCAGTAATTTTTGAGTTTATTCCGTACATACATACAGACAAACAGTGAAAAATTCTAAAAACTATATTTTTGGCTTCGTTATCGATTGTAGATTATACCCAAGTATTCTTTAAAAAAAATATTCAACGTACAGTTTTGACTTTCCTACCATTTTATTATATGTATAGATAACAAGTCAAAGTAATTTAAAAACAAAAAAAAAACCGACTCCGTTTCTGTGTAATTTAGAAATGTTTTTAAAACATAACCCTCCTTCTG
Organism: Euphydryas editha; assembly: GCA_036937285.1. Lineage (NCBI taxonomy): Eukaryota > Metazoa > Arthropoda > Insecta > Lepidoptera > Nymphalidae > Euphydryas > Euphydryas editha. The sequence goes on along the minus strand of JAUPFZ010000011.1, from coordinate 7,462,310 downwards.
GCGCAGTCGGGTAAAAAGTGAATAGACAGTTAGTTGTTGCTACACAAAGATGTACTTATGATAGAAAATAACTATATATAATATATATAAACAGTAAAAGGGTAAGAACCCAAGGACGGTATTCCATATTGTAATCTGTATTAATAATTATGGACAAACGTAGTATTTTAGCTGACATCATAGTCAATTGCGACAATTTGACAAATGAAACATTTCATTCGTTAAAATCGATTGCTAATACGTTGTATTTAGGCCGCGTAAAAGAAAGAAAGTTGCTAAGAGGTTTATGTTCGTGAAATCCAATATTGCTTACTTATTTTTGTTAATTCAAGGTAAATAAATTTAATGACCTTTTTTAATAACGTTATAGAATAAAGAACGCATATGCATTTAGGATGAGAAGTTGTGTCTGTGAGTACAAACTACAAACGAATTGAAGTTAAGTTTTTGTAAAGGGTTTATGATTCTTATACGCTAAAATATACATTATAGTGCTACAAACTCTCTACAAAACAGTTTGACCAAATTAGATATGATATTTTTATTTTGTGATTCATTGAAAATAATTCTTAGATAGTTTTTATAGCGTTATCTCGCTAGGTAACGCCGCAATGACAATGCTTTTACATATCGCATATGCATATAATATTATCGCTTTTTTTTTCGAGTAGATTTGACAAAGCTAGATGCATTTTTTTTTTGTAACGCGCTTTATATTTATTAGTAGATTCTTAAAGATAGGTTAGTACGAATGTACCAATCTACCAGAGATTCAAAGAAGTCCTTCGCAAATTCTGCGAAAGATATAGCTTGTAGACCGACTTTGAACTTTTTTAGTGTTATGGGTTTACAGAAGACACTAAAAGCCTGTTCCCGGCGTGCTACCGATTTGATTTAATAAATAAATGTCTCCCACTCAACGGCCCCCAGCAGAATGTGAATCCTCTGTCGGATGTCCGGAAACACACACAATAAACAAACACAAACGCCCAGACCACGACAAACATCTGTATGGCCTATACAAATATTTTGCGGGAATCGAACCCGCGACCGCTAGCGCATCAGCCAGTTGCTGTGACCACTGCGCCAACGCGTCGTCATTTTGATATTGATTGCTGATAAAGATTATCTGGTCCATAAGTTACTGTAGATCTTACGGTAGGCCCTTAGGTCTTGTTTCACTTCAACTAATAAATTACAACTTTTGTCTTCACAGGTCGTGAATAGAAATAGGTGATAGATAAAGTGGAGTTAGATAGTAAAAAAGACAATATATCATAATCTTTTAACTATTACAGATACCATAACTTTATAAGTAAGCGGTGACACAGGCCCTGAAGCTTTAAACTATGATTATTTAATTATGGGATAATAATAGTTTAAAGCGTCTTCTAAATAGTTTAAGGATTACATTCTATCCTAAAAGAAAGTGAACCTCTACGCCGTAGTCTAGAATATTTGTATATAGGTGAAATTATTAGTATTCAATTAAAAGATTTAAAGAAAAAAAGTATTTCTAAAAACTTAATTAGGAAAATAACGGCTTATATCTTAGAATCAAATGTCCGAGTTTTTACAAAACGCACCTATTTATTTATATTTAGTAATAATGCTATTTCAGTAAAATGTTTCGAAAAACAGGTAAATAAAAAGGGTCATTAAACATGAAAAAATTATTATAAATTACGGAGAAACCAAGTCCAAGCGCGCGAGGTCACGGCAGCCGCTAGTAATTATCTAGTAAATTTTTAAAGGGCCTTCCACAATATCAAACGCAGCAGTGTGAGTAATAGGTATGTATATAAACAGATTATCCCACTATTTCATGTATTTCGGAACGACCTCGTCATTAGTGATGGCTAGTATTATGAGTTTTATTTAGAAGCAAACTATTAATATTCTTTTAACGAATACCCAACAAGAATGTTAAATATGTCATTTGATGTTAGTTAACCTACCTATTTCTAAAAAATATGAATTGTACTGAACAGGCTGAATGCCTGTAAACATGATTTTACGACTTACATTATTTTACTTTTATACTGCATGAGAAGCAAGCACTTATTATTTTTAACCTTACATTGAAAAAAAACTGGGAAAATCTGCCTCCATTTGATACTTGTCTGTCATATCCTTAGAGTTTATTATAAGCTCGAAGGAATGGAGGGTGAGCATACGCCATACTGCGCTCGGCGTTACAGAACGCATGCACTGTGCGAAACGCAGCCACTGAGATACCGAAAACGATCAGTTTCTGTATTTGGTTATAGAGCAAGAGCCCACGACGCCGACGGCCAGACCTTCGTTATTTTACAAAAGCTGAAAGTTTTTCTGTGCGTGTCCCCTATACAGGTAAAAACGACCAGCGACTATGAAGTTTGGATTGTGGTTACTTTGGCAGGTAGCAGGTAGTAAAGGTGTATAAAATAGTACCTTACTTTCGTTAAAGTATAAAGCTCAATTTTTTTTATATTTTCTTCGGGATAGCTTTAGAAATCTCGTCCTCGATTGCCGGACACTTATGACGGTTACTTCCCCCTGCCAGACACCCCTAAACCTTAATAAATTATAATTATACTTTTTTTTAAATAAGAGTTCATAGGCCCATTAAATATCCCTCATGACCCAAACGTTTTTATTTCAAGAAATAATATAATTGTTAGTTAAATGTAAAATTTTAAAACAACCATATGTTGTGTAAATTGATTTATATATTTAACTTATATAAATAACGCGTTAATCAAAGACATTAATTCACAATCCATTTTTTTCAGTCATAGTAGTTGTTTTCACTAGTACAGTAATCGAAAAAGTTCTGTATTTTAGTATTTCAAGTGTTAAATCGTAAAAAGAAACCGATTTTTGAGCAATCGGTTTTTAATTTTTTTCTAAATGGTGTACCGTTTTAAAAAAAAATTCCAAGCTCATAATTTCATCGGAAATTGAATGAGGAATTCAAAAAAAATGGTTTCATGTTTTTACCGTTATCGTAACATGGTTAAAAATTAAAATTAAGGAAATAAGCTCGTTTTTTTAAAAGTGGTTATGAACAGGTATGGCTCATTTTTTTTTCTTAGAAGCTGCCATCATGCCCCAAAACATATCCGGTATTTAGATCAATCGATTCACAAGATGCTGAGAATAATTTTACTGATTTTCAGTATTTTTCGATTTATTCAGAAACGGTTATAGATAAAGATCTGAAACTTGCAGCAACGAAGTATCTTATGAGTACCAACATGTCCTGAAATTATGAGCCCGATACCTTTCTTGGGCCGATTCGGTATTCTTATCGTCCCATGGCCTTTAAGAAAGGAAACAACTTGACAAAAAACAAAGTCAGTTATAAGCTATACTTCATGTAAACAAACAGGGTGACGAAAAATATAGGTGGGCGGTTAATTGTGCCGTTAAGTGTACATGAAACTAACTGAAACTTTACTGTAATAAACCTTCAATCACTTACGTACATACTAAAGTAAAATTTAAGTGCGGGCGAGGCCACGGGCACAGCTTGTTATAAATTATATTCAGATAAAGTGATAAATTTAATTTATTCTCCACTAAACATCGTCAACGTCAATATAATTAACTAGTTAATATATCGTTTTTTTCCCTATTGTTTATAACATTTAGACTAGACGATGCGCAGTTTCTGCATTGAGACTTTCGGATATTTGGATATCGGATATTCGGATAAAAATAATAAATAACTAAACACTGATACAGTTATTGCTTCGCTCTTTTCAGTCTCAAAGTACTCTTTATACTATTTATATGTACATAAACACATTTTAATGTTAAATGGTGTTTCAATGTAACTAGTCTTGACAAAAGTGACAAAAAATTCAAACAAAATATGTCTATATATGGTGTAAAACTAGCTCGAATTGATGTTACATGATATCATAGACGGATGTAAATTTATTTGAATTATTTTAATTTGATACGCTATGCCTTCGAAATGATTTTATGTATGAAACTTGACAATTTACGCTCAGAAAAAAATATTCATTTTGAAGGAAAAATATGATAATATTTTTTTTTGCATGCTAAAAATTAGTAAGGTTTTTAAATTTTAAAAAGAAGAATACTTTATTGACAAATAAATATGCATATATGTATATTAACGTGACTAAATATTACACCATATTTTTGTTAAAGCTCTGTCTGATAAAAAACAGACAGTTCTCTTACAGAAAATATATTATTTATTAAAATTCTTGTATCAGTTACACAAGACCCCCCGAGCTTTGGGGGCCCTTTTTTTTGTCGCAAGGGAATCCATTTACGGATGATATCCAGGACGCCCGGGTGGCTGTCCTAACCCTATGTCGGACTCGGCACTTTGGGAGTGTAATACCGTACTAAACCCCTGCGGGAGCCTTCAGCCGCTTTAATTGAAGGGTCCAGGATCTGCAGGCAACAGGATCCCTCCAGCGACAGGTTGGCCTCGGCGAAAAGGCCAGACTTCTCCTCCATGGGGACTGTCCGGCTCACCTCTGAACAGTCCCAACGACGCCGTGTCTAGCAGGATCGGGTTCCTATTCCGGCCCGATACGGGGACAGGGGCGTCAATGGAGGCGCATTAAGTAGCGCCTCCTAGGCACCCCCATTCGTCGCCCGCGTATGGAGGCCACGTCGGCGGCCTCCTCTCTCACCTAGAGACCATCGCCTTCCAGGACTCTTCGTCGCCGAGCATTGCGGTGATGATGTTCGGAAGCGACAAGTCCCCTCCGAGGACTGACGTCAGACCCCGACGCAGCGCCACCCATCTCGGGCACACCTCGAGGGTGTGCTGGGCAGAGTCCACCGCCGCGCCACAATCGTGGCATTCAGTCGTCGGCTCCCTGGGCCGTCCGACACAGGTAGTCACCAAAGCAACTGTGCCCGGTGAGAACCTGCGTCAGACGGAAGGTGAGGGGCTTGCGTTTTCGGCGCATCCACCACTCAAGGACCGGGCGCTACGCAACCGTAACGCGTGTGCCGTACGGCTGCACCGCCAGGTCCTCCCTCCACCTCCGCATTAGCGCTTCCTGCCCTATCCGACGCACCCGTAGGATCCCGTCCAACGTTGGGTTCTCACCAAAAGCCCTCCTACCCGAGACGTACGAGCAGGTCTCGGCAAGAACCTCCGCCAAGAGCTCCCACGAGGGGTCGCCGGCTAGAGCAGTAGCTGCAGCGAGCTTTGTGGGCCCTAGGGATAAGGGATACAGCCCATGTGGTTCTTTAATGTTATTTTTTTTTCGTTTACTTTCTTTTGTTCAGTCTGTCTGTCTGTTAATGATTTGACAAATACTCTAGTTAAAATAGGAAAAGAATGGGTCTAATATGCTTATGCTATTAATTTGTTAAAGAACTTAACACAATCTTCACTAACTTGAATCAATCGGAATAAATTTATAGTATATTTTTTTTAGTTCATTTTTTTTTACGTAATTTAAGTTTCTAAGTTCATTTTTAGTTGGTTTTCGTAATTTTTTTAAATATATATAAATTAGATACCTATAGTCGAGCGAAATCTCACAGAATCTCACGTGGTCTCGGAAAATATCACGTAATTTTTTTTTCCTCATTAAAAATGTGAAATAGTTTTCATGGTGATGAGCTTTTTTTATTTTAGGAATACGTATATCCTGGAGATAGAAACATCGGTACGGGAGATGCGATGACCTTTTTTTTCGTGCGCACATCTTGCACACTTCTTACTAATACGCAAAGACAGAAGTTTTTGCTAATACACATTTTCAAAAATCTCACGCGCGATTAGGGAAGGTTGGAGGGGTCGAGCAAAATCTCAAGAAAAATCTCACCAAGGGGGTAGGGGTGGTCAGAAAATCGCCAAAATTGTCTCACGTAATTTATAGACGGCCCCTAAGTAGGTAATTACTGCAAATTGAGGCAAGTCACGATGACGTACCTATTAGACAATATGAAAGCTCAATGTTAAAACAACATACTCGATGTAACAGTCAACGATAAGGTTACGTAAAACATCGATTATTATATTATAATAAGGCCATGAATGTATTTAAGAATTTAACGTATATGTATGTTGTTGATGTGCTTTTTGAAACCAAATAAATACAAATATACGATATATTAGTAGTTTTTAAATTTTAATTAAAATACAATATTGTAAAAGGTTAGATGCACAGATATTTGATATAATAATATTTCTATGGTTAGATGTGTAGTTATTATTTATATTACAAATTAAGTTTCCTGAATCGATCAATAAACTAACATTTAATTAAATAAAAGCGAACACTACGACAAGATTTATCAAAAGATTTTAAACGACAACTAGATCAGCAATATATATGTACCTATATATTTATATATACCTTTTTTTTTCTTTTGTTTGACCAAAGTAGAAAATATTTTTATATTCTTTCTCGCGAGCCACAACAAAAATTTCGAATTTCATTAAATTCCGTAATATGCATAGTAGTAGTTACATATCTTTAAAGAATACAATTACGGAATAGATTATTGCTATAAATATCGAATTGGGTTAATTTTGGCGGGCGAAATTTACGTATTGGTTTACTCATATTAGACTACGATATTTAGAAAAAAAAATACGGAAAAATTTAATTTTGGTATCTTCCTATTGGTTTTATAATTAAACTTTTAAAACTCCGCGTACATTGAAGCGGCGTAATTTTTTTTTAAGCGGACAGGTCGAGACGTAAAGTTTTTGTGAATAACTCTTTGCCATTAAATGCAAAAAAAAATATATTTGCAACACTTGTATGAGTTTGGAGATAACATGATCGTCAGAAATATTATTTTTCTTTTTTTTTTTTACATTTCTCAACAATTTTTATCAACTCCGATAAACAAAGTTCTTTTCATGGTATCATTAGTAATTTTTACATTTCATTTTCATGTCAATAACACGTCATTTTTATTTGAAAATAGTTTCTTTGGCCGTGTTCCGATATATACTGGAGCACTGCAAGTTGTGACGTCATTTCAGTATACTGCGAAGCCCTTTTTTTTTAGTTTGCTATACTGTGCTATACTGGTCACTGTTTATAACGGAACACAGTCCAGTATACTGGACTACTATTATCATCCTCATTTTATGACTTTTTTTTAAATGAAATTTTTTTATTATGTATACGTTTTTTATTCAACAAGAAAAATTAATATTTGAATATTGTGGACATTTTTGAATAACAATATTAATTAATAATAATAACAATCATTCGCGCTGTCATATTTTTGATCACGTGATCACAGTACTGAGCAGTACTGAGAGCACCTTACCTCGAAAGCTCCAGTGCTCTCAGTGCAAAAATGGCGGCGATTCATGACGTCATATATGACGTCATATACTGCGGCAGTGTACTGGCAGTCTATAACGGAACGAATTTTCAGTACTGAGAGCACTGGGGCATTGCTCTCAGTATATATCGGAACACGGCCTTTAACATTAAAATATCGTGAATAAGGTGAATAATTTACTGGCTCATTAGCTCAGTTGGCAGTGACCCTGCTTTCTGCTCAGGGGTTGTGGATTAACAAACAATTAATAATTCGAATATTGCTTTTCTGTCATTCTTAGCATTTTATATTAACGTAATGTATTGGCTTTCAGGGTTCATATCGTAGGTACGTTCTCTGTATATTTTGTTGACAATGTATGACATAATTTCTTTTACTATGACTTTACACAACCGTTTTATTGAGAAAACCTAAAAGTTTGTACAAAAAAAAATTTTTTTTGGTCTATGAAATGTGTATATTTTTATCATGTAATAACATATGTATACATTTCACAAAGTTAGTAGGCAAAAGATTGAGGATTCTATAAAAAATTTACGCCTTAAATATACCAGTCATAATACTACCAGAATAGTTATAATAATAATGAAAACCATAACTTTTTATAGGAAACTTCTAAACTTAATAAAATGTCATACAGTATTTTCATCATAATTACTATAAAAGTAATAGGTAAAAAGTGAACAATGACAAACTGTTCACTTCAAACTTTACAGCCTTTGACTCTAAGTAAAGTTTTTCCCTTCTTAGATTGCTAATAGTTAATTCTTTGAGTATTATTGTGACACGTTTAAAAAAGAACCATCTACTACTATATAATGATAGCATTATTTAAATGTAGTTAATCAGATATTAGGTAGCTAAATAAACTATATCTTGTATTATAGTATCCTTTTGATGATTTCTTAGTTATTTTTTTTTAAAGTTATTTTTTTTTAAGTTTAGCAATATAGGTCATTATAGTGTACAATCACAAAAGCTTTTGTTTAGCAATATAGGTCATTATAGTGTACAATTATTGTGATAAATTTAATATACAATTATTTATTAGCTAAGTTGGGCATCCTCTTGGAAGACAAGAGATATTTATCATATTATTTAATAGGTGCAGTGGCCACACTGACATTACTACAGAGTGTTTTCATATTGTAATAAATGTATTGTATTATTTATAATAAATATTATACTAAAACCGAAAATAAACATCATCATTTTTACAGAACCACAAATGAAAGAATATAAAAATGATAAAAAAAATGATTTGGCATAAAATTAAGAAAGGTTTACAGTTTATGGTAACCGCTGAAAATATGAAGAAACCTGTAGGAAAAACTAAAATTTATAATTAGATACTACGGTATCTGAAATTCAAATATTATGTTGAAAATAAATATTTAATTATTTTGTTATTTGATTTTAAAAAAATTAGTCTAGTCAATAAGTAAGTTAATTGGATAATAGACTTTGTATTGTACAATGTAGAATAACTGGAGGAGGTATTATAAGAGGATTTAGCTTTTTTTAAAAATACTGATATACTATCAACAAATATTAAGTTAATACATCCCTTATGACACAAAAAAAAATACAAAAAAGGTACTTACAAATGTTAGGATCTTTACAATAGGGCTGTAATAGTCTGCATTGAAAACTGCCACATCTTCTTTTGATGAATTGTGAACAGTCACACCCAAATCCACAAATTTTAAAACTATTAGAAGGCATGTTATCACTAATTTCGTTATGTTTAATATATTCCATGGTATATTTCTCTCTTTACTGTTTAAAATGTAATAAGAATCCAGCAAAGCTGCGACCCATAGGAATAAACAGGGTATCCATACTAATACAGTTTTTTCAAAGCATGGTGTGACTTCAGGGTTATCTGTATTCCATGTTAAATTGCTATCCTAAAAATTTTATAATATTACAGAAATACATGTTTATATCCACTTATTAAATATATTAAAAAATTAGACAACTTAAAAATAAAAAATTATTGTGAAAGAAAATAAAAATCAAACATAATTAAATTATTATTATCTGTAAAATGTAAAAAACTGGTTCTATTCATGGTCACAATACTTTAATAGACATAAAATGTCCAGGGTCATGGTCATTTGTGGTATTGTATCAAAATAAAATATTAAGAGCCTGTTAAGAAATAATTATGGCAATCAGTATTGGTTATAATTATTATTAATTAAAAAAATAATCTTCGTAATAATAAGTTTAAAGTCTTTTATTGAATACATATAATTATTTCATAACTTTCAAATTTAAGCCATTTTTATTTTATTACTAATTAGTACTTGCATACAAATTGTTTGTATATTTTACTAATAAATACACTTTTAAGCGTTGATTCAATAAAAAAAGGCTGAATTTAATATATTGAATTTAATAAAATAAAAAATAAAACTCGATGTTATTAAGTATATATAATATAAAGTTGGTAGTAATGCGAGAATCAAAGACCTGCTTACCCAAAATTTAGATCCACAGAAGTCGTCGAGCGTCGAAATATAAGACATTATCGCTACTTATAGAAAAAAATAAACTTTTCCATGAAACTGTGAACGTTTTTCACCTTTGTTGAAATTTAAATGGCCTTAGCAACAATTTCCAATCACTTCTTCAAAAACTGTCAGCTACCATTCGCTGTTTAATACAATTACACAATTATTTGGTAATTACAAACAGTTGTATGCACCTTTTTCACTGAATATTTTGTTATAAAGTCATTAAGAATTTTAATGTTATATTGTATTTAACGACAACGTTGCAAAAATTACAAAAAATTAATGCCTCTAATCACAAACACGTTGACCTCACTCTCCATCAAAGTGCATACTTACCAAAGACAAAGAGCTCAAAGAGTATACAGCACTGAGCACAAAATCTCTGTACCGGTGTTGTCGCTTAGAAAAATAACTTTCCCAAGACTTCTGGAAAACAAATTAGGTAAAAACCCTTTTCTTAGAAAAGAGTTTATTTATGTTTATGCCATTGCCAGGACCTATCATTTCTGCAGAATGGCAACTCTTATCAATTAATATTATAAAGAATTATTTAAGGTCGTAAAAAGTCAGGAGGTAGATTAGATGTTAACGGTCAACGCTAACCTTAGACATTTAAATATGTTTAAAATAATTAGGAAAGGAAAAAAAATACAAGGCGTGAATTTGGCTTCCAACTATTTCTTTTACCGAATCAAACAGTTATACAGTATAATAGTAACATCACGTAAAACTTCCTGTGGGAACACGATAGTAGTATTTTAGTAGAATCATATTTAGGGTCTGTTTCACCAATTGCTGATAAAGTTTATTTTGCGCATAAGTTACTGATTGGCTATCATAGAGTTTGTCAGCAGGAGGTAAAATAGGCCCTTAGGGCCTCGCCTCAACTATTAAACTATACAAATATTCGTTGCCCAGAATGCAAATAACAATATAATGTGAAAAAGATAAAACCATTTTAAAAAATTATGTCTTGAGTACCTACCGTAATACTTAAAATAACTACTATCTGAAACTTAATCATCAAGCAGTGAAACGGGCTTTTAATATTTTAATTTTGCTTGGTGCGTTGCTAAGTCACTTAAACTTTTATTCCATTAATGACTTGGAATTATAAAAATCATTATCATATCAACCATTGGATGTACACTGCTGAACGCAGGTCTCCCCTATGAACTGATGGATTAATAAAATTACACAGAAATAACAGTCATAACATTATTTCCCCTTTTCTTATTTTAATTCAATCATTAATTTATATAAAAATACGTAAGTGTAAAATTACAAATATTTTACCTTCAATAAATAATTTTCATAAAAATTATAGTATTATTTTAAGCTGAACTTAGTCAACAGACTAAACTGTTACTAAATAGATAACTGAATAACTATAATTTATTGGGACATCGTAAATACTACCATCACCACCGTTCGTGTATACATATCGTAAATATAAATTACAGCTCCTCTCTTCCAGGTTAATTGTCCCTTTATTTAAAAGATCATAAATATGTATTAGGAGGATAAATTGACTCTTTGCAAGCACACACATATTATGTACGAATATGATCGACGACCATGAACGCTTGCATCTTTATTTTTCAGTAATTCACTAATTTATAAGAAACAATGACTAATCTTACAAACTTACAATGTATTGTACTCTTTAAATAAGTATAACTACTTAAAGAAACAACTCTATTACGTTAAACACAGATTGTACGTAGTATTAAGGGGAAATTTATTAAATAATGACTCTTAGCACATCCATCACATCGAGCTACGTATGCGTTATTCTATGACGCATCCGACAAGTCAGCTGGCGCTGTCATACAAGAAAACGTCAATAAAACTTGGCTATTCTCCTACTACTACCTCTTGGCTATTTTTCAAAAAAAAATCTCAGATGCTCAATCAAGATACTCAACATACGACAGAGAACTTCAAGCAATCTACATAGCCGTGAAACACTTCCGATCCGATCATATTCACCGATCACAAGACACTCACTTTCGCAATGCACAAGGTTAATTCAACAACAGAAACCCCAAGACGTACGAGACAGTTGCTATTTATTAGCGAATTTACAACCGACATACGGCTAGTGAGCCGTAAACAAAACATTACTGCCGACGCTCTAAGTCGCATCGAAAACATCACATGTCCATCTGCAATCAACTACGAAGAAATAACAACCGCACAGCAACAAGATACTACAATTCAACAGCTACTACAAGAAAACATCAACTTAAAAAAATCACTATCCCGAACACCGATGTCGCACTGTACTGTAAAACTTCATCATCGGAAATACGGTCATACATATTCGAACAATATTGACAACAAGTATTTAGAACCGTACATAACATCAGCCACCCTGGAACTAGGGTTGCCAGATGGCCGGGAAATCCGGGATTGTCCCGGAATTACGTGTCTTGTCCCGTGTCCAGGAATTATTGTTGATTGTCCCGGATTTCGAAAACCACTACTTTTTATGCACACGGTACGATGCGCGGCTTTCAGTCTCTCTCTCTCCTTTGCCCCTACCCTGCTAGGCACCCCCGCCCTAACTCACCTACCTAGACGTACATTACTCATACAGTGAATAATGTAGGTCGTTTTAAGATAGATTTAATAGAATGTTTGCGAAATATTACTACTAAAGCGATTTACAAAAAATATTATCAATTTTCGTATATTTTTCAACCGACCGAATTCGTAATCCTCGAATTGTCCCGGAAATGACATGCTTGAATCTGGCAACCCTACCTGGAACGCCTACGACACGGAAGATGACGTCACTAAAATATTTTTTGCCGTCAATGAGTAGCGACGTTTTAAAATGGACAAGAAGCTGCATTGATTGTCAGAAAAACAAGATTCAATATCACACATACAGCGCTAGATCGAAGTTCCTGCCAACAGAACGTTTCCATCATCTCCAGGTCGATATCGTAGGACCTCTGCCTACAACATCTCAATGTTATCGTTACCATATCACAATGATGGACAGAGAAAAAAAATGGCCGGAAGCAATACCTACCGACGACATAACAGCTGAAACCGTTGCCGAAGCAATCTACAAACACTAGATAGTAAGATTCAGATGTCCGTCAACACTCACCAGCGATCAAGGTCATAAATTCAGCCAGTCAGCTGTTCAACATAATGAAAATTATGGGAATAACGAAAAATCGTACTACTCCGTATCATCCGCAAAGTAACGGTATCGTCAAACACTAGCATCGCACATTAAAGACCGCACTACGAATCAAGCTCTTAAGTTCAAGGTCGACGTATTAACTACAATACTACTCGGATTACGAGCCACCCTATGCCCAGACGCCGGAGTTAGCCCAGCCGAACTTACATACGGCTATTACTTACTTCTACCGGGTGATTTTTTTACGACTTTGATACCTACAACTACGGATGACTATACCTACATCAACAAGATAAGAACTGCAGTAGAACAAAACCGACCTAAATCAGCTACGACGCACCAAAATAGCAAGCAGCCTATTTTTACACATAAAGATCTACTCGACTGCAGCCACGTCGTTTTCGTTAGAGTCGACGCAGTAAAAAAAACCTCTACAGCCACCGTACGAAGGGCCGTATCGTGTTATAAAAAGATCCGAGAAAGTATATACGATACAATTACAGAATCGCGAGTCACGGCGATGATCGAATCATCGCAATGATACGCCATCGAGTAGAGTAAACGCCAGACGTTCTTTCGCCGCGCCGCGCCAGTCACCGCTAAATGAACGAGCTAGACTTCGGTAACTCATAAGAGAAAAATAAAAATGAAACTAATCTTTACAGGTAAGCTAGTTTCTCAACAGCTTACTTGCTTTCCAAATATATCTCTAGCTCACTAGGTTTATGATTCGTTTTCGAGATACTGAAGTACTGAGTGAGAGTAAACGAGACTAGCGAAAGCGCGCGAGCTACTCGATCGGATGATGGCGTTTATCATGCGAAAGAGAGAGATAGTTATCTATGGCTCTGTATCTATTTCTTTCTCTATAAAATTTTGCTCAGCTAAGTAAGAGTTATGATACGATGAAACACTTGATAATTCACTGAGCTAAAAAAGCAGAAGAGCTAAATGAGTGATATATATCCTAACCACTCAAGTGTCCGGGCAATGACCTTTTTGTTTATCAACTGCAAAAAACTGCCCAAGGCGTCTCACGTTTTGTTACGTAATTTCTCACCGGTGATAGTGTAATATACGTTAATCAACCTGTAGTTGACAGGTGCACTTCGCGTACTAATGCCCGTATCGAAAAAAAAGTTGACATGAGCAATATAGCCATTACAAGGACACGGGCGCTTGCAGTTATTGCGGTTAGTTTGTAAACTCTTGTCAACTAGTAGTTGACACGGACAGTGGAGCGGCTAAGATCAAAATGATAAGTATCTCTCTTATTTGTAGTTAGTGATAAAAACTTCGCAAGGCTATAGAACGAGATCTGGGAACGTACAATGTATCGCAACGCGCTATCACAGCTCGCTCATGCACACGCCCCACTACCACACCTCGCCCATGCGCACGCCCGGGGAAGAGAGACAGAGCCGAAGCGCACTTTAATTAATTAATGAAAAACTGTAGCTCTTTGATGCACTATTCGTCGTAAATATAATGTTGTGAATATTTTTGTATATCATCATCATATCAGCCGTTGGATGTCCACTGCTGAACGTAGGCCTCTCCCATCGACCTCCAGAGCAACCGGTTCAAAGCAGCTTCCACTCAACGGCTTTTGGCGACTTTCCTCAAGTTGTCTGTCCATCTCGTGGATGGCCGTCCGACGCTGCGCTTGCCAGAGTATCGTGGTCTCCACTCGAGAATCTTTCTGCTTTATCGGCCGTCAGTTCTACTAGCTATGGGCCCAGTCCATTGCCACTTCAGTTTACATATGCGTTGGGCTATGTCGGCAACCTTCGTTCGTCTGCGGATCTCATCATTTCTGATTCGATCTCGCAGAGAAATAAATAAATAAATAAATATTAACCAACACACCACGTTAACCTAGCCCCGTGCTAAGTTCGTAAGAACTTGTGTTACAGGTACTAGGAATGGAAATAAATTTAAGAAATGTATATAAATACATATATACATAAATACACATCCATGACCCGGCGCAGACATCTATATCCGTCATACAAAATTATCTGCACCTGGCGGGATTCGAACCCGCGACCGCTGCGTAAAGTGTCCAGTTACCTGATCACTCGACCAGCCGGCCGTCAAATACTAAACGTAGCCCTCTCAATTACACGCTGTCGCTGTTCGACTTGGAGCTTGTTTAAAAGGCCCATAGTCAGAGACCACGTCTCAGATCCGTATGTCATCACTGGTAATATACGTTGGTCGAAGACTTTCGATTTCAGGCACTGAGGAATAACAGATGAAAAGACGTTTTTTAAATTCTCGAACGCTACCCATCGTAGCTGGATTCAACGATTGACCTCTCTCTTGAAGTTGGATCTACCAAGTTGGATATTTTTTCCTAGGTAGATGTACTCGTCAACAACTTCAAGAATAGAATCTCCAACCGATATCAGGGGTGGGCATGATATGGATATTCGACATGATTTTTGTCTTGACCATTTTCATTTTAAGGCCCACCTATCGGAAAACTCCATCGAGATCACTGAGCATAATGACGAGGTCCTCCAGAGATTCTGCCATAAGTATCATCGGCAAATTGAAGGTGAGTGATGTACTCGCCGTTTATATTGATGCCTAATCTTTCCATTCCAGAAGCTTGAAAGCGTCTTACAATACTTTAATAAAAAGTTTCGGAGAAATGACATCTCTCTGTCTCACACCTCGCTGCATTGGAATCGTTCTCGTGATATGCTCTTATACTCGAACCGGCCTATTGGCGTTATTGTACAAGTACTGCAACACTTTGATAACCGCTGGGCTGCTCCTGTCTCCTACTAGTTATATCCAGTCACGTATCATAAACAAAAGAAGAAACGAGCAATAATTACGTTTAACATTAACTACGCCGCGCGTCGCCAGATAATTGTTTAAATTCAAAGGGCCATAAATAAATATTTTGTTTGAACACGTTTTTGTTTACGCCGCTTTAAAATGCAAGTATCAAAGTTCAGCGCAACATAATTCTACACCAGATGTCGTAATCTAACAAACAAAAGATAACATTGTATAGCCCAACTCGTAGTAAACATAAAAAACATGAGATTTGGTAGTCTTACAAAATAAATTGAGTCACAAAGAACGATTGTATGGAACGCGAACCGCACGGCGACGCGCGGTCGCAGGAACAAAAAATGGCGGGACACTTTATCCAACAACGCATGAGAGGCCCGGACATAGGAGCGGATATACCGGTAGTCAATGTGGCACCGATGGAGAGACTGCATCACCGCCCAAGTTTCGATTGAATCGAAGGCTTTCTCATAATTCACAAACGCCAAGCACAATGGTCGATCATACTCCTCGGTCCCCTGTATAATCTGTCGCAGCGTATGTATGTGGTTTATGGTACTATAGCCTTTTCGGAAACCGAATTGTTCGGGAGACAGGAAGTCATCATTTATATATATATATATATATATACATTTTACTGAATAAATTATTCACTGATTCGCTTTAAAACTTTCTGAGTTCAATGACGACAACCTTAGTCTCCAAATAGGTATTTATTTGTTTTTCTTTGAATGTTTGTCTTATTGTGTATACCACAGTTTTAAATACAGGTCTTACAAAGAAACCCAATTTGTTATTAGTACGATCGTGTTATGACTTTTTTCTTCCGCGTCAAAACCGCTGTACGTCATTGCTGTCGATGAGTGAGGTTTGCAATATACTCTTTGGTTGGCACTTGCGCACGCCGGTCTTAGACAAAGTATAGGATACTTTGTCTAAGACGCCGGTTGAGTGACAAGCGACTCACGACTGTAAGCAACACAGTCGCATTTTTCAATATAAATTATATGGCTATATTTTTCTCTCCCAAATATTGTGTTATTTAATAATTGTTTTGCGATTTTGTTGTCATTTTTCTTTTGTTATTTAACTGTTTTGTTTGGATTTGACATTGTTTAAAACAAAATTTGTCGTCTTTGCACAGCACAGCCATCTATCGTTATGTCTCTGACGACAGTACACACGTTGCAAGACCTGTGTATTTAGATCGTGGCGCCTGACTACTTGCTAGTTGCTACTAGTATTGTCTATGCTTGGTCTATGCTCAAAATCTCAAATTGCAAATGGCTATTACTATTACCGTAAAACGTAAATGATTGTTAAAACTAATTCGTTTAATTAATGGAGTACAAGTAAACAAATTTCATGATTTGTGTAATATCTATATCAATTAGATGTCATAATTGATAAATCTGTATTTCCATTAAATATTTCTTCCTTTTTACACGTCTTTAAGAATGGCCGAATATTTGGCGGCTATATTTGGTACAGAAAAAGACAAGTAAGTTAATATATTATTGTTGTTATTATTGGTTGAAGTCCTTATTAATTTAAATACAATTTTATAATCACGAATATCTTTTTGTTTTATGTATTCATTTTTGAGGTTATGTTGTGTACACTAAAAATAAGTATGAATGATATCAATTATAATTAAGTTATAAGAATATTAACATAGTTTTTTTTTGACAGAGTAAATTGCTCGTTTTACTTTAAAATTGGAGCTTGTCGACATGGAGATCGATGTTCACGAATTCATAATAAACCTACTTTCTCGCAAACAGTCTTGTTACAAAATTTGTATGTGAATCCTCAAAATTCTGCCAAATCAGCAGATGGTAGTCATTGTAAGTATTCTTGAATCTTTTTCGTGAAAAAAAACCTTACAATATATTGTATTTTTTTTAAAAAGAACTTGTATTTTATGTTGTATGTAGTATAAATAAAGGATAGAGAGATATATGATACAGAGTCAGCTACCAACACAACTTTGTGTAATCAAATTGTGTACAAAAACAAGTTATGTGAATTAATATCAACCCGGACCTAGTGTCCAAACTGCACAAAAGAAGTAACCATAAAACATAATACAGTAATTTAGCACATGCCCTCAACAAGATCAAATATCAAAATTATTTGTACAACATACTGTTCTCTTATATTTACGCGAATTTTACTCATTTGATTAAAAGTCTATATCGGATTTTATCGCGTTTATTTAAAACTTTATATTTTTACAATATTTTAAATTATTTCCCGACGTTTCGGACCCTTTACAGCGTCCATGATCTCTGACGATCGAGATCATGGACGCTGTAAAGGGTCCGAAACGTCGGGAAATAATTTAAAATATTGTAAAAATATAAAGTTTTAAATAAACGCGATAAAATCCGATATAGACTTTTAATCAAATTATTTGTACAAATGAAGTAATTCAATAATAATTTCAGTGGTTGTTGCAAATGTCTCTGATGAGGAAATGCAGGAGCATTATGATAATTTCTTTGAAGATGTATTTGTGGAGTGTGAGGACAAATATGGAGAAATTGAGGAAATGAATGTTTGTGATAACCTCGGTGATCACCTGGTTGGAAATGTCTACATTAAGGTATGATAATTTATGTATGTAAAATATTAAAATATTTTAATTATATAATTCATCAAAGCATAGATTTTTTTTTTATATTATTAAAAAACTTCTATCCTATCCTAATATTAGGAATATACTGTTTACTGGTGTTAGTTTGTAAAAAATCGACTGCTGTGCAAAGGCCTCTTCTCCATATAGAATAATGTCTGGAGCTTAATCTACAATGCTGCTTCACTACTGGTGGGTGGATGATTTTACAACCATGAGTAACAATTGTTATCTGGTGTCTATAATAACAACCGGGATCAACGGCTTTATGTGCTCTTCGAGGCACGGTGGGGAGACCCATATATTAGGCACATGTTACTGTGTAATTTACTATAAGTATTAGAGCTTAATTGCTATCATAAAACATAGGCTAAACATTAATCAGACATTTAATTAAGTCATAACAACATTATACATAACATATATTAGATGTTTTTGTCATATCATTTTAAATATAATAATTTTTTCTTACTCATGCTTTATTAGAAATGGCTTATTCTTTTACTTCATGCTGTTTTGGTAGTATTGGAGCCCATTAGTCAAAATGATTTAATTAATTCTTTCACTGTGTTTTACCTTTAGATATCTATATATCCCCCTCATAAACTTTTCTGCTGGCTTTTATACAATATATAATTCTGCATTATGTTGTTTAGATTCCATAAGCTTTTATTAAGTTTTTACATAAATTTAGAAAATTTTAAAATAACTAGAAATATATAGTAAATTTTAGAAGTTTACTTGGTAAAAGGTGGCTTGCTCATGCACATCCCTTAAAGTTTTAACTAATGTCAATTTTTACCTAACTATAACCATAAATAAGATTTGACCCAAGCCAAATTGAAATATAACATTGGACAAAGCATATTTTGATATTCGTCAAAGATAATGGTAGTTAGTGAGGGCCACTACTCAAAAATGATTCTATTCCTGGTTTTTCATGTCAGTTTTATTTTTGAGTTGTTTTAAAACTAGTAACATTGTAACACGTTGTGCGTCACGTTTTATATCCCAGACATAATTTTATTAAATAACATTACAAGTTATTTAGCTGTTACTGTTAAAATGTAAAATACAAGCAAATGAGTTGTTGAAGTATGCAGACAGAATTACAAATATAATTATAATAATTGTAATAATTATAGTTTCCTTCCATGAGATTGAAATACCGATTTTTATTATTATTATCATTTTGATAAATGATTTACACGCGGCATAAGTGGTTGCTAAATGATATTGTTAATATCAGTGAATAAAAACTTAGTAAATAGGAATTAATTTTGCTATATAAGATGCCCTAATTTTATTCCCGCAAAAACGTTTCCGCTCGCACAGCTCCATTGAAACAGTTTTTTTTTTTATATTTATGACAAAATCTCATCTGTCATTTCACAGTTTAATTTTAAGTTGAATTTAACCAACCATACTCCATATTCCATCTATTACAGTTAAAATTAAAAATTAATTAGTAATCATTTGAGGCTCAGTCATTTTTTATTTTAAAATTTAACTATAACCTAACCAAACTATAACCGCGTATCGACCAACCAGCTTTTTGAGTAACAAAACACAGAATGACAACATGTGAAAATGGAGATTTTACACAGTAGAGATGTATTTTTATTAACAAAAATTTGATTTGGCATTGCAAAAATAAAACAACATTAAGTAAATAAAATTTCAGTTTCGTCGTGAAGAAGATGCAGAGAAGGCTGTAAATGATCTTAATAACCGCTGGTTTGGTGGCCGGCCTGTATATGCAGAGCTGTCACCTGTAACTGACTTCCGTGAGGCATGCTGTCGTCAGTATGAGATGGGCGAGTGTACACGAAGTGGTTTCTGCAATTTTATGCACCTTAAACCTATTTCAAGAGAGCTCAGGAGGTATGCTATAACATATTCATTAGTAACTGATTCAAGACACACTTCTCTACACTTATACATATCTCAGAATTTCTATGGTTCATGTGCTACATTTTTTAAAAACAAAAATTACCATAAGTGTATGCTAGTTAAAAGTCTAAGGTGAAAGGCTGGAGTGTAATGTGTCACATGGCTCCACTTCAAAGCAGATGTACACTTTAGAATTTCTACTGATTCATCTAGATTTCATTAATTTTTTTATCGGGGTTGACAGCATAATCTCTGCTGGAGATTCTTAATATCCCCTGCGCTGCCCGGAATGTCTGGGATTTTTGAAGAATTCCAGTTTAATTTATATCTGTAAATATTTAAGATCTTTACCCATTAGAAGTAGTAGTTAGTTTTAATTATAAAGACCTCAGTGGAAAATCCCTAATCCCTAATATCCTTATATTAAAAATATGAAATGTAAGTTTGTTTGATCATCATAAAACTTTGTACACATATTCTTGGATATATTTGAAGTAACATAGAATACTTTTTATAAAAAAAAAAAAAAAAAAAAATTACGAAAGATAAAAAATCGTTTGTCAAAAAATCTCAAAATCTAGCTACTTCAATGCCACCTAGCATTCCAGTAATTGATTCATTTCTATTGTAATGATATCTGATACTTATTTAATGGGTTCAATGCGAACGAAGCCGCGGGTTAAAGCTAGTAAACAATAAATGTCCTCAGGTATCTGTACGCGCGGCGAAAGGGCGGGCGCCGCTCGCGCAGCCGCTCGCGCGACCGCCGCAGACGCTCGCGCTCGCGCGACCGCCGCCGCGAGCCGCCGCGCAACTCGCGCTCCGGCCGCTACTAGCGCCGGACTGCGCCGGCCGCCGGCGGGACTATTACGTAACCTGCGTGATTGCGAGAAGACACTGGTGTCGAATTCCAATACTAATTGAGGCTCACCTAGTATTGAAATTCGACACCACAGCGATTTCTCGCGATCGCGCAACTTACGTAATAGACCACGGACTGTGTATCATGTGACGTCTCGCGCACCCCGAGACTGATTACATTTGAGGAGCTTGTAAACGAAGCGGTAACTGCCTTATATTTCATTTTGCTTTACGGGCAAACAACTAAAACTATAGTCCATTCATGTTGAGAAAATAGTATGTTGTCGTTGTTCGTCACTCTAGCGCCACCGTTCGAGCCATTAGACCTTAAGCAGATTTTTACATTATGATTGAGTCTTTAGTGTATGTGTGTAAGTACGGTAGTTTATAGTTACCTGAAATTAATTTTAGTTTAAAACATATATTAATTTTAGTTAAAAATAGTTGATTTCACATATTTTATGACAGTACATCACAGATTTCAATTTTTTTTTAAATAAGGATTTATTTTTTAAGTAAATTTGAAAAAAGAACTTGAATTTTGTCTTTTGTCATTTACCTTTCATTTACAATGATGAATTACTATTTTCTTAAAGCAAATGGACTATAACTTCTTGACTTTCAGGATTTGGTATTGGATTCATGTTCCTCTAAAAACTAATATTAAATACCTTTTAAATAAGATATTAAAAATACTATTTCATAAATACCTACAAAAGACTCTAATTACACTGCTTTATTCACCAGCTTCTTTAATGTTAATGATTTAAGTAAAATTGATGTGGCTTCTATTGACTTGTCAATATTTCGTCCGTGGGTTGCGTTTTGTATAAATTGTTTGATTATTGACAATCTATAAAATATAATTTTGTAACTTCAATTTCTTTGAAGAAAAAGATTTTTTTTTTCAATATTAATTGATTTACTTTGTCAGAACATTGTCTTCACAACTTTGTCTAAGTAAATATAATAGTCTTCGTATATTCTTGTATGTACCTAAAGGTCACTAAAGGACTTTAAGGTCATTTGAAGTTTAAATTTAGTCACCTGTTTAGTAACTAAGCAGTACGCAGTAATTCAGACAATTTTAATTGTAGCTATTCAAATGAATCAAAACGAGCCCCATTTTGTTTAGTTTACTTTTTAATAAAAGTGCATTAACTGAATAATTGGCATTATGTGATTTACTATCGATATGCACATTTTTTCATTAAATATAACTGTAATGGGTGCATTATCAAGTTCAATTTTTAATAATAGTTATATTTAAGATTGTCAGCAAAATGAATACATATGAATGTTACAACACCTTTGTAAGAAGAGAAACTAAGTCTTATAAACCATTAGAGTTGAGCATTGTCTATTTTTCTATTCCATGTTATGTAAGGAGAAGGGATATTTAAACATATCAAAAAATTGGAATACAGTAAGACCAGAGTCTCAGGACCGGATTTGGAGGTCTGGAGGCACTGAGGCAAAGAAATGCGAAGACCGCCTAATTATTTTCCGAATATAAGGAACATTTTTTTCAGTCAAAAATATATTTCGAGCAAATAAAATTTCTTAAAGGAATAAATTGTTAATTCGTAAAAATATTTGTATTTTTTTTTTTCGCTATTGTTATCAGTGTACTAAAATAAATAAATAAATAAAAATACCCCATATCATCACCATATAGTTAAATACTACTACTATTACTACTAATTACTTAAAAATCCGAAAAACGACTGAAAAGAAAAACGTGAAAGTTGATGACTGAGCCATAGGTCCGAGACGGAATCTCCCAAATCCGGCTTTGGTTAGATTTATCGCCTTAGCCGCAACGCTATGACATTGAAAACTGTACGACATTGTCGTATTAATTCATGTCGCAAACTATTGGTCGCCATTTGTCGCATCGCTTCGCGTCGCGTAGCTTTTCAAGAACAGCTGCGCACCACATCAAATAATGGTTTATGTTTAAATCTTGCTGTTGGAAATTTTTTGATATGTTTAAAAAAATTTAATCTGTAAACCGTATTAAAATATCTACGTTTGTAGTACTTTTGAGATAATAAAAATAAAAGATTTTAGTTTCAGACTAGTTTTATTACAAAACTTTGTACTTTAAATTTAGTTCTAGAATAAATAAAACGTTGATAACAATTTATCCAAAATAAGCTCGTTTTTATTCTATAATCAATATTAGACTACCTAATTTCTCTATACTTTTTCATTTCATAAAGCCATTATTTTTGTGACCAGAGAAGTCAATTCAAAATAGTTCTACTTCCTCGTAAATTTTCTCCCAAAATTTCATATTCTCTGCATCAACATTCAAAATACATTTTAGTTCCTTGTCTATAACAAGGCAGTATCGTTCCTTATCTGTAAACTTTTTCCATTCTATTTCTATTTTTGACGATGTAGGATCCCTGAAAAACAAATTGCAAATGTGAATCTGATCGCATAGAGTCCAATTGATACTAAGATACTTAATTATTTAAAGAAATGTCATCTATTTTATCAGCAGATATTTTGGGTAGTGCAACACGCTTACACGTAGCATAATATTGCCTTTAGATGATTTATGTAATGAAAATATACAGGTTTGCCGTCATTTTGAAATTTGAACTATTCTTTATAAAAGATTAAAAATAAAAAATAATAATACGGCAAAAAGACAAGGATCAGATTGCTGCTAACATTTTTTTTTCTTATAAATACTGAATTTTAATACTCAAATTCGACTCTTACCCAGTTGAAGCAAAATTATACCATAACTGGACAAATTGTTGTATGAAATGTTTAGATTCGTCCGTCAATGGTATGTCTAAACAGGTAATGTTAAAAAAATATGGTAAATCATCTGAATGACAAACACCGGGGATAGATTCCATTTTATATGTTTTCTTTGTAAAATTCCTTTCTGTTTCTATCGCCATTTTGTAGATGTAAACAGGCATAGATGTGAAGTGGTGGTAATAGCGTGCAAATCTAGAGATATTGTATGCGAACATTTTATCCGTTTCGAGATTTACTACTTCCTGCATCATATCTTTATTAAGATCTTTGCCTTTAAAATAAAATCTTCGAATTTTTTCATCTGTTTCCTGTAATTTTGATTTATTAAACTTTAGTTTTAATTGTCTAGGTACCACAGCGCCTAAAGTTTTTAAAAACTTTATTGTAGAAGGAAGAAAACGTCCTAATTCTATTCCTTCTGCTGACGTATACCCCACAATTATAGGTACTTTTGTAAAACATCCCTTTTTAACCATATCAATCGGAGATTCTGATATAAATTTTTCGACATTCAGTTCTGGTTTTTCAATAACAGGTGCGAAACATATACTATCTGTTATATCTACATGACTTGTTTCAACTGACGGTAATTTTATACTGACTAATGATGACACTGGGACGTCTCTTAAAAATTGCAATAACTCTGTTGTGTCTTTAGTATCTATGCCTAACAATTGTCCTAATTGAAAAGCACGCTGACGAGCATATACACTGTAAGCCCAGTCATGTATACAAACTCCACTTTGGCATATTGCTTTGTTAAATAAACCTACGCTCATTTTAGAAACTAAGTGATAAGAAACTGATGCAGAGCCAGCACTGCAGCCGAAGATTGTTATATTATTTGCGTCTCCTCCAAAAGTAGCAATATTATTTTTAACCCACTTCAGAGCTGCTACTTGATCTTTTAAACCCGCGTTACCTGGAACTTCTTCGTTTTCGAGACACAAAAATCCAAGAACTTCCAATCGATAATTGAATGTTACAAGGATCATGTTATGTCGCATAAAAAAATCAGGACCATAAAAATCAGAGTTTCCAGAGCCGGTGTAAAAAGCTCCACCATGAATCCACACCATCACAGGCAGGGGTTTGGATGGTCGAAGGGTTTTGGAATAAACGTTAAGGTAAAGACAATCTTCACTGCCGGTCTCAATACGTTTTTGGCGTTCATTATATTGAGGACAAATAGGTCCGTGCTCTGATGCATCTCGAATACCTTGCCACGGCTCAGGAGGTTCTGGAGCCTGTTGTAATAAAAAAAGTAAATAAATTAACTAAAATATGCTAATCGTAATTAAGCTATAACATTGTTGGTTAGTAGACGAACTTAACTAACCTACTATACTACTTTATTTTGCGGTATATTTTAAAAATGAAAAAGGACCTTTCTGTACAATGCCCATTTTTAGTACAGATCCACAAAACCGTTCTCCTTATAAATTTTAAATTGTAAAACATTAAATTGTAGATATTAGCGAAATGTGAAGCAATTAAATCAAAAGATTTTATTTTAGTTGGTAAAACCTTACTGAGTTATGGAATTGGAATTTAGAAGACGCGTTGGCGCAGTGGTCACAGCAACTGGGTGATGCGCTAGCGGTCGCGGGTTCGACCCGCACATGACAAATATTTGTATAAGCCATACAGATGTTTGTCGTGGTCTGAGCGTTTGTGCTTGTGTATTGGGTGTGTTTTGCGGACTCCCGACACAGGACTCACATCCTACTGGGGGCCGCTGAGTGTGAGACATTCAGTGAGTATTAAGTAAAATGTACCCTAAATTTCGACTGTTAGGTAAGTCATTTCTGCTAAAAAGCTGTGAGCGAACGAGCGGTCACCAAAAAAAAAACTGACAGCCTTATATTATGATATAAGTGGTTTGACGGTAATTAGGTAAATAAAATAACTTTTTATCTCTCTTTGCATTATATATTGTTTGAAAAAAAGTATATTAAGTTTTATTAATAAATTTTAATAAACTTCTTTTTTATTTATCTTTTAAAATTTTGCCGCTCGTGCGATTATTGACAGCAGCAGTATCCTGTGACAAAAATATTATAGCTATTTTTATTTTACAATTAGTATGCAATTACTCATACCTTGAACCTTAATGCTCCAAGTGGTGGCTTTGCATATGGAATTCCCTTAAATGCATAGTATATTCCGTCGCTATAATTACACAAAATTCCTTTTATCATACCTTGTTCGATTTCTACTACAGCCATTTTAGGTGATTCTGTAACGTATGTATTAAAGTATTTATTACTTTAATAAATTTTATACTTTGAAATGAATTGGTAAAATGCCAAAGAAGCGACAATAGCAGATGTTTAATATCTATAATATTATTGTATTTATTGTAATATGTAGATTGTGTTGAGATATTTCTACGTTTCTTTTTACGAATTCGCAGTTACATACTATTAAGGACTTATTTGAGTCGACTTTTCTTTGTCAAAAATGTAATATTCCAAATATATTTTTATCTAATCGAGGTATGTAATATTTCACTTGGAAACACTTGCAATGTAATCTTGGTGTTGTGGCTAAAAACAATAAGCTACTTACTACTAACGTAATTAGTTAGTGGGTGAAGATAATTTCGAAATCAGATTAAATAAATAGTCGTTTAATCCAATTTTGAAAGATAATATTTTAAATTTATTATCCACAACAGACATTTTATAAGACTAATTCTTAAAGTTGATTGAAGTTTTAAATAAGAATTTCTAAATATTTTTGTGAATTAATTGCCATTTTTATTTCCCAGGCGTCGCACCATGATATACTCTTATCAAGTTTTAAAGTTAGTCCGACCAACTAATTTTATTGATTAGGTTGATCTTTCTATTTTAATTTATTCATTTATTATATTCGTAATATTTTACAAAAAAGCACATAACTTACCAAAAAGAATTTCGTAATAAAGAAAAAAATTTCGGAGTATTTCTTATTTTATTATTTTTAACATAATTTGAAAAAATAAAGAGGACGTCACAAGGTCCGAGCAAAAGCAAGATTTATTTGAAACTAATGAATATGATGTCGTTGGCGGCTAGATAGACTTCAACTTTCGTATTTGTAGATGTGGTCATGGTATGTGGTTACGATAATGGTGATCACGGTTTGATAAATGAGACTTATTATCTGTTCCGTTAGTGGAGGTCAGTGTTTTCCGAATTATTAAAAGCGGTTAGAATATAATATTAAATTATATAAAGTATTTAAGGATCGTTATTACATTTTTATTTTACAGTTTTTTTTGTGAATATATATACCTATGTATGTGTATGCCATTTTAGTCAACTTTTTTCAGAAGTCTCCGAAAATTATGATTGAGGTGTTATTCGATTCGCAATGGCATCTAGATGATTTTTAGAACCGAAATTTTTTAATAAATATTATTAATAAAACGACACAGAACAGATGCCTTGAAGCCTCAATCATCAATCCCAAAGTCCGGTCGTGTGTGAAAGCTATGAAGATTTGTGAAAAAAGATTTAAAATGACAAGTTACTTCATACATAATTAATGTTATATATGAATAATAATTTCCATTAATGAATGACTGAATGATTAAATTATAATTTCAATATTTATGGTACCTAATAAAAATAAACAAATGCCTGTTAATCATGACTCTTGAATATTGTCGTTTACATCTAATAGAAAGAGAACGAACAAGTCAAAATAGAATTGACAAGGACGCTCATGTTTACGATAAATACTTACTTATGAGTGATTTGTAACCTTATACATATAATTATGTACCTACATAGGTATAAATAAATATGTTACGTATACACTCACGGTCGTCTGTTCCTAAAACAGGCAACCTAATGCCTGTATCAACCTGTATATTTTAGTAACAGCTGATTGATTGATATTTATAAAAATTTGATGCTCTAAAGATCGGTGTTGCTTACATCCTAGCACGCTTTTAGCCTATAAAAACTTTTTGAATTTATTATAATAATAATATTTAATAAAAAATAACTTACGTATTTCTACTTGAAAATATGGTAAAGGAAATTAATTACAAAGTAGGTACGTATTGTTGCTCTATATGTCAAATCGCTCACTGACTGGAATTGCACTGAAACCATATTATACCGAGGTTTTGAGTTTTATCTTATAAAGATAAGTATGTTATCTGTATTTTAAAGTCTCACTATTGTAATTTGTGTTTTAATTACTTTATGGCAAGTTTTTTTTTCAATACAATCTGATGTAAAACTTTAATATAATGATGTACCTAAACCATTTCTTAAGAGAATATACAATTTATATATTAACTTATACCTGCATGAAAATAAAAACCATATCTAATTACAAGTATTGTAATATATAATCAAATCAAAAACTACAAATAAAAAGTTATATAGGCGGTATAACATTTCCAAAATACGACTAGGAACTACTGATTAAACAGAAACATTTGTTCTTGTTTTATATTTTTGTAGAATTTCTTTGTACGTTTTCTGCTTTATTCTCAAATAAATTTTCTCTTTTTTACGATAAGCTATCTGTATCTAATAGTAAGACGTTAGCAGGCTGTTACTGCTGTAACAGTGCTGCTAAGAGTGATCGTCATTTTTTGTCCTATAACCTTCTCTGTTAGCATGATTTCTAACGCAAATAAATGTTAAAACTAGATCAGTAGTTTACGATAAAAATCACGACGATCAACATTTAAAAAAAAAATGTTCTAAAGAAATTAGGATAAAAGTAATCGATTATTAATTTTCAAATGTTCAGCAAAAATTTTCTGTGAATGAGATGGATTTCGATGTTAATCTGTTTTACTGTTTACGCTCTATTTTGATCCGAGTCGGTATTGATTGAAATATACCAAAGTCGAATAAGCATATGAAATTCTCACAGAGTGAGAATAATGTGTTGTAAATAAGGAATGATTACGATTTAAGAATCTAAAGTAATAGATCTATTAATAAATTAGTAGTGAATTAAATTAAATAATGTATTTCGGTAGTATATAATAATTTTGACTAGACTTAAGAAAAACTTTTTAGTAAATAATACAATATTCAAATATTGTCAGCTTTTATAGTTTATGCTTGAAACTGTTGTAGGAAAAACATTAACTTTGTACTTAATCTAAGAGTGGATACATGCGTAGGTAACTCGATAAGTCTTGAGATAAGAAAAAAAACTATACAAGATATTAACAATATTTATTTTACATTTTTTCGAAATACTCTCCTTCATTATCTGTGCAAAGTTTCATTTGCCTAAACCAACTATTAAACACCGATAATGGTAACGAAAGAAAAGTGGCCTCACTGATTCGACTTCGCCCAAGTCTATATTAGTCCACGCTACGCCACTGGAGATAACTAATAATACTACTTAGTTAAGTCGGTAAATCGTCAAAAATTTAAAATTTCCTTTAAGGTTTAAAAACTTCGACTCAAATGTTCCCGAGACTTGATCGTTGCTCCTTCTTGGTCAACTTTAAATTATGGCTCTGGAAACACAAAAATGTTGTCACATAGACACACACACACACACACACAACATAACAAGTAAACTTCAAACCGCAGGCAGAACACGTAAGTACTAAGGCATCAGTGGTAGGAAAAACGCTATCGCGGCTCATGCCTAACGTAGGAGGCCCAAAACAGAAGAGAAGAGCACTACTGATGTCAGTAACAGCATCTGTCCTCACATACGGAATTTCCGTATGGGCTGGTACCCTTGAACTGCAGGAGTCACGTAGACGAATAGCACCAATATATCGGCGAAGTGCTCTGAGAGTTACCAGTGCCTTTCGCACAGTTTCAGAGGATGCTGTGTGCGTAATAGCTGGCATGTTACCTATTGAGGTACTTGCTAAAGAACAACAAGCCGTCTACCAGCGGAAGAAGTCATCGGGGTTGTCCTCTGAAGAAGTTGGAAGAGAGAAGAGACGTAACAGTATTAGACGATGGCAAGAACTGTGGGATGCGACAACGAAAGGAAGATGAGGTGGAAGGTGAGGTCAATTATTATCTGACGCAGATGCTTTCGGGACATGGCTGCTTCCGAGCGTACCTTCCTCGATTCAAGCATGAAGATTCGCCTGAATGCCCTTCTTGTCCTGGATTCAGTGAAGATGCTGAGCACGTGTTTTTCACGTGCCCCCGTTTTGACATAGAGAGACGTACTCTGGAAAATGTTCTTAAACAGAAAATAGGACCAGATACACTAGTCTATATGATGGTATCATCGAAAAAGGCGTGGGAGGCAACTAGCTCCTTTGTGACGGATGTTCTCCTACAGCTTCGGTGCTCAGAAAGAGAGCGAGCCAAAACAAGAACTAAATAGAAGAAAGAAATAAGTAGTTTCACACCTAAGAGGAAGAGCAAAAGCTAATGCCTTCCCCCGTGATGTAATGCCTGACGGCGGTTCCGCGGAGGAAAAAAAAGAGCCCAGAGACAGGAAAAAAAAAAAACACACACACACACACTTACTCAGAAGTGGTAAATTTTTTACCTGATTTTTAATGTTTTATTCAGTTTATTTTATTAAACTTGTACAAATTATTTAAAATTCGTATAAAATAGGTGCTTTCTTAAGTTGTAACATTGTTACACAATCTAATATAGGTACTTAGTAGTAGTAGAGTTGTAGATATTTGTTGTAGATACTAGTAACTTTAACCCCTTTTTAAAATTTATTTCAATAGTATCGTGTAATGTGTGCTTATAAAGAGCGATTATTTGTACTTATAATGTCAATAAGTTATTAAAAAAATTACATAGTCTTGCTCTAAATATTATTACAAAGAAAAAAAAAAACAATTTTTTTCTATTGCACGTAACATTTATTACTATTATAGCCTGTTAGTTTAATATATTAATATAAAACCATTAAAAATATATAAAGCTTATTCGAAGTGGTCTCCATTCGCTACAATACAGTCGTTTAAACGTTGAGGTGAGTTATCAATAGAAGCACACTTTCTTTCCATGGAAAAAATTCTTTACTGCCAATCGTATGGATTGTTTTCGAGACTCTAAATCATCATGGCATTTAGAGTAAGCCATACACTCTAAAACTGACCATGAATCATAATCGAGCTGATTAAGATCGGGACTAGATGACGGCCAGTCTTCAGCTCTGATGATGTCCGGAACGTTGTTTTCTAACTAAGATTGGGTGGATAGAGCTTTATGACCCGGCGCCAAGTCTTGCTGAATGGACCATTCTTGGTTATTGAACATGTTGTTAAGGGGCTTAACTAACTTCTACACTTGTGCCGATGTTTTGATACCTTTTTTCACAAAAATATGGCTTAGTCACTCCTTCATAGCTAAAACCCACCAAACCATCACTGAAATCGGATAATGCCCACATTGTAGGTACTCCGTTGACTAAATTGGAAAGCTTCCTTAGAGCTTTGAACATAAATACGACCATTTTGTTTGTTAAAATATTGCTCAATTGTAAAAATTTTCTTATCCGTAAACAAAATTTTTCCTTCCTTTGCATACCGCTTAAGTAGTTGTTTTGATTTTACCACCCTATTATTTTTTAAATTCTGTTAAGAAATGACTAGTGCGTCTTTTATAGGCTGCAAGTCCTAAGTCATGTCTTAAAATACGCGACATGTTTCCAGGTGATATCTTCAATTCTTCATCCTCATCTCCCGAGATAAAATTTTTTGCTTTCGGACAGGAATTCTTCCCCTTAATGCTTTGATCGCTTTTTTCGTACGAACACTACGGGGACGGCCAGATCTTTTTCCGTCACAAACAGAGGAGATTTCATTTTACCTATCAATAGCCCGGTACACAAACATTAGACAAATACCAAGCGTATGGAGAGTTTTAAAAATTGTATTTGGCTCCATACCTACTTTGTGTAAGCAATCACACGATTCAATCACGATTCAATCACGAATCACGATTCGGTTCTCTTTATCACCCCACTCCATTTTAATATCACAAAACATTTTACATTGTATTGGTACGAAAACGAGAAAACACAATGAACAAACATATAAAAATGACAGATTCCAAATTCAAATATAATATTTTGTTCATTTTAAATTGTAACCGTATGTAATGTAATATTTTGTTTCTTTTTAATTGTACCCGTATTTATGGCCAGACTATGGTATATCAAACCATACCCAGTGCCTGATTAAAGTAACTTGATGCCCTAAGCAATTTTCCCCTGTGGGCCCCCCTATCCTTAAGTGAACTACAAAGAATTAATTGAAAAAAAAATGTGAATACATATCGTAGGTAGAATATGTATGTGTTGTTGTTTTGCCGGATAAAAATTATCGATAGTTGACGATAGTTATCGATAATTATCGGTTCAATTTTCGG